>CM049321.1:58853296-60053296 GCA_026874595.1 Sipunculus nudus
AGAGGCCCTTGTTGAAATTGTTTTAGTTATTTTGGAGGGCCCCCACACATTATAAACACAGTGATATAAACAAAACAAGCATCCAGTGTGCGGCGAAATCCACGTTTTCTGGCCTATTTTTATAAAAGCCCCAAGGGATTATCTTTAGCTTATACAGAACAGATAGGTGATTTGGTCTCTTTAAAGTGCAAGTTCATCGGAAGTTGAGCTTAAATCGATTTAACGAATGACGGCCATCCTGCTACTCTATCACGAGAGAACATAATCTGTGTGTCTGTCTATAAGTGAATGTGTATGCTTCCTGACTATCAGTGACCTACTGATATCGATAGAGAGTCTAAGCTTTTACAACCTAACTGCACACTATAAATAACACGACGACTTTCTTATGGTTTGATAAGACTGATATTTAATAAATCTGGCCTGTTGACCTCCATTTACTCATTAATTTGGCCCGTAATTACTTTCCAGTATTAGGTCATAATCCAGTGATCCGATCCACATAAACACAGGACATCTGCATGATAAACGCCAGACCTACATGAAATCCTGATCAATATACACTCTGCTAAGTGTGTAAAATAAATATAAGGGGCGTTTTCGATGACTCCACCGTGTATTGAGAGGGTTGTTGATCTGTCGCAACACGCAGTGTATATTGATCTGTGTGTTTATTGTTTCAACTTGTGCTTGAGATGATGCAGCGTTTAAGCTATGGTGACCTCTTTTTCGTTTTCTACCTGTCACTCAATTCGTCTGTCTCTGCTATCTGTCCGTCTGTCTCTCTTTTTTTCTCTGTCTGTCTGTATGTCTGTCTCCCCTCTCTCTCTCTCTCTCTCTCTCTGTCTCTCTCTCTCTCTCTCTCTCTCTCTCTCTCTCTTTATATATATATATATATATATATATATATATATATATATATATACAGTGAAATTACGACCGCCAAAGGGACCTCGATAAAATGGTAGCATTTTGAAGGTGCTCCATCCAGTCAAGGTCGAATATAAGGAGCGAAAAAGAATTGGAACCGTGTAAAAATTGTCGTTATTTTAAGATGATCGTGATACCGAGGTGGTCGGTAAACCGAAGTGATCGTAATACGGAGGTGATCGTTATATGAGGTGGTAGACATACCGAGGTGATCGTTATACCGAAGTAATCATTATACCGAGGTGATCGTAATTTTGAGGTGGTTGTAATTTTGAGGCAATCTTTATACCGAGGTGGACATTATACCGAGGTGATTGTTATACCGAAGTTATCATTATACCGAGGTGATCGTAATTTTGAGGTGGTCGTAATTTTGAGGTAATCTTTATACCGAGATGGACATTATACCGAGGTGATCGTTATACCGTGTTGGTTGTTAAACTGAGGTCAGTTATACCGAGAAGGTCGTTATACCGAGCTGATCGTAATACCGAGTGGTCGTTTCACCGAGGTGATCGTAATGACTAGGTGATCGTAATAACGAGTTGGTCGTAATAACGAGGTGATCGTCATACCGAGCTGATCGTTATGCCGAGATGATCGTAATACCAAGATGTTCGTTATAACAAGGTGATCGTGATACCGGGGTGTTCGTATTATCGTGCTGATAGTTATACCGAGGTGACCGTAATACCGAGTGGTCGTTCCACCGAGGTGATCGTAATAACTAGGTGATCGTAATAACGAGTTGGTCGTAATAACGAGGTGATCGTCATACCGAGCTGATCGTTATGCCTAGATGATCGTTATACCAAGATGTTCGTTATAACGTGGTGGTCGTTATAACGAGGTGATCGTGATACCCGGGCTGTTCGTAATATCGTGGTGATAGTTATACCGAGGTGGTCGTAATTCCAAGGTGATCGTTATACCGAGGTTGTCGTTACATCGATGTGGTCTATATAACGAGGTGGTCGTAATACCGAGGTGGTCATTAGCCTAGGTTTTACTGTATATGTACTTTTAAATATGTATAATAGTTGACCATATCGTCTCCTTACGCAGTAACTCAGCCCCATCCCGATCCCCCATCCCACATCAAATTACCCAACCAGAGACCTTCTTAATTCAGACACAAATATCTGCTGTTGAGCATTGTTTCATGAAAGTAAATTTAAAAACATAAGATTTAGGTTAAATCAAATGTTTATATAAAATTTCCTTAATGTATTCTTTCATTTGCAACAAGCTATAGATAGCGATCTGCCCTGGGACATTATTTCTCAATATCTCATGAGATAATTTGAGTAGACAAAATCATCGCCTTCAAAACCAATGATGCCTTTTACGTACTTAAATTAACTGAGACAAAGTAGCGCGTTTAAACATCATCTCCCTGAAATTCTGGACAAGGACTTGCCGTAATCCAGATCGTTACCGTCTCTATCCAGGAATGGCATCGGGGGCCTGTTCGGGGTCTCTTGTTTTCACACACAGGAGATAACATGATTGTAATATACAGGAGATCTTTTAGTCTCAATAATGTGTGTATTACATGTTTAGCTTATAATGGCAATACAGTAATGAACGCAACACATTAAATTAAGCGAAAGGCCATGATTTCGTTTATTTATCGTATGCAGATATTCCCACTGGTACCCCCTCTTGTGTATTCAAGTATAAACATGCAGGTCCAAATACATAGGCTTTATTGGTAAAGGCACATCTTTAAAATATGAAACGCAATCATTTTCAGTTTTATATATATATATATAGTATTATGAACGGGTGGGGCTTTTTAATTGCAAGGCAGGTACCCGGCCTAAAACATGTTCATAGACAGAGTTAGCGCTCGTTCGAAAGTGATATACAATATTTTGCATTCAGTGGTAGCCACTGTTGAAATAATCTGTATGTGCTTAAAAATAAAATGTAAACGATTATACTGATAGGACTGATGATGAATCATTTCTAGGACATAGAATACATCTGGCACACAACAATTTTGTCGTCATTTTAAAACCATTATTCAACATTTGTATATTCTACATACATACTGCATACATTGATTTAGTATTTGATGAAAATACATTTTCTTCTATCTCACTCTAGAGTTCTTTTTTTTTAAATCATGAGTAACAAAATGTTTTTTTTTTCAACATTGAAAATTAATTGTTCGGTATAAAATCACAAAATATAAGTAACATACATGTTTTTATATCAAAAATTAAATTCAACTCGGTACACTCGACTTTTATACGTGTGGCATGTCTTAATCGATCTTATAATAAATTTTCTGAAATACATAGTTTTACTCTTCGTCTTATTATATGATTACAGTCCATTGGGCATTATACTGGACAAGCCATTTAGAATCCACACTTGCATTTTTTGTACAATATCATGGCATGATTTTCCTCCATCCTAAATTTACGACCATTTGTACAATGAGATCGCCGATCCACTTGCAACCCACAAATAAGGATACCTACATGCTATATAGTTCGGGTTGACAAGTCCATCATTTTTGTTTAACAGGTCACCATCGTAAGACCCGTCACTTAGGTTGAACCTGGATATTTGATTTTGATCATGGTCGGCAACCAGAATGGTTTCCTTGTCAAGCATCGCTACATCAATTGGACAACAAAGTGTTCTGTCCTCATCACTCTCACGTAATATCTTCAGTACTGCACCACTCGGATGATATATGATCACTTCTCCTCGGAGATGTCTGGCTGTCGCTATATTATAAGAATCATCGTGACGTATCAATCTCATGAATCCTGGAGCGAACGAGCTTATAGTAGCTTCTGAACCTTCTTGGGTGCATTGGTAAACCCTGGCGCCTTCTCCGATGTATTCACTGAAGAGAAGTGACTCATTTTGCGGTTCATACACCATGGACCATATGTCTTGTGGCAAATGTTTAATTTTCTTACATTCTCTTTGATAAGTGTGCACGTTGATAGTCATTAATGTTTGGTTGTCTCTGCTGAGTATGTAGAAATCCCCACCATGGGCGGTCATACGATGTACTTTATTGGATTCTCCATCAACTGTGCACGGATAAACTCCCAGCAATCTACCCTTAGTGTCATACCGCAGCAAATGATCGCTGTTATAGCAACCAATAACCGCAGAAAAGTCATCCAACACCTCTACTCTGATGATAAATGAAAGCCCCTTACTCCATAATAACCTGGGTCTTCCGATATTCTTGGCCTCGTTTGCAGCTGTGTATTTATTATATAACTCTGTAATAAGATTCTCTGATTGGCCAATAAACTGGGAATGCTCAATATGACATGTTTCTGGCACAGAAAGTGACGTAGACATGACGTCGCGCATTGAGTGTAACTTCTTTCGCAGGTCCACTATTGCAAGTGATAGGTTTGATATATGTCCAAAGGTTTCGTTGGTTGTGTTCGGGAGACCATAAACCTCTTGTAGGATTGGAAGATACCTTGCTTTTTCTCCATCTAATGCTTCTCCGACTGTAGACATATGATTCTCCCTATATATGCTGATGGTTTCTGCTACCATTGTATCAATTTCACTTTTAATCAAATCTCCCATCCTTTTCAAGAGGGCCTCATCCTCATCCACTCGGGAGCTTTCGAGTTGGTGCAGGGTTTTTATTTGGAAATTTCTATTTTGGCACATATTTTGTATTGTCTCTCGTCTCAGCTGAAAGTAGTTTTCAATTTTCTTGATTCCTTCTGAAAGTTTCATTACGTCATGTCTGTCATGGATCCGTGAAAACACACAATCGACGCATAACCCTAGAAAGCACGTGACGCAAACGCACGTGACCTTGTTACCATGGAGCTCGCATAACTCCGTAGCTATTTCGTGATCATCAAAAGCCTTGGATCTTGAATGATATTCGAAACACTCCTGGCACAGACGACGGTTACAGGTAACACACTTCACTCTTGTTTTTGACCGCGTTCCTTTGACTGTACACCCTTCGCACACAAACGGGTCGCTTGTGTTCTTCGCCAAATCCACCATTTCCTGCACTTTGAGGTCATCAGCGAGCGCGGCAACTCCATTTTCTGATAATCGTGTTTCATCCCGACACACAGGGCAGGCCATCACGGTTTTCCTGTCCGAGCCTTCCAGTAATGATTCCAGGCATTGCTCACAAAACGAATGGAAACAATATAGGAGTTTCGGATTCTTGTCGATCTTATCTTGGAAACAAATGGCGCATTTTAGAATGCAGGCCAACCTAGTTTCCGGGGTCAAAGTCGAGGCCATGTGATCTGAAACATTAAATAGACGTCAGGGCCGTAGATAAAACAAGGTGCCGTTTTCTTGTTTAAATAAAGAAATATACCGTGGAGACTTTCTTGACACGAGAAAATATGTGGAATATTAATATACTTAGCAGAGATTATAGGTTAATACAATTAAGAACATTTTCATGAGTCGCTGGGGTGGTTATATAAAAAAATAATGTGTTATTTTCAATATCAAATAGGTAATCCGTGTTTGGTTCGATCTGTAAATATTATTTCCTGTGCTGCAAAGTCAGTTGGCCCGTCATGTTCAAAGAGGCGATTACACACGGTCAAAACCGCGAGGACTATTCGTCGGGCCTCTAGTCGTTTTCTTTATATGTGTTTTATTTGTGAGAAATAATCTCCTATTTGTTGAATCAGTGTTTAATAAATAACATGTTTGAGCTTACTTTTTGTTCCGAGGTTGTTTTCTATTATATCATATCCTTCATAAACACTGAGAAAAAGCAATCCACGCATGCATTATTCTGTATTAATTTAGCATCGTGAGGAGTCTACTAGGTATACCCAAGGAGTTTACAGGGATGGAGTATCAAGTGAGAGTCTGGCCGTGTCGGATGTTGCTGACGGGGGTCATAAAACTCGCTGCTCTAAGGCACAAAGAGATGCCGCTGATAAGCCCGGTGCTAATTGATACAGCGCGAGAGACCCCCCTTAAGCGTGACTTCGGAATTATTGTGACAAAGATGAGTAAGTTTCTCCCCAATTTTATCTCCGGTAGTATTTAATATAAATTTTTAAACAATCATAAGTTTGAACACCATATCATGTTCATTTGTTTGGGAAACGTGTGTGAATCTGTAGTTGCTAATGACGCCTGAGCTATAGCTTGGCTGCGGTACATATGGGCGATAATACGAGAACAACGCCGTCAGTGACAGAGCGGACAATGGCTCGCTGTTAATACATCAAAATGAAAGTCATCCGAGCATAAGCTAAAAATTTTTTTTTTTATCGTCGGAATACTATAATACATGGCCAATTATTAATATAAGTCAGAAGTGTGGGAACTGATGGAATTTTTTATAATTCCAAAGTTATTCAGGGAAAGTAAGGTTTACACTTATCAGTCGTCCGTCATGAATCACGGCATAAGTTGATGTAGAGTGTCCGCATCTATCCAAAAATTGGTCAAGTGATTCCTCAACACGAGACCTCTCTAGATATATTTGTTGCGCATAATTCTTGACAAAACAAACCATTTGCGCATTCATAATTCCGGTCAATGTTATTCCAGTGATTTACTGCTCAGTTACTGGATATATCGCTCTCCGCTTCAGCGAGCTACAGCGGACCGCAGAAGTAACATCTAGCAGGCTCGCTTTATCAAAGGCCGTGCCGCCGCTGCGCCTGACACCGCGGCACAATAGGCGTACAATAGAGTTAAAGGGCTTATCATGTCTTAATTGCAATTAGCGCACGACTGACACTCGCGACCTGGCAGGGCTTCTGACAGTTGTTACTCCAGTCCTGTAAACTCCTTGGTATACCTTTCTACCTACGCATAGCTTTATGGATCATTTATTTCATTGAATCGCACCTGGAAGATCACACAATCATAAACACCCATAGTTCCAGATAACAAGAACGTTTGCTGGATCAATAACGAGAGACTTGGTTGGAGAAGGTCTTAAGTATAAACCAGAGATCAGTGAAGGAATTTCCTTAATAGTATTTTGATAAATTTCATCGAGAATCAAATCTACCATTTTTACATCTACCGTTTTCAGACACTGTTAATGTTACTGGTTAAATAATTACACATTTGTAAAACACTGGTCAGACTGGTCACAGCATTGCAGTATCTGATTCAGTTCATTATAACTGAAGCGAATGAAAATAATTTATTTTGTAGGATCCTGGTATGCTGAGTCCATTTAAAAAACATGTAAAACTAGAGAACACTCAATAGAGCGCATGCCTCAGCAAAAAGCAAAACAATTCAGATCCGCAGCAATATGTAATGGCGATCTTCCGTGGCCCATTTCACAACCCTCCACAAACTTACGTGAGAATCGGATCAGCGGTTTTAGCGTAATAATACTTACAACCAAATAAACAAATGAAAAAAAAAAAAAAAAACAGATGGAGGTCAAGTTTAAAGAGACACAGCCTCCTCGTAGTGGTAATAATTGAAGCCTAAATCAGACGTAGTTAGACATGCATTTATCATCAGTAATATATTAAAATATATTACAAATCGATACTCCCATTAATGATCTGTTCTTGTCCCAGTTCACGATGTAACATGAAACTTACCTGATAAGGGTACCTGTGGCTGCTCATTAAGATGGTATGATAAAAAAATGTTCCAGATTGATAAGCAGCTGTTTACATTGTACTACATGTGTGGGATCAGTCAAGAGAAGTCAAAAAAGGTTAACGACTGCACTAAGTTTTAATATGCCAATATGTGACGATTAACCACGTGTAAGTAGACTAATAACCACCTCCGCTATAAGCATTTCATGTGTGTGTGTTGTATATTTGCCTCTCACTGAGAAAATTTAATTATGATCATTTGGTTCGATGAGCAATTTTCGATACGAAATCATAGCTGACAATCAGGATATATCTTGATATTGAACGACAACGGTTTATAAATCAAATATTTATCTTCCTTTTCGAGGTAACCCCCTCCAGTTGTTAATGCTATCTTATATATATGCACATTTCCCAATATCTGTTTGGGATAACGTGATATATGGGATAGTAGCATGCATCTGGTTCCACTCATTTATGAGTAATCAACTCATTGCTAGATCGTAACAAAGAAGAAGCCCCCAAAGCCCCCAGTCGTTTGTGAGATACGGCAATGAGTTACGGCTTCCCAATTTTCCAATTAACCCTCAAGAGCAATCAAGCGGGGGGAGGGGGGGGGGGGGGAGGAAGGAGAAACTTACCGCTCAAAGACTGAGCTTAAAACTCCTGATCTCACAGCTTAAGTCCTTTGCTCTACCCATTTTTAGGAAAAGGGTGTCTGTTATATATATATATATATATATATATATATATATATATATATATATATATAAAAACACATGATGTGTTGTATAGATTACTTACCAAGTTATATTTGTTATGTCGCTTAAGTGTTTGGCTCTGTCACTTGACACAAGACGTGTAATCCATGCACAGCTATGCACCGTTTGACTAAATATATTACCTGTGTATATTACTATAAATGCAGCTCAGACAAAGTCACTTTTATATACGATGGCCTGATATGATGGTTCATTGGCCGACAGCTAGTGTTACAAATGTGGAGCAAATTAGCGTTATCATGTGGTACAGCCTTGTACTTTTGGAGTTGGAATTTTGAACCCGAGGTTATCCAGCTGTATATGTAAATGATCATTAGGTGATCACCTGTCATGGCCAGACTATATTGTGATTACATAACATCACACACATTCATATATTCCGCCTGCACTTTTTTTTAGCTTAAAATGTATGCTTTACTCCCACTTGCCCATTCCGAAGTGAATATATATTCACACGTATGGCCAAAACCACAGAAGGTTATCCCATTACGGTTTAATTATATTTTATGGGGACATAAATTCTGTATGGGACCGCAGTATCGTTTTTCATAAAGGTAGGTCCATGGCCTGTTGCTGACACTCTCTTTTGATAGAGGATAAAGGTAACTGCATACAGTAAGAACGAAAGATTCTGATTAAAGGTGCCCATTCACCTGCCTTTTTGAAAATGAATTCATGTAATTTCTGGCTTCCTGTGTGTATATTAATTATCATGCACCTAAGGGTAATTTTGGTTGTGATAAACTCTTATAACGTATTCGTGAAGGATATATAAACTTGTTTGTCAACAACATGTTTGTAAACACAGCAAAGTTTACAAACGGGAAAAAACATGTAACCTGATCTGGAAGGTTGCATGTATGCGGAGGTAGAAAGGTCACTTCTTGCAAAATAGTGCAGTCCCTCATGTACCAAAATCCCAGTCCCGTAGAAATTGAATGCCCAAATTGAGAGAGTGCTTGTTTTCACTTCATTTGGGTGTAAGCTGATGGAAAAAGTTAGGTAACAAATTATAGTTTCTGCAACAGTCCTTTTTTTATAAATCATTCGATGAAAGCATTGACCTTGCAAATATGAAGACTGCTGATGCTGTATAAGAGTTTAAGTGTTAAAAAGGGCCGGATTTCATGAATTCGAGAAACAATGGAAAATCTCTTGTGGAGGTTACCTCCATGATTTGGAAACACTCTTTTGATCATACTCTTTGTTTCATAACTATTATTCGGAAATTATACTCGTAACACCGGGGTATATGGGTTATTGAAGCTCATAAGTATGTTGAAATTGATTGCCAACTCATGAATAGGAACACCTGTACTGACAGGTGAACCAATCGCATGATAAAAGCCGCAAACATTTTTATCCCCAGTGTTTCTATGTGCACATGATATGAACATCTGGATATAACCAAGCGATTTGTGTGTGCAGTGGTACCGCGTATGAAAGATAGGCATGGGTATTCGAAACTTCACCGAGAAAGGCGTCACAGGCTTCTCTTCGGTTGAAAATATTGGTTTCTTACAGAGGAATCCGTAGGGCGGCCTAAAAATGGCTCCGTTTAGGTGTTTAGGAGGATAAAAGAGCAGAAGCAATCAATATACCCCTTGAAATTCCAGTAAAACCATTATCCGGCCATCTACATGAATATCATGCACAAAGACATGCTAGTCATACAGCTAAAACCTGTTAGGTAATGAAGGATAGACATTGCCTATGCAGTGTATTCAGGTACGGCTGGTCTCAATAGACGGATAGTAGTATATATGCACAATGGATAGGAAAACTCTATGTTAATTTATGGATTGTTTGCCACGGTGAGTGGTAAGATTCATGAACTTACAGTATGAGCCTCAAGAGCCCGTGTGACTTCAATTTTACAACCATAAATCCCTTCAAGGAGGCAGGTAGGACTAAGTTTTTGCAGTTTAGTGTTTCCAAGTTACTGAGGGATCGTCAACAGAGAACCTATCATGTGTTCTTAATTCAAGCTGTTCAGCTCGAATAGCACTTTTTACCACTAACAGACTCTCTTACACAGGGAACTATACATAACCACAGGTTACCTCGTAAGTAACTACCTTGGCATTTGAAACAGCTTTTCTTAAATTACCGTTTGAACTGCCCACCTTGGTGTCCTTGGGGCACTGTCTAAGGGTATCTTGGAAACAATTGCTGTGATGTTTCTTCCCTTGGCAAATGCGTCTCCTGCATGGCTGGTGCAGACTCGACGGTGATTCCCTGATTTTATCATCCATAGTTGGCCTTCATGTCAAGAGGTGCCTGGTCTTTTTTATCATACAAATGCACTGTTGAGTTCTTCATGATATTCGTATTCTTGTGATGCCTGGGAAATTGTGCATGCTTTCCTTTTAGGAAACATATGACTGTTTACATGTACAGATATGCCTTCTTTTCTGCTGAGGTTTCGCTGATTTTTTTTATTGCATTATTTGTTTATTTTTAGCTTTAAGAAGAACCTTATTTTTTAACTTAGAATAATATCTGAACTGTTTCAGCTCTTATTCAGATTAAATAGAAAAAAAACAGACAATGGTTTCTACCTATCCCCCTTCCTGTGCTACAAGTTGTTAGGAATAGTTTAATATGCCTTGAATATTTCTGTATCAAGATTTCCAACAAGGCTTTTGGAATCTTTGATTCGTCCATATAACCACCAAACTGATTCTAAATGTTTGTTTCGCATTAATAAGTACTCTTATTAGAGAATCAGCAATATAAAAAAAGATATCACAAGCATCAATTTCATAAGGTCAAACCATACATATTATTAATTGTGTGATACCATATGGAATTAACGTTCGTTCAGGGATCGATATCATTATTGCCTAATAAGAAAAAAAAATGCATTATATATGACAGTTTAGTGCCCAAGATATATTTCATGCTTGAATAGGTAAGTACATACCTATAACCTTGAATTTGGCCTTGCTTACCCTTTTCGACTTTCAAGTAACTCCTTGCTGGTTGCAGTTGACATAGTACAACTCAAAAACGTATAAATCCATCCAATAATTTTTCATTTTTATGCAACAGTTACAGAATAATACTATTATCTGTAGGTTAGGATTTCAATGGCGGTCATCTTTGATTTCTTGGGTTCACAGGGCTCGTAAAAATTTATTATCTGCTTTCATTCATCAGCTTAAATGCAAATAAACTGCAAATATTCGATTCCTAAGGGAACGTCGTTCTGTTACATGAACAACTACGCTATATTCGCAATACTCAATAATTTCCATTGGGGACGGCGGCCATCTTGGATTTTGGTGTTAGAGGGGTCCGAAAGTTTGATACCTAACGTTTTTCATCAATTCATGTCCTATTAAAGCTAAATCAGGCATTATCGCAATTAGTGCATCAAATTCGAACGAAAATACATCCACGTACGTCTACACTAAATCTCTGGCTTATCTGACTTGCTGCAGGATGCCCTTGTTGAACTTGTTTTGATTATTTAAGCGGGCCCCATATATCATTAACACGTTGAAATAAACAAAACAAGAATCCTGTGTGTGGTGATATCCACGTTTTCTGGCCTGTTTTTATGAAAGCTCCAACGGATTACCTTTAGTTTATAAAGGTCAGATAGGTGATTGGCCCCTTAAAGCCTTCTGGGTTTTAGGTTTCAGTTATATAGCCTGTGTACAATTGAGACGTTAAAGCGAATCTGTTAGATTTATCAAGGTTTTAAGGGGGAACATGACACTTTAAATTACCAATGGAAATTCTTAGATATTTAGCACATGATATCTGCAAGGCACATTTTGTAAAATCATGAAATAAAATTTGGGGGTCAATGTGCTTATTTTTGCAGTATATGAGGTTGAAAATGGACACTTGTGGTGGGTTTTTATATGATATTATAACTAAGGGGGAAACAAAAATTACATATTTTAGAAAACTGACCAATGTATTTTTCATAATATTCTAAATAAACATGCAAAATTAAATATCCATCTTATTTAAATACAAAAATGTGTATGTCAGTGGGTTAAATTTTGAAATATTAGGCCAAAATATGAAAATTTTGGACATTATTAGATTAGAACATCCCCTAAAGGTGGCGCTGGTGTTTGTGGGACAGAGAGCAAGTCCACACATAAATGGCTTCTGGCGTCTACAATATATGATCAGATTTTAAGATGCCCATATAAAAAGAAATATAAATATTAGCACTAAAAACTATGGGTATATACTAATTATATCTTTATAATTACACCACCAGTGTCGCTTACAATTATATGGCGATATTAATGCTCTTTTTTGTCATCTACTTGCAAGTGTCAAAACTGACAGTTTACAAGATAGCCGTTGGAATATTCCTGCACTTGAACCTCTTCTGATGATATTCTGTTGAAAAATTTCTATGTAAAAATTTGGTACTATTTAAAAAATAAATAAGCTGTTACACTGAGCATTCCAACAATTATTGTTCATTCTATTTACTTTTCTCAACTGATGCCCTGAAGCGATGACGTTTTCATGACAACAAAAGTCACAAATGGCGAAATATGTAGCCTCATGACATTATAATTAAACCAGATATTTTTAGTTTGTAGTGTCATTAGTAGGGGGCACTAGTAAAGTGTCAAGTTCCCCCTTAATATACATATTAACCGTGGACTATCCGGGATGTGAATCGCAGTCGTCCACCTCTTAGATAAGGAAAATATCAAGACATGTCTGTTTGCAGGTTTCCACCCCGACCCAACCTTTGAGTCTGATTGTCTACATTTTCTATTGATACATTGTTGATCGAGTAAGAAATGTTTCACGATAATTTGTCTTCTAGATATAACCAGAATTTGCCTATCAATGTATGTCATCTATTTAGCCAGTCTTTTGCCAGTTTTGCTCTATCATCAACTCTATCATATCATTACCTCACTGTCACATAAAGAGGCATTCATATACATTTACATTATATAATACTTGAGCCACTAAGAGAAAACCTGTATCTGCAGGGAGAACTTCTTTAATGATTTTTTTTATGCCCGGAGAGTGACTTGAAGTGATGTCATAGTTTTGTATACACTAGAAATTTATTACAATCATACTTTAGCCACACAGAGAAAAATTGTATATGCAAGAAGAACTTCCTTAATGATTTTTTATGCCCAGAGAGTGACTGGAAGTGATGCCAGGTTTGTATGGACAAGAAACATGAAGCCATTTGTCTCAATTGTTTTCTCTTTTGATCCATTCGCTTGATTGAAATATCACAGTTCTCCACAATTATGAATCTACTAAACAATAAAGCTTTATTTCCATGTGCGACTCCTGTCAGGAGTGTGTATAAATAAGTTCCAGCATATTTCCTAAGTTAAAGAAGACCATTTTTGTTTTATAAATTTGATAACCGTACTAGTACTTTAAATAAGGGTGTTCAGTTTTGACATTATGATTTATATAAAGAATATGTAGAGTTTTTATCAATAAGTTTTCTATTCATTGGAGGCTGCCAATTAAACCAATATTAAAAACGGAATGTTTTATTATTTATTGCAAGGGAAATGGTCAAGTCAAGTCAAATGTTAATAGCTAAATTTATAATATATTATAACCATTATAAAATCACCCAGACTAGAAAAAGCTATGGTTTTCACACACTATAGATTAAAGAACAATCTTAATTTTCAGAATATGAAATCTGGTCTAAGGGCAGCAGTTCGGGCAATATTAATGCGAACCTGAAGCAATATTACAAACATTCCAGATAGTCCTTAAATGATAAAATTAGATTAGGTCAAATTAACACAACAAAATTATCCAGGATGAGACATTCATGAGGTTAAAATAAAACACAATTATCCTACCACTATAATGATTATAAAAGCACAATCCTGCAAACAGATATAATAAATGATGTGTAAATTTTACAAGATTTTGACATCTCTCTTTTGTCATCACATACTCCTATGTATACTTACAATAACTGAATAATAATAATAATAATTATCTTCCATTACAAGTAAAACTGAGAGTAAATTGGTTAGACCAAATTAATACCCAGTGTGAAAAACTGGAGAAAACTAACCAGTTGGTGACAAGAATACAGGGGGGGGGGGGGCAAGCTCCAGTTTGGAAATATAATGCGAAAGGGGGGGGGGGGGGGGGGTGGATATTACACAGGAGAAAATCATGACATCTTTATGATGATGATGAGAGAAAGTAATAATTTGATACGACCAAAGCAAAATGCTTGAATACACTCAAATTACTGTTAATTAATTAATTTTAAAGTGCTGAGAACTGACAAAAAACCCTCATGAAATTGTCAAAAATGAATATAACCCCCGAAAAGTTTCCAAGTGAAATGCTTTCACTACGTTCAATATATGTGCAAAATGAAAGGGGAATTCATGGAAACCAATAATCTTCACAGGTCTAAAGAATGTTAGGCCTAATAAAGATCGAACTAATCAGCGGCGGATCCAGGATTTTGCTATGAAGAGGGCATACTGCCTCAAGGGTGGGAATTTTACATACCTAGCTCAGCATCTTTATAAAAAGGAGCGTCGATTTTTTTATACAAAATAACAACTAAACAAGACCTTTTTTTCAGTCTCCTTTGTGACCTTAAATCGTGAAATTTCTTAAGGAAAACCTGCGATAAATGGATATTTAGACCTTTAATTAAATTAAAGGCGGGCCTTATTTTCACTCCCGGGGAGTGAAAATAAGGAATTTCTTTTTTCCACTCCCTCTAGGGGGAGTGGTAAAAAGGGATGCTTATTTCCACTCCCCTTATGATAAAGGCTGGTACAGTCTAAGTATTTCAGGTGTTTGAGTATCCAAAATTTGGTGTTCAGTCTTTCCAGTTATAAAGAAAGTCTAGAAAATTGATTGTTTAAAAATTCCTATTTAGTATAATTCTATATGAGCATTCAGGACATAGAAACAACGGTACTTTTAACAATTAAGTTTTAAGTTTTATATTGAAATGCAATTCATTTTTTAAATGTGTTAAACATATTAAAGATTAAATCAAGGTATGGTTTTCCAGAGAAATTCCTTAAAATTAAATAACATATATATTTGCCAACAAATTTCCAGAGACATTAATTAACATTTTTTTCTGCAGATATATTTTGATGAACTAGTAGTTTAATAAGTTTGGAAATTTATATGTTGAACATATATTATATATATATATAGAACTTAAAGCAGCACAAAAAGGGTAAAGTAGATTTAGACAATACTTGATTCCTTATCACAGTGGATGGTTGGTACCTCATTAATGAGCCCTGGTTGCTAAGACTAGTGCAGTCAGCTCTTGGCTCAGAAGACTAACTAACATCTAGACAGTTAAACTGGACTGGCACCAGCTACCCTGGTACGTTGTTGTTTCAGTAATTTACCACACCACCAGTGATTTACCAAACCACTGATATCATCTTGAACTATTGAAAGTCAGGGTGGTGCTAAAATAGGTAAACAAATGAAAATTACAAGAACTTTGATTTATAAAAGGAAACTAAAACTCCAAAGACAACATAAGATGCTATATAAGACTATTGTCGCTGTAGATTATATGCATCTCAAAGGTAAGACCAATAACATTCGTTTTTCTTGTTTTATATATATATATATATATATATATATATATATATATATATATATATATATATTCATTAATGGCTATTCCTATAGGGTTACTGAGTAAATCATTTAAGTTTTAACACAACTATTCTCTAGCCCAGGGGGAGCTTGAAATAAGCACCCCTTATTTACACTCCCCGAGGGAGTGGAAATTAGTAAGCACTTCCAAGTTTAAAATATTAAATTAATGAATTCAAAATAATTTTTATTAAATTCAATATATCTCATTCAACAACATAGTTGAAATTCAATACATAGCTTTTAGGGTTTTGAGATCCTATAAATACAAATGTTATTAAAATTAATAACTAAACGTTGTGGCCATATATGAAGTATACAAAAATAGCAAAATAAATAAATAAATAAAATTACGTACGCTAAAGGGGGGGGGGCAGGTGCCCCCTGTGCCCCCTCTGGATCCGCCTGTGCCGATGATTGTCTGAAACAGAAATATAAAAAAAGGAAAAGGTAAGGAGGTGCGAAATAGAAAAAGGTACGACTTTGGTGTTCAAAACTAGGGTACGAATTGGTAGTGTGCGAACTGAACAAGGTACGAAATAGCGTGGCCTAGAAGGTTAGTCAACGCACGATCTACGAGAGAAGCCCACAGGATCAACATGAGAGTGGGCCTGAACTCCTGATGTGTCCAGACATACCCAGGGCTCTACATAACCTGCTCACCACAACATTTCCTCAGAAACTTGGTTTCAGAGAATTCCTTGTTCCTCGGAAGATTCAGGTATCACCGTTAGACAAGTAACACGGCAGACAGCACGTCTACAGGTATGTTCCGTTGAGGCTTGTGTCATTATAGATTTTTGACATGTAAGACCCAACTCCCAAATAATTCAGTTATTTCTTTGTCCGTTTTATCCTGAGGCCGCAGATAAAATTATAGGTCATACTTATAAAAATATTTATGTCAATAATCGCTTCAGTTTTAATATGTCGAGAGAGATAGCGAAAAAGTAAAATGGTAAAGACAGACTCGACTGCCTTAACGGTATTGATTGATTTTTCTCTTTGTACTTTGCCACTGAATGACGCTCTTTATAGTGGAATAAAAGCAAATGAAATTTAAAGCTATATTTTTTCTATCTTCAACTGTTGATTCTGAATCCAGATCTGTCAAGGTATTAAATGTAGATCCATGTAGGTATTATCATGGGCTTAAAAGTTTTTCTTTGTTCTGATGCAAAATTCACATCAAGGATAGGCCTATTTTGCTTCTTGGTAGGAAATTGATACTATTTTATAAATCATTACATAAATAGAATAAAACAAGTAATTCTAACACACTGGTGCCTGAACAGACACGATTGCCCACCTGTTTTATTCAGACAAGCATTGCCAAGCCTGAGCCCACCAAAAAAAAAAGGAATTTATCAGCCGTGAGGGACAGGCGGCTGCCCATCCTTGGGCTCAGGTTCTCCCAGTCCCAACATATTTCAATAACATTTATAATCATACATGTGTTCAGAAGAAAAAACGCAAATGGACCTTTGCGAGAATTTCATAAAGTTTTCCATATCATCCCACACTCTCATACCGTGATGTCCTTCAGTAATGGAGTGGCCATCAGCTTTCAGCTGTGTTCCATGTTGAACTATGCAACGTTTTTGAAACTTGTAAAATACTAAATGCCTCCGACATAGGCCTACTACATATGGGTCCATGTCTCCTGGACGCTGTTCAGATGGACGCTATAAAAATGGACACCGACAGCTGGACGCTATGAAAATGGACGCTGATCAGCTGGACGCTATTCATTTAGACGCTATCCCGACACTATGAGAATTATACAGGGATAATCATACAAAAGAAAACAATGGTGATCCACCAACTCCACCCATTTTTATTGGTTGTTAATGTTATGCAGTTTTGTCAGTTTCGGAACCATATATGTATCGGCCTATATCGATCGTTTGTGATGACATGTACCATTAATGGAAGTCCGGAACAGCAAAGTGTAATTGAACTGTACACGTATCAGTAAAGATTTTTTTGTAAACGTGTTTTTTAACCCCTAAACGCTTCATCACGCAATTATTACTAGTTTCCAAGGGCGATTGTTCTGAACTTCACACACTTGTGCAACCGGTCCGATCTATTATCTGTACCGTATTTTCCAGCTTGATATTTTTGACAATTAGAACAATGTCTAGGATATAGAACTACTTATTATAGGTAACAATCATTGCTTTTTACATCACTTATTACGACAATCTTAATGCTTGGTAAAAATACGAAACTTCACATCGGCATGACGTTGTAGACGTTTATCTGTATAGAGAAAAACGATATGACGAGAATAAACATACTTGTCTATATATGCATTGTATATTGTTATGTGATTTTGTATATGTGTTTTTTTATTTCAATGACTAATCTTTTAAAGAAAATCTGATGACTTTAGACACCAGTGCTTACAAGATAAAATTTTAAAATAATAATGTGAACTATTCACATTTAATCAGAGAAGCATTGCTGTTTCCCGGAGCTTTATCAGTTTAGCCGGTAGGTAGCGGGGATCAAAGGCCGTTTGTCGTCTTTAAATAAATTAGTGCTATTATGACAATAATTTTTGACTTGAGATCTCCTGCTAATTGAGCATATCTGTAATCAACACCTGACATGGCTGGTACCTCTGTACTAAATTGTCGCATATATGTGTGTGTTCTTATATATAATATAAAGTCGTTTATATACAAAGTTCAAAAAGATTTACACATGTTTTGAATAAATGTATATAAATTCTGAATAAGCGTCAGATGCTCAAACAAATTAGATTCATAAGCCAACTGAGTAGACATGGAGGAAAAAACTTTTTCATTAACTGAGTATTTACAGATGAGAATATTCACAACTAACATTAAATGATTACGGTCGTAACGAGCGCGGTCGGGATGGGCGCGCGGTTCCTGGACGTGGTCGGGATTGGCGCGGTCGGGCTGCGCGTGCCGGTTAATACAAAGCGAGATTGGTGCTGCTGGACATGACGGCTCTTATGAATCTTGAATATAACTTATTACCTCAATTTTGTTATATTTTAACAGTTGGTTGATGGACATTTATCCTTGAAAATAACAATATTTTTGTTCCATAATAAACTTTTTCAATACCAAAAACATTTGTTGATGTAAGCCACCCAGTTACCTGTAGAAGTACGTCGAAGGATGAAAACCCCTGCTCACTCGGAAGCCAACACCGATTAATTAGTTAATTAGCGGCACTGTGGTTTCTTACAGCGCTGTTTAGACAGCTGCAAAAATTCGTCTTCACAAACATTCGCGATATTTTATATAAATAATGCACTTCCCTGGCAAAATATATAATATTTATCACAAGACGCGTTCATGATTGCATTGACGATGGCCAGTATGGTGACGGGCGATAATGCCAGAAATTCTTTTTTTTTCAGAAGAACTTAATATGAAATATTTCTCTCTCTCTCTCTCTCTCTCTCTCCCTGGCTTTATTTTAAATGATCGCTCAATCAGATATTTATTTCAATTATTATTATTAAATGATAATTTTTAATGAAATGCCTCTCATTTAATATAATTACTAACTTACCCTCATTTAAATGATCAATCAATCTGAAGCTATATAAATCATCCCATATTTCTATCCCTCTTCTCTCTCTCTCTCTCTCTCTCTCTCTCTCTCTCTTTTCATTTTAAATGATCGCTCTATTCCTCTCATGTTTTATAATAACTCGCTCTCTCTTATTGATGTATTTAATTGGTACATTAATCGGAAACTCAATAAATCGCCCCCTTTTCTGTCTCTCTCAATCTCTCCTTTTCTCTCCTTCTCTCTCCTTCTCTCTTCCTGCCACTGTCTCTGTCTCTCTGTCTCTCTCGGTTTTCATCTTAAATGATCGTGACGAGTGATAATACCATTTTTTTAAGTACTCAACATGAAATATTTCTCTCTCTCTCTTGTTTCATATAAATGATCGCTCAATCAGATATTTGTTTCAATTATAATAAAATGATAATTTTTAATAAGCCTCTTATTTCATATATATAAATACTCGCTCTTTTATTTGTGTATTTAAATGATAACTCAATCGGAAACTAAATAAATCGCCCACTGTTTCTGTCTGCCTCTATTTTTTTCTCTCTCTCGCTCTCTGTCATTCTCTCTCTATATTTCTCTCTCTCTCTATTTTAATTTTAAATGATCGCTCAATCTGATATTTATTTCAATTACTATGATTTTTCGATTATTTTAATAAGCGCCCACTGACCAATATTAGTTTGAGGGAAGGAACTCAACTTCAAAGAAGAAAATACCGGGAAATTGAGGACAGGGTCCAGAAACTGACAGAGCGTTACCGATAATGAAAAATTAGACGGAAACTTTTTAACGTAAAGGCACGTGGTGCATTATTTCTAGATGGAGGAGATATGTTGGACATTCAAACCCCTTTACCTAGAACTTTTTTACTGTTTTGGATTTACTTCTCTGATTATTGTCTGTAAGACTTAATATTGATCCATATAAAATTGATACGTTCCAGATTTAGGTCTAAAATATGTTTTGCGGATAATTCAAGTGCTTTTAATTCTTCTCTTTGTATAATAATTGTTCATGTAGAGGTATCGTATATAAAGCGCAAGTTGATTTTTATAAATTGTTGGTGCATGGTGGAGTTCCTTCTATGATTTTGCTGACTTATTATAGATCTCTACAATTTGATACGTTCCAGACTTGATTTCAAATATGTTTGCGGGTAAATCAGGAGTGATAAAGTTCTACTCTTTGTAAAAGTTGTTTATGTACATATTGTATATAAAGAGAGAAATATAGAGAGAGAATGAGAAAGAGAAAGAGAGAGGGAGAGAGAGAGAGAGTAGCAGACAGAAATACGGGACGATTTATAAAGCTTCAGATTGATTGATTATTTAAATGCGGGAAAATGAGTAATTTTATAAAATGAGAGGAAATTCATTAAAAATTATCATTTAATTATAAAAATTGAAATAAATATCTGATTGAGCGATCATTTAAAATAAAGCGAGAGAGAGAGAGAAAGAGAGAGATTTCGAGTACTTCTAGAAAAAAAAAATTCGTGTATAAACCGGCACGCCCAGTCCGAACACGCCAATCCCGACCACGTCCAGGAACCGCGCGCCCATCCCGACCGCGCTCGTTACGACTGACACACATTAAATTTGGTCATCAATCTGAACTAAAAAAACACAGTCATATTATTGAATCGTTTTATTTTCCATAATATTTAAAATACGCACACGGGGCGTCTATCTGTTAATGCACCGGATATATGAACAGCATCCATTTCCAAAGTATATCTCCCCCCCCCCCCCCCCGTCTCTCTCTCTCGTCATCATCGGCAATCGGATGGACTCGCTTCCCATCGGCATTGCTCCGACTCTTCTGTGAATATATCATGTTCAATTTCTCTATACAATGAGAGAGAGAGAGAGAGAGAGAGAGAGAGAGAGACGCTTTGTGGAACACTTTTTATCGTAGCGATATAGTCCATCTGGAAATACACCGTTAAACTGAAAGCAAACATTCAAAAACAGTCTTTCCATTTATGAGAATATGAACTTGTTCGATCTTAATTTGGATTTGTTTCTTTAAATAAATAATTAGAAGGCACGCAATATTGAATCAAATAATAAAAATTCAAATGTTTAAATAAATATATAATTTTAGTATGATATATTTGATCCCCCACTTAATCTAGGTTTTATTAAAAATTTCCCCTAAAAATCAGTTTAGAATTTAACCAATACATGTATTATTTTGCAGCTCTGTAAAAGTAGTCAAATATTCTAAACCGGACATGGATCTGTGATCATGTGATGTTGTTTTAACAATAAACGGGACCTTGGTACAGTGTCAGCTAGAACCTGGTAATCCGATTGATCATTTAATTAACGGGATACCCCGATAATAGGGTAGGTTTTCTTTGATGTTGACTAATTAATCCTATTATGTACATGATTTCATTGCTTCAAGTTCTTTAATTTTAACTATACATTTATATTAAGGAATGATAGAATAATGTCCATATAATTCCAATAATTTAGTTTGGTAAATGAAACAAAGACCCTCATTGGCACGAAATACGCAAAAACCCATAATATAATCTAAAACATAACATAACTATTATTAAATTGGGTCTCCTTTTAATAGAATCATTTAATAAAAATGTGAATTGTTTTCATGACTTGTCATAAGGCGTCTTTCTGAAGGGAAGATGCAGACGATGGCGTGTATAATACAATAACGTCTATATGATCCGCGTTCATTTCATTCGCACGATATGAAAAGACCCTCATTTGCACGAAATACGCACAAACACACAATGTAAGTTATCCCAACATGGTTATTATAACAAGCATGGGGACTCTTTTTTTATGGAAATATTTAATTAAATGTGAACTATTTTTATAACTTGTCATTAGGCGTCTTTCTGAAGAGTGGATGCAGACGATATACAAAATATGATCTAAAACATCACAATAGTATTGATAAATGTTTTATTAAATTGGGTCTCAAATCTAAGGGAAAAATATACGATGGCGTCTAAAATACGATGGTCCCTAAGACATTTTTTTGTTAACGTCCATCTTCAATCACACCATATACACAAATGAAATATATAAAATTTAAAAATGGAGTTACATGGCTTGTATTAAGGCGTTTTAATGGTGTATGGGCATTTAATACGAAGGCGTCTATATGATCAGCGTCCATTTTCATGGCGTCCAAATGTACAGCGTCCATGTGATACAATGGCGTCTATCTGAACAGCGTCCATCTGAGATGATCCCCTACATATGAAACAAGAACATAGTTGATCTGTGTAGCAGATTTAGTATATCCCGCCTGATCAAGGAACATTTATAAAAAAAGGTATGAATACATGTATGAAATTTGAGACGGGTCAATATCACAGAGCCAGATTACGTCTGAAAACTTTGAAAACTGCATGAAGGTTATCCATCTTTTAACCTGACCTAGTATGTCAATGCTGAAAGTTTGGTGACTGTGCCTGGATTTCTTTTTCAGTTATTTTTTTTGAATGTTTGAATTATATATTTTTATCGAAAGCTATTTGTCTTTCAATATCCTCAATCTCTGTCAACCTTCTACTAATCACTGGAAACAAGAAAGAAGCACTGTTCTCTCTCTGAGATGTAGTCAGGGATCCATTTTCATAGTTATCATCTGTTAAACACTGACCAAGTTCATTAAATAAAGTAAGGTACAGTTCTTTCGTTAATCCATCATTAGCAGGGTTTTATTATTTTTCATAGAATTCAAACAGGAATAAACTTCCTCTTTCGAAATCAAGCTCCCACTTGTTTCTGCTTAAAAAAACATTATTCTACAATCAAGGGTGGGGAGGTCTTCAAAGTAATTAGTTAATTCTTGTTCAGTATAAGATGCTTTCTTCTTATATTTATCAACAAAAAACATTCTAACATATGACATAATCTCTTCCTGATACACCATCTCTCTCTCTCTCCATCAGACAGGGTGCGTATGACACCTTGTTTATAATTTTGTTTTTCTAGGTTTCTAGAAGTACTTTGAACTTCTCTCTTCCTGTTAAAACCACTGTGCATTTGATCTCACGGTTATACCTCTTGTAATTCTATCATAATATTCTTGCAAATCTTGTTTTTTGTTGTGGTACATCTGTTGTGTCTCAGTTATATCTGTGCTCTTTACATTTTGTTCCACTTTGGTAATTTCTTCCTCTAACTTTAAGTAATTCTTCTTAAAGGGTCTTAGCTTTGTATTTACTGTAATTAATTATAAACTCTTTTATTTTGTATTTCAAATATTCCCATATAATAATTGCAGATTTGTGTTTAACCTTGTTCTTCCCATCTATAATTTTACACTTTATATCACTTTAAAAGTTTAATATGTGTTATCATTAACGTATTCATTACTATACGCCAGTTTGATGGGCCCTTTGCTGGTTTTGCCATTGATTTGAATTTTAATAACCAGTAGAATTCTGTGTTAATAACAGGAATTATCTCACAACATTCAACATAATACTGGAGACTGTTAGACATAAAGAAATGGTCTTTGAACAAATGGTATCATTGATCTCCATGCAAAAGATTTCAGGGTATCCTGTTTGGTACGAGTCTAGAATTCTGGCTGCTGTTCTGGACACGTAAAGACACCACGGATATATGTGAAACGTTGTAATAATATATCCAGTTTACTCCTTTGTAAATTAATGGTATTCTTTATCCTTCCCATGTACCTCTTACCCTGTAATAATGTACAATTTATCCTTCACGCAATTTAACATGCTCGTATCCGTCATGATTCCTCCCTCTTGCTTGTTTACACCACATGGCTTATGTGCACGTCCTGCCTACGTCATTCACATCCGTTGTCTTGCGCCCTCCAGGCATTTGTACGCACACACATCATGGATAAATTTGGTGAATTTCAAGGGTTAGAGTTCACAAATAAAACAGTGACTCCACCTTGTCCGCGCGAAGCGTGAGATGGAGTACGGTTTAGTGGCATACAGTTAACAAACGGATGTTTAATTTGTTTAAGCTTTTGCGACGTCCGGGCGCGAAGCGCTCGGACTACGTATACGCTTGACAAAAATTAACCCTCATTTTAACAACTACGACCAATTCTGAAAAGTAGATTTAAATATCCCCACTCGACCCCTCACACCCAACTCGTCTTGCATGGCGCAGTGGAAGCGCATGTCTTGTTAATCCATGATTGCTGGTTCGAGACCCGGTGGAGAGCTTCACAATTGCATGTTATGTGTACTAATAATTGCATTTCTCATTACAGGTTCGCCACTAGACGGAGACACAGATACATACGGCAGACATACGAACAAGAGACTAGAAACCACAAACATAGACGCCAGTAGTTTTATTCATTGACTCAAACTCAATGGCTCAAACAGCAGCCTGAATTCTAGATTGGCTCCCATGTTTTACTCACCAAATATCACACATATTGAATAATTCCATAATAGCTAATAATTTATTAACAGAGGTTTGTTTAACTTTTGGCCTTCCACCATCAGCGTCATATTCAGTTACGTGTACATTAAAGTCACCTCCCATATATCATCAATGTTTAAATCATGGTTCATTTTCAATATGTCTTCTAAAACCTTGTAAAAAATCCAACCTGTTTGTTTTTCACAATTTGTTGCATATGTATTAACCAAAATACAGTGCAGACCTTCAACTTTATATTCAATTATAATATATCGTCCCTTATTATCTATACATTTATTAATCTCATTAAATTCAATATTTTTGCCAATGAGAGTGGCTACCCATAAAAAAATTGATGCTCCCATGAGAGAGAAACATTTTTACCACGCCATTGTTTTGACCAGTTATTTTCATTTCGTTGTCCACAGTGACATTCCTGTAGGAAGCAGATTCCATGGTATGAGTTATATTTTACCAACCAGTAGAATAATTGTCTATGCTTGATATAATTTCTTATCCCTCGTACATTCAAAGAGAGAATTTGAAATCGATGATTAACTGCCATGTTGATTATAAATCGGATTTACAATATGGATTGAGATGGGCTATTTCTTATAAATGTACATAATCTTGTGATGCAACGAACAACTATATATTTTAACAATAATAATCATACACAAGAACACAAAATATATACTTAAAAATATACACAAAACATTGCACATGATAATTATCAGGTTATTTCAGTGCCTGGCAGGCATTGTGTTTTTATCACTTTTTAATCTCCAGTAATCAAATTCAGCAATGATTCACCATAATATACTTCCTTTACAGCATCTTAAATCTTCAATAACACCTTTCCGTTCCAGGTCCATGCCTTTTTAACTCTAGGATTGCTTTTCACTCTGTTAAAAGAGTTCAAGTAAATATTTACACATATCATCTACCAACACAATTCCTGTCCCCTTTAATCTCCTCCTTTCTTCCATAACTGCCAGTTTTACATCCTTTCTAACAAATTTCCCTAATATTGCTTTAGGTTTAGTATCTTGATTTGTGGAACGTCTTCCAACCCTATGGGCGACATCAAATTCCCTAATGTCCAAATCTAATCTGAGGTTTTCCTGACATAGCTTTTGCACTACTTCTATGCTGTTTTACGCCCCACTTGTGCTTCTATAACTTTCTGTTACCCCAAATAACCGTAAAGAAGAGTTTCTTGAGTATTGTTCTATTCTATGGTCTTACCCTTGGCTCCCAAGGCTTCACCTTCTGATTTAGTGCACTCTTCCTCTTATATAGTTATTCTGTCAGAGAGTTTGACTATTTCAGATTTAATTTCTTTATTTTCATTTTCAAGTGTCAAAACCTTAGATTCTAAATTCTCGACAGTTCTTTCATACTTTTCAGTGATTCGTCCATTTTTGTTTCACTATCATCCAGCATTTTCCTTAAGGTGTCCCTAGACACACTTGCCATTTCTTTACTATTTGTTTTTACGTTGCTGTGCAATGAAATGAATTTCTTGGACCTTTTTGGGCTATTTGGTGACGCTGATGAAGAACTTGGTAATTCTGATCTTAGTCTTTTAGGTGTCCCATTCAAATCACAATTTAGTTACATAATAAGTTAACAGATTTATCACTACAGAAATATGAGCTATGAGTTGTTATTATGACTGCCAGGCATTGACTTGAGTTCAATGATACAATATGCTCAAGTCCTTGCAAGGCTTGCACAATAACCTGATCGAGGGACCTGGTGCTTTATGCGTGGTCCACTGACCAATGATGTAATACCCCTCACCCGTGTGCCAAATGTGAAGAGACCAACTGAGTTTGTTTTAACTTTAAACTAAAATTATTGAGAAATGTACTTTCCTTTCTTCTTAGTTTCAGAAGATTTCCAATTCCAGGATGATGCTTTAGCTCTCTGCTAATTTTGAAGCTTGTGTACCCAGTATTACAGCTGTAAAATGACTTAAATGGCTGAGCACCAACAAGGTGGGTGTGTGCTCCTCCATGCACTAGGGCCCTCTCTCTTTTTCTGTTATTGTGTGATCATCATTTTAGCATAATTGCAGCTGTGACCTTGAAAATGGGTCACGGTCATCCATGTTCAAACTTTACCTAGGCATTGATGAGGTTCTTCAATCCTGTAAGTTTGGTGACTGTACCTGTTTGTTTGTTAGAATATCATGATATGATCCAGAGCACATTATGTTTGTCCAAATATAATGATATGATCCAGAGCAAATTATGAATGTCTAGATACCACAGTATGACCGATGGCGCATTATGTTTGTCCAAATATCAATTTATGACCAAGAGCCCATGATGATTGTCTCGATATCATGAAATGGCCGAGAGCACATAGTTTGTCCAGATCTCACGATACAATCCAGGGCACCTTAATATCACACTATGATCCAGAGTTATGTTTGCCCAAATACCTCTGTATGATCCAAAGCGCAATATGTGTGTCCAAATACCACAATATGATACAGGGCCCATTATGTTTGTCCATATACCATGATATGGTCAAGAGCATGTGTTTGTCAAGATACCACAATATGATCGAGAGATAATGTTTGTTTGAATAGCGTTACATGTTCCAGGGTGCATTATGTTTGTCTAGACATCAAAATATGGCCCATAGTGTATTATGTGTATTCAGATATCATGATATGATTCAGGGCGCATTAATATCACAATATGATCCAGAGTGCATTATGTTTGTCCGAATATCATGTTATGACCCAGAGGGCATGATGTTTGTCCAGATATCATGATATCGCCCAGAGCTCATTTTATTTGTCCAGATATCACAATATGATCCAGAGCACATTATGTTTGTTCAAATATCACGATATGAACCAGTCCTCATGTTTGCCCAGATATCAGGATATGAATCAGAGCACAATATGTTTGTCCAGAGACCACGATATGATCCAGAGTGCATTGTGTTTGTCCAGATACCAAGATATTTTCCAGGGCGCATTGTTTGTCCAGATATCATGATATGATCCAGATTCATATTATGTTTGTCAAGAGATCAGTATATGATCCAGAGCACATTATGTCTGTCCAAATACCAAGATATGTTTTATCTTCTTTGTTAAAATGTCACTATATATGGTGAATTTTGGTTTGGCTGACAAAGTATCAGATAAGGTCCAGGGTCTATCCGTTACATTTAATTTTCATGGTATGGTCCAGTGTTTACCCTATCTTTATATATACAATGGAATCCCGCCTTGCGACCACCCAACAATTGCGACCACCCCACAATTACGACCACTTTGCTTGGTCCCGAATTTTTTTGGTTTATTTATGTATATAAATGACTCAAAATTACGACCACCCCTGAATTCAGAATCCAGGGCAAATGCGACCCCGCTAATGCGACCACCGCTGAGAAGGACTGAAACAACATTTGTCACGAGTCAATGGCTGCGCCTCCTCACAGGCGCCTTAACGAAAGATCAAAGAGTGTGAAAAGGTTTCCCAACCCAAATGTTAATCTGGTCCCGCATATCTTCCTGACTGGGTGTCCGCGCTGAGAGTCGTTGAGGCGTAAGTTACAGAATAAGAGGGTCACCGTCGGCCTGATTACTTAATGAGATGGTCTGCCTGGCTGACTGCCTTGGGGTCTTGCGCTAGCGATGCTTATCGCCCCTCAGTGATCACCTGTATCATAGCTACCCTAAGTGCAGGGGCCAGAGCTTAATATTTGTACACGTCACATATTGTTCGATCCGCATTTGTCAAATGAAGGACCAAGTTAATCCTAAATGTGCTCATACCTTAACCACACTGAGTATTGAGCAGTCAGTAAAATGCATAAAAAAAGCTTGCATTGGGCAAAACCCACACATTGTCTTGCCTTATCGGATAGATTGCTGTCATTTTATCTCTCTAATGATTCAGTGTGCGTTTAAATTGCTTGCTGTTGTGCAAACATGCCCCGGAAAGGGCTCTTCTTGAAGAAGAAAGTGGCATTAATCAAGGCGGCATCACCAGGACGCTGTCAGCACCAACTGGATCAGCAATTTAGTAAAACCCAAGTGCACGCATTATATACTCAAGCGGGGGGGGGGGGGGGGGGGGGGCAATAAAATATGACAGCCACGTATTATGTTCAATATGTATTCAGTAGGTTGTCTTCGTATAGCCTCCAATGTAATTTTGTGGTAATCATCAGTCACTACGTTTGTGTACATGTATATTAATTTTTATCATAAATAATTATATAAAACAGTTTTTTTTCTTTTCAGCTACACACAAAAGAAAACATTCGTAATAAGGGTCCTCCTCTAAGTAAAATATTTTGTTATAATTCACATTAAAGATATGCAATAAATACACACTGATACACATTAAACATCGGCGTGTTATATGCGACCAAGGTAAGAGTTTCACAAATACGACCACCCCCAAAATACTACCACTTTGCTCAGTCCCAAGGGTGGTCGTAATTGTGGGGTTCCACTGTATTAACTAATAATGATATAGTGGAGGCTAAATCATATAAGATTATGTCCAGTTCCTAAGAAGGGACAGCCGACAGTCATTTGATCATTGGTAATGCCTAATTCCTGTATCAGACTAAGGTAGAGCACTCAACAGTTTATTGTTCAGTATTTAATTTCGATGTTGTTCATTTTGATCAAGATTGATTCTATATCACTTTAGGTTGATTGTGATAAAAGAAGAAGAAGTGAAGCGGATTTTAGTTCTTGTCTTATCGTGACATGAAGTAACCATGAATGGCCAAGACAATGCTGGGTTATATGGTTTTATTAAAAAGGAGACAGATGATGCCGCTGTGACAGAGGATGTAACAGTTCATGTATCATTACAGATCAGTGATGAGAAACTCTGCAATATTGAGTTTAGTGAATTGGTTGTTAAGTCAGAAATAGCACAGCATGTTGATAGAAGTACCACTCAGTCAACTGCCAGTGATGGTGATAATGATAAATATAACCTCGAGGAGTCGTTGCATCATGGGAGTTCTGTCACACCCGTCATCAAGAGCGAGACAGCTGTTGAGTCTTGCAGTGAGCAACCCAGGAATCAGGAATCAGATGTTAAGCCATTCGACTTTGCAAGTCCTATTAAATATACTGGTGAAACTGATATTCTGCACAGAGAGAAAATCATAGCTGAGTCCGAGGAGGGTGATAAATATCTGTCTCAGATTCATCAACAAAAAAGTCTAAAACCAATGCACAGAGTGGGACATCCAGTCAAATGTGAGCAGTTTGATGAAGCTGTCTTGAGAGAGAATGATGTGATATCAAATGCCAGAACCAATCGAGGAAAAACTAAGTGTGAGGATGGTGGAACAGCCTCCTCGGCAAATCTGAAACAACTCACCGGTCCACATGCGCGGGAACGGCCATTTAAGTGTGAGGTTTGTGATAAGGCCTTCCCAATAAAGAGTCGCCGAGATGAACACACAAAGCTCCACACAGGGAAAAGGCCATTTATATGTAAGGTGTGTAACAAGTCATTTTCACGAAAAGGCAATCTTAAACAACACTCAATTATCCACACAGGTGAAAAACCATACAAATGTTGGGTATGTGAAAAGGCATTCTCTGTCATGGCTGTTCTCAGGAAACACATAAGGTACCATACGGGGGAACGACGTTTCAAATGTGACGACTGTGATAAAGAATTCTATGATATGGTTCAGCTTAGAAACCACGTGAGAACTCACACAGGTGAAAAACCATTCAGATGTAATTACTGCGGTAAATCTTTTTCTTTGAAGAGTACTCTTATATGCCACCTTAGGGCCCATACAGGGGAAAAGCCTTTTAAATGTGATGATTGTGGCAGATGTTTTTCACGAAAAGGTGATCTTGTTGAACACATCAGGATCCACAGAGGAGAGAAACGCTTCGAATGTGATGATTGTGGAAAGAAGTTTCATCGAAAGAGTGACCTTTTAAGGCATGCCAAAACCCACATAGGGGACAAAAATGTAATATGTAAAGAATGTGGGAAAGCATTCTCAACTAATGGTAGCCTCAAAACACACATGCGCACTCACACAGGGGAGAAGCCATTTAGATGTGAGCAATGTGGCAAAACCTACAGAACAAATGAAGGTCTTACTAAGCACAAGAGGACCCATACAGGGGAAAAACCATTCAAATGTGACGTCTGCGGGAAGTGCTTTGCACATAAACTTCTTCTTAGAATGCACACCATGATCCATACAGGGGAGAAGCCTTATGAATGTGAGAAATGCGGTAAGGCCTTCACTACAAAGGGTAAAGTAAAACGACATTCCGTCACTCACAGAAATGGTAGAATGCCTTATGCAGGACCGAAGCCACATAAATGTGAGGAATGTGGTAAAGCCTTCAGGCACAATAGTAAGCTCGTACGGCATATCCTAATTCATACAAAGAAAAAAACGCAACAAGCGTAAGCACCAGCAAAGGCTGATCTGATGAAATACACCTTGAACGAAATCTTGGAGAATTGCTAGCACTGCACCAAAGACGTTTTGTGACTGCTCTTAAGCTTATGTCGCTCGATAAGGTGACCTAATTAACGATGCACTATGAAATAAGTCTCGTATTATTTTATTTATTTATTTACATTATGTTTATACAGGGAAAACCAATCAGTTTAAATTAAACTGGTCTTACTTGGTGCCCTGTATCAGTACATATGAAACATACAATGACTAAACTATCAATACAATGCATAAAATAATACCATGACTAAAAATATAAACATGAACATATGGACTCAAATCATAAAAGCATATTAAGAGAGTTAAGAAAGTATATCAATATATACATCTATAGACAGAAAGAGTAAACTAAAATATCACATTAGATCAGTATATATATACATGCAAATATGCGAGGCATACGAACCAATAATATTACAATAATCTCTAGCATTTATGGACCTGATCATTGTTAGATTCAGTTAAATGCGTATGAAATTAATTTACAGTTATTGTATGATCTATGAAATGATAGAAGAATGAGTATTATAATTTCTCATATTTTCCGGGATGTATGCTATAATCTCCTATAGTCCTGTAGCTTTTCCCTGCACTATTGCGTTTCCGCTAGAAATCTTATAATTGAATTATCATTATATAAATATTTTGTAATTGAAAACATTTTTTTTTTAAAAACTGTGCTTATAAGTGATGCAGTTATACACGTACAGACATCAAAACTAATTAAAACACTTTAAGAAACAACCTGGGAAAGAGAGGGTCCTGTAAAATTACAATGTAAACCACGCTTGTGCACGGAAATCTCAGGTTCTAATATTTATTGCTGAAAATTCAAATAAATTCATTTAATTATTTTTGTCTGAAGTTATGCTCTAAAATTTCTGTTTCCTGATGGAGTATGACGGGGAAACTTGATACAAGTTGGTTGTGTTGCGCATGTATTCTCGCAGCATGAGGTGATCCTGTTTTCTGATTTTAGTTAGACTTGTCAGTTTTTAGCTCAGCTGACTATAAGTCATCTGAGCTATAGTCGTGGTCCATTGTCCGTCGTCCGTCCGTCTGTCTGTCCGTCCGTCCGTCCGTCCGTAAGACTGGCACGTTTCGACACCGTTGGACCTACGATTCTGAAATTCGGCATACTGTTAGATGTCCCCAAAATTTCCTACCATGCCGAAAATTGGGTCAATAGGACTTCGTTCCTTCGAGATATTAAGGAAAAACCTCAATTTTTTATTAGAAATCTATTTTCACACTTCAGGACTGCCTAATATCAAAACCACTCATCTGGTTTTCTTTATATTTACCATAAGTATTCCTCAATATAGTTCCTATGGACATGCCAGAAATTAAGTCAGTATTATTTAATTTAAAAAAGTTATGGGCCCAAACATAGTGGACTTGGTAAAAAAATCAGGAAAGATATTTGGTCACATAAGACCAAAAGTGTTAAAGGTAGGGACTCTTTTTCAGTAATGCAACTTTAATTGATCAAAATTTAATTTTATACCCAAAATTAGATGAAAATCTTTTGAATCTGACTTTGATCATATATAATATACATATTTTTCTATACATTCGCTATGCACATGCAAGAAATGATGTCAGTACTGTGTAATTGTTTTAAGTTATGGGCCCAAACACAATGCACTTTTTAAAAAATCAAGAAATATATTTACTCCCTTAAAAAGAGGATTGCTGAAGCTAGATTTTTGTCAGGGATGTAACATTATTTAATCAAGTTTCAATTGAATATCAAAAATTAGTTCTGAATTTTTCAAATTTTATAAGTGATTAGTATAAATATAAAATTAGTACCTTAAATTTTGCCCAACTTTGACCATGGCACGTTTGTTCCTGAAAGCACTGTTGATATAATTTTCATATCATGCACACATAAGGATTTCATCTTTGTAGTTTAGAAAGCTGAAAGAAATTGGCCAAATATTGTAGCTTTTATTAATGTTTATATGAGACCATGTCAGACCCAGGCTTAATCCATCCCCTCTTCAGTCACCTCTATGTTGACCTTGTTGACCTTTCATCAGATTATGCATGCTTGAGCGAAGCATACACTGGGGCAGCCAGGCAGCTAATGCCCAGCCACATTGATCCAGGTGACCAACCCAACTCATCTAGTAGTTGTTTTGAAAAACAACATAACAATAAACAATAAATTTATAATTTTGTATTGGGTTTTTATAACAAATTAAAGAAAAATTAATAGAAAAGGAATTTGTTAGTTAATGAGTAACAGAAAATTAACTTGCAGTTACTGATGATGTAAGAATCTTGTATGTATGGATAGAATGTCAATTTCAATGTTATTCCAAATAACACCATGCAGTCACCTATGGTATTTTCAGTGATATTTTAATGATAAAAAGAATAAATCATATTATTCATTACTAATCATTCGGGATCATATGAAGGAAATTAATGATAGACAAAGATGAAGTTGATAATATTAATCTAGATTCCTACTGTGTCTAGTGTGTAGATTGATGTGAAAGTAGTCCAAAGTGAATATATTACATTTATTTTTTTAAATATAAATAAAAGCCATAAAACCAGGTACTTATGATCATTATTTAAATTTGTGTATTTTGTATATTCTGGATCTCAACATCTTTGTTTGGCTAAAACTGAATTAATACTAGACATGGTGCGAATGCTTTGCAAATGTATTTGAATACGAAAATGAATATGTACTGCATTAAAAAATTTTATTGCATAAAAATGGGAATTCAGGTAAAAATGAAAGTATTTGAATACCAGTGCAGAAACTTTCAAAATGTATTCATGAATGCATTCATGAATATATTCTATAATATTATTTCAATAATCATTTCAGTTATATTTTATTTTAAAAAATCATATGATTTTCTTATTATTTTTTTAATAAAAATTATATTGGCACAATATTAGTTATTAAATTTTAATAAATAGTTAAACTCTTTTATAATATGTGCTGCTTATAAGTTATATGGCCAAGTCAAAATCTGTGTGACAATAACACTCCATTTGTTAATAAAATAAATGAAATCAATCCTCTTCCCTGTCTCCAAAGATACTATCAAGATCATACATAAGCTAAACACCAACAACTCATAATAAAGCTTATATTTATTACCACACAAAACCAGCATGTGCCTCATTTCTAAATAATATTTTTTTATCATATATAACAGCTGAGCGTCGTGACCCATAGGTCCCTTGTTTAATGTTTGGTTCCTTTTTGAGGATATTTGTTGTCGGTTTTCAGACCTGACAGCAATCCAGATGTGACCAATAGGTGGCCATTTTAAATCCTTTTGAACATATTATCCAAAGAACTGTTAAAGTGAATGCAGTGGGACATATATTAATGTAATCTTGTTTTTAATGTTTGGTCCCTTTAGGGGATGTTTGTTGTCGGTTTTCAGACCTGACAGAAATCCAAATGTGGTCACCAGGTAGTTTAATTTTCTATTGAACATGTTATCTAAGGAACTGTTAAAGTGAATGCAGTCGGACATATATCAATGTAATCTTGCAAAGGATTTGGTCAAAAATTTCTTTTAAAATATGACCATCATTTATAATAGTTCAGTACAGGTGGTTTCTATTGAATTAAAATTCATACAGAGGCATCCGTTTCTCAGTAATTCTTGTAATGACTTTCTTGATATTTGGCTATATATGTTTACCGTATATTTGGCCTTTGTGGTGTTCGTTTTAAGACTGTTGGGTTTCAGTTAAGCTATGGGATTAGTTCCTGTTAGCTCTAAAAACGATACATTTTGCCTCAAACCATCAAGTCACTGTGTTTTAACAGAACATATGTGATATATATTTCTATAATCATATATAGAAAGTTTCAACAAAATTGGCAAATAGGTTCTTCAAAATTTTTAATGGAAGTTGTGAATCTTAGCCCATGATGACGCAGGTCATGCTTGGCAGCTGAGCGTCGAGACCCATGGGTCACTTGTTTAATGGTTTTCATATATCACCGAGCACGGGGAAGAGATACAGTGCCCGTCCGCAGTGCTGATTATGGCCATTCCTGTGATTGTGTTTTCCGCAATGACTACCGCATTTTGCATTTTAAAAATGTAAAAAGAAATATGATCGGGCATTTGTTCTGATGGTCTTTCAGCAATCATTTGCCATGAAAACCAATGTCTAGATTCCATGTAATTGCATACCAAATTTGTATATTAAATTTCAGTTGACTCATTGTTCACATGGATCTATTTGAATTTTTGACCATGAAAAGCTCTGTGTAGACAATGTTCGACCAATTATTATGGTTAGTTTTACAGATAATAAGGAAATTTAGACTTTTCCACAATGCGGCCCTAATTTGCCTATACAAATTTGAAAAATGAACTAAAACGTTTTAATAATGTTTCATTGAATCTTTGACTATTAAAACATTGGTCGAAACACAATGTTTGATTAGTTATCATGGATAGTTCTTGAGATTTTAGAGAAGATAGAATATCGTCAACGGCCCTTATTTGCATATTAAAATTTAAAATATGAACTTAACTGTTGTTAATATGGTTTTATTGAATCGTTGACCATGAAAATAATAGGTTTAGACACAATGTTTGACGAGTTATCACGGTTAGCATCACAAATCCATAAAAAACTTGTACTATATAGACAATTCATGGGTACCCCGTACTAAAACTCAAACAGCCGGCCTGATTATGAGCTTTATTGAAAATTTCTCACGTACACACGTTTGACGCCAGAGCTAACTAGACTGACTAGACTTTAAATTGTGCCACTGAAAGATGTAATCTTGTCAAATACTACCCAATGTAGAGACCTAGGTTCTCCTGTTTAGGATGTCGGAGATAGATAGCTTCTTTATTTTGTATTTGATAACTTTGTTCTTAAATCTGACCCATCGTTTGTGCAGAATGAAAGTTGTTTGTACTCGGAAATAAAGCCTGGATTCCTTGTTTTAAAAAAAAAGCTGACGATATTTACAGTAATATACAGGTACCATACAAAAACGATACCTCCTTCCTTTGAAAGTGCAACGCCCCCTAATGGTTGTGGACGCATAGAAAAAATCGAATTATGTATCATGCGTAATTTAATGAAAAATGCCCCCACCCCCGGCGAATCTAGCAAGAAGCGATTAGCATATTCCGCCACCAGAGGGTAATAAACACCGCTGGATCCAACCTCTGGACCCTGCAGGCGATTTTTATACCGACACTGAACTTCAGCGCCCATGACTGGCGTTAATCGAGATCGCTCGGGCAACCATTGTAAACAACCATGGCGGAGCACAAGGACCCGGACGTCACCTCAGTGTGTGTGACCTGGTGATTGCTTCTTCGCCAGCCCTCCGTTCAGCTCTGATGCTTCCGTGGCCTAATATTGTGAGAAACCTGAATCAAACGAAGAGGTTTTCCAGCTCTCTCCGAAATAATCCCAGAAACAATCTTTCTCAGGTTTGCATGAATAGTTCCAGTTCACTGAATTTTGGTCAAGTTCCAAGAAGCTGAACTTAGTCATTTGGCCAAAAAAGGATACTAAAATTTCAGTCTCAGAAACAGCTGGAGCTATCGTCACAAAAATTAATGCAAATGTTGGTTACATATATATGAAATATTTGAAATTGAGGTATTGGTGGCGCCACCTGCATCTACTTTTTCTGTACAGGGATCGTCGGTCATCATTTCATTAATCCATAATTTCTCAGGAATAGCAGGAGCTAGCATCCCCAAATTTCATTTAAAAATCTGTCACATATCAAATATTGTGTTATTGACTTTGTGGCGCCGCCTGCATTAAATTGCTTTTTCAGGGGTAAAAAAAACTTCAAAAATCTTCTTCTCTAAAATCATGCAGCCATATGCTTCAATATTTACTATAAGTGATCCCAAAGGCCATATCTCTCAAGTTTGTTCAATGGTCTTGGTTTGATACATTTTGGCCGAGTTAATCTGAAATTAGTCATTTGGCTAGTAAGCATACTTACATAACAATCTCAGAAACAATAGGAGCTAGGATCACTTAATTTTATGGAAATGTTGGTCACGTGAGTCATATTTAAAATTGCATTTTTTGTGGTGCCACCTACATCGGCCTGTCTTTATCTGCCAGAAACCTTGTAATTTTAGCCATTTTCAGCTTGAAAATTATTCTAAACATTTTATTTTAAAAAATCTTATGAATACATCAGCCTGAAAAAAAGCATTTTAGCCAACATTTTGCAGTATGTGTAGACACATTTACCAACAGGCTAAGATTGTGTCTGTATCTATAATTAGCTTGGCAGGCTGCCAATTCAGATTTGGAAAAAGTCAAGAGTTCACTTAGTGTAACCAGGAGTTCAATCAGTGCAGTAGCTACATTCCATTTATAGCTTTGGCTGACTGCCTACTGTGTCAAATTATGCTACAGGTCAAGAGTTCACTTAGTGCAGCCAGGTACAGGTCAGAAGTTCACTCAGTCTAGCAAGTGCGGGTCAAGAGTTCATTCAGTACAGTAATTTTTCACGTCACAGTTCACACGGGGCAACTGCATTTTTCCCAACTGAGCCTGGTCAGCCCAGAACATCAAAGTAAAGAGAAGCTAAACTATTCCCTTGGCCACAAAGTTTACCGTCATCCCGGACGAGCCCCCATTTTGTTACGAAGACAAATGCTCAAGGGAAAACATTGGGCCGATCCCAATTCGAACCAATGTTGGTGGCGCACATGTCCGGCATACCAACCGCTTCGCTAGCAAAGCAAGCTTCACCAGCGAGACAGTTCGGTCCGCTTTTATGTCACCCTGTAACAATACATGTTACACATATACTTGAAAAGTAATGGTCCAGCATTTAAGTATTATATTCTCATTGCACAGGTTTGTATTAGGCCTGTATGCCTTGTTTTTTAAGCTCATTTTGATCGTGATTAACCCTAAAAGAATTACTGGTGACTCCCTTTGATGACACGATACCGCACAGGTGGACATGGCCTTCAGGCCTGGGAAGCAACGAATTTTAAAGGAGCCCAATCACCTATAAAGCATGTTGAGTTAACACGAAAAATAGTTTCTTCCCTTTAAAAAAGTCTGTACCTGCCAAAACATTGCCTTGTATCGTTTGCTTACTCCAGTAAACGAGTGTTGAAAACAGTGGACCGGGCGCGATGGCAGATGTCAACATAAACACAGTGCGTGGGGCCGTGTGCAGAGCGGAGCCCCAACACGTGTAAATCAGAAGATGTCCTGACTCAATTGGCCGAAAATATATAATACATGTTCCCACAGGCTGAAACACCGCGTGTTGTCCCTATATTAATCCGACCTATGGTCACGCGGCCTTGTTATGGTTAACTGACACACGTGAACTGTGTTTACCAATACACACGGTCATAACAAGGTGTTAGACAGTCGTATGCGAGGATATGAGACTGTGTGTTAGGATGGTTCTGCTGGAAAACCTTTGTATAAAGCAAAACTGAATTGATAGTGTGAAAGAATAGGTATAATATTGATTCTGGTTATGTCCCTTTAATAGCACAATTTCTAGAAATAAGGTACGTCTATGCTAAACCTAACACAGGTTATACATTTTACTGAAAAAAAGTTACCCGTTCGTCATGAATTTTAGCTGACTTGAGATTCGGCTGACTTGGAAGAGATTTACAAAATGAATTGTTGTAGGTGGTATCCCCATTCAACTGAAGCTATTAAAGTCCCTCAAAATCAAGAAGAAGAAAAGTTTCATGATAATATGTCCAGCAATTCCCATGAAATCTTGCCTTCAAGTATGAAGTCAGTTGACCTAATAGTGGCCATACACATTTCTGAATGACATCCCTGAATGTCAAAACAGGAGATTTTAGGTAAAACAGTAAAGTGTTGTACCTTGTCTGACTGTCTAGGTGGTTAAAATGTTTCTGGTCAATAATATAGTACGCTACTGAGGCAGCGGAAATCTTGCGCTTCTAAAGAAGCAACTGATTTTCACGCTGCCAGCTTTGACCGTTTATGATATTTTGACACCAGATGGCGGTTCGTTGTCCGCTGAAAAATACGTGCGTATGATATGACAAGCAGCCAACCAGATGCCAATAGAAAAACACTCGACAGGTATCCTGGCTCCGCCCATTGCTGCGCTTGATGAGTTCACGGTCGAATTTTAATTGCTCCCTCTGCATTCTCGCATGATCGACCGATTCGATTATGACATTATGACTGTGTTAGCGTAGCCATGTATCTGTTGTCTGCAGGACTAAAAGCAACCAGCGAGATGTGCAAGCAGCCTTTGTTACGTTTCGTTTGAATTACAGCTCACCGGCCGGGCATCCTATGTGCCCAAGGCCCTGAGCAAACTACGTCTGGGGCAATTCTCTCTGAGCCGGTGGCCTGTTCAGAGGGTTACAGGGGCGATGAGCTGTCTATCATAACGAAATGAACATGATTGGCTCCGTGTATTCCTCGTTGGCAGTGTCTTCCAGCACAAGGTCTCACCTGATTGGACAAAAATACAGTGCTCCCCTCCTGTGTGGCAATTCAGGATACGAGGTCATAACAAACAGCGCTTACGATATAGGTACTAAGCCTATAGTTAAAGCGATGTGTAAAGAGCGTAATAATATAGGTCTTCGTGACCTTATTTTAGGTTTCCATAGAGAAAATGCTCAAGTCTTCCTTGTATATTTCATTGGAATGTTCGAGGACCAGCAGATACAATTTGTGCCCATCTGATTTTCAGGGTGCTAAAATCATGTCTTTGACCCAAAGTTCACAGAATATAGGCCACAATGATGCAAATTTATAGAAGACCTGCCTGAATATTATGTAAGAAGCTTTTGGGCCTAGCGGATACAATTTGTGCCCCGTCTGACTGATTGGGTGCTCACAAACATGTTTTCAGCCAGCAGTTCACAAAATATAGGTCACCATGACCTAGTTTCAGGGTTCCAAGGAGATTTAATTTGGACCTGCCTGGATGTACAGTTAAAATTTTCTTGGTCTAACCATTACAATTTGTGCCTTGATAACGTATGGGCTGCTCCATCAGAAGATCTCAAAATAGAGAGGGAAAATGCGTAAAAAATTTAGGAAAAAATACAGGTGGCGCCTCCAGTCTTTAGAAAATGATGCAACCCACAATGGTCAATATGCATGGAAAAATCTTTGCAATCAATACATGAGTTATTCAGATGCTGATGAGATTTTTCATGGACCTCAATGGGTGTAATGTTAGTAGATTCCAGGCCTAGTGGATACAAATTGTGCAAACAGAATGCTCGAAATCATGTTTTCACCAAAAAATGCATTTAATTTGTACTTTAAGAAATTGTCTAATATCCTATTGGATATTGGTCCCTGATAACCATATCCTACCTTTTTGGCCTAACGGGGTGGTTTTGTAAGAGCTTCCCATTCTGTTTTACTTTTAAACATATACAGACAATGCCACTTATTTGCAAGTCGGCTAACAGAAAATGCCGCTTATTTGCAAGAAATTCTGAAAACCAAAACCATTTCCTATATGTTATCATTAAAAACTCGCCGCATAATCGGACGCCTCATAATCGCAAACTTCCGATTAACGTAAGGAAAAATATGGGCAGAAAGGTAGAAAACTCACGTTAAATGCAAGTACTTCAATGAGTCGGTGAGTTGTGTTTGTGTTATCCCAATAATGATCATAGACCGGAACTTTAAAAGTAGCCGCTGTGATAACTGCAGGTGAACATGTGCAAAGGACCTTAATTACCCTTTGCTCGGTGATGCAGTTCGATACGGTTACAGCACACATCTCTTTGAAGTGGGTCAACAAAGTTAAAAATACGTGACGCATATTAAACACCTTGATCACGAGAGATAACAACATATTATAACATTTAGGAAATGGTTTTGGTTTTCAGAATTTCTTGCAAATAAGTGGCATTTTCTGTTAACCAACTTGGAAATAAGCGGCATTTTCTGTTAACCGACTTGCAAATAAGCGGCATTTTCTGTTAACCGACTTGCAAAATAAGTGGCATCGTCTGGTTATATATATATATATATATATATATATATATATATATATATATATATATATATATATATATATATATATTAAACTTTTCCATAATATCACTACAGTTGTATTTTTAATTCTCTTAGAACAGTTAACAAATATCAAATTAAAAGTAAAAAATGAATAATTTAAAATTTGTTCTTAATTTCAAGAGGTGAACACAGCCAGGATTTTAAATAATATATAACTGATTTATTTATCCTCTTAATACTGTAAGCTTCAATTTTTGTATGTTTAATTGGTATTCATGAGGCATGGTAACAGAAATTCATGATATAATACATATTTTTTTATTTCAAATTTTATTATTACATATTCAATTACCATTTACAATACAACAATATAAAAAATAATACATTAAACTAAAATAGAATATGAACTCATGATGTATATACATTTTTCAGTCAAATCAATGAGGTTTTTATCTTTGACTTTGACGGTGTGGTAATAAACAAGATTTAAGTCGATTCCTGCAAAAGTTAAGACTATTTGTACATCGTCCGCACTTTTGGCCGCACGTGCACGCAGGTTTCAGCTTTTAGCATGCGTGTACGCGTTTTAGTAACAACCCGGATCTTACTGGAGACGAGATTGGCAAGAAGAAAAAGGTAGGCCTACGTGTTACTGTTATAGCAAATCTCGGCATCAGTACTGTATTATACGACACGAAAACCAGAAAACGCTGTCGTTAGTGCGAACTGGCAACGTGCAGAATGATCACGTTCAACTTGGCCGCAGAAAAAAACGACATAAAAACAAACGGACATTTCTTTCACTGTGGTCTGCGGACAAGGGTGTTTAAAACACGTTTGTTTTGTTCTGTTCAGCTGATCAGGGCGTCAGTACGACAGTAGGCTACTAGTACTAGGGATATATATAATCGCCTAGTGCACAATCAGGTGTACACTTTTCTTTTATAAATTGTTATACAATAATCAACAATTATTTGTTGGCCATGACATTAAATTCAGTATTTATATCAATTCAGCATATATAGTTTATCTAAATATCCAAAACCAGACTTGAATATATAAAATAAAAAAAAAATTATGATATTTTTAATATGTCAAATGTAGCTTATATACTGTGTTATATTGTTGCAAGTGGATTTCTAATTTTTGTAATAATACCCCTGTACAAAATAATACCTTGGACTGGGGATGTCTATTGTCACTGATGTATTTTATGAAATACTCACATTCCTTTAAGAAAAAAACTTGAAGATGTTAGTCAAGAATTTAAAAAATTTACCACACTAAAGCTGATATGCCTGATGTTATGCAGAGTTGAAATTTACCCAATATGTCTTTTTAAATGAGGACACCAAACAAGGCAATGGGCTCAGTTTCATTTTGTTACTTCCTAATACACTACATTTAAGCATACTTTTAAAATCAGGCCAAACATTTTACTCAGGCAAGATTTGATACAATAAATCTGCTTTCATAGATTATTGTAAATTTTCCACAAGATTGTGTAGTGTCTGTAGACACTATCTCACTGCTATTACAAATGTTATTATCCTCAGTTCTTAATTTTCTTTAGAAATTGTAATAGTCACTGTTTAGAAAAATATCAAAATCAATTTCCAGTTTCATTCCATATGATATACAGATCTATGGGCCATAATGTACAAATGTAGTGTCCGTAGACGTGTAGTGTCCGTAGACAAAGCTGATTTAAGAACAGCTATTGTCTCTATCTACAGTAAAAACAAACTATTTATAAGCCAAATTGTCATCAAGTTATCCAGGTATCAAGAAATAAAATTTAAAGATTAACAAATAAAGCTAAGTTTTTCTTTGCCATTATTAGAAGATCAAAACATGCAAGTTTTTATGAGCAAAGCACCCTGAAATATATTCAAGTACTTGATGCCCAATTTACAAATAATTTAAATATATGTTCTCAGAAACAGTTTCTCAAGAAATTATAGTAGTTACTGTTTAGATAAATATCAAAATTATTTTCAAGTTCCATCCCATATGATATACAGATGGGATAACATGTACAAAATGTAGTGTCCGTAGACATGTAGTGTCCGTAGACAAAGCTGATCTTAAAACAGCTATCGTCTCTATCTACAGTTAAAACAAAATATTTATTAGCCAAAATAGTGACAGTAAATAACCCAGGAATCAATAAAATTCAAAAGTTAAGAAATACATCTAAGTTTTTCTTTAACACCATCAGTGGATCAGTCAAGTTTTAATACCCTTTTACATAATATACTAAGCATTTAATGGCAATTACACATGGTAGTTCAAATACATTCATACATTTACTGTTCATGATTTACTGTTTTAAAAACAAACAGAACTTTATTTGTCTTGATCATTTTGTGTGTCTTTACCTTTATCTCATGTTCCTTAATTTGAAACTGGATAACAGACAAGGGGAGCTATCAACATTTTGAGAAGTGCCATAATGAAAAGAAGCCATTATTGATTTTGAATCATCAAGGTCATCAGTGGTCATTCTGAACCAATCAGAAAACAACTGGTATCAGACTTCCAAAGAGTCTTTGATACTTATAATTATAAGAATAAACAGCATTTGATAATGCTGCATTTTAAATAAATTTCTCAATCTGACACTGTTTCTTATATAGGATTCTTTATCAAGTTTATTGAGAAAGGGGATTTTAACCATGGTTTATAGAGAAAGTTGAAAAACCACTTATTCTTAAGAATTAAAACATGCACAGTTGATTATAATGCATTTTATTTTTTAAAAATTTTGAACAGTGGTAAAATTGGTTCTTTACAATAAAATTTATATAAAGGGGTTATTTGAAAGGATATGGATTGACTCTAAATGAAAAACATCCTTTCAATCTGAATAAGTTATGTTCTTTATCAACCCAGATCAAAACATATGATGCACAGTGTCCATATACATTAAAGAGATAAGGTTTATATTTTTACATTGTTAAATCATGTTATTCAAATAGGATTGGTATTATTAGAATTAGTATCAGAAACAATCAGATCAAAATAACATTAATAAGTTCATATGATGCTTCATCAAAGTGTTAAGTTTCACATTTGATACTTCTTTCACTTACCATCATTAAAGATAAAATAACATACTGTTTAGGACCTGCTGCACTATACCTTATATTATGCTTATAAATAGATCATTATGGTTGATTTTTATTTCTGAAGTGTGGACTTTCATTACTTTTAAATTTGTGTTACAGTGACTCTTAAGTGTTAGATACTTTATAGTATAGCACTTTAGATGCAGCTATAGATTATACTTACATTGTGGTTCATGTAGTGTCCGTAGACAAAAACATGCCAGTTTAAAGTCCTGTCAAATTTTTTTCCCCTGGAAATTTACTTTTCTGAGGCTGGTGATAGATTTTACATGCTTGATTGTTCACAGTATTTTAGAAGTTAAAACTCTCCAGCCCAAACAGAGGAGGTTCACAGTAATTGTTTCTGTGTAAATTTACCAAAAATTAAGTTTTCATATTTATCACATATTTGCAGGTCAAAGAGTAAAATATGAAAATACTTATTCCATAAATGAATTGTTTATGTTGGTTATGTTAGTGAACAGATTCACTAAGTATATCATTCACACAATTTAAGTGTTTTACAGGTACACATTCAGAGTTTTTAATATCTTCTCTTAAACATGTAGTGTCCGTAGACAGAACTTTGCCACCAATATTCATCATCTGGTTAAACCAAAATGGTTAAAGTTTGTGCTCTGAATTTTTTCTCCTGATTCCCTCAGGGGAAAGTTGTTTACACAACAAAGAGACTCACATGTGCAATGATTTTGAAAATTTCAACAAACTGCAACATAAAGTGTACACCTGATTGTGAACTAGGCGAATATATACTCCACCCCCCCCCCCCCCACCACCCCCACTTTTAGGGGGGGGGGTCAATGCAATCATCATATGTTCAGGGATCTATTATATTTATGTATCAGATTTAAAATAATACATTTTCAGAAATAGAATTATTACCATCTGATTTATTACAGTGTTATTACAGTTATTACAGTGAAATATTATATATGTAAACATGGTTTAAAATTAATCTTTACAAGAAACAATACCTTATTTCTTTTAATCTTAGACTTGGTTGTAAAACAAATGAAATGTGTGACACAATAAAATAATAATAGCCTAATAGTAACAGTAATTATTATGATAATAATAGTAATAACATATATACAGGCCTTGATTTTATGCATTCCGGCATTCCTAAGGAAAGCAATATTCACAGAGGGACGTCAAATGCTTTAATTTTTATTGAATTTTCCGATTGGGAATGCCAGCCTATTATCAAAGAATTAATATGGTTTCTTTAAAAGGCCATTAATAAAATGAAATAAATTTACATAAAGAATTAAAGGCAGTTAAAAAGAAACGCTACATAAAATAGACGGTATACACTGTTGCTTTAATTTTACGAGTGTCCTGATCCGGTGTGGCCAGTATATAGAGATGATTTGTCGGAAACTGACCTGCTCTTATTCTCTGTCATGATCGTTACAGAACTGAAGAAATAACGCAATTCCTGCAAAAACAAACATCTATTTTGTGGAGATGGTACACTAGACATTTTCAGTTGCAGGTTCTGTTATATCACCCGGCGTCATTTGATTTATACATGCACTGTGCCACTGTGATCTTAGCTGGAAAAAAATATTCATGATCACCTAAAACGACGCGATGTCAGTGAATATTTTCCTGCCAAAATTTTAACTTGCAACTTTAAATTATATGGGCCTGATAAAAAAATACGGGCAACCCTGGAATGACGATCAACTGAAATTGCATGCTTATTAATGAATGAAAAATATGTATCATAATGTGATTGATGTTTACAAAGGCACTGATGAAAAATCATCTTCTGATAAAAAACCATGTCCATTTAGTCCAACAATATATTACCAAACGTCTCTCTGTACATGTCAGAAGCTGTAAGAACGCAGTGCTCAAATGGCCCTAATCTCTGGTTGGGACACTCCTGATGTTTGTAGAAAAAAAGTGTCTGCAAAATTGGTAAACAAGGGTTTCAAACTGGAAATCAGGTACTTGTTCAATAAGTGGCCCGCATCATAAGAAAATCGGAGGTGATACACCAACAATTTATTATCTAAAATATCAATAACTACTATTGTTATTTCCATGCTCATATTGTGAATGGAAATAAACAAAATTTGTCCAAACGTACCCACTGAAGTTTCTGTGTTTGAGTTTCTCTTTGCCCATGTGTATCAGTTGACTTTGGCGGGATTATTCATTTTGATCCCGGGTACAATACATTCATGCTGATTATTCCCGGTGGTAATCTTTCCAAATGTGCATGTCCCACATGCGGCCAACACATTAACATTTGTTTCTGTAGTATTTGTTTAAATACATCTAATGTGGAGGCCAAATACAAATGTAAATATATATATAAAAATTTACACATCAGAAATGCAAATACATATAAGCAATTTGGCTGTAACTATAAATACAAATACAAATATGTATTTGACCTCAACCCTGCTAGAAATACATTTTGCTGAATACGATTTTTATAATTAAGTTTTTTATATAGTGAACTCTGCCAAAGCATGTTGCATCAGATAACTCTTTTTCTTTTGCTTCTATGAGGTATTAAAAATATATATAAACCTTGTTTGTTCACTAAATTTACATTTCTAAATCTAAATTGACAAGAAAATTGTTTCAGTGTTGTCTCCATAGTCATAGTGATATTGCTTATTTTTTTCAGCTTAAAACATTATATAGTACAAAAAAAGTTTCTGAGGGAATGTTATAGGTCTGGTGGGAATGCCAGAAAATTGTTGCATGAATCCCGTGAGTTTTGATTATTTGGACCCCTGTATATATGTGTGTGTGTGAACAGATGAGATTGGACTTGTGATGAGATTTATTGTACGTTTTTGCCCTTCCGATGAGATTTTTTTTTTTGTGATAAGGTCATCACATTTGATGAAATTTTGCCCTTCTGTTGATTGTGAGACTCTGATTTGAAACCTCATCATAAGAAAACCTTCCGAAAAAGTGCACACAATGTGTGTACACGCCTTGTGTGAAGTATTATTTAATTCATTGTCCTTGTACCACACCTGGTGGCAAGAGATCAAAATGCCTAGGACATGCTTCTGTGTAACAAGAGTGACGATTGGCTGCATTCTTTAGTTCTCTTGGCTATGGCCTCTCTCTTGGACAGGGCTCTCGTTTGGGGTGATAATAGCTATATTTAGGAGATCAAGCACACCACTGAGTAAAAACTCTTCGTAGTCACAGAATTTTTGTTTACATTGTATAATCCAAACGTTCATATCAAATATAATAATTATTTGAAAAAAAAATGTCAATATTTACATTGAACAATAATAACACTGATTACAAGATTAAAATGGATGAGATACTGATTTTTCATGGAGAGGACCAGTGGTAACGTCTGTAGGACAAACTAGGTGTTACCGTCCAACCGTTCATAACTTTGAAGGTGCTTGAATTCCTTGTAGTTTATGTTAATTGTGTATAAAAAATATTAAGAAAATCAAAATATGTAATTTAGAACACTATAAAATCTCTATAGTTCAAATTTAGCAAGTATTTTATTGATTTTTTTTTTATGTCTGATACATGTACCTCCATATTTAGTAGCCCATCTTCTCGACCCAATGGCACATTTCTAAAAACCATCCTTGGATATTTATAGTATAATATGGATGCATAATACATCATATAACCCATTGCATTTATAAGTTTGCATAAGGCCTAAAGACCTTGTACATATGAACATTCAAATTCTAAAATTTGTCTGGTATATCAAGGAATTTACATAGATTTATATATACACCATAGAATAACCTAATTAATTGGGGATGTATGGAAAAAATAAGAAAGCATCATTAACCAGTACCCATTTACAGTTCACGTGTGAACACACAGTAATTGTTTGCCACATTGGTTTATGTTGTTATCCCCTGCCTCAGCAGAGCGGATGATCTAGTGATCAGCTCCGTCCGTCTGTTCATCCGTTAGTAAACAATTCTATGGGACACAATATCCTGATAAGTTGAATTTGGATCAACTGCAATTGTTGTAACAGGTCCATCTTAAGGGTTTCAAGAGTTGATTATGTTTTGGTCACACTTAATTTTTTTTTAGCTTAGCTGACTATAAGTCATCTGAGCTATAGTCTTGGTCCGTTGTCCGTCCGTCTGTCTGACCATATGTATGTCCATAGATGTGGCACTTTTTGAAACTGTAAGACCTAGGAATCCAAAATTCAGCATAATGTTAGATGTCCCCAAGATCTCCTATCAAGCCAAAAACTGGGTCTTTGCGACTTTGTTCCTTTGAGAAATTAAGGAAAAACCTCAATTTTTTAGCTCAGCTGACTATAAGTCATCTGAGCTATAGTCGTGGTCCATTGTCTGTCGTCCGTCTGTCCGTCCGGCCGTTCGTCCGTCCGGATGTCCGTCCGTCAGACTGGCACGTTTCGACACCTTAAGACCTACAAATCTGAAATTTGGCATACAGTTGGATGTCCCCAAAATCTCCTACCATGCTGAAAATTGGGTCAATAGGACTTCGTTCCTTTCAGATATTAAGGAAAAACCTCAATTTTTTATTAGAAACCTATTTTTACACTTCAGGACTGCCTTAAATCAAAACCACTCATCTGGTTTTCTTCATATTTACCATAAATATTCCTCTATATAGTTCCTATGTACATGCCAGAAATTAAGTCAGTATTATTTAATTTGAAAAAGTCATGGGCCCAAACATAATGGACATTGTAAAAAAACCAGGAAGATATTTGGTCACTTAAGACCAAAAGTCTTAAAGGTAGGGACTTTTTTTTCAGTAATACAACTTTAATTAATCAAAATTTAATTGTTTACCATAAATAAGATCAAAATCTGTTAAATTTTTTTAATTATTGGCACAAATATAAAATTGGTACCTTAAATTTTGCCCAACTTTGGCCACGGCACATTTTTTTCCTGTAAGTACTGTGGATTTAATTTTACTCAGCTTGTACACATAAGGATTTAATCTGTTAAAATCTGAAATTTGAAAATAAAAGCTGCAAAATTAGGCTATAGTTATTGAATTTTTTGGAGGCTCTTGTTGTATTCCCTTACATTGTCAAGCAGTCCACTTTGATGACTGTAGGTCATTCAGTGCACATCTCTATGCTCCCCAGGCTGTTGGCATAATTTTAGATGTCCCCAAAATCTCCTACCACACCGAAAATTGGGTCATTAGGACTTCGTTCCTTCGAGATATTAAGGAAAAACCTCCGTTTTCCTTAAAAAAAGCCATTGTTACACTTCAGGGCTGCCTAATATCAAAACCACTGATCTGTTTTTGATCATATTTAGTATTCACATTCTGTCATACATTTTCTATGAATATACCAAAAATTAGATCAGAATTGGGTATTATTTTGAGGTTAATTTTCACAGCATATATACATAAGGATTTAATCTTTTAAAATCTGAAATTTGTAAGAATTGATTGGAAAGAATAGCTTTTATTCACGTTTTCATACACCATTTCAAGTGTTGTTTACATCTAGCCCACCTAGTAATACAGCCTTCACTTGCATTATGAAACCCACCCCAGGCAGCTTGCCTTGGGTCAGCTTGGCCACTACCAGCAGGCTAAAAATTCCCCTCTGCCCCGCACTCCCCCCCCCCCCCCCCCAGATGGTGCATAAACTAGATGAATGTTATTATATTCTGTATTTGATTCATTCTTATTCTAGGCTATGCTACATTTAAGATTTTGTATTGTACCACCAGGGTTACAATGATTAAAGTGTACATTTAATTGTGTCCACAAAGTGGTGTATTGCTATGAAAGTGTGGATGTTCATCAGATAAGTAATTCCTTACTTCAGAAGAGTAAAAACTTCACCAGGTGTGAAGTTGACTATTAATTCCAGTAATAAATTAAAACTGGGATAGTAATTAGCACAATGATATTGTTTGTCCCTCATTTAACCAACAGTGTGTATACTTTATTTGAAAAGATGTTTTATTTTATCAAATTTACTGAATCTTTTATTTTATTTTGGTGAATAAAATTAAGCATGTCCTGAAAACTCCAATGTGCAAAACTTTTTAATAGTGATTCAAGGAAAAATCTTGTAGATGCCATGTTGTGGCAGTATTTTCTTTTAAAGTCAGTTTAAACATTTATGATTTAAAAATAATAAAATATATGTGTATGCATAATATGACCCAATATGAGCTATACTCTGGATATATGATGATTGCAACTTTTGCAACAATTCTAATATTTTAACTTATAGTTTCAGTTTTTTACTCTGTATATATATAATGATTGCAACTTTTTCAACAATTCTAATATTTTAACTTATATTTTCGGGTTTTTTATTAAAAATTTATAAAACCTGTAAATAAAAGATTTTTAGATAAAACTTCTTAATGGAAAAAGTGGATATGCTTAAAAAAATAGGATTATATATAAACTTAAATGCATTATTCCCTTGAAAGTGAAATAAAGGTATTAGTCTATGTCCACTTGCCTGTCCATCTGTAAATTTTCATATGCATCACAGTATCTCAAAACTTTTACTGTTTTTCTTCATGACAGCCTTGTCAGAGTATTAGTTTGCAATCATTTATTTAGAACTTTACTATAACCAAGTAGGAGGGCCCCTTTCCTCTTAGATTTTCATATTCTTATATAAATGAAAACATTACAATAAAATATCTCTACATCCACCTTTGTGCTGCCCTCACTTTTCCCTTCTCCGAACCCCATCCCAAAGTCAGCCTCAGTAAGCAAGAACAAGATGAATCAGATATATTCATACTTTAATATTTTGTATAACTATTCGTCCATAGGTACTTATGTACATGCCAGAAATTATGTCAATATTGTGTAATATGTAGACATAGTGGGCATCACAATAATGTACCTTGTCAAGACTAAAGAGATATTGTGTTATACAGTCACAAATTCATAAATCACTTCATCAGCATAGTTAATCATAACATCATATCTGTCAAATTGAAAGCTTGCAGACTACCATACACTTTAGATCCTTCAACAAATAGCCTTATCATCATTCTACTACTGCTTATTGTATCCGCCAAAACAGAGTTTTGCGGATACTATGTTTTCAGCTGCACGCTGACGACGCTGCGCAGGTGTCCGGAGAACTCCTCCGTAACCACTGGGCGGAATTTTACGAAACCCAGGATCATGTTCGGGTCACATGTGAACTGCTGCGCCCCGATTTTGTTTTGACCTCTGACCTTTCCTCTGCGCTCTGCGTCCGTTTGTGCGTCTGTTTCCACAAATAAACCCACATATCTTTGGAACTGTTAGACCTGTTAGGAAAATTGTTTTGCACAAATATAGCCCTTGGAGAGCTTTATAACATACACAAAAAATGGTGGCGCCACTTGCAACCATTTTTGCACAATGTCCATCTGTTTGTCTGCCTTGGGTTAAAATCACTCATATCTCTGCAGTGACATGACTAATTCACCTGAAATTCGGCATGCATATACATCCTGGATAGCTTTTCTGATTTTATGACAGGTGGCGCCACCTACATTCACATTTATGCTGCAGACATCCAAGCTCATATCTCGGGAACCGTTTGACAGATTGGGCCAAAATTTTGCATGTGTATAGATCTCACATAGCTCTTTATCATACTCAAAACTCGTGGCGCCACCTGCAGCAGTGTTTGCACAGTGTCCATCTGTTCGTCTGCCTTGGGTTAAAATCACTCATATCTCTGCAGTGACTTGACTAATTCACCTGAAATTCGGCATGCATAAACCTCCTGGATAGCTTTTCTTATTTTATGACAGGTGGCGCCACCTACATTCACGTTTACGCTGCAGACATCCAAGCTCATATCTCGGGAACTGTTTGACCTATTGGGCCAAAGTTTTGCATGTGTAAAGTTCTCACATAGCTCTTTATCATACGCAAAACTGGTGGCGCCACCTGCAACCATTTTTGCTCAGCGTCCATCTGTTTATCTGCCACAGGCTAAAATCACTCATACATGTAGTGGTTTGACTTATCTGCCTTAAATTTTGCATATGTATACAACTTGGACGGCTTTCTGGATTTTGTGGTAAGGGGGCAACCTACATACACAATTTGGCTGCAGACATCCATGCTAATATGCAACACTTCACTCTATTTCCCCTTGCCACTCAATCCATGCCTCACTTCACCCGTTCCACTCTTATTTAGGCGGAGAAACGTAGTCGCTTGTCGGCCACCCGTATTCTAGTTACTGCTGTCATTGAATTCATATTTGCTCAAATATATCACAATTTTCAACCCCTCCTAAATAAATAAAAAATAAACCACTATATTTGACTCTATTAATCCATCAGTCAGGTAATTTCATTTATCATTTACTCACATATAACATTACATTCCTTTATTAAAGCCCAACATGTCCATGATATTCATAAGCTTTATCGACTCGATATAGTATCACAGTGGAGAAACATTTATAGTCAAATCATGATCAGCTGAGCGCCGTGACCCATGGGTCCCTTGTTATTAAAAACCTATTTTCACACTTCAGGACTGCCTAATATCAAAACCACTCATCTGTTTTTCCTCATATTTACCATAAATATTCCTCTAAATAGTTCCTATGAACATGCCAGAAATTAGGTCTATTTTATATTATTAAAAAATGTAAGGGGCCCAAACATTTTGCACTTTATAAAAAGCGGGAAAAATATTTTGTCAACTTACACAAATAATGTTAAAGCTAAGGACTTTTATTAGTTATATAACTTTAATTAATCAAAATTTAATTGTATACCAAAAATTAGATCAAAATCTTTTAAATTTTTTAAAATATTAGCAAAAATATTAAATTGGTACCTTAAATTTTGCCAAAATTTCACCATTGCACATTCTTTTTCCTGTAAGTATATTTAACTTATATTTCACAGTCGAGATACTTGTGGATTTAATCTGTTGAATTCTGAAATTTGAAAGTAAAAGCTTTAAAATTATTCTAATTATTGAAGTTTTTCAGATGCTCTAATGTATTTGCATTTTGTATATCCAAGAACCCACTCTTGCTCACTACAGCCTTGCCTAGGTAACCTTATTAGTGATGCGGCACTGGCAGAACACCCCTTCTGTAGTAAACAATCACTTATTCTCATGGGGTCTACCCTAACACCCCCACCACCCAGTTCCCAGCCCCCCCCTCCTCCATCACCACCACCATCACCAATTATATTGCAATACATGGTTTGTTATTGTCAACTGTATTTCTTTAAATGTAAAGCTGTTTTTGCATAACTTTTCTTGAAATATTAATTCAAGAAGTAATCCAAGAAATGCCATGTTGTTCTGATGTAGCATTTTTAAGAAATCATTTCCTTTTAAATAATTAAGCAAAATATAATTTAACCCATCAATAGGCATAATTTGATATTATATGAAATAAATCATTGATAAATAAAGGTGCAATTTAAAATTGTGAATTCTGGAGTGTTATTTTCATATATTGATTGCTTTGCAAATTTAAAAAAATATATTTTATAAAAAAAAAGAAGAAATATATGTGTGCATATGGTGATGTTACCTGACTTAATTAAGTCTAAATGTTGATGCAATTTAGATTTGTGAATAAATTTAAATATTCAGATATATATGATATACTGTAAATATATAGTAAAATTTATAAACTAAAAAAAATGACTTAACAAAAGAAAAAAAATAGGATCTAATGCAAATATTTGTTTATTATTTTCCTGTCTCAGTCGAATGGAAATTAAAGTTATTTGCTTTGTTTTCCATATCTCTGCCTGTTTTTAGATATTTAAAAATGATTTCATTTAAATTAAATTTTATCATTTACGTATATGCAGAGGTGCTGTAACTCTAACCAGTCCCTGTAAGCACCACAGAATTTAATTCCATATTCTGTATTTACGTTCAAAGGGGTTGTAACTCTTTGCCTCCCCCCCCCCCCAAAGTCATTGAGCCCTACTTCCTGAGCACTGAGGATAGTATTTTTATTGCAACTTAAAAAAATCTATGGTGACGCAGTTAAAACTGTCACAATCAGCTGAGCGCCGTGACCCATGGGTCCCTTGTTTTTTAAGCGAACCTGTGAGCTAATGCCATTGGTGTGGCATTGTCTAGCGTCTGTTATCTGTACATTAACTCATACTCCCTCAAAAATGACAGGAGCTAGCATAGCAAAATTTTATGCAAAAAATTAGCCATCTTGAAAACTCCATCAGATTTTGTTTGTTTTTATGCCCCTGCCACAAAGTGGCCGGGGCATATAGTTTTACCCATGTCTGTCATTCCGTCCTTCCATCATTTCGAAATCAAACAGTTGTACGGACTTTTTTTAGTGAACCTGTGAGCTTATGCGATGGTGTGGCGTCGTCCAGCCTCCGTCGTCTGTCGTCTGTACGTTAACCCATACTGTCTTGAAAACGGCCAAAGTTAGCATCATGAAATTTTATGCATTAAATTATTCATCTAAAAAACTCTATCGGATTTTGCTTATTTTTTGGCTAACTACATTTTCTTAGATTTTATAGGGAAAAAGCTAAAAAAACTTAAAAAAATCTTCTTCTCCGAATCTGTTCAGCCAAATTGTCCAATATTTTACAGAAATGATTCCTGGAACAATCGCTCTCTTGCATTCAGTACTTCAGTACTTGCATTGTTCATATATATGAAAAGTAGTGGTTCAGCATTGAAGCGTTATACCTGGTGTATATCCATTATGCACAGGTTCGCATTAGGCCTGTAGGCCTTGTTTCGCAATGCCTGCAGATATTGGCCTGATATTTTGTGTGTGGGCAGATAATGACCAGTTACAGATCGAGTTCATGTTTCATCCCGGTTGACCTACTTTTGACCTTTTTACAGCTCCAACTTAGAAAAGTTCATGAAAAATAGAAATTTTCTTGACAAATACACATGTACAGACTTTTTTTTTGCAATGCCTGCAGATACTGGCCTGATTTTTGGTGTGTAGGCAGTTACAGATCGAGTTTTTAGCTCAGCTGACTATAAGTCATCTGAGCTATAGTCGTGGTCCATTGTCCGTCGTCCGTCCGTCTGTCCGTCCGTCCGTCCGTCCGTCCGTCCGTCCGTCCGTAGATGTGGCACGTTTTGAAACCGTAAGACCTAGGAATCCAAAATTCAGCATAATGTTAGATGTCCCCAAGATCTCCTACCAAGCCGAAAACTGGGTCTTTGCGACTTCATTCCTTTGAGAAATTAAGGAAAAACCTCAATTTTTTATTAAAAACCTATTTTCACACTTCAGGACTGCCTAATATCAAAACCACTCATCTGTTTTTCCTCATATTTCCTATAAATAATCCTCTATATAATTCCTATGTACATGCCAGAAATTAGGTCTGTATTATATAATTTAAAAAAGTTATGGGCCCAAACATAATGCATTTTGTAAATAATCAGGAAAGAAATTTTATCACTTAACACAAAACTTGTTAAAGCTAAGCACTTTTTTTCCAGTAATATTACTTTTATTAATCAAAATTAAATTGTATACCCAAAATAAGATCAAAATCTTTTAAATTTTTTAAAATATTAGCAAAAAAAAAAATTGGTACCTTAAATTTTGCCCAACTTTGACCATGGCACGTTTTTTTGCTGTAACTGCTGTGGATTTAATTTTCACTGCATGTTTTTGTTAGCATTTCAACTGTTAACACCAAAAATTTGAAACCAGTTGATCAAAAACTGTAGATTTTATTCAAGTTTTCAAGCACCATGTCACATAATTGCTAGTGTTATGCAGTTTGCTAGAGCTCAGCTCCAGAGCTTCAGCTCTAAGTTCCTTAAATTTGGCATACAGTTGAAATTCTCCAAAATCCCCTACCATGCCAAGAATTTGGTCACTGGGACTTAATTCCTTCGAGATATCAATGAAAAACTTCATTTTTCCATTAAAAACCCATTGTTACACTTTAAGACTGCCTCATATCAAAACCACTGATCTGACTTTGATCATATATAATTTATACATATTTTTCTATACATTCGCTGTGCACATGCCAGAAATGATGTCAGTATTGTGTATTTTTTTTAAGTTATGGGCCCAAACATAATGCACTTTTTTAAAAACCAAGAAATATATTTACTCACCTTAGATGAGAATTGCTGAAGCTGGAGACTTTTTGTCAGGAATATAACTTTATTTAATCAAGATTCGATTGTTTACCCAAAATTAGATCTGAATTTTGCAAATTTTTCAAGTTATTAGCTTAAATAAAAAATCAATACCCTAAATTTTGTCCAACTTTGACAATGGCATGTTTTTTTTCTGTAAGCACTGTTGATTTAATTTTCACAGCATATAAACATTAGGATTTAATCTTTTAAAATCTGAAATTTCAAAGGAATTGATTGAAAAGAGTAGCTTTTATTCAAGTTTTCATACACCATGTCAAGTGTTGTTTACATCTAGCCCACCTAGTAGTAAAGCCTTCACTTGCATTATGTAACCCACCCCAGGCAGCTTGTCTTGGCTCAGCTGGGCCACTACTATCAGGCTTCTTCTCTGCCCTGCTCACCCCCCCCCCCTAGATGATGCATTAACTAGATGAATGTTATAATTTTCTGTATTTCATTTTATTCTTGGCTATGCTACATTTTAGATTTTGTATTTACCACCAGGGTTACAATGATTAAAGTGCACATTTAATTGTGTCCACAAAGTGGTGTATTGCAATGAAAGTGTGGATGTTCATCAGATGAGTAATTCCTTCCTTGAGAAGAGTAAAAACTCCACAAGGTGGGAAATTGACTATTAATTACAGGAATAAATTAAAGCTTAGATTGTAATTAGCATAATGATATTGTTTGTCCCTCATTCAACCAACAGTGTGTATACTTTATTTGAAAAGATGTTTTTATTTTACCAAATTTACAGAATCTTATTTTATTTTGGTGAATAAGATTAAGCATGTACTGAAAACTCCAATGTGCAAAACTTTTTAATAGTGATTCAAGGAATAATCTTGCAGATGCCATGTTGTGGCATTATTTTCTTTTAAATTCAGTTTAAAAATTTGTGATTTAAAAATAATAAAAATATATGTGTATGCATAATATGACCCAATACGAGCTACACTCTGGATGTATAATGATTGCAACTAAGAATTCTAATATTTTAACTTATATTTTCAGTGTTTTTTTTTAATACAAATTTATAAAACTTGTAAATAAAAAAAATTAATCAGATAAAAACTACTTTAATGGAAAAAGTGGATATGCTTAAATAATATATAAACTTAAATGTATTATTCCCTTGAATGTGAAATAAAGGTATTAGTCCAGACCTAGGAATCCAAAATTCGGCATAATGTTAGATGTCCCCAAGATCTCCTACCAAGCCAAAAACTGGGTCTTTGCAACTTCGTTCCTTTGAGAAATTAAGGAAAAACCTCAATTTTTTATTTAAAACCTATTTTCACACTTCAGGACTGCCTAATATCAAACCACTTATCTGTTTTTCCTCATATTTACCATTAATATTCATCTATATAGTTCCTATATACATGCCAGAAATTATGTCTGTATTATTTAATTTAAAAAAGTTATGGGCCCAAACATGATGCATTTTGTAAAAAATCAGGAAAGATATTTGATCACTTAACACAAAAAACGTTAAAGCTATGGACCTTTTTTCCAGTAATATTAGTTATTAGCATAAATATAAAATTAGTATCTTAAATTTTGCCCAACTGTGACCATGGCACGTTTGTTTCCCGTGAGCACTGCTGATATAATTTTCATATCATGCACACATAAGGATTTCAGCTTTTTAGTTTAGAAAGCTGAAAGAAATTGGCCAAATATTGTAGCTTTTATTAATGTTTTTTATGAGACCCTGTCAGACTTTGGCTCTCTCCAGCCCCTCTTGAGTCACCACTTTGTTGACCTTGTTGACCTTTCATCAAATTATGCACGCTTGAGGCGAGAATCCAGGCAGCTTATGGCCAGCCACAGTTGATCCAGGTGTCCAACCCAACTCATCTAGCAGTTTTAACCAACAACATAACAATAAACAATAAATTAATCAATTTTTATTGGTTTTTAATAACAAATTAAAGAAAAATAGAAAAGGAATTTGTTAGTTTATAATAACAGGAAATTAACTTGCAGTTACTGATGATATAAGAATCTTGTATCGATGGGTAGAATGTCACATATTCCAAATAACACCATGCAGTCACCTATGGCACTTTTCAGTTCAATTTTAATGATAAAAAAGTAAATCATATTATTCATTACTAATCATTAAGGATTATATGAAGGAAATTAATGATAGACAAAGATGCAGTTGATAATATTAATCTAGATTCCTACTGTGTCTAGTGTGTACATTGATGTGAAATTAGTCCAAAATGAATTTTTTACAGTTATTTTTTAATATAAATAAAGGCCATAAAACCAGGTACTTATGATCATTATTTAAATGTGTGAATTTTGTATATTCTGGATTCTCAACATCTTTGTTTGGTGAAAACTGAATAAATACCAGACATGGTGCGAATACTTTGTAATTGTATTTAAATACGAATATGATTATGTACTCCATTATAAAATTTCTTGCATAAAGAATGGGAATTCAGGTAAAAATAAAGTATATGAATACTCGTGCAAATACTTTCAAAATGTATTCATGAATGCATTCATGAATATATTCTTTAATATTATTTTAATAATCATATCAGTTATATTTCATTTTAAAAAATCATATGATTCTCTTATTATTTTTAATAAAAATTATATATTTGGGACAATATTTGTAATTTTTTTAATAAATAGTTAAACTCTTATATTATATGTTCTGCTTATAAGTTATATGGCCAAGTCAAAATCTGTGTGACAGTAGTACTCCATTTGTTAATAAAATAAATGAAATCAATCCTCTTCCCTGTCTCCAAAGGTACTATCAAAATCATACATAAGCTAAACAACAACTCATAATACAGCTTATATTTATTACCACACAAAACCAGCATGTGCCTCATTTCTAAATAATATTTTTTTATCATATATAACAGCTGAGCGTCGTGACCCATAGGTCCCTTGTTATTGTTTTACGGCTCCTAAACATGGAAATTTCATGAAAGACAGAAATTTTTTTGGAAAATGCACATGTATGGATTTTTTTTCACAATGCCTGCAGATACTGGCCTGATTTTTTTATGTGTTGCTTGATATTCACCTGTTACATTTTGCAGTTTGCATTTTGCCCTTGTTGGCCTACCTAGTTTGGCTAAATGCATTTTGTTTGATTTTATAGAGAAAAAGCTAAAAACCTTCAATAATATCCTCCTCTGAAACTGCCAAGCCAATTGTTAAAAATTTCACAGAAATAATCTCTTATACTATCTCTCTCAAGTTTGTTTCGAATGGTTCAAGTTCAGTGAATTTTGGCCGAGTTACAGGAAATTGAACTAAGCCAACTGTCCAGAAAAGATTTAACAACAGTCCAAGATTGTGTCTGTATCTTAAAATAACTGTTTCAGATTGGGCAACAGGTCAAGAGTTCATTCAGTGCAGCCAGATATAGGTCAAGAGTTCTATCAGTGCAGCCAGGCACAAGGCATGTGATCACCTGATGAGTGTAATGTGAACATCTAATGGGTACCATGTGATCACCTCATGAGTATCATGTGATACTGCATGTGGAGCCAATCTGTGAGCTTATGCAATGGAATGGCTACTATATCAGATTAAGCAACAGGCCAAAGGTCAGTCTGGATCTATTTATAGCTTTGGCAGACTACCAACTGTATCAGATGAGGCAACAAGTCAAGAATTCACTCAGTGCAGCCAGGTACAGGTCAAGAGTTCACTCACTGCAGTTGCTGCATTCTATTTATAGCTTTGGCAGACTGCCCACTGCATCAGATTTGGCACCAGAGTTCAGCCTGGATCTATTTATAGCTTTGGCAGACTGCCAACAGTGTCAGCTTATGCAACAGGCCAAGAGTTCACACAGTGCAGCCAGGTACAGGTCAAAAGTTCACTCATTCTAGCCAGGTGCAGATCAAGAGTTCACCCAGTGTATTAGCTTAGCCAGCAATTTGTCACAGTTCACTAGGGGCAATTTTCTTTCTTAACTAACCCTGGTCAGCCCAGTGCATCAGACTCAAGATAAGATTAATGTTTTAGCCTGATATTTTGACCTGTCTATGCATCTTTAATGGCTTTCTTATTCACAAGACAGGTGTTGCCACCTACAATAACTTTTGTACAGTGTATGTGCCTGCTTATTTTTACAGAGGAATTTGATATAAAAGCCTGAAATTGGACATATTTATACATATCGGATAGCTTTGTCATATTTTAGACTTGTGGTGCCACCTACAATAATTTTCGCACAGTGTATATCCCCGCTTATTTCTCAGGAGGGGTTTGATATATCAGTCTGAAATTGAGTATATGTGTGTATCTCTGATAGCTTCATCATATACAAGACTTGTGGTGCCACCTACAATCATTTTTGTGTTGTTTGCACCCATGCCAGAATTTCAGCAGTGATGTTAGAGTAATTGTTTCTTATTCAAAATGTTTATAGGGAAAAAGCTTAAAAAAATTTTAACAATCTTCTTCTCCGAAAATGTCCAGCCAAATTGTCCAGTATTTCTCAGAAATGATCCCTTGAACAATCTCACTCTGGTTTGTTCAAATTGTTCCAGTTCAGTGAATTTTGGTCAAGTTAAAGGAGGTTGAACTTAGTCTTCTGTCCAAAAAACACTTTAAAACTATAATCTCAGAAACGGCTGGAGCTATCATCACCAAATTTTTTATTTCAGTGTTTGTCACGTAAGTCATATCTGAAATTGAGGTATTGGGGTGCTACCTACATTGATCTGTTTTTTACAAGCAAAAATGTGATGTTAGACTCTTTTAGCTTATATACTCTTTTGTGATGAAACTGTTAAGCTGATTGGTATAAACTTTACAAGAATTATTCTATGGTAGGGTTCTGCCAGGTATATAATAAAAGATTGGGTAAATGCAGCTTAAAAAAAGCAGTGTAGCCAATTGAAAAAGGTTTTCAGTGTTTGAAACAGATTTGACAATATGCCAAGTATCATCATGCCAAGTCAAGAGGTCACTCAGTTCAACCAGGTGAGGTCAAGACATCACCATGGCAACTGACCTTGCTCTAATGACAAAGGTAGATAGGCAGCACACAAGAGGATCAATATTAAATTAAAAAAAATAAACCTCCATTCATGCTCACAAACTGTGCACAGGTTCGCATTGGGCCTGTAGGCCTTGTTTAACACTTTTTATGGTCTCTATGGGCATATTATTTGGGATGCTTTTGGTATGAATTGTTTAAACAAAATTTTCCATTTGACATGTTTCTCAAAACGTTTTACTGGGTTCAACTATAACTAGAATATGTGTATCCGCCTAAACCAGAGTGGAACGGGTGAAGTTAGGCTTGTTTTGAGTGGCAAGGGGATATAGAGGGAAGTGTTGCATATTACCATGGATGTATGCAGCCAAATTGTGAATGTAGGTTGTGCCACCTACCATAAAATCAAGAGAACTGTCAGGGATGTATAAACCTGCAAAATTTTAGGCAGATATAGCCGAGATATGGGACATTTTATCCCATGGCAGCAAACAGACGAGAGCTGTGCAAAAATGGCTGCAGGTGGCACCACCATGTATGCGTATGATAAAGAGCTATGTGAGATCTATACACATGCAAAATTTTGGCCCAATAGTTCAAACGGTTCCCGAGATATGAGCTTGGATGTCTCCAGTGTAAACATTAATGTAGGTGGCGTCACCTGTCATAAAATAAGAAGAGCTATCCAGGAAGTATACGCATGCTGAATTTCAGGTGAATTAGTCAAAAACCACTGCAGAGATATGAGTGATTTTAACCAAGGGCAGACGAACAGATGGACACTGTGCAAAAATAGTTGCAGGTGGCGCCACCATTTTTTGTGTATGTTATAAAGCTCTCCAAGGGCTACATATGTGCAAAAAAAATTTTTCCTGATCGGTCAAACGGTTCCCAAGATATGTGGGTTTTTGTCTGAAAACAGACGCACAAACGGACGCAGAGCACAGAGGAAAGGTCAGATGTCAAAACAAAATAGGGGCGCAGCAGTTCACATGTGACCGGAACATAATCCCGGGTTATGTAAAATTCCGCCCAGCGGTTATGGGGCTTTTCGCCGGACACCTAGGCGGCGGCGGTGGGCTGAAAACATAGTATCAACAAAGCTCTGTTTCGGCCAAACAATTATTATAGCAAGTTCTATAAGTAACTTTCTGTATTGGCAGTAGATGAGGTTCTCTGATTAAGTCGGCACAGTGTTTTTGGTTTGTGTGTGACTCATGTGTGTACACATTTCTCATATATTCCCGTTTGGTGAAGGATACAGTCCTCTGGATATTTTTTTAAAGTTCAGATTAATTATAAAGACAGCAGGTAAATACATTTGAACTGTAAGTTTGTATCATCAGGACATATCACAGAGACCAAGAGATCAGCTGGGTTCATATTATGAATGAAAATTTATATTATTATCCTATTTTTAGCTCAGCTGACTTTCAGTCATGCTGGGCTATAGCGATGGGTCTTTGTCCGTCATCCTTCTGTCTGTCCGGCCGGAGCCGGCCAGATGGCCGTCCGTCCGTTAGCAGGGCAGAAATCATAACCGTAGGGGCTAGGGCCATGAACCCTATGCAGTCTTAGAGGTTCTAAAAAGATCTCCTTGCAAACCTGAAATTAGGTCATTGCGGCCTATATTTTCGAAGTTATGGGGTGTGTTTGCACCCCCCAGAAATGATTCTTTTAGCCAAAATTTTCATCCCAAACCTTACATCTTTCACATACAGCTCACCTACCAACAGGGGAAGAACCATAATTATTTTGAGGTCACAAGGTCAAAGGTCATGGTCACAGAACCAACTTCTTTGAAAAGCCTGTGGATGCATTTTAAGCCAAACCTTTCATCCCAATTCTTTGATCTTTCACATATAGCTCACCTACTAAGTGGGAGAAGAATCATATAAATGTTGAGGTCACAAGGTCAAAGGTCAGGGTCACAGGATCCACTTCTTTGAAAAGGTTGTGGACATATTTCAAGCTAGACCTTTCATTCCAAACCTTTCAGCACTGATATTGCTTCTCTGCCAACAGGGGAAAAGACCTGTTGATTTTGAGGTCAAAGGTCAAGTTCACAGCACCCTCTTCTTGCGTGGAGTCATTTTTAGGCAAACTTTTCAATCTATAATTTCCATTCGTCATATATGGCTTACCTACCAATAGGGGAAGAAGCCTATTGATGTTGAGTTCAAAAGGTCAAAGGTCAAGGTCACAATATTGTTCTAAAATGCTTGTGAACATATTTCAAGTGAAACTGTTAAACCCTAACCTTCAGTCTTTCACATATGCCACATCTATGCATCACTCAATGTGATTCAAACTTCATATTTATGGGTCTTTTTGCATGAAGAAATAACTAATTCATTTTGAGATCAGCTGGTCAGGAGGTTAAAGGCTAAGTTATTCACTCATTGGTTGCCAAGTAATTACACCCGGCCAGGTGTAAGTGGTTAGCAGTTACCCATCATTTAGAAAGAATCCAGTTGATATGTTGGCAAAAGGCCAAGGTCATAGGTCAGGTCAACTTATTTTGTAGACCATCTCTATTTTTCTTGTATATATAAGCTTGCACTCCAGCTGGTACATCTCACCGTGTGGATGTAATTGTGAGTGACACTGGTGACACCGATTTAGAGAATGGTTGTTGTCTGATTTCAGACCTGTCAGAAGTCCAAAATGGCCACTAGGCAACCATCTTTAAATTCCTTTTGATCATATTATCTCAAGAACTGTTAAAGTGAAGGCAGTCAGACGTATATTAATGTAATCTTGCAAAGGATTGGGTCAAATATTTCTTAATAAATATTATCATCATATATGAAAATGCAGTACAGTTGGCTTGTATTGAATAAAAATTCATACAGAAGCACCTGTTTCTCAATAATTCTTGCATGGATTTCCTTGATTTTTTGCTATATATTTTGATCTTATATTTGCCCTTTGTGGTGTTCCTTGTGAGACTGACAGGTATCAAGTAAGCTTTGGGAATAGTTCTTTATACCTTAACAATCATACATTTTCCTCAGACCATCAATTCACTGTGTTTTAACCAGACATAGGTGATATATCTTTCTGTTGTCGTAGAAAATTTCAACAAATTGGCAAATTGGTTCTTCAAAATTTGACTGGAAGTTTAGAATCTCAGCCCATGATGTCGCAGGTCATGCTTGTATTATTACAGAGAGGGCTGACATGTTTTATTCTGTTTGTGCAGTATCATGATCTGGCCAAGAGCGCATAAGGCTTGTTCAGATATTACGATATATGTATCAGGTATTATCTTCTGTGTTAAAGTATCACTTCATTTTGTGAAGAGTTTGGGATCGGCTGTCAGATATCAGATAAGGTCCAGGGTTTATCCTTAACATTAAATTATCATGGTATGATCCAGTGTTTACCCTGTATCAAAATATAACGATATGAAGCAAGTTATATAAAATAGTATAATGTCCAGCACCTGAGACAGGACAGTCGACAGACATGTATTACAGTCACTTTTGATAAGGCCGAATCCTTGTGTCGGACCATGATGGAACATTCAACATTTTATTGTTCAGTAGTTCATTTTGTTCAGTCGTTCATTTTTATCACAATTCATTTTTCTTTCACTCTAGGTTGATTGTGAATAGGAAGAAGACCTTCGTCTAACTGTGACATGAAGTAACCATGAACGACAGAGAACATGCTGAGTTATCCAGTTATATTAAAAAGGAGACAAGTGATACCTCTCCGAAGGAGGATGTATCAGTTGACGTATCATTACAAATCAGCAATGAGGAAGTTGACAATATTGAATTTAGTAAATTGGTTGTTAAGTCAGAGCTATCACAGCATGAAGAGAGAAGTACCGCTCAGTCAACTGACAGTGGTGATTGTTATGATCAGTATGACAACGAGAAGTCGCCCCATGGGAGTTCCGTCACACCCGTCATAAACAGAGAGCCAGTATTTGAGTCATGCAGTGAGCAACCCAGGAATCAGGTTTCAGATGTTAAGCCATTCAGCTGTTCGAGGTCTATTAAATATACTGGTGAAATTGATGTTCTGCGGACAGTGAGAATCATATTAGAGTCCAAGGAGTGTGATAAATATCTATCAAAGATTCATCAACAAAAAAGTCCAAAAAGTATGCACAGAGTGGGACATCCAGTCAAATTTGAGCCGTTTGATGAAGCTGTCTTCAGAGAGAATGATGTGATATCAAATGCCAGAATCAATCGAGGAAAAACATTTAAGTGTGAGAATGGTGAAACAGCCTCCTCGCCAAAGAGTCGTCTGAAAGAACTTACTGCTCCACACGCAGGGGAACGGCCATTTAAGTGTGATGTTTGTGATAAGGCTTTCTCAGTAAAGAGTCGCCGAGATGAACACGCCAAACTCCACACAAAGAAAAGGCCATTTAAATGTATGGTGTGTAACAAGTCGTTTTCACGAAAAGGCAATCTGAAACAACACTCAAAGATTCACACAGGTGAAAAACCGTACAAATGTGAGGAATGTGGAAAGGCATTCTCTATAAGGGCTGTTCTCAGGAAACACATCATGTTTCATACTGGGGAACGAGGTTTCAAATGTGACGACTGTGGTAAAAAATTCTACACTATGGTTCAGGTTAGAAACCACATGAGAAGTCATACAGGTGAAAAGCCATTCACCTGTAATTACTGCAGTAAATCTTTTTCTTTAAAACCTTCTCTTATAGCCCACCTTAGGACCCATACAGGGGAAAAACCGTTCAAATGTAGTGACTGTGGCAGATGCTTTGCACGACAATGCGATCTTGGTGAACACATTAGGATTCATAGAGGAGAGAAACGTTTCGAATGTGAGGACTGTGGTAAGAAGTTTTATCGAAGGAGCGACATTTCACGACACGCCAAAACCCACACAGGGGAAAAACGTTGCATATGTAGAGAATGTGGAAAAGCCTTCTCATCGAATGGTAACCTCAAAGCACACATGCGCACTCACACAGGAGAGAAGCCATTTAGATGTGAGCAATGTGGCAAAACCTACACAACAAACGAAGGTCTTATAAACCACAAGAGGACTCACACAGGGGAAAAACCATTCAAATGTGAAGTCTGCGGGAAGTGCTTTGCACATAAACCTCTTCTTAGAAAGCACACCATGATCCATACAGGGGAGAAGCCTTACGAATGTGAGAAGTGTGGTAAAGCCTTCACTACAAAGAGTAAAGTTACACGACATTCCGTCACTCACAGAAATGGTAAAATGCCTTATGCAGGACCGAAGCCACATAAATGTGAGGAATGTGGTAAAGCCTTCAGGGTAAAGAATAAACTTGTACGGCATATCCTAATTCACACCAAGAAAAAAATGGATCAGCCATGAACACTAGCAGGCCGCTTTGACCAAAGGCTGAACTGATGAAATCCACCTTGACCAAAATCTTGGAGAATTGCTGGCACTGCCCCCAAAACGTTCTGTTACTGCTCTTAAGCTTATGTCGCTCGATAAGATGAACTAATTATCCATGAACTATGAAATAAATCTCGTTTGATGATTTCCCATGTATTCCAAGACTTATGCCGAAATTTCCTATAGTCCTATAGCTTTTCCCTGCACTGTTGCGTTTCTGATAGAAATCCTATAATTGATTTATCATTATATAAATATTTTGTTATGGAAAACATTTCTTTTGTAAAACGCTGCCTGTAAATGATACAATCATACACGTACAGACATCCAAACTAATAAAAACACTTTAAGAAGCAGCCTGGGAAAGAGATTATCATGTAAAATTACAATGTAAACCACGCTTGTGAACTGAAAACTCGTATTGTTTTAATATTTGTGGCATAAAATTCTTATAAATTTTCTATATTTTCATCTGAAGTTGTGCTGTAAGATTTCTGTTTTCTTATGGAGTATAACTGGAAAACTTGGTATGTGTTGATTGTATTTGCTTTCAGTTAGACCTGTCTGTTTTACTAAACCTGAAATTAAGCGATTTTCGATAAAAAAATGAGAGGCACCTTGAGGTAGCAACCAAAACAACAAGAAATTGAGAAGATTTTTTTTTTCATGTTTTAAATGTCGTTTTAGCCAACATATTCAGAACTGTTGAATGTGAATTGTCAATGAAACATTTTGATTTACCTCTCCTTATCTTTTTTACATTATCTTTTGTGAAGTCGCATGATTAAACGCGGGTAAAGTATATTTTTACAAGACTAGTGTTAAATCAAGTTCCACAATAATGCCTGTGCCAGGATTAGATCTTTTTTATTCGAGGCTACTGTGCGACTTAGTGTGCATACTCGTTGTATTATCTTAACTTGGGGAATAGGTTTTAGAATTTAATGATAGCTGCATAAGATAGGAATCAGAGATGGTTTTTTGTTTGTCTAGCATTAGGGCACATTCTGTTACTTTGCTGCATTTATGATCCGGATGGAAATTAAATGAAGATCATTAAATAATTTTCCCCCAAAACCTGGTTTTGTGAGCAGAATTCAAGGTCTAATCGAAGACGCCTCTGTTCAATATTCTGTCTGTATATGCCAGTATGTTCCAACCATGTGACTCTTCAATGTTCTCAAATGGTTTAAATGGCTAAGAGGAGACATCTTCAGGGGGCAATGAAAACTAAAACATAGCTACATAAAATGTGAAGACATCTTTAGGGACAATAAAAACGGAAACATAATCATAGGCCAAACAGAGGACAACAAGAAGCGGAAGCGGGGGACATAAATTCCACGAATTTGCTTGTTAAAACTTGGTTCATGATCATGATATATATACACCCTGGAATTTTCAAATGCAATTAGTCCAGAGCAACTTGATATATTTAGCGTTAAGAGATCGGATGCATCAATGATAAAATTGTATTAGTAAGTAGAATTCATCATATCTGTAGCTCTGAGGATTCAAATTTCATGTGTATCGGAGAACAATAAAATGACTTCGTTTCATATATATATATATATATATATCAATGAATGAATTAATGGCTGGGATGCAACTCTGTAGATGAGAGTAACATGATACAATATAAATAAATTTGATAGAACACACAGCTTGTGATTTCTTTTACAAAATGCATGCCAAATGCTCCGGTGAAAAAGATTCGAGAAGAAAAGATGCAAAAGAATTCAGATTTCAGAACGAAGGGAGCGAGATGTGTCGAGATCAGGTTGACTATGGAAACTATCAGACGTCACAATGCAAAAATGACCACCCTCGCTTATATATATTTCTCAGCGAACCTATGAATTGTCAATAGCCCAAGACTTTTTATGGATTTGTGAAAAAAAGTACACCCCATTTTACTCCTACATTAATGCTAGCTTTGCAATCTGATCTCTGGCCAAGAAACCTCGGGTTTAGCAAACATATTTGACCATTCATCAACATTTTAAATACCTACTAAGAGGACTTAGTTTTTTCCACAATGACTACCATAATTTGCATTTTCAGAATATAAAAATAAATAAGAGTAGGCATTTGTTCAGATGGTATTTCAACTATCCTTGGCCAAGAAAACCTGTCTAGATTCCATGTATTGACACTCAGCTGACTTTAAAGAGATTCACAAAATTAATTTTTTCATCTGAATGCCAAATTTTGTAGGTAGTTTCCCTATTCAACTGAGCAATTAAAGTCCTCCAAATTAAAAAAGAAGAAAAAGTTTCATGATAATATTTCCAGCCATTCCCATGAAATCTAGCCTTTTTGTATGCAGTCAGCTGACCTAAAAATGACCATCCACATTTTTAAGGATATCACTGGATGTCAGGCCAGAAGGTTCTAGGTCCATCAGTAAAGTGCTGTACCCGGTCTGACTGTCTAGGTGCTTAAATGGTTCTGGCCAGTAAAACAAGTCACCATGGCCTAATTTCAGGTATCCATGGAGATTGCCCAAGTCTTCCCTGTATATTAAATTGGAACATTCTGGGGCCAGCAGATACAATTTGTGCCCATCTGATTTTCAGGGTGCTGAAAAACGTGTTTGGTCCAAAGTACACAGAATTTAGGTTACCATGACCTAGTTTAAGGTATCCATGCAAATTTACCGAAGACCTGCCTGAATGTCATGTTACAAGATTCTAGGCTAGCTGATACAATTTGTGCCCCGTCTAATTGACTGGGTGTTCAAAATAATTTTTTCAGCCTCTAGTTCGCAAAATATAGGTCACCATAACCTTATTTTAGGTTTCAAGCGAGATTTCATTGGGACCTCCTACAGTTTGAACGGACGACGGACAAAGAGTGATCGCTAAAGCTCAGATGACTTTCAGTCAGCTTAGCCAAAAAAAAAATAAATAAATAACACGATGTCACATCTCGGATGGCATCCGGTAATGACATCCGACCGCATGCATGAGCGGCATCAGACGGGGCATCCGATTTTGCGTGTGACATCCAACATCCGACATCCGGGTTTTATTCCATACCAGTTGGGAACTCGCAGACCATGTGCGAACATCCTGGAGATACTGGGAGTTTGGAATGAACTAAAAGTACATGTTACAGCAAATGTCGGCATCAGTACCGTATTTTACGACAAGAAAGCCAGAAAAAAGCTGCGAATGGGGCACGTGCCGGAACAGATCACGTTCAACTTTGCCGCAGTAGAGAACCGAGAACGACATGAAAACAAACCGACATTCTATCAGTTTCACTGTTGACAAGGTAAATACCATTTGTTTTGATCAGATCAGAGCGTCGACAGTACAAGAGGGATATATAATATACCCTGAACATCGTCAAGTCTGTCCGCATACACTCATTATCTCGTCCACGGGGACAGGATTCTGTACTCTCTCCTGATATTTATATATTGGATATAAAATATATTAATAATTAGAATTATTTTAGTCCGCCACGTAAGGACTCCATTTATCTGTGATACGGAGTCCGACCGTCTGGCGGTGAGAGTTCACCCTGCCGTTCATGGAAGGACCTGTAACATGAATTACCACTGCTTGTTGTGCGATAGAGAAACAATCTTGTATTTATATATAGAAATAAACTTTTTATGTATCAAATTAAATCGATATATCACCTTTATGTGCACCTGTAAATTTTTTTTTTTATCCTTTAAAATGCCGGGGTTCAGATGTTGCATGCCAACTGGACACCGCCAGAAAAGGAATCCCATGCAAATTAGGTGGGCAATCTATGCAAAAGATGAATTCAGGGGGGCTTTTCCCAGGAATGCCAGTGCCGTGCACTAGGATAGACCATATTTTCATAAGAATCCTTCCCATCATACTTGTTGTCAATGATGCTAAATTCCTATTGGTCGTTCCAACCGGAAAGCGCCATCGGCCAGACGGAGACGATGCAATATCTGACTTCATCCAGAGTAAGTGCCCATACTTTATTAATGCTGATAATCCAGCAAAAGTTTTGGTCCCAACGGAGTCTAAGCATCTGTAACAATTATAATATGTGGGGTTTGTTTGGTGTCCTCACGCTTCACAAGGCATATACGTGTCTGAGGGTCTGTACGGATCCGTACAAACTTAGATAGTATAGACTCTCCCCGCCAGAGGCAGCGCTTGTATTGTTTACTATATATGTCAGCGCTGCAAACTGCAGCAAGAATTATTTAGACTTTAATTTCATTTCTGAGTTATTATAATGAATTTAAATGAAATATAATATGGCAGGCCTTCCTGGAACTTGAAGCCTGAAGGTTGCACAAAGAGGGCTCCTCCTTGTAATATCACACAAGATTGTTAAGTCATACACAAGCAAGCTATTTATTGTGTTATATTTTGTCGGATATGCAGTTTGCATACTATTTAGGTTCTACATTAGTTAAATTTGAATTTTTTCAAATTTTTACACATTTTCTGTATAATTGAGACCTTCAAAGATGTGGTTGCCTGTTAACAGGGCACAAATGGTAACCATTCGACCTAGTATCTGCTATTTTGAAATTCCTGGTGGTCCATGGAAAATCTCTTTTAGAAACCTGAAATTAGGTTTCTGTTACCCATATCCTGTGAGCTATGGGGCAGAGAAATACATACCAGAATAATTAAAAATTTGGTACCAAAGCTCCAGTATCTGAACAACTGATGCATTGATCACCATGATTCTTTGCAGACATATTCATCATGGACTCTTTCATCAGTTCTTATAGAATGGTGACACTACCTGGATTTTTAGCTCAGCTGAGTTGAAGTCATCTGAGCTATAGTCGTGGTCCTTTATCCATCCGGCCGTCTGGCCCTCCATCCGTTTACAGGGCACGTTTTGAAACTGTTGGACCTATAAATGAATAAAAATTTTGCATACAGTTAGATGTCTCCAAAATCTCCTACCATACCGAAAATTGAGTCACAAGGACTTCGTTCCTTCAAAATATTAAGGAAAAAACTCTGTTTTCCATAGAAAAGCCATTGTTACCCTTCAAGGCTGCCTAGTATCAAAATCATTGATTTAGCTTTCGAATTCCTCCATACATTTTCTGTTACCATACCAAAAAATAAGGTCAGTATTGAGTATTGTTTTGAAGTTATGGGCCCAAATAATGAAATTTAAAAAAAATCAGGAAATATATTTACTCACTTATCATGAGAATGGCTGAAGCTAGAGACTTTTTTTTCAGGGATCTAATTTTATTTAATCAAAATTCAATTGTTTACCCAAAATTAGATCTGAATTTAGAAAATTTTTTAAGTTATTTGCATAAATAAAAAATCAAAACCTTAAATTTTGTCCAACTTTGGCTACAGCACGTTTTTTCCCTGTGAGCACTGTTGATTTAATTTTCACAGCATATATAAATAAGGATTTATTCTTTTAAAATCTGAAATTTCAAAGGAATTGATTGAAAGAGAAGCTTTTATTCAAGTTTTCATACACTAAGTCAAGTGTTGTAAACATCAAGCCCACCTAGTAGTACAGCCTTCACTTGTGTTATATGTAACCCTCTCCAGGCAGCTTGCCTTGGCTCAGCTTCACCACTACTAGCAGGCTTCCTCTCTGCCCTGCACTGCCCCCCCCCCCCCCAGTTGCAAAAACTAGATAAATATAATTATAATTTTCTGTATTTGATTCATATTATTCTAGGCTGTGCTCCATTTTAAATTTTGTATTGTACCACCAGGGTTACAATAATAAAGGTGCACATTCAATTGTGTCCACAAAGTGGTGTATTGCTGTGAAAGTGTGGATGTTCATCAGAAAAGTAATTCTTTACTTAAGAAGAATGAAAACATCACCAGGTGTGAAATTGACTGTTATTTCCCGGAATAAATTATAGCTGAGATAGTAATTTGCAAAATGATGTTTTTTTTCCTCATTCAACTAACAGTGTGTATACTTTTATATACAATGTGTATATACAGTCTGTATTTGAAAATATGTTTTTATTTTATCAAATTTACTGGATCTTTTATTTTAGTAAATAAATTTTTTTGCATGTACTGAAAACTCCAGTGTACAAAACTTTTAAATAGTGATTCAAGGAATAATCTTGAATATACCATGTTGGGGCATTATTTTCTTTTTAATTCAGTTTAAACATTTGTGATTTAAAAAAATATAATATATGTATGCATAATGACCCGATATGAGCTGCACTCTGGATAAACAATGATTGCAACTTAGAAATCAGAAAATCTGATACCAGTATTTAAACTTATATTTTCAGATTTTTTAGTGAACCTGTGAGATAATGCAATGGTGTCAAGTCGTCTGTTATCCATTGTCTCTACATTAACCCTAATAATCTTGAAAATGGCAGAAGTTAGATTAACTAAATTTTATGCAAATAAATTAGTCACCTAAAAAACTCTATTGGATTTTGCTTATTTTTTGACTAACTGCATTTTTATGCCCCCGTCACAAAGTGGCCGGGGCATATAGTTTTACCCATGTCCGTCATTCCGAAATCAAACAGTTGTATGGACTTTTTTTCTGCAGTGCCTGCAGATGCTGGCCTGATTTTTGGTGTGTGGGCAGATAATGACCAGTTACAGATCAAGTTCGCGTTTTGTCCAATTTTATCTACTTTTGACCATCTGATGTTGCTGTAATATAGAAAATTTCATGAAACTGAATAGAATTTTTCATGACAAGTGCACATGTACGGACTTTTTTCACAATGCCTGCAGATATGGGCCTGATATTTTGGTGTGTGGGCAGATAATGACCAGTTACAGATCGAGTTTGTGTTTTGTCCCAGTTGACCTACTTTTGACCATTTGTCGGTGCCCTAACATTGAAAATTTTACAAGAATAATACCCTGAATTATTCTTATAATAATTGTCTTTTATGGTTCGAAAAGATTGAAATTTGGCTGAATTATAAAGATTGAATTGAGTCATTTTACCATATATGTTAGCTATGTAAAGCAGATACATCTAGCCTGGCACCAGTTTATCAGCATCCGTTACATCATGCCTCTAGACATTTAGATTTCAGGTTATGTATGGTTAAAATGACAAGAATGTTTTTTAAAAGCTTTGAAAAATGTAGATTTATGATTTTAGATATTCCTCATGCCAGGCAATGTTTACAATCACAGGTATACAGCTCTCTGTGGGTATATAAAGATTGCTGTACATGGATTATAAATAATTGGTATCCATACTCAACTAAATTCAAGATTTTGCCATCAGTGAGATGTATCTGTATTATAATTTTGCATTCAATATGCATCTTTGTAATTTTTAGTGAACCTGTGGGCAAATGCGATGGTGTGGCAGCGTCTGTTGTCTGTACGTTAACCCTTACTATCTTGAAAATGGCTGGAGCTAGCATCATAAAATTTAATGCAAAAAATTAGCCATCTGAAAAACTCTGCATTTTCTTGGATTTTATAGAGAAAAAGCTATAAAACCTTTAAAAATCTTCTCCTCCGAAATGGTCAAAGCAAATTGTTCAATATATCTCAGATATAAGCTTTTATACCATCTCTCTCATGTTTGTTCGAATGGTTCAAGTTCAGAGAATTTTGGCGGAGTTATAGGAGGTTAAACTTCGTCATCTATCCAAAAAAGCATACTTAAATGACAAAATCTCAGAAACGCCCCGAGCTATCATCAATAAATTTTATGCCAGTGTTGGTCACATGAGTTATATATGAAATTCAGGTATTGGTGGCGCCACCTGCATTGACCCTTTTTTGTACTGGGGTCATTGGTCATCTGTACATTAATCCATAATTTCTCAGGAATAGCAGGAGCTACCATCCCCAGATTTTTTTTCAATAATCTGTCATAACAAATGTTGTTGGATTCAGCTTATTTTTTTGCTATCTGCATTTATTTGGATTTTATAGGGAAAAAGCTGAAAAACCTTTAAAAGTCTTCTTGTAAATGGTCCAGCCAACTTGTTGAATATTTTACAGAAATGATCCTAGAGGCAAGCCCTTTCAAATTTGTTCAAATGGTTTGCATTTGATGAATTTTAGTGAAGTAACACATATTTGAACTTAGTCATTTGGCCAAATGACAGAAATGGGCATGACCAAGTATTGTGCAAATGTTGGTCACATGACTCATATTTGAAGTTGCAGATTTCCTGGTGGCACCTACATTGACCTGTTTTGTTTATGTGAAAAAAACTCATAATTTTAGCCTCTTTCAGCGTAAAATGTTTATGTTTTTCAAAAGAATTATCCTAGGACATGGTTCTTTCAATCATATCAGAAAAGATTGAGTTTGTTGATTTTTGGTTGAGTTATGAAAAGCTTAAGTTGGTCTTATGGCCATTATTATGTCTATTTCAAACTGAGGACTGCAATAGTGTTCTTCTACAAAATTATTTTTTCAATTATAACTTCTGTTACATTGCACAAAAATTATTCTTAGCTGGCCTTTATTTAAGTTTACTTGAATGATTTTTGGCAGAATTATTGGACCTGTAACAATGAAAGGACTGCATCTTTTATTAATCAAGATATTTTGATAAAAAGTTTATGAATATGTCAGCTTGAAAAAAAAGCATTTTAACCAGTCTTTCAGTATGTGTAAACAGATTTACCAACAGGCCAAGATTGTGTCTGTAACTTTAAATAGGTTGAGGAATTGATAACTGTTTCAGATTTGGCGACAGATCAAGAGTTCAAACAGTGCAGCCAAGCACAAGGCAAGTAGCATGTGATCACCTCATGAGTATCATGTGGTCACCTCATGTGTGTCATGCCCCTCAGGGCTGCATGTGGAACCAATCTGTGAGCTTATGCAATGGAGTGGCTACTATTTCAGACTTGGCAACAGGCCAAAGGTCAGTCTGGATCTGTTTATAGTTTTTGCAGACTGCCAACTGTATCAGATTAGGCAACAGGTCAAGAGTTCACTCTGTGCAGCCAGGTATAGGTCAGGAGTTCACTCAGTGCAGTAGTTGCATTCTATTCATAGCGTTGGCAGACAGCCCGCTGCATCAGATTTGGCACCAGAGTTTAGCCTGGATCTATTTATAGCTTTGGTTGTCTGACAATTGTGTCAGATTATACAACAGGTCAAGAATTCACTCAGCCAGGTATAGGTCAGAAGTTAGCTCAGTCTAGCCAGGTGCAGGTCATGAGTTCACTCAGTGCAGTAGCCTGAGCCAGCAATTTGTCACAGTTCACTCAGGGCAACTGCCTTTCTCACCTAAGCCTGGTCAGCCCCATGCATCAGACTCAAGGTTAGTTTGATGTATTGGCCTGATATTTTGACCTGTCTGTGTGTCTTTGATGGCTTTCTCATTCACAAGACTATTGCACAGTGTATGTGCCTGCTTATTTCCACAGAGGAATTTAATATATCAGCCTGAAATTGGGCATATTTATACATATCAAATAGCTTTGTCATATACAAGACTGGTGGTGCCACCTACAACCATTTTTGCACAGTGTGTGTCCCTTCTTATTTCTCAGGAGGGGTTTAATATATGAGTCTGAAATTGGGCATAAGTATATATCTCTGATAGCTTCATTGTATACAAGACTGGTTATGCCAGCTACAATCATTTTTGCAAGTGTTGTGTGCACTCATGCCAAAATTTCAGCAGTTATGTTTGTGTAATTGTTTCTTATTCAAAATGTTTAGTACTTGCATTGTTCATATACATGAAACGTAATGGTCCAGCATTGAAGCATTATACCTGGTGTATTTACCAATGCACAGGTTCGCATTAGGCCTGTAGACCTTGTTTAATTACAAATTAATAAAACTTGTAAATAAAAAATGAATCTGATAAGGACTATTAATGGAAAAAGTGGATATGCTAAAAAATAGGCTTAATATAAACTTAAAAGCATTATTTCCTTGAAAGTGAATTAAAGGTATTAGTCCATTCTGTCCACTTGCCTGTCCATCTGTAAATTTTTCATATGCATCACAGTATCTCAAAACTTTAACTGTTTTTTTTTCATGACAGTCTTGTCAGAGTATTAGTTTTGCATTCATATATTTAGAACTTTACTGTAACCAAGTAGGGGGGCCCATTTCCACTTAGCTTCTCATATTCTTTTATATATGATATACATTACAATAAAATATTTTGCATTTGCAAAAATTTCGAAACTTCAGCTGAGCGCCGTGACCCTTGGGTCCCTTGTTTTCTAATTTTTAAGCATTTTATCCTCTATATTTGAGACCTTCAAATATGAAATCGTCCGTTATGAGGGCACAAATCGTAACTATTGCACCTAGAATCTTCTTATTCAACATCCAGTAAGGTCCATAAAAAAATCTCCTTAGAAATCTGAAAATCGGTCTCTGTTAATTATATCCTTTGAGCTGCAGGGCTTGTTAGTACCCCTTAGTATAATTATAAAATTGATAGTTTCTGATTGTCCAGTTTCTGAACAACTTATGCATTCATCAATATGATTCTTTGCATGCACATTCATTATGGAATGTTTCATCAATTCTTGCAGACGGGTGGGGCCACCTGCATTTTTTTTTCAAATTTTTAAGTGTTTTCTTTAGATTTTTACTTTTGAGACCTTCAAAGATGCAGTCGTCTGTTTTGAGGGCACATATCTTAACTATTGCACATAGAATCTTTTTACTTTACATCCAGGGAGGTCCATGAAAAATCTCCTTGGACACTTGAAATTAGGTCTCTGTTACCCATATCCTCCGAGCTATGCTTCAGTTGAATGGGGATAGCACCTACAAAATTAGGCATTCAGATCATAACATTCCTTTTGTGAATGTCTTCCTAGCCAGCTTAGCGTCATGACCCCTGGGCCACCTGTTCTGTTTGTGCAGTATCATGATATGGCCCAGAGCTAAATATGGCACAAAGACGCCAAGAGTTTGGGTTGGCTGTCAAAATATCAGGTAAGGTCCAGGGTTTATCCTTTAAATTGTCATGGTAAGGTCCAGTGTCTACCCTCTATATCAAAATATTACAGTATGGTGCATGTTTAATCATATTATTTTATGTCTAGTTCCCAAGACCGGGCAGCCAACAGTCATTTGATCTTTGATAATGCCGAATTCCTGTATCAGACCATGGTTGAGCATTCAACATTTTATTATTTAGTATGTTACTTTGATGTTGTTCATTTTGATCATGACTGTTTTCCCTTTCACTGTAGGTCGATTGTGATTAGGAAGAAGAAGACGTGAAGCAGGTTTTAATTATTGCCTAATTTGGACATAAAGTAACCATGAACGAAAAAGAGGATGCTGAGTTATCTAGTTATATTAAAAAGGAGACAAGTGATACCGCTCAGAAGGAGGATATATCAGTTCACGTATCATTACAAATAAGCGATGAGGAAGTTGGCAATATTGAGTTAAGTAAATTGGTTGTTAAGTCAGAGATAACACAGCATGTTGATAGAAGTATCACTCAATCAGCTGCTCATAATGATGATAATGAAAAATATAGCTTCGAGGAGTCATCGCATCATGGGAGTTCTGTCAAACCCATCATCAAGAGCGAGCCAGCGTTGGAGTCCTGCAGTGAGCAACCCAGGAATCAGTTATCAGATGTTAAACCATTCAGCTGTATGAGTCCTATTAAATATACTGGTGAAACTGATATTCTGCGGACAGTGAAAATCATATTAGAGGCCGAGGAGTGTGATAAATATCTATCAAAGATTCATCAACAAAAAAGTCAAAAACGTTTGCACAGAGTGGGACATCCAGTCAAATGTGGGCAGGGTGATGAAGCTGTCTTCGGAGGGAATGTTGTGATATCAAACTCCAGAACAAATCTTAGGAAAGCAATTAAGTGTGAAAATGGTGGAACAGCCTCCTTGCCAAAGAGTTGTGTGACACAAATCAGTGGTCCACAAGCACAGAAACGGTCATTTAAGTGTGTTGTTTGTGATAAGGCTTTCTCAGTAAAGAGTCGTCGAGATGAACACGCCAAGCTTCACACAGGGGAAAGGCCATATATATGTACGGTGTGCCACAAGTCATTTTTACGAAAAGGCAATCTTAAACAACATTCAATGATTCACACAGGTGAAAAGCCATATAAATGTGAGGAATGTGGGAAGGCATTCTCTATCAGGGCTGTTCTTAAGAAACACATCATGTTCCACACGGGAGAACGACGATTCAAATGTGATGACTGTGGTAAAAAATTCTACACAATGGTTCAGGTTAGAAACCACATGAAAACTCACACAGGTGAAAAGCCATTCACATGTAATTACTGCAGTAAATCTTTTTCTATGAAGGCTAATCTTATACGCCATCTAACGGTCCATTCAGGAGAAAAGCCGTTTAAATGTGATGTGTGTGGTAAATGTTTTACACGAAAAGAAGATCTTGGTGAACACATTAGGATCCACACAGGAGTGAAACGCTATGAATGCGAGGACTGTGGAAAGAAGTTTCATCGAAGTAGTGACATTTCACGACACGCAAAAACCCACACAGGGGAGAAAAATGTAATATGTAAAGAATGTGGAAAAGCATTCTCAACAAACGGTAGCCTCAGAACGCACATGCACACTCACACAGGCGGAAGGTCTTTCAAATGTGAAGAGTGTGGCAAAATGTACAAGACAAAAGGAGGTCTTAATTTCCACAAGAAGTCCCACACAGGGGAAAGACCATTCAAATGTGAAGTCTGCGGGAAGTGCTTTGCACACAAAATTATTCTTAGAATGCACAACAAGATTCATACAGGGGAGAAGCCCTACGAATGTGAGAAGTGTGGTAAAGCCTTTGTTACAAAAGGTAAAGTCAGACGACATTCCATCACTCACAGAAATGGTAGAATGCCTTATGCAGGACCGAAGCCACATAAATGTGAGGAATGTGGTAAAGCCTTCAGGTTCAAGAGTAAACTCGTACGTCATATCCTGATTCATACAAAGAAAAAAACGCCTTAGGTGTGAGCACCAGCAGACTGTTTTGACCAAAGGCTGATCATATAGAATACACCTTGACAAACACCAGGGAGAACTGTTGCTGGCATTGCACCAAAGACGTTCCCGTACTGCGCTTAAGCTTATCTTGCTTGATAATGTGATCTGAATAATTATACAAAGCCAAGATGGGTAAAAGAGTAAGGGTTATATGAAGCATTTTCATGGAAAATATATAAAATATTTTCCGACATGTCTTTGCGAATATTTTAAAGTGCTTGGACTGTAGTAGCCAAGGTTAGATTTTCCCACTGAATGAGTTTTCATTAGGAGAGGAATTTATATGAAGATTACGGCCTGCTTTTTAGTGTACAGTTTCTTTTTCTTTTGTTATTGATAGTGGAAACTACTGTGCCACTAAGTGTCCATTCTCCTGGAATTACCTTAACTTGAGGAATAGATTTTAGAATTTAAGGAAAGCTGCATTAAACAAGAATCAGAGATTGATTTATGTTTTTCCAGCCTAAGGGCACATTCTGTTTCTGTTGATGTGCTTATGATCCGGTTTGACATTAATGAAATCTCACCCCAAACCTGGCTCTGTGACGTCATTGCTCGGATGTTTGATCGAAGACGTCTCTGTTCAATATTCTATTTGTATATGCCGGAGTGCTCGCAACATTGGACTCTTCAGTGTTCTCAAATGGTGTCAATGGCTAAGGTGAATCCCCGTATATTTTATCATCACTCTTTTTGTAAGGGATTTTATCCGTAGAAGAAGACTCTTATGCCGTTGCAAGTCTGATGTGAAGTACCAGCCATGCTGACTGTATAAAATTATCTGTTTAATCAACAAGGTTAGTGATACATGGTGCATATTCGTGTGATGAATGGGTTTACACAAGAATATAGGGATTAAACAACATGATGGGTCAATACAAACGCGAAGTATCAGCCATTATGAATGAATAACAAGATCTGCTTAATCAGTACTGTTATTGATATATTGTGCTGATTTGTGATGAATCAGTTTTCATTGAAATATAGGGATAATTCGGTAAAATCGTTTCATGATCATTATATTCACCTTGGCCAATCCAAATGCAATTCGTCCAGAGTAACTTGATATTTTTCGTGTTAAGAGATCGGATGCTTAAATGATAAAATTTTAATTTTTATTAGGAAATATAATCTCATATATGTACCTCGACGAATACAAATTTTATGTGCATAGAAGAACATTCATCTAACTATATTTATATATATATATATATATATATATATATATATATATATATATATATATATATATATAATTTATCAAAAAATAATTGCTATAGAATGCACCTCGATATATAAATGTAACATGATACAATATAAATGTATTTGGTCAGAACAGACAACTTGTGCTTATTGTTTTTACAAAGTTTCTAGGTCCAGCTGTAACTAACCATGCAACTCTGCCTATAGGGTGCTCAAATCGTGTTCTTTCACATATCCTGCAGAATACAGGTCACTATGACCTAATTTCAGGTTTCCTAAGGGGATTTTTCATGGGCCTTCCCGGTAGTCAAGTTAGAAGATTCTAGGTCCAACAGGTGTTAACAGATGACCGCTTCAATTGAAGGTTTCAAAATAGAGAAAAAATGCAATGCGTAAAAAAACAGGTGCCGTCTCCAGACTGCATGAACTGATGAAAAAATCCATGGTCAACATCCATGCAAATAATCATGGCGATCAATGCATTAGTTATTCAGATACTTGAGCTTTTGTATCAAATTTTTAACTATTCTTGGGGGTACTCCTAAGCCCCATAACTTGGGCGATATGGGTAACAGGGAACTTAGTTCGGGTTTCCAAGAGTTTTTCATGAACCTCCCTGGATGTCAAGTTAGAAGATTCCAGGTCCAATGGTTACGATTTGTGCCCTGTTAACGGACGACCACTTCTTTGAATGTCTAAAAAAAAGAGAGAGAAAAAAAGCGTTAAAACTGGATGAAAAGTACAGGAGGCGCCACTAGTCTGCAAGGTCCGACTTTTTTAGTGAGAGGCGCAGTGTGGAAACCTGAAACCTGTTGCGTCGTCGTCATCGGCAGCTATTATGGACCATGCGTGATTTTATGCAAATTGAGTAACGGCGAATCGAGCAAGCAACGACGAGCATGTTGCCATCGGAGGGCAAACAACACCCCTGGCCCTGGATCTGTCTGCCGGTGTTAACATCCGATGATTACAACGTTTTTTTCCATGGAGGTTAAGCTACTAAGTAGCAGTTAGTGAACTGGACATATTGCTGACACTGTGTACATATTACATAGGCCTACGGTAAAGGAGATGCTATCTGCATGGAGTGGCCGGGGAATGTTCACGTGACAGGAAATTCAGCATTTTAAGTGATGGAGAAAAAAAAACTTTTTTTTTCATTCGCAATATGCCAAATACTTCCCTTTTTTGAGTACAATAAAAATAATAATAATTTATTCATTTAGGCTTATAAAGCGCGTACTACTGAAAGGGGATTCAGTGCAAGCCTTTCCATACATCTGTCAATCTTGTGGTGGAACAGATTTATATTTAAAAAGAGGTATTTAATGTATTGATTGTCGAGTCCACCGAGATAAGGGTAAATTGAAAATGGTGATGGAATCAGCGCCATTAAATACCTACATACATGACTGAATGCAACAATAAAGAAATGTTAACTAATTGAAACACCAAATTAGGCCTACTTTCTCAAACTCAGCTTGAACAGTTAAATGACATGCACTTGTATCTATAAGCGCATCAAAGAAGAAAAAAAAAATTGTCAATTATTTTCTTTAATTCCGAATTACATTTTCTGTATGCGCAATCAAACTATTAAAACACAAATTAATAGGGGAAAAAATAACACACACACATGTATATATATATATATATATATATATATATATATGTCAGAGACGAGATTGAAATCCAGGCGGATTTTAAATTCGCCTAGACGAGATTGCGATTGTGATCTCGCCTAGGCGAGATTGCAATTGTGATCTCGGCTAGACGGATTTTAAACTTGCCTAGACGAGATCACAATCGCAATCTCGCCTAGGCGAGATTAAAATCCATCATGAAGCAGGCCAGGATTTTAATCTCGCCTAGGCGAGTTTAAAATCTGTCTGGTGTCATCCAGGCGAGTTTAAAATCTGCCTGATATCACTTGGGCGAGTTTAAAATCTGCCTAGGCGAGATTAAAATAGTGATCTGATCTAATTTCCCAATAAATTATGCATTGTAATTGACTTAGGAAAGATGTTTTCAGTCAGATTTTTAATATTTTAACACTGAATGGTTATGTATAGTTCACAAGTTATATATTTATTAATATTTACAGAATATTATATTATTAATGTAATAATTAACATTAATTTTGGAAATGGAATATTTTATATTATATTTTTTTTATTAATATGGTTATGTATAGTTCACAAGTAATATATATTTAATAATATTTACAGAATATTATAATATTTGTGTAATAATTAACATTAATTTTTTTATTTTATATTTTTATTTATAAACTAGGTAATAAGAAACTTACATTGGTATTGTATATGGCATATTAAAATGATATATGATGTGGGCTGCTGCTGATTATTTACATAATAATTTTGTTGTCAATATTTATTTGAAGGGAAACTGGTATTAGTAATATTAGGAATGTAGTATTTTAAAAAGACAAAAGGAACATAGCTCATTTATTTTTTATCAATATAATTCAATGCATGTTCACATGCAAAAATGATCTATTACTCTATGAATCTAGAAATCATATTTTTTCTGATATGATATAATACTGTCCAAAAAAAGGCAGTTATCTTGTAACACAGTCTACATAAATATTGAAGCTTCACAAAATGCCTCACAAAACATTAAAAAAAAGATCAGAAGAATATTATATACATTATAAGAAAAGACTAAATAAGAAAAAGAAATATTCACATGCATACATCTGTGTATCAACTTTTACCTTTTCTCATATGATGTTTAATTACCAAAAAAATGGATGGTGTATCAAAGTCCATCATAAATACTGATACCCTGCATATTTTGTACCATAAGTGTACATGTTTTGACTGTTGAGTGTTGAATACCTGGGTGAAAAGAAACATTTGAACTAGATCAACCAACTAATTTGTTATGTTTGTCCTGTAAGAACTATCAAATAGGATGATTGTTTATGTTAATGTGTAATATACTCATTAAATAGTGAAGTAATAGCTATCTAGACTAATCTATCTATCTATCTATCTATCTATGATTGATTCAATATCAAGTGGATGACTTTTTTCCCCAGATTTGCTCTTCATAATATCTCATAAGTGTGCTTCAATATACCTCTTGTTACTCTCTAATTGCATATATTTAAATACAATTACAAATTATTTTTTTGTAAAAATTATTAGTGATATTTACAAACACAAGTTTTTTAAGAAAACTGGAGAAAAAAAATAAAGATTAATAAATGTTTTGTAAATAATTGGTATGATAAGGATGCTGTAGACCACATGAAACACATCAAAGGTGCAAATAATAATCAAATATCTATTTCATAATTCTGTTTCCAAAATTAATGTTAATTATCACATGAATAACTATTGCATTACTGTAAAAAAGTTAATTATTACATTAATACTATAATATTCTGTAAATATTAATAAATATATTACCTTGTAACCCTTCAGTGTTAAAATATTGAAAATCTGACTGAAAACATCTTTCATATGTCAATTACAATGCTTAATATATTAGGAAATTAGATCAGATCACTATTTTAATCTCGCCTAAGCAGATTTTAAACTCGCCTAAGTAATATCAGGCAGATTTTAAACTCGCCTGGATGACACCAGACGGATTTTAAACTCGCCTAGGCGAGATTAAAATCCTGGCCTGCTCCATGATGGATTTTAATCTCGCCTAGGCGAGATTGCGATTGTGATCTTGTCTAGGCGAGATTGCGATTGTGATCTCGCCTAGGCGAGATTGCAATTGTGATCTCGGCTAGACGGATTTTAAACTTGCCTAGACGAGATCACAATCGCAATCTCGCCTAGGCGAGATTAAAATCCATCATGAAGCAGGCCAGGATTTTAATCTCGCCTAGGCGAGTTTAAAATCTGTCTGGTGTCATCCAGGCGAGTTTAAAATCTGCCTGATATCACTTGGGCGAGTTTAAAATCTGCCTAGGCGAGATTAAAATAGTGATCTGATCTAATTTCCCAATAAATTATGCATTGTAATTGACTTAGGAAAGATGTTTTCAGTCAGATTTTTAATATTTTAACACTGAATGGTTATGTATAGTTCACAAGTTATATATTTATTAATATTTACAGAATATTATATTATTAATGTAATAATTAACATTAATTTTGGAAATGGAATATTTTATATTATATTTTTTTTATTAATATGGTTATGTATAGTTCACAAGTAATATATATTTAATAATATTTACAGAATATTATAATATTTGTGTAATAATTAACATTAATTTTTTTTATTTTATATTTTTATTTATAAACTAGGTAATAAGAAACTTACATTGGTATTGTATATGGCATATTAAAATGATATATGATGTGGGCTGCTGCTGATTATTTACATAATAATTTTGTTGTCAATATTTATTTGAAGGGAAACTGGTATTAGTAATATTAGTAATGTAGTATTTTAAAAAGACAAAAGGAACATAGCTCATTTATTTTTTATCAATATAATTCAATGCATGTTCACATGCAAAAATGATCTATTACTCTATGAATCTAGAAATCATATTTTTTCTGATATGATATAATACTGTCCAAAAAAAGGCAGTTATCTTGTAACACAGTCTACATAAATATTTAAGCTTCACAAAATGCCTCACAAAACATTAAAAAAAAGATCAGAAGAATATTATATACATTATAAGAAAAGACTAAATAAGAAAAAGAAATATTCACATGCATACATCTGTGTATCAACTTTTACCTTTTCTCATATGATGTTTAATTACCAAAAAAATGGATGGTGTATCAAAGTCCATCATAAATACTGATACCCTGCATATTTTGTACCATAAGTGTACATGTTTTGACTGTTGAGTGTTGAATACCTGGGTGAAAAGAAACATTTGAACTAGATCAACCAACTAATTTGTTATGTTTGTCCTGTAAGAACTATCAAATAGGATGATTGTTTATGTTAATGTGTAATATACTCATTAAATAGTGAAGTAATAGCTATCTAGACTAATCTATCTATCTATCTATCTATCTATCTATGATTGATTCAATATCAAGTGGATGACTTTTTTCCCCAGATTTGCTCTTCATAATATCTCATAAGTGTGCTTCAATATACCTCTTGTTACTCTCTAATTGCATATATTTAAATACAATTACAAATTATTTTTTTGTAAAAATTATTAGTGATATTTACAAACACAAGTTTTTTAAGAAAACTGGAGAAAAAAAATAAAGATTAATAAATGTTTTGTAAATAATTGGTATGATAAGGATGCTGTAGACCACATGAAACACATCAAAGGTGCAAATAATAATCAAATATCTATTTCATAATTCTGTTTCCAAAATTAATGTTAATTATCACATGAATAACTATTGCATTACTGTAAAAAAGTTAATTATTACATTAATACTATAATATTCTGTAAATATTAATAAATATATTACCTTGTAACCCTTCAGTGTTAAAATATTGAAAATCCGACTGAAAACATCTTTCATATGTCAATTACAATGCTTAATATATTAGGAAATTAGATCAGATCACTATTTTAATCTCGCCTAAGCAGATTTTAAACTCGCCTAAGTAATATCAGACAGATTTTAAACTCGCCTGGATGACACCAGACGGATTTTAAACTCGCCTAGGCGAGATTAAAATCATGGCCTGCTCCATGATGGATTTTAATCTCACCTAGGCGAGATTGCGATTGTGATCTCGTCTAGGCGAGTTTAAAATCCGTCTAGCCGAGATCACAATTGCAATCTCGCCTAGGCGAGATCACAATCGCAATCTCGTCTAGGCGAATTTAAAATCCGCCTGGATTTCAATCTCGTCTCTGACATATATATATATATATATATATATATATATAGTTAAAATGTAATATATTTATTAATATTTACAGAATATTATAGTATTAATGTTATAATTAACTTTTTTACAGTAATGTAATAATTATTCATGTGATAATTAACATTAATTTTGGAAACAGAATTATGAAATAGATATTTGATTATTATTTGAACCTTTGATGTGTTTCATGTGGTCTACAGCATCCTTATCATAACAATTATTTGCTAAACATTAATTAATCTTTATTTTTCTTCTCCAGTTTTTTTAACAACCTTGGGATTGTAAATATCACTAATAGTTTTTACAAAAAAAATAATTTGTAATTGTATTTAAATATACGGCAATTAGAGAGTAACAAGAGGTATATTGAAGCACACTTATGAGATATTATGAAGAGCAAATCTGGGGGAAAAAGTTATCCACTTGCATATTGAATCAATCTTAGATAGATAGATAGATAGACAGATAGATAGATGAGTTTAGATAGCTATTACTTCACTATTTGATGAGTATATTACACATTAACATAAACAATCATTCTATTTGAAAATTCTTACAGGACAAACAGAATAAATTAGTTGGTTGATCTAGTTCAAATGTTTCTTTTCACCCAGGTATTCAACACTCAACAGTCAAAACATGTACACTTATGGTACAAAATATGCAGGGTATCAGTATTTTTGATGGACTTTGATACACTATCCTTTTTTAGGTAATTAAACATCATATGAGAAAAGATAAAACTTGATACACAGATGTATGCAAGTGAATATTTCTTTGTCTTATTTAGTCTTTTCTTATAATGTATATAATATTCTTCTGATCTTTTTTTTAATGTTTTGTGAGGCATTTTGTGAAGCTTCAATATTTATGTAGACTGTGTTACAAGATAACTGCCTTTTTTTTGGACAGTATTATATCATATCAGAAAAAAATATGATTTCTAGATTCAAAGAGTAATAGATCATTTATGCATGTGAACATGCATTGAATTATATTGATAAAAAACAAATGAGCTATGTTCCTTTTGTCTTTTTAAAATACTACATTACTAATATTACTAATACCAGTTTCTCTTCAAATTAATATTGACAACAAAATTATTATGTAAATAATCAGCAGGAGCCCACATCATATATCATTTGAAGATGCCATATACAACACCAATGTAAGTTTCTTATTACATAGTTTATAAATAAAAATATAAAATAAAAAAAATAATGTTAATTATTACATAAATATTATAATATTCTGGAAATAATATTAAATATATATTACTTGTGAACTATACATAACCATATTAATAAAAAATATATAATATAAAATATATTACATTTCCAAAATTAATGTTAATTATTTAATTAATAATATAATATTCTGTAAATATTAATAAATATATTACTTGTGAACTATACGTAACCATTCAGTGTTAAAATATTGAAAATCTGACTGAAAACATCTTTCATAAGTCAATTACAATGTATAATTTATTGGGAAATTAGATCAGATCACTATTTTAATCTCGCCTAGGCAGATTTTAAACTGGCCTGGATGACACCAGACAGATTTTAAACTCGCCTAGGCGAGATTAAAATCATGGCCTGCTCCATGATGGATTTTAATCTCGCCTAGACGAGACTGCGATTGTGATCTCGTCTAGGCGAGTTTAAAATCCGTCTAGCCGAGATCACAATTGCAATCTCGCCTAGGCGAGATCACAATCGCAATCTCGTCTAGGCGAATTTAAAATCTGCCTGGATTTCAATCTCGTCTCTGACATATATATAACTCTGGAGAAAAACAACACTTAATTCACAACAGTCTGTTTCACGGGGTGCGACCCGATCATCAGGTGAATGTGGTTAGAAAGAAGCTAACGGCGTGGTTTTCATAAATATATATATATATATAAACAGGCGATGCACTCTGTTATTTCCATGCATGGCCCAGCTACAGGAAATTTTTCAAATTTTAAATACAATAATAGAACAGGTAAAAAGACAAACTTTTTAATTGTGCCCGTTATTCCTCTCGAGTTTGACGTCCAGCTTGGCATCTATTAGCCACCAAGGGTGACTATAAAATGTTAGATATATCTGAGAGTACATTTTATAGTCACCACCCCATGCATGCACTTGGGTGGGATTCTAATCTATGTATGATCTTGGTCTATAAAAGGGAGAAAACCCCTCAGTAACTCGAGTATCTAATTTTTTAAAGACAAAATTTTGTTATGATAAGCTAATTGCATAAATACCATGCTTACTTAAGTCTATAACTCTTACAAAACTGGACCAGTACACAAAACATTGTCGCCGCTACATATACATTATAACTGCTTCTGTCATGGCGGTTATGAGCAGAACGACCCGTGTTTTCTTAGACCAAAATACACAATAACTAAAGTAAAATGCACTTACAGTTGCCAGTATGTTGCAGATGTATTGAAAATAAGATACTTTTGTCTTAGTGAAGAAGTTTTAATGTCACCCCATCCGTGAGACTGAAAATAAAACAGTCTTTTCCGGAAAATACGATCGTATCGTGGTCAAATACCACTTATCTCTATATATGGGGAGGCGACGAAACAGTCGTCCGTTAACGGTGCAAGGGTGATACTATGTTTCCATGAAGGTCCCACCGCCACCGCATATAAATCTTGTTGGCGTGATAACTTAAAATAAATATTTCACGCATCTTTACCAAACTTGGTATATGTATAGATATGAGTGAGAGGATGACGCCTATTCCAAATCAGGTCATGACTTTACTAGGAGAGTATCCTTGACCTTGAATAGGTCAATTTTGGGGAAAATCACACAAATTCTCAAGTATCTCAAGAAATCTTGCATGGATTGATCCCAAAATCTAGTTGATCAAAAATCATGGTTAGGGTTGTCATGTTCCGGAAACTGGTGGTGCCATCTATTATTCTTTACTTGTTTTCGTGTCTTTTAATACCCCAATATTGCCACATGACAGTACTGTGAGCATTATAAGTCAAAACTAATTGGAGAATTCTTTTACATTATGCATATACATAGATATGGTTGTGGGATTATGATTATTCAAATTGGGGTCATGACCTTTCCTATGAGAATGGCCTTGACCTTGATATTCCCATATTTGGTGAAATTTACACAAAATCTTTAATATCTCAGTAAGGGACACATGGAATGATCCAAAAATCAAATTGACTGAAGATATTGGATAGCTTTGTCTTTTGCAGAAGACAGGGGGCACCACCTTGTGTTGTTTTCTTGTTAAAATGATGTTAACACAATAACTTAGTAAGAATTTGAGGTACAGTCACCAAACACAGGTTTGATGCATCTTATCAAGGGCTAGGTCAAGTTCGAACAGTATGGAATGGAGAGCACCAACGGTGGCGGATATGTCCCTATACCCTCTGACATCACTCTCAGATCTACAATGACTGGTGCTGCATTTCAAATAAACCTCCCTCACTATGTACACACACATTTATTTTCACTTAAAATAACAAATTATCTTATTTAATGTGACAAGAGTACAGGTACAACTGCTAATTCTCTTCTCATCAATTAATAAATAAAAATATTAGTGGTGGTTTCTGGGGTTGGTCAAACTAGGACAGTCCACAAAATCAAATGCAAGCAGTTGGGGTCTGTCTTCACCAAGATACCTTTGTATTCTTCAATCTTTCATTGAATCAAGCATTTATATAAAGCTGTAACTTTTAGGGACTTTGCCCTGTTCTTATATCACTTACAGGGTGGTTTATATCGGTATAATAATTATTTTTTTTGGGGGTCTGGTATCCATGGGGTTTGGGTTTTTCACATTCCTTTCCATGACACTTCTCTTGGTCGTTAGGTGTTGCCATGGTCTTTGCATGGTAGTTTAGGTTTTATTTACAGGTTAATTTTGAAGCTAAATCTGTCACTTTAGACACTACATTACATGAGGTGAAAATGTTTTAGCTTGTGTTTGATGTAAGGCATTTGTTTATTAAAGGGCAGGCTTTACTTCCAGTCCCTCTGAGTAGAGTGGAAGTAAGGACGCTAATTTCCACTCCCTCTTGTGATAAAGGCTGGTACAGTCTTAAATACTTTTGCAGTTACAGTGACCAAAATGTGGTGTTCATTTGGTGTGTATTCTGCTGGCAATATTTAAAAGGCCATGGCCCACAGGTCCAAAGTTGTCATAAGCTCATTAGATAACTGATATTAATTAATTAACAAATGAAATAATGAAACAACAGCATTAATATTTAACAAAGGAAATACAATTATTTACAAAATACATGTGTTACATTGTTTCATTTATTCAAGTCAAGTGGATATTCTATATGAGAAAAAAATTCTTAAATTTAAAAATAGATAAATTTAAAATACATAAATAAAATGCAACATGAATATTAAATGTGGACATATACACAGATATTAAGTTAAATGTAACATAATAGTATACATGCTTTATTTTAAATGGTTCTCTCTCCTAAGAAATGCATATTGAATATGTATAGGTGGCTAATTTGTTTATTTTAAACACATTTTCCTGGGTAAATACATTTGCCAGTATATATTCAGAAATGTTTCTATATAGAAGGCATTCAAAATTTTATTTTCTTCGATGCATTTGAATAATGGTTAGAGTATACAATTCTTGCATTACTTTTTGACAATATTAGGGTTTTTTAGCTCAGCTGACTATAAGTCATCTGAGCTATAGTCGTGGTCCTTTGTCCGTCGTCCTTCCGTCCGGCCATCCGTCCTTTAACAGGGCACGTTTTAAAACCATTGGACCTACGAATCCAAAATTCTGCATACCATTAGATGTCCCCAAAATCTCCTACCATACCGAAAATTGGGTCATTTGAACTTCGTTCCTTCGAGATATTAAGGAAAAACCTCCGTTTTCCATAAAAAAGCAATTGTTACACTTCAAGTCTGCCTAATATCAAAACCACTGATCTGTTTTTGATCATATTTAGTATTCATATTCTTCCATACATTTTCTGTGCACATACCAAAAATTAGGTCAGTATTGGGTATTATTTTGAAGTTATAGGCCCAAATATAATGCAATTTTTTAAAAATCAGGAAATATATTTGCTCACTTAACACGAGAATTGCTGAAGCTGAAGACTTTTTTCCAGGAATATAACTTTATTTAATCAAGATTCAATTGTTTGCCCAAAAATAGATCTGAATTTTGCAAATTTTTCGAAGTTATTAGCATAAATAAAAAATCAATACCTTAAATTTTGTCCAACTTTGGCAGTGGCACGTTTTTTCCCTGTAAGCATTGTTGATTTAATTTTCACAGCATATATACATAAGGATTTAATCTTTTAAAATCTGAAATTTCAAAAAAAATTGTTTGAAAAGAGTAGCTTTTATTCAAGTTTTCATACACCATGTCAAGTGTTGTTTATATCTGGCCCACCTAGCTGTACAGCCTTCACTTGCATTATGTAACCCACCCCAGGCAGCTTGCCTTGACCCAGCTTGGCCACTACTAGCAGGCTTCTCCTCTGCCCTGCACTCAACCCCCCCCCCCCCCCAGCTGGTGCATAAACTAGATGAATGTTATAATTTTCTGTATTTTATTTTATTCTTGGACATGCTACATTTTAGATTTTGTATTGTACCACCAGGGTTACATGATTAAAGTGCACATTTAATTGTGTCCACAAAGTGATGTATTGCTATGAAAGTGTGGATGTTCATCAGATAAGTAATGCTTTACTTCAGAAGAGTAAAACTTCACCAGGTGTGAAATTGACTATTAATTCCAGTTATTAATTATAGCTGAGATTGTAATTAGCATAATGATATTGTTTGTCCCTCATTCAACCAACAGTGTGTATACTTTATTTGAAAAGATGTTTTTATTTTATCAAATTTACTGAATCTTTTATTTTATTTTGGTGAATATAATTAAGCATGTCCTGAAAACTCCAATGTGCAAAACTTTTTAATAGGAATTCAAGGAATAATTTTGTAAATGCCATGTTGTGGCATTATTTTCTTTTACATTCAGTTTAAACATTTGATTTAAGAATAATAAAATATATGTGTATGCATAATATGACCCAATGTGAGCTACAATCTGGATATATAATGATTGCAACTTGGAATTCTAATATTTTAACTTATATTTTCACTTTTATATTACAAATTTAAAACACTTGTAAATAAAAAAAAAAATGAATCAGATAAAAACTATTAATGAAAAAGTGGATATGCTAAAAAAATAGGCTGATATATAAACTTAAATGCATTATAACCTTGAAAGTGAAATGAAGGTATTAGTCCATTCTGTCCACTTGCCTGTCCATCTGTAAATTTTTCATATGCGTCACAGTATCTCAAACTTTTACTGTTTTTCTTCATGACAGTCTTGTCAGAGTATTAGTTTGCAATCATATATTGAGAACTTTACTATAACCAAGTAGGGGGGCCCTTTCCTCTTAGCTTCTCATATGCTTATATAAATATAAAACATTACAATAGAATATTTTTCATATTTTGCATTTGCAAAAATTTCAAACTTTTGTCATGACCCATGGGTCCTTTGTTTATATTCTGGATTCTCAACATCATTGTTTGGCTAAAACTGAATAAATACCAGACATGGTGCAAATACTTTGCAAATGTATATGAATATAAATATGAATATGTACTTCATTATAAAATTTCTTGCATAAGAATGGGAATTCAGGTAAAAATGAAAGTATTTGAATACCAGTGCAAATACCTTCAAAATGTATTCATGAATGCATATATTCTATAATATTATTTTAATAATTATTTCAGTTATATTTTATTAAAAAAATCATATGATTCTCTTATTATTTTTAATAAAAATTAAATTGGCACAATATTTGTTATTAAATTTTAATAAATAGTTAAACTCGTTTATTATATGTGCTGCTTATAAGTTATATGGCCAAATCAAAATCTGTGTGACAATAGCACTCCATTTGTCTTCCCTGTCTCCAAAGATACTATCAAAATCATACACAAGCTAAACACCAACAGCTCATAATAAAGATTATATTTATTACCACACAAAACCAGCATATGCCTCTTTCCCAAATCATATTTTTTATCATATATAACAGCTGAGCGCCGTGACCCATGGGTCCCTTGTTAATCGTGGCTGTAATTGTGATTACTTTTTGAAGTAATCATAAAGTAATCGTAATCGTAATCATTTACATACATTTATTTTGGTAATCAAAATTGTAATTGTAATCATTTACTTTCAAAGTAATTGTAATCATACTTATATCACTTATATCAAGTAATCATCCCAAGTCTGATTCAAATATAAAATGGAATTCACCTTAAATTTTGTCAAAGCCATAATTTGTATTCCTTACCAAACCAATATGTCTCTCTGTGTCTCTCTGTTTCTATATTTAAAATATGATTAGTACATCTCGGCTTAGCTAATGCTTGTTTTTGTTTACTGTTTAAAATGCATAATAAATACTTTACTGTCAACATTGATTTGAATGGGGAATATAAACTCAATTTACAACATATGAGCTAATGTCATTGCGCCAGTTTTGAATAGCCATTACTTTAATTCTTTCTTGGGTGTGACTCATAAACATCTCCAATTTCATGCATCATCCATACATAGCCAAACCCTGCACTGAAAAGTATGTTTTTAATATGAGTAGCCCAAACTTGTAACTTTTCCATTGTCATCTAAAATAACCAATAATTGTATCTGCCAAAACAAAGTTTAGGGGTTATATGTTTTTGACTGGGTTCCTATGCTGCCACGTTCATTTTCGGAGAACTCTCTGAGACAACAGGATCAAAATTTTCAAAACTGGTGCCTAACCATTTTACGTTGACCTCTTACCTTTCCTATCTGCAGTGCATGCATCTGTGCGTCTGTTTTTACACATTAACCCACATATCTTCCAACTCGTTTGACCAATCAGGCTGAAATTTTGCATGAGTGTAGCTCTTGGATAGCTCTTGGATGTCATACAAGAACTGGTGGTGCCACCTGCAACCATTTTTGCACAGCATCCTTCTGTTTGTCTGCCATTGGATAAGCTCACTGATATCTTGCAGTAGTTGGACTTAACTGCCTAAAATTTCACATATTTGTATTCATCTTGGATAGCTCTCTTGATTTTTGGCTGGTGGCACCACTGTCATTCATGTTTACACTGCAGACATTGATGGTAATATCTCAGGACTGGTCTTACGTATTGGTCTGAAATTTTGCATGAGTATAGATCTTATATAGCTCTACAGCTTATACTTATATGGTGGCTCAACCTTTAACCATTTTTGCATCTAGTCCATCTGTTCATCTGCCTAGGGTAAAAATCGGTCACATCTAAGCAGTTGTTTGACTTGCTCACCTGAAACTTTGCATATGTATACATTGTGGGCAGGGTTGGCATTCTTCTGGGAAGATAGGTATTTCTTCCCTTCTCAGAAAGTTAGGAAAATTTCTGGGAAGAAAAGGGAAGTTTCTGGGAAGAAAAGAAAGGGAAAAACTTAATATTTTCCACAAACTTTTATTAAACATATACACTTATTTAACAAAGAATCACTTAATAATGTGTTACAATTATTCTTTATTAACACATTGTTAAATATTAATACATTGAATTATACTTAATTTTTATCGAATTAATTAAATTAGAACTGACAACATGAGATTAGAAACACTTACACTATTCCTTACTCATTAAGACTGAGACAGATCAGTTCCATCAGTGATTTGGGTTCATGCCAAAAATATCCACTCCAAAAATGTTTACTGCATGTTTTTGTTAAGTGCTTGTGTTTCAAAATCTCTACTCATTTATGAAATATATATATTTTTGAAGCAGACATTTTGGGGAGGCGCCCCAGGGTTTTGTATCGACAGGTTAGATCTGCTCATTACTGGACAATTAAAGAAGCAATCTGATTAACCACATATAAATTGTGAAACAGTGTATGCTTCTGCTTAACACTTAATTGATAAGTTTAAGTTAAAGTGTAATTACTCAGCTTAAGGCTAACCCTACTGTACAAAACACTCTTGAGTGTATATACTCTAGATGACTGATAATACTGAACTGAAGACGGAACAAACTGTACAAATCCCTTGGACTGTGTTCATCTTAATGGTTCAACTAAAGGTTACTCCACTGAGCCCCTCAGTCACACCCCACCCCCTTTCTCTGACACCAAAAAGGTTTGTTTGCACATCCTTTACCTATCAAAGCTATTTAACCAATCCTCCTGATTGCTACTGACACAAAATATCATTTGAAAAACAAAAATGACATGTATGTTGTGACTGTATTTCTTTCCTGGGGAGAAATGGTGGGAAGAAAGTATTTCTTCCCTTCCTTTCCCTCTGGGAAGGTGCCATCCTTGATTATGGATAGCACTGTTCAAATAACAGGTGGGGCCACCTACAATCATGTTTACATGGCAGACATCCCTGCTAATTTACAACACAGCTCACTCTATTTCCCCTAGTCACTCAATCCATGCCTCACTTCACCTGTCCCACTCTGATTTTGGCAGACACACGCAGTCACTTGTGGACTACCAGTATTCTAGTTTATAAATGTGTTATGAATATATATTGTCATTTCTGGGAATAAATTTTGTCCAAAAAATTAATATATCTGTAAATTTGGCTTTCAAACGACCACCGTTTTGTGAAATAAGTGAACAAAAAGCATCAAATATGCTCTAAGTTTTTTGTATAGTAACACATCAATGAAGTGATCAGTAAAATTACTGACTTTAATACAGAGGCTTTACTAGGCCTGTTTATAGTAGGGTTGGTAAGTTTTAAACACTCTCATTATTTACACAGTTTACATTAATGTAACATTAATTAATGTCTGTTTTTTTTACACACCCATGTGTAAACTTCATTAAAGACCAAGCCCTTAGAAGGTCCATAATCCCAGAGACATATGCCTCCCGTACTAATCATGGCAATATGCAGTGGGCTACATGCAGACTGATACCTATTTAACAATTTCCTGTGGGGTCTTGGTTTCCTAGTGTCAGCTGCCATAAGGCTTATGCTGGGCATCTTTGTTCATTCAAGGGCAGGGGTGACTCAGAGTTTATCACTTTGCTTCGTCACCTTCAGCTGAGAGGATATTCTCAAGTTATTTATATATCCACACTAAATTTACCTGGATTTAAGTCTCGCGGTCCATATTCTCTGAGTTTTGCAGCCTGTTTGGACAACCCGAAATGATTGTATCCGCCAAAACGATGTTTTTGTCCGGGTTCCGCAGCCGGGTTGGTGCCACCTGCAGCCATTTTTGCACAGTGTCCATCTGTTCATCTGCCTTGGGTTAAAATCACTCACATCTCTGCAGTGGTTTGACTAATTCACCTGAAATTTGGCATGCATATACATTCTAGATTGCTTTCTTGATTTTATGACAGGTGGCGCCACCTACATTTAGTTTACACTGCAGACATCCAAGCTCATATCTCAGGAACCGTTCAACCAATCAGGAAAAAAATTACACAAATTTAGCCCTTGGATAGCTAAATGGAAAAATGGTGGCTCCACCTGCAGCCATTTTTGCACAGTCTGATTGTCTGCTGTGGGATAAAATCACTCATATCTCTGCAGTGGTTTGACTTTTCAACTTAAAATTTTGCATGTGTATACATCTTGGATAGTTCCTTGTTCAAATTACAGATGGCGCCACCTACAATCATGTTTACATGGCAGACATCCATTCTTATATGTAACACATGTAACTCTGTTTCCCCTTGCCACTCAGTCCATGCCTCACTTAACCCATTGACTCTGATTTTGGCAGATACACGTAGTCGCTTGTCGACTACCCGTATTCTAGTTAAAAATATGATACAAAGGTACCTGTACCTTGTATGGCATAGATTGCCATGAATCTTTTCTCTTATATTAGTTTCATTTGTTGTATCCCCAGAAAAAGTCGTGACACTATGGTTTTAGCACAGTGCGCCGCCACAATTTTGTTTGGACACGATAACTAAAAAAAAATGTTTTATGGATCTTGACCAAACTTGACATGTGCTTAGATATGGTTGAGAGGACAAAGCCTATTTATAATGGGGTCATGACCTTTACTGGAAGAGTGACCTTGACCTTGAATAGGTCCAATTTAGGGGGAAAACACTCAAATTCTTAAATGTCTCAAGAAATCTTGCATGGATTGATCCAAAAATCAACTTGACAGAAGATCTTGGATAGTGTTGTCATGTATTAGAGACAGGTGGCGCCACCTCCTATCCTTTCCTTGTTTTTGTGCTGTTTAATACCCCCATCATTGCCACTTAACAGTACTGTGAGCATTATTAGTCAAAATCTAATGGACAGATCTCTTTCATATTTTGCATATACATAGACATGGGTTATGGGATAATATATAGTTAAATTGGGGTCATGACCTTTCCTGTGAGAGTGGCCTTGACCTTGAATATTGCCATATATGGTGAAAATCATACGAGATCATATATATCGGGTTGCATGGATTGGTCGAAAAATCAAATTAACCGAAGATCTTTGATAGCTTTTCTTCCACGGAAGACAGGTGGCACCACTATCTGTCCTTTTCTTGTTTTCTTGCCTTTTAATACCCCATCATTCCCACTTGACAGGACTGTGAGCATTATAAGTCTAAAACTAATGGATGGATTGGGCTGAAATTGTGCATGTCCACTGATCTTTTATACCTCCATTTTGTATTCAAGACTGATGGTGCTATCTACAATCGTAATTGTGTGGCGTCCATCCATATATTTGCTTTTGGTGGAAATTGCTCCTATCTCGGGAGTGGTTCAAGGTATTGGTCGGAAATTTGGCATGTCCATCCCATTTTCGAAAGTTTTCTCGTAAACCAGACAGGTGGTGCTATCTAGCTTCCCTCTTTTGTAGAATAAATTATTGCCCTTTTCTGAGGAGTGACTTGCCCTATTGGCCTGAAATTGTGCATATCCATAGATATTGGACTCCTCCATTTTGCTCTTAAGACTGGTGGCGACATCTGCAATCATTTTGGTGTGGTGTCCATCTATATCTGTATATATGTTTTGGGTGAAAATTGCTCATATCTCCGCAGTGGTTCAAGGTATTGGTCTAAAATGTCTATCCATCTTGGGAGATTTTCTCATAAACCAGACAGGTGGCGCCACCAACCTTCACGTTTCCATAAAATAAATTAATGCTCACCGTATTGGTCCCCATATTTGGTGAAAAAAATTTTTTCTCAAGTTGATAGATGGAAGAAACCATAGTCACTTGCCAAGTGTCAGTAAATGCTGCTGAAGATGGGGGGCATATTCTTAAGGGGGGGGGGGGGTTATTGTTAGTGGATAAGAAATATATAGTTTTTAGCTCAGCTGACTATAAGTCATCTGAGCTATAGTCGTGGTCCGTCGTCCGTCCGTCTGTCTGTCCGTCCGTCCGTCCGTCAGTCCGTCCGTCCGTCCGTCCGTAGATGTGGCACGTTTTGAGACCGTAAGACTTAGGAATCCAAAATTTGGAATAATGTTAGCTGTCCCCAAGATCTCCTACCAAGCCGAAAACTGGGTCTTTGCAACTTTGTTCCTTTGAGAAATTAAGGAAAAACCTCAATTTTTTATTAAAAACCTATTTTCACACTTTAGGGCTGCCTAATATCAAAACCACTCATCTGTTTTTCCTCATATTTACCATAAATATTCCTCTATATAGTTCCTATGTACATGCCTGAAATTATGTCTGTATTATATAATTTAAGAAAGTTATGGGCCAGAACATAATGCATTTTGTAAAAAATCAGGAAAGATATTTGATCACTTAACACAAAACTTGTTAAAGCTATGGACTATTTTTCAAGTAATATAACTTTAATTAATCAAAATTAAATTGTATACCCAAAATTAGATCAAAATCTTTTAAATTTTTTAAAATATTAGCAAAAACAAAAAATTGGTACCTTATATTTTGCCTAACTTTGACCATGGCACGTTTTTTTCCTGTAAGTACTGTGGATTTAATTTTCTCAGCATGTTTTTGTTAGCATTTTGTCTGTTAACACCAAAAATTTGAAACCAGTTGATCAAAAACTGTAGATTTTATTCAAGTTTTCAAGCACCATGTAACATATTGTTTACATCAGGCTAGTGTTATGCAGTTTGCAAGAGCTCAGCTCCCCAGCTTAAGCTCTCAGTTCCTAAAATTTGGCATACAATTAGATGTCTCTAAAATTCCCTACCATGCCAAGAATTTGGTCACTAGGACTTAATACCTTTGAGATATTAATGAAAAACTTCATTTTTCAATTAAAAACCCGTTATTACACTTCAATACTGCCTAATATCAAAACCACTGATCTGACTTTAATCATATATAATATACATGTTTTTCAATACATTCTCTGTGCACATGCCAGAAATGATGTCAGTATTGCGTAATTGTTTTAAGTTATGGGCCCAAACATAATGCACTTTGTAAAAAATCAAGAAATATATTTACTCCCTTAACAAGGGGCTTGCTGAAGCTAGAGATTTTTTGTCAGGGATGTAAGATTATTTAATCAAGATTCAATTGAATACCCAAAATTAGTTCTGAATTTTTAAAATTTTATAAGTTATTAGTATAAATATAAAATTAGTACCTTAAATTTTGCCCAACTTTGACCATTTCACTTCTGTTTAATGTGAGCTCTGTTTATATAATTTTCATATCATGCACACACAAGGATTTCAGCTTTTTAGTTTAGAAAGCTGAAAGAAATTGGCCAAAAATTGTAGCTTTTATTAATGTTTTTATGAGACCATGTCAGACCTTGGCTCTCTCTTGAGTCACTTGTATGTTGACCTTGTTGAACTTTCAGCAAATTATGCACGCTTGAGGCGAGGCAGATACCGGGGCAGCAAGGCAGCTTATGGCAAGCCACAGTTGATCCAGGTGTCCAACCCAACTCATCAAGTAGTTTTAACCAACATCATAACAATAAATTAATCAATTTTTATTGGTTTTTAATAACAAATTAAAGAAAAATAGAAAAGGAATTTGTTAGTTTATATTAATAGGGAAATAACTTGCAGTTACTGATGATATAAGAATCTTGTATTGATGGATAGAATGTCACGTATTCCAAATAACACCATGCAGTCACCTATGGCATTTTTCAGTTCAATTTTAATAATAAAAAAGTAAATCATATTATTCATTACTTATCATTAGGGATCATATGAAGGAAATTAATGATAGACAAAGATCCAGTTGATAATATTAATCTAGATTCCTACTGTGTCTAGTGTGTACATTGATGTGAAATTAGTCCAAAATAAATATATCACATTTATTTTTTTTTTAATATAAATAAAAGCCATAAAGCCAGGTACTTATGATTATTATTTAAATGTGTGAATTTTGTACATTCTGGATTATCAACACCATTGTTTGGTGAAAACTGAATAAATACCAGACATGGTGGGAATACTTTGCAATTGTATTTAAATACAAATATGAATATGTACTCCATTATAAAATTTCTTGCATAAAGAATGGGAATTCAGGAAAAAATGAAAGTATATGAATACCAGTGCAAATACTTTCCAAATGTATTCATGAATGCATTCATGAATATATTCTTTAATATTATTTTAATAATCATTTCAGTTATATTTCATTTTAAAAATCATACGATTCTCTTATTATTTTTAATAAAAATTATATCTGGGACAATATTTGTAATTTTTTTTATAAATAGTTAAACTCTTATATTATATGTTCTGCTTATAAGTTATATGGCCAAGTCAAAATCTGTGTGACAATAGTACTCCATTTGTTAATAAAATAAATGAAATCAATTCTCTTCTCTGTCTCCAAAGGTACTATCAAAATCATACATAAGCTTAACAACAACAACTCATAATACAGCTTATACTTATTACCACACAAAACCAGCATGTGCCTCATTTCTAAATCATAATTTTTTATCATATATAACAGCTGAGCGCCGTAACCCATAGGTCCCTTGTTCTTAATTTTTAACAGGGTACAAAACTAACCGTTGGACCTAAAAGCTTCTGGCTTTTTATCTTTGGATGTCCTTGAAAGCTCCTATTGGAAACCTGAAATCTGGCACACATTGTAATCATTGGATCATCTCCACATGGGTCAATATAGATTACCTTATTTGCATAATTTACTTGCTTTTGTGTATAAATGTGTCTAGTATCATAGCCAAAACCAAGAGGTTGGTCGAATGAACTTCATGACCCATTGGTCATTTGTTAAATGTATAATGATTATGAATCAACTTTTTCCTGTAAGCCCTGTTGAATTCAATTTCATCTCTTGTAGCTATATGCCTGGTGATGTAGATCGCCCACACCCTGCCATTGAGTCTTAGGACCTGTTCGTTGTGGATATTAGTTTTATTTGCAACTGTATAAACTTTATGAAAATTTAATTAACTGGGTGTAATGGAAAAAATAGGATCTAATTTAAACATCATTTATTACATTCTTGCCTCAGCAGAATGGGACAGAAAGACCTAAGGGATCAGCTCTGTTTATCATTAATTGTTTAATAATCATCTTTTAATTTTCAAATTTCTTTTTAATTTTCATGATGGGCAGTATATTGAAATATTTCTTGTATGTTTGTCATTTGTTAATCAGTAATTTAAATACAATTCTATAACAATATAAAACACAACAGGAAAGAGAGAAGAGAAAAATACATTCATGGTTATTGATTAGATGTGACTCGTGTCATGTATTGTTTAGAGATGAATATTAGAATTAAGATGTAAGCTGGAAGCAGGACTGACGCTGAGTGCTTCAGTAAATGCTTATGTGTACATGACAACTAAAACAGATCTGTTGTCACAATGCCTGTGGATATTGTTGTTAAATGTGAGAGGACGTTTATAGAAGCACTTTTTGCATTCCACAGAAATTGATTTGACAAATTCATTATAAATACGAACTGACTAGGAATTTAAGGGATGTGGAGGTATTTGTATAGGTTATTTGGTCAATTCTAATCGGAGACCAAAGCAGAAATCATAAATTAGACTGTGTAATCATTCATGATTTCATCACTCAGGATGATATTTAGATATTTTCTCTTGCTGATAAATTATTCTCATTTATTGTAGGTCGGTTTTGATAAAGGAGAAAGTATGTCTAGAAGACATTAAATTGAAAGGCATCCTGGCTTTTTAATCACATAAAGGAACCAAACCATGGATGGCATAGAGGGGGCAAGATTATCCAACAACATCAAAGAGAGAGCTCGGTTACCCAACAACATCAAAGAAGGAGCTCAGTTACCCAACGACATCAAAGAGGAAGCTCAGTTACCCAAAGACATCAAAGAGGAGACTATGGAGCCCGCTCAATCTCCCATAAGGGAAGTAGTTACAGTGCATGTGTCACTTGAAATTCCTGGTGATAAACAGACTAAGTTTGTCAAGTCAGAGTATACCGAACACACTGGTCGAAGTATCACCCAGTCTCTCAATAAAGGTCTTGATAATAATGAAATATTTGACGTCAACAAGGAGTCGTGCCATAGAAGACCTGGCACACTGGTCATTAAGAGAGAGCCAGCTTTTGAGTCCTGCAGTAAGCAGCCAAAGGATCAGGAGGCAGAGACTCTGATAAGCAGAGACTCTGACGTGAGTTCTGATAAATATACTAGTGAAAATAATTTAGTACGTACACTGAAAATCATATTAGAACCTGTAGACTGCGTTAAATGTATATCACACAGTCATCAACTGAAAAACCCAAAAAGTATCCACACTGTGGTACATCCGATCAAATGTGTAGAAGGTGGTGAAACTGCCTTGGGAGAGAATAATGTGATATCAAGCGCCAGGACTAATCGAGGAAACACAATCAAGTGTGAGAATGGAGGAACAGCCCCCTGGCCACAGAGTCACCTGAAAAAAATCGCCGGTCCACACGCAGAGCAAAGATCATGCAAGTATAATGTTTCTGAGATTTTCTCAACAGGGAGTCTTCAAGAGGAAATCACCAAGTTCCACACACAGGAAAGGCCATTCAAATGCAAGCAATGTGAAAAAGCCTTCCCGAGTATGAGTTATCTTAAAAAGCACATCAGATCTCACACAGGTGAAAAGCCATACAAATGTATGCAGTGTGGAAAGGCCTTTTCCATAAAACGCAACCTCACCAGACACTTCTTTACCCATACACAGGAGAAGCCATTTAAATGTATTCAGTGTGGAAAGGCCTTTTCCTTGAAACACAACCTTAAAACACACTCCATGATCCACTCACAGGAAAAACCATTTAAATGCATGCAGTGTGGAAAGGCCTTTTCGTTAAAACAAACCCTTATAAGACATTATATAACCCACACAGGGAAAAAGCCATACAAATGTAAGCGATGTGGAAAAGCCTTTGCGAGTATGAGTAATCTTACAAAGCACATGAAGTACCACACAGAAGGAAAACCTCACAGATGCGAGAACTGTGGCAAATGTTTCCATGAAACGTCTCAACTTAAGGCACATCTCAGGCAACACACAGGGGAAAGGCCATACAAATGTGAAGAATGTGGTAAGGCCTTCTCAACAAAGAATATTCTTAGAATTCACATGAAATACCACTCAGGGGAAAAACCGTTTAAATGTGTGGATTGTGGTAAATGTTTCTATGGAAAGAGTGAACTTGATATACACATGCGTGTCCACACAGGGGAAAAGCCATTCAAATGTGCTTACTGTGGTAAATCATTTCAGTCAAAGACTGGTCTTGTAGGGCACCTTAAGATACATACAGGGGAAAAACCATATGAATGTGATGATTGTGGTAAATCCTTTGCACGACGAGGCGATCTGGCTGAACACCGCAGGATCCACACAGGAGAGAAACGTTACGAATGTGAGGATTGTGGCAAGAGGTTTCGTAGGAGTGGTTCTCTTTCACGACACGCCATGACCCACACAGGAGAAAAACCTTTCAAATGTAAAGAATGTGGGAAAGCCTTCTCAATGAATGGTAACCTCAAAGCACACATGCGCACTCACACAGGAGAGAGGCCATTTAGATGTGAGCAATGTGGCAAAACCTACAAAACAAATGAAGGTCTAATAAACCACAAGAGGACTCACACAGGGGAAAAACCATTCAAATGTCAAGATTGTGGGAAGTGCTTTGCACACAGAATTCTTATTAAAATGCACACCATGATCCATACAGGTGAGAAACCATACGAATGTGAGAAGTGTGGTAAAGCCTTCACTACAAAGAGTAAAGTTACACGACATTCCGTCACTCACAGAAATGGTAGAATGCCTTATGCAGGACCGAAGCCACATAAATGTGAGGAATGTGGTAAAGCCTTTAGATTCAAAAGTAAACTCGTACGTCATATCCTGATTCATACAAAGAAAACAACGGATCAGCCGTGAGCAATATATAGCAGACACTTTTGACCAAAGGCTGATCTGATTAAATACACCTCGACCAACAATGAGGAGAACAGAACTTCGTAAATAAAACCAAATGCTACAAAATACCTTATTTATATCTTATTGATATATATTTTAGTGATATAATGAAATTATAGTCAGAATTGGTTAAGTAAAACTATAAATTATTATTTATTCATTATTATTTATTTAACATTTAGGAAATTTCATGGATGATAAAATACAAAAGTCATCGTAAATGTGAAAACCCAGTAATAACCTGGGATAAAATAAGTTCTTGTTTTAAGCTTATACTAATGATAGAGACTTGTTTCTAAGTTTTAAATAACCGAGTTTGTATAATCATTCTGCAGTATCTCGGTTAAGCATATTGTGAATACCATGGAAACTTTGGTGGTTTGAGCTATGAAGACCTGAGTTTCAGTGTGCTTGGTGAATAAACACGGATAGACAGAGTTTAGAATTCAGAGATTCAGATTTTTTTTCATAGTAGAATTTTACATCCCACTGAAATGAGACCATTATGAGTTTGTCCTAGCATAGACTATGATTGGAATGTGTCCTTGTAGATCCGCTGATAATGCTAGTAGAAATTCTAATCAATTTTCCCAGACTTTGTCCTTGTAGGATCGGCGTTTCTACTTGATTGGTGTTTGTCCTGTGACAAATACATAAAAGACGCATCAGGCCGAATACTAGTATAAAAGACGTCGACTGGGACTATTGCAGTAACGTTTCATGACTCTTTAAAACGGATTTTTCTATTATTAGAGCTCTGTGTGTGTTAGGTTAGCCTTAATCAGAAGAAAATTCAGTATCTTCTAAAGAATGGGAAACAAATCATGTTAGATTTATTTAGGTAAGGAGGAAATATTTTCTTCCAATCAATTTGCTTTATGAATCACCGGCATGCCCTTTGCCTGTTTTTTTACAGGTAATCCGCATATATTTCATAGCACTTGTGTATTTAACATATGCTGGAGCTACAACATTTTTATTTACTCATCTGCACCCCTACCAAATCTGGTTAAATCGGGATATTTCTGTAATAATTCTTCCATTAAATAAGGGGGGGGGGGGGGTTCCTTGGATAGCACCGGCCCTACCTTCATGACATTCTGGTGTTTTCAACGTTTAATAGACCATATACGTGTTTTATTTTATTCTTTAACCAATTATTCGGAACTGTCATATATAAATTACCACAATATTTTAATTTTTCAAATCGCTATTTAAACATTCCCGTTTTGTTAGAAAAAGACAGACAAACCGGTAAGAGTTATCAGTGACACTGACGTAAGGAAGTGCGACTGTCCGCTAGCAGGGCTACTAGTTTCTCAAGCTCCAATTTTCAGGTCTATCACACGTGAAATCAGGTCACTATGACCTCATACCTGCTATATTTGGATAAATCAAATCGATCCTTAGATTATCTCTGTGTAGGTCAGTGTGAGACTCGTCAGCGTTTTGTAACTGAGAAAGAAGAAATGTGATATCCCTTGTTTTTTATCTGTATACATATAGTTTGAAGTTTTAGGTGCAGAAGAATATTCTATGCTGTTGCATGTGTAACTTGATGTTTCAGCTTGGACGAATGGATAACCCGTAGTTCAGGGGCGAAGCCAAGTATTACAGGATGGGATATATATATATATATATATATATATATATATATATATATATATATATATATATATATATATATATATATAACACTGAAGAAAAACAACACTGTAAATACACAACAGTCTGTTTCACGGGATGCGACCCGATCATCAGGTGAATGTGGTTAGAATGAAGCTAACGGCGTGGTTTGAAAAACCAATACTTTACGAGATTACGAAGTTATGTTTTGTGCGTATCCGATGGGGGGGGGGGGGGGGGGGGAAGCATGTAAGAGACTGACAATGATCCTATTGACCTCGGGGGCACATTAGGATTGGTCGGGGTACACGTGCGATACTGGAACATAACAGGGCAAAGAGGTTTGTTGTTGTTTTAATGTTTATATTTAATACAAAGATATAAGGGTGCCCAATTAGCATAGTAAGCTGATATTTAATAGTGTCCTAGGTACAGTGAACATTTCAGTAGTATACTTATATGATATAAAATACACATATATTATGAAAATACACAATACTATACTTGTACCAAGTGGACTCGACTCGATAAACTCACCATTGGGTAGTGGCAACGCCATGTCCCTCAACACTGCAAAGCAGTGAGAGAGCAACCACCTGAACGGGTAAGTCTGCCTAGCGGATCCTAGTGGTGGTGGCGGGCCGGGGGGGAGGGGGCGTTGATTATTAGTACGAATGCTAGGTTTTAAAAAATTTCAGAGTGAATTTGTTTTGATGGCTGCACTTGGAGAGAATTTCAGCTATTGAGTTCAACAATGATCCGGGGGGGGGGGGGGGGGGGTTGCTATAAGTAGCTTTTCAAACAAACAGATCAGAGATCGCACTTTCTAGTCCCACAGAAGTAAGGTGCTGCCTTGTCAGAGATCTTGTAAAATATATTGTTGTCTTTTAGTGACCAGATGTGTTTAGACAGTTCAGTGCTTTTAGCGTGGGATCTGACACGAAAGGATTGTTTGTGGTTATTGTATCTGGTCTTAAAATCACCTTCAGTACAACCTATGTAATGTTTCTCCTCATTGTCTGTCTTAACTGTTGCCTTTTAGACATATATATATATATATAAAAGAATAAGTCTGGAACTCTAGAATCTAGACTCAAAAGAACAGATGGTTTATAAGTCAATTGTTTGGGAGGCATGGTTCATTTCTCTTCAGTTTCCTACTTATTTAATGACAATTTGAGAAATAAAGTCCCCGAGTTAATTCTCTTTCTATGCACAAATTGTTATCTGCAGATGTAAGTGTACAATAATAAAACTTTGTGATAACATGACCGATATTTTCATGCTTTAAAAATTAAGTTTTATACAATAATTTTCGTATCCGATATTCAGTGTCTCGAAGGTTGTCCGTCCGTTACATTCATAATCGGATAGGATGGGTTGGTGCAACGCCCAAGTAGTTAGTATATTGAAGATTTTATAGATACATTTAGCAGTTTTGTTAATATAATGAATTCATTAGGATAATTAAATAATTTAAAGAATTTTCATGATCTGATATAGAATATTCAAATACAGTTTGTGTAGAGGAAAATAAAAGTTGCTCAGGTTATTAGAAATTGAACATTAATAATGTATTTAGTCGCTCTTATATACCGTAGGTTTTTGAACCCTTATGGTACGAGGATTTGTTTTTTAGACTTTTCCAATCGTAAACAAAGTTAATGAAAGAAGTATGAGGATACAATACGAAAATGATATAGAAAGTGAATATTCATCATATATTGTATATGTCATGTATATGTCACTCATGTAGCTGTATGAGCATTCAGATTATAATTATAATTATTATTATAATTAGCCTTTGAGACAGTCTGTATATAATGTCGTGGTGTCTAGTGTTAATTGTAAATGTTTTGACTCGGGTGCACCTCAGTATTGGAAAATGTAACATGACATGACATAAAATTATGTAAAAGGAACAAGTAGTTGTTTTTTTTTTTTGTTTTTTTTTTTTTGTAAATCGGTGCGAATCTCTCTGTGGGAAAAGGCTCTTTGTTGGGTGAAACATATCTAACGATTGGTCTGATTTATGTGACAGCGTACTTGTCAATCATGCGTTTTTGTCAAAATTACGAAAATATTTGCATCATCATGGATTTTTAGGACCTTTCTCCATGCGCGCACTCAAAGAAGTTTCCCGCTGGTCTAATCATGTGTCAAATTTCCATGCAAGCGGAAACGCATGGAGGTCCAGGACGTGACTACAGTCTGCTAGTACCTGCCCCAGCACATATCATACTTATATATATATATATATATTATATATATGTGGGGAACCACATGTGAAAACATGTCAGGCGGAGGGAAATTCCGCGCGTACACGGGGAAAGCTAAATTAAGCACGGTTTTTTTTTTAACCAGCGCGCAAAAACGCCTAAAATAAGGGCTAATTTGCTGCCCTACACACAAGATGTAAATTCACTCTGGCGCTTCTCAGAGGCTCTTATTGTAAGAGGATCGAAACGGCGCTGCCAACTCCATGGCTGTGTCACTGGGGAAATCTAGAACAAAAGCAATACCGTCTACCGGTAAATGAGCCCACTGACCCTATAGGTCGGGATGAAGATTTTGCCTCATGTAATAAAAATATATAATCCTAAAAACAAAATTGAATTCACTGTTCCTTAATCGGATGTTAACAAGACGCTTCATCAAATTTCATCGAATTCCGTTCGTTACATTCAGAGTGAAGTTTGTCAACAGGCAAACCAGATACCAACCAGCCGTTACTAGTTACAAACAAAAGGATAGATATCACTCTGAGGTTTTGCGTGTGCTTTGAAGGTTACATAAATTAGTAAGAAAGATACACATTAAAGTAAATTATCAACAATTAAATAACATTTGCATGACATTCAGATAATGAGAAATTGCAGTTTACCATGAGAAACGGATGACAGCTGTGCTAAGCTTTTCATTATAACACTAGATATGCGAGTAACGGATGACAGCTGTGCTAAGCGTTTCATTGATACACTAGAAATGTGAGAAACGGATGACAGATGTGCTAAGGGCTTCATTATAACACTAGATGTGAGCAACGGATGATTGCTGTGCCACGCATTACATTATAACACTAGATATGTGAGTAACGGATGACAGCTGTGCTAAGCATTTCTTTTAACACTAGATTTGTAACGGATGACAGCTGTGCTAAGCATTTCTTTTAACACGATTTGTGAGTAACGGATGAATGCTGTGCTAAGTATTTCTTTTAACACTAGATTTGTAACGGATGACAGCTGTGCTAAGAGTTTCATTATAACAGTAGATAAGTCGTACGACTGAGTATATCCCAGCCAGAATCCACTAATTAAGCTTTTCTGTGTTGTGAACAATATTACGCTTCAAGAACACGGGGTCACCTGATTTGGCAAAAGGCCAAAGGTCAATCCGGATCTATTTATAGCTTTTGCGGACTGCCAAATGTATTAGATTAAGCACCAGGTCAAGGGTTCACACAATGCAGCCAGGTACAGGTCAAGAGTTCACTCAGTGCAGTAGCAGCAGCTGGAAAATAGTTCCGGTTCACTCGTGGCAGCTTGACTTCCTCACCTCGCCTTTTTTTCTCAGGAGGGATTTGATATTTCAGTCTGAAACTTAGCATATGTATACATCTCGGAAAACGTCGTCGTATACCAGACTGGTTGGGTCACCTACACTCATTTTGCAGTGCATGCTCCTGCTTATTCCTAAGGAGTGATTTGACATTTCAGCCTGAAATTATGCATATCGACACATTACGGATAGCTTTAATGCCACTTTTAATTATTTAATGCATCCGTGCACATAGACCAGGAGTGAGTTAAAGTATCTGCCTGAAATATTGCATGTTCATAAATCTTCGATGGCTTTCTCGAACACAAGACTGGTTGCGCCACCTGCGATCATTTATGTTGTGTGCACCCATGGCATTATTTCAGGAATGACGTTTACGTAATTGGGGCTTGTACTCAGATTCAAGATGTTTTGTACCAGCATTGTGCATATACACGTCACACATGTACTTATAAAAGTAATGGTCAAGCATGGAAGCATTATACCTGATGCATATCCCATTACACCGGTTTGCATAAGGCCTGTATGCCTTGTTTCAGTTCATTTTGTTTGCACCCCCCCCCTTTTTTTGGGACCTGGAGACCACCTAAGATTTGTCAATAATCCTCCTGGGTTGGACCCCTCATTTTCCCTAATCATGGTTCCGCCCCTGAGGTCCCTTATTCACAGTTCAGTTTAACCTATACAAATTCTTCACCAAGACTTGCGGTGAGATGATCTTTACAGAAAGACCTCTTTCAGAACTGATCTGTTCATTAGAATTGACCTCCGTTAATATTACCCTCTATTACAATTAACCTCTTTATTTTAACTGGCCTTTGCCAGAACTGACCTCTTAACAGTCTACTTGGATGTAGACTATTTATTTCTTTAAAACAGATCTAATCGTAAACTTTTAGACAAAATCTGTTCACCACTTTTTAAGGTGCTTGCAATTTTTTTAATCGCCAAGGTGTACCTAAACCTTTTGTCATTATGCTTAAAAATTTGTATTTGTAAGACCAATCCCCATGTGTAGATTTAGCAGCAATATCTTAAGATGACTTGAAAGTTCACAAACATGCTCCAATAGCTATGGCTCAAGCAAAGTTCTCACTGATCATATACCCCCCCTCAGTTTTAGGCAAAAGGGGATGGTCAGTGTATAACCCCCCCCCCCACACACACACACACACACTCTTCAGAGAATAATAATAATACATTACAAAAATATATTAATAACTCGAATTCTAGACCTTTCTATTTGTTTATTTTTAATTAAAAAATATATCAAAGACTTTAGGATTATTAACTTTTACTGAAAACATTATACCATATTTTTAAATACATTTTAATATTTGTATACTTTATTATATTTGGAATATGATTAAGTATATATATATATATAAATATATATATATATATATATATATATATTTGAAATGTGTCATACAGACGCTGATATATTTAAAATAAATAGAAGATATATGGACGCCACTGAGCACATGCCATGTTACCATGCAATGGCTCGTTTAGAAGGCGTACCATGCCCGCTTCCGATCCAATATCCCTCCGATGAATTTTTTAACTCGTTCTGTCAGTCAAACCTTTGTTGAATAAGCTGCAAATGGTTTGATTTCTAAATTTTCGTTTCCAAGAGTGCATCTGAAAAAAAGACTGGGTCTCTTTCCGTTACACACTCTGCAAAAAAATACCTAAACGGAAGACCAGTCATAGACCGGCAGAATACGTTGCGTTATATAGAATACAACCTGTGTACATGTATTGATAAGTGCAGGTTACTTGGGAATTGGATAAGAATGGACTAAAACATATGTGCCACACTCAAAAAGAATGCTCTTTAATTAATCTCTTTTAAAATTAATATTTAAATAAATCTATATAAAAATTTTTAATATATATATATATATATATATATATATATATATATATATATATATATATATATATATATATTCTGTTTAAACATTCCCGATTGTGATTTGTTATGATGTTGCATAAATGTATGTCATGGAATTTTAAGGGTTATTTCCAAAATGCAACATTTGATATAACTTAATATTAGATAATATTCAGGGTTATATTTATACCTTTTCTTTCACTAACTTATTTTCCATCATTTGTATCAACGTGTTACATGCTTTTAAATTAGAGCTTTCATTTGATATCCCAAGATTCAAGAAATATCATAGCCAGTAAAAGGTTACAATTTTACATAATTACCTATCTCCCAATCATGTCATCCTCATACACCGAAAGTTCAAAGGATTAAATATTGTATTAACTGACACAATTCGAAATTATAATTTTCTGACCATCTATTAAGAAGTACCAAGAACTTTCCCCGCAGATTAAAAAAATGTAGGCTGCCCGACACGTAAGCTATACTTCACTAACGTCTTGAAATGCTGCCCTCCAGGTTAGAAGGTGACCAAAAAAAGCATAATTACAAGTCCAATCATAGTTTCACGTTGATTTCATGACAAAAATGTTTCAGTCCTGATTTCCCTTTCAATTTATTTTCTTGTATGTTAAAAGATGTTATCTTTTCTTTTGACCTATTTTCGAACAAAAAGGCTTATAATTCACACAGCTGAACTTCATGATTGGCGTTCTATTCCCCTCTTGAGCTTCTAGATCCGTCCCCGCCGTCAATAAAGAAATCTGCAAGGAATGCAAGCCTCCAACATGTGGGTAAGTTGTGCCCTGTGGTGGGATTTTCCAAAACCGTTTTTGCATTTACCTCTTCGCTCCATATTTCCAGATTCATTCACATAAGTGACTCTACAAGTGTAGATATTCCTTGATTGCATTCCTGAATCCGGATCAGGTGCCGAATCCACACCAAGATCAAATAATTTCAATTTCCGAAATCCCCTGAAATTTTCTTGTGATACCGGTCGTGATTGTTGTGAACTCATGAGCTAAGATTGCTTTTACGCGTCTGCGGTACGGTCGCGGATAGCATCGAACATGTGATATTATGAAGGACTGATTCCTTTAACAGGTTGCGGTCGCCGTACTTATCCTACACTTCATCCGACACAATCTTTGTCGGATCATGTAGCGACCGATCCGACAAAAAAAAAAACTAAACAAGTGGGGTCGGACGAGGAATCCCGCTGAATTGTAAACATCACATAGGGAGTTCCCCAGGATTATAACGTATTTATCAGCATATGCTACAAGGAAAGGCTAATGAAGAAATTAGCTACGGCTCGTTAGTGTCGTTTGAGATCGGGATTAGCTCTCTGGATTGGCTGGTCTCTGCTGCTGGAGCCGGTGCCGGTGCGTGACCCCTCGGGGCTTTGTGGGTGTGGGTGCTGTGGCTTTCTTCATGCAGTCACCGGTGCGGGTATATATTTATAAAACAGTGGCGCTCTCTCGCGGTTTCCTGTTTGGCTTGGTGGAATCACGTCTATCGGCTCCTTCAAAATTTCAAAATTACGCTTAAGGAGCTTGCAGGCTGGAGTCTAAATAAAGCTAAAGCTAAACATCATCAGTCAGCCAAAAGGATAAACGTTTTCCGCCTCGAAACATCGATTTAACGATTATAACGATAATTAAGTTTTCTAATCAGAAAAAAAATCGATCTTTTCTTCTTGTATGACACACAGAACCGTGGAATGGTGTAAACAGCATCCCCGTGTCTCTTTATGAGGAAAGTGAGGCATAGCCTCCTTCATGTCTATACAGTTGACTGGTAATCTCACGCCTGTGTAAACTGCTGCTCACTTCACAGAGAGAGCAATGACAGGTCTAACATATTCAGTGGTATTCGCGTTAATTAACCTTGGAGCTATATAGCATACTTTCTTTTTTTTGTATTTCTACAAACAATGATCAAAACACAAATTTTGATTATTAATATAATGCCATCATACAAAAATAGTATTAATTAATTTGTAGTTTCCTTAAAGCGACTTATTCAATACATTGTGCCAGGTAGGCCTATAATTAATATACCTGGTATTAAAAATCCGTTGCCCTCTCCGGGGAGAAAAAAAAATAAATAAGCATCGGGCTCGATCAGTGAAACAAAACATGAACACGGCTAGTGCGCCACAAATTAATATTTTAGAGCTTCCAACCATGCAGTTTGTTGTTTGTATCTTCTTTCATATATGTCTTCTCCTTGTTTGGGAGTTGTCGCGCATGCGCAGTATCGGGCCTCCGGTCACGCGGTCTAATTATTGTAAACCGACAGAGGCTGACTGTGTTTACCCACACAGAACCACAACAACACACAAAGAAGGCGAACTAGAATTAGTGTGTCTGGTTGGTTTTGTTTGGAAACATTGATTTGTATGGAATCAAAATGAACAAATAAAATGAGATAATAAACATATATATTCTCACATATATTTATGTTTCTTAATTCGAATTACATATTTTATATATCGTCAAACTAAATCTTATCGTTATTGTTTAAATAAAAACGGGGAACGCCCCTCTTAAAAAGCATAAGAGTGAAAAAGATATATTGGCGATTCTAACGCTGTGATTATATGACATGCTTCCTAGTTTTCAATCCCGTCTGAAATAATATGTTCAGGTTACTTTGATTTTTTTCACTGTCAAGATTTTCCCCATTGGCCTGAAATAATAATTTACCACCACATCCATTGAAAGGCCCTCCTGATCACCATTAACATCATCATTACTCTGGTCGTCGTATTATTAACATCTTCTTTATTGTTGTCATCGATAAGCTAAATGAGAACAAAAACGAAGAAATTTAAAATGTGAATCTAAAATAATAGTACTTCCATATCCTTAATTAATTAATTAATTAATTAATTAATCATTATCATCGTGGTTTAAGTTTTCATATCATCGTAATCACTAATTACGTACCGGGTGACTGCTCTGTCCTCACTCGCTCACTATATCTGATTACTACTACCTTACTCCACAGCGATACGCCCCGGCGATTAACCACCAAGATCATCTGATTAGGGAAAAAGATCAAACGGGTCCAGCTGTCGTTAATATGTGAATAACCGTTTCTCAGAATCCATCAAATGTTCTCGACTAGAGATCAGTTTGGGATATATAACTTCCTGCCTCACCAGTTATAATTATACATGACTTTATATTTATCTGAAGGCCCACCAGGATCATAAGACACAGAAACAACAAACAATCATAGGACCTGAAAATATGGTAAGTATTAACTTTATCTTTTTTATTAAGTAAGTTAATTGAAAACACATTTAATTCAGTCCTTAAAGGAAGTTTTACAAATCAAAGAATGATAAATTATTAAAGCATTCAGGTATGGATTATTAAAATAAAATAATTTGAAAATCAGCATATAAGTAAATGCAGAAAATTTAAAACTATTTTAACACTCGTTATCTAATGCTCTCATTTACATGGAAAAATGATATCATCGGGCAACCTGTTTCATCCTGTTGGTACCGCCTATTAATAATTTTCAAGAAAAACAATGAAAATATATGCCTGGGTCGAACTTTATGACATGTTTATGTACATATATTATGCAGGAAAATGCGAATCTGAATTATTCGCAAAAATAAAGCATTATGATTTTATTTTCCTATTTTCCAGGTATCCGAGGAAAAGTGTTCCTCCGCAGTGTGTGACGTCATAGACGGTCACGTGGACAGTTGTCAGACTCCTCCTCTCACGTCTTTTCGCCTTTTCGTCAGAAGATATGCAAACTTGTAGTAAGTGCTTATTTCCAATACATTAAAAAAACTACCGTACCGTTTCATACAGCTTATATCACATACATATTTACATAATTGTATTATTTTTTAATATCCAAAGAACCTGGTATTGATTAATATTTATAATATATATACTGACTGTGTTCTTTTAAACTGGATAAGTAGTTTAATGCGACATAACTTAGGGAAAATTCTCTATTTACACTTTATTCCTTTACAGACGACAACCAAAGACGACTGCAGCGTGTACTTGGAAATTATCAGAACTAAACAGGACTTGGGAGTTCGTGAAAGAAGTGATGAAGATCAGCCCTGATGTACACGTGATCCGAGCTATCAGCCCGAGTGTGACAACATGATTGTCAGTGACAATCCAGCCATCCCTGCAGCAGGCTCCGTCAGGGAGTACAGCTAAGACTGTCTGCCCCAGAAATACAGGAAGAAGTACCAGCATTTGACAAGGTGATTTTATTCAAAATACCGATAAAAGAATGCATTTATAATAAATTAAACGTACCTTAAGTTATTTAAAGCAATTTTCACTCTTCAGATTAATTTAAAATGTAAATACATTTGTAAATTAATGTTACAGATTTTTTTGAACTGATCAAGTCAAGAACACCAAAGGTGCCCATGTACACGGACCAGGTCTAGTGTATGCTGATGGAGAACGACAACTGTGACTTTGTGGCGGCGTTTAATGACAGGGCTAAGATCCACCGTAATCAATACGTCACAGTCATCACCCAGAGTGACGAGAATTCTTTCAAACTGGAGACTGAAACCTGCTCCCAAAAACTGAACCCTAAAAACAGAGATTTTTACAATCATGCTATGAAGGTTAGAATTTAAAATTATTTCAGTCTTAACTAAATAAAAGATCTTAGAAATTCTCAAATTACTTTCAGCTAAGAACTGCTTTGGCAAATTAATCATAAATATACATATATAGTACATATAATTTTGTATGCCGGGTTTATTTTTACCTGTGATCCTTTGCTTATGTCTTATTTGATCTTTCTCTCTTTTTCAGTTTTAAAAAGAATGACCATATTCCGGTGGAGGTGCGACAGAAGATGGAAACTCTGCTTCACAAGCTGAGCATGTGCAGCCCAGACATCTTGAACAAGGAACCGAGGTCTTAGGCATTGTATCAATTCTATATAAAACGACCGACCGTGACGTAATGTCAGGTCAGTCAGTGCACCCGGTGATGTGACGATGAGCTGACACGAATATGTCGAAAGGTTTGGGCATCAAGCGGCCACAGGTGGCGCCACGAGTCGATCTTAATATTTGCGTCAGAGCATCGCCTACTGGCTCAGAGAGGAGAGAAGGACCCCAGAGAAACCGACGAAGTTTTATCTGTAGATAGAAAACCCAAGCCGCTTTTGGTAAAAAAGAAAACCATAAAAAAAGCCGACACGAAGGCTCGTCTACTTTGCATGCAAGCTGAATAACAGATATATTGACACCTCTTTAAGTAAACAATCATGAACATCATAATTTACAACGTGCTATACGTTAGAGTTTATAATTGTGAGTTGGCCTATAATTACATACGGCTATATGGTAAATACGCTGTTAAGTCGCTACAAATAATACTTTGTCTATGTGTGTGCCAATAGGCCACAAATGCATGAACTATGTATGTGTTACTCCACAATCTCGTGTATTATTGTTAATTTTAACTCTGATAAAATAACAATATATCTTTAAAAGTCTCCGTTATCATTTTACCGTTCATGGGTCCTATATAATTGACGAGAGAGAGAGAGAGAGAGAGAGAGGGGGGGGGGGGGAGCTGGTTCTAAAATAATATCTCTTCTCAGTGATCAGTTCATGCATGGGTATTCTGCTTACCCTCTCAACGTGAACAACCGTCATGGATGATGTCTTCAAAAGCATTTCACGACTATACAATCAAACGTAACCTGTCGTGGTGAATGTTAATTAATGACACCGATTGGCCAACATAAGGTCAACTGAGTCACAGTGTAGTCGCGGCTACTTGTGTCATGTTTATATCAGAGTTGGGTACAAATTACGTGTATCAAAGTACTCGTACTCGAGAGTACTTTGTTCTGTACTCAGTACTCGTGCTGATTCATTTTCTCCAAATGACATGCATGCATAATTACTCGTTCTAGTACTAAAGTACTTGAGTACTTTCGAGTTTTTCAAACATTTTACTTTACAATTCTTCCTCGTTAGATGAATAAAATACAAATTGTATCATATAGATTGGCTGCTTTAATGACATCAGTTAAACTCTGCAAACAATTGAACAATAATTTACTAATAAGAGGTGACTTTTAGCACCCTATAAATGAAGAAGTACTTGCTTAAAATAAGCCAGTAGGCCTACATGTTCCTCCATTTTCCTTTTTCATGTATTAGTAATCCAAGTTCTTCTGCTATCCTCTCTCCTATTAGTAGTATAACTTCATCTATTCTCTTTTCTTGCCTGAATATTACACGGTCCTCTGTTCTCCTTTCTAATCCAGATAAAAGTACACTTACAAGTAAAACGTTCCTCTGTCCTCTCTCGTATTTTCAGTGAGCGTTCCTCTGTCCTCCTCTCTCGTATTTGTAGTGAACGGTCCTCTGTTCTACTCGCCGTATTTGTAGAAATGTTCCTCTGATAGCCTCCTGTACATCCGAAGGACACGTTCCTCTATTCTACCATCTCGTATCAGTAGTACACGTTCCTCTGTTCTACCATCTCGTATCAGTAGTACACGTTCCTCTGTTCTACCATCTCGTATCAGTACTACACGTTCCTCTGTTCTACCATCTCGTATCAGCAGTACACGTTCCTTTGTTCTACCATATCGTATTAGTAGTACACGTTCCTTTGTTCTACCATCTCGTATCAGTAGTACACGTTCCTGCGTTCTACCATCTCGTATCAGTAGTACACGTTCCTTTGTTCTATCATCTCGTATCAGTAGTACACGTTCCTTTGTTCTACCATATCGTATCAGTAGTACACGTTCCTCTGTTCTACCATATCGTATAAGTACTACACGTTCCTCTGTTCTACCATCTCGTATCAGTACTACACGTTCCTCTGTTCTACCATATCGTATCACTAGTACACGTTCCTTTGTTCTACCATCTCGTATCAGTACTACACGTTCCTCTCTTCTACCATCTCGTATCAGTAGTACATGTTCCTTTGTTCTACCATATGGTATCAGTAGTACACGTTCCTCTGTTCTACCATATCGTATTAGTAGTACACGTGCCTCTGTTCTACCATATCGTATTAGTAGTACACGTTCCTCTGTTCTACCATCTCGTCTTAGTACTACACGTTCCTCTGTTCTACCATATCGTATTAGTACTACACGTTCCTCTGTTCTACCATATCGTATTAGTACTACACGTTCCACTGTTCTACCATATCGTATTAGTACTACACGTTCCTCTGTTATACCATCTCGTATCAGTAGTACACGTTCCTCTGTTCTACCATCTCGTATTAGTACTACACGTTCCTCTGTTCTACCATCTCGTATCAGTAGTACACGTTCCTCTGTTCTACCATATCGTATCAGTAGTACACGTTCCTCTGTTCTACCATCTCGTATCAGTAGTACACGTTCCTCTGTTCCTCGTGTACTACTGATACGATATGGTAGAACAGAGGAAAATGTATTATCGTATTCGTACTACACGTTCCTCTGTTCTACCATATCGTATTAGTAGTACACGTTCCTCTGTTCTACCATCTCGTATCAGTACTACACGTTCCTCTGTTCTACCATCTCGTATCAGTAGTACACGTTCCTTTGTTCTACCATATCGTATTAGTAGAACATGTTCCTTTGTTCTACCATCTCGTATCAGTAGTACACGTTCCTTTGTTTTACCATATCGTATCAGTAGTACACGTGCCTTTGTTCTACCGTCTCGTATCAGTACTACACGTTCTTCTGTTATACCATATCGTATTAGTACTACACGTTCCTCTGTTCTACCATATCGTATTAGTAGTACATGTTCCTTTGTTCTACCATATCGTATTAGTAGTACACATTCCTCTGTTCTACCATATCGTATTAGTACTACACGTTCCTCTGTTCTACCATATCGTATTAGTACTACACGTTCCTCTGTTCTACCATATCGTATTAGTAGTACATGTTCCTCTGTTCTACCATATCGTATTAGTAGTACACGTTCCTTTGTTCTACCATCTCGTATTAGTAGTACATGTTCCTTTGTTCTACCATCTCGTATCAGTAGTACACGTTCCTCTGTTCTACCATCTCGTATCAGTAGTACACGTTCCTTTGTTCTACCATCTCGTATTAGTACTACACGTTCCTCTGTTCTACCATATCGTATTAGTAGTACATGTTCCTCTGTTCTACCATATCGTATTAGTAGTACACGTTCCTCTGTTCTACCATATTGTATCAGTAGTACATGTTCCTCTGTTCTACCACCTCGTATCAGTAGTACACGTTCCTTTGTTCTACCATATCGTATTAGTAGTACACGTTCCTCTGTTCTACCATATCGTATTAGTACTACACGTTTTTCTGTTCTACCATCTCGTATCAGTACTACACGTTCCTCTGTTCTACCATCTCGTATCAGTAGGACACGTTCCTCTGTTCTACCATCTCGTATCAGTAGTACACGTTCCTCTGTTCTACTATATCGTATCAGTAGTACACGTTCCTTTGTTCTACCATATCGTATCAGTAGTACACGTTCCTTTGTTCTACCATATCGTATCAGTAGTACACGTTCCTTTGTTGTACCATCTCGTATCAGTAGTACACGTTCCTTTGTTCTACAATCTCGTATCAGTAGTACACGTTCCTCTGTTCTACCATCTCGAATCAGTAGTACACGTTCCTCTGTTCTACCATCTCGTATCAGTACTACCAGTTCCTCTGTTCTACCATCTCGTATCAGTGCTACACGTTCCTTTGTTCTACCATCTCGCATCAGCACTACACGTTCCTTTGTTCTACCATCTCGTATCAGTACTACACGTTCCTCTGTTCTACCATCTCGTATCAGTAGTACACGTTCCTCTGTTCTACCATATCGTATAAGTAGTACACGTTCCTCTGTTCTACCATATCGTATTAGTACTACATGTTCCTCTGTTCTGCCATATCGTATTAGTAGTACATGTTCCTTTGTTCTACCATCTCGTATCAGTAGTACACGTTCCTTTGTTCTATCATCTCGTATCAGTAGTACACGTTCCTCTGTTCTACCATCTCGTATCAGTACTACACGTTCCACTGTTCTACCATATCGTATTAGTACTACACGTTCCTCTGTTCTACCATATCGTATTAGTACTACACGTTCCTCTGTTCTACCATCTCGTATCAGTACTACACGTTCCTCTGTTCTACCATATCGTATTAGTACTACACGTTACTTTGTTCTACCATATCGTATTAGTAGTACACGTTCCTCTGTTCTACCATAGCGTATTAGTACTACACGTTTTTCTGTTCTACCATAGCGTATTAGTACTACACGTTTTTCTGTTCTACCATCTCGTATCAGTAGTACACGTTCCTCTGTTCTACCATATCGTATTAGTAGTACACGTTCCTCTGTTCTACCATCTCGTATCAGTAGTACACGTTCCTATGTTCAATCATCTCGTATTAGTAGTATATGTTCCTCTGTTCTATCATTTCGTATCAGTAGTACACGTTCCTCTGTTCTACCATCTCGTATTAGTAGTACATGTTCCCCTCTTCTCCTTTACCCTCTATGTTCAACCCTCCTCTTTTACTCTCCCCTTAACAATACTGTATTCTTGCATTCCCTCGTCTGAGTAGATAATCTTCAATTCCTTTTATCCCGACAAGGAAATGTATTTTAATCTTTCAGAGAATAAAGAAACCTCACCCACTACTATTTCCTCTTGTTAGCTCCTCCTGTATTACTCTCCCGCATATATTCACTTGTAATTTCGGACTATACTCATGTCACTATAGCTATATAATCTGAAATCCGCAAGGCTTAATAATAACATATCACTCTTATTGTCCATTTTCTTTCAATAAAAAAGGCCCCTAACAGGACAAACCTTATTGTTAAATGTTTAATTTCACAGAATCATCCTACAGCCCATGTATGTATTGCGCCTAATTCGTTGTGTTGTAAGATTTTCCCACAGATAACAAAAAAATCAACACAGGGATTTAAGTTTAACATCACTAAATGGCCGACGATCTGTCCAAATTTAGATAGAATATCAGTTATATGCCAAAACAGTATACTGCCTGTCAATGCATGGGGTGTATATACGCTTTACTAAAATATATGGAAGGATGCTTGTTATATTCAAATTCGCCTATGCTGAACTAAATCCATCTTCTTATTGGCGAAGACCCTAGCCGTTCATTAAGGGACTTGCCTACGAGCCGTAAAGGGGAGGCCTACACCCTAGACCTGCTAGCCAGATGAGTGATGCTTCCCTCTCTCTCTCTCTCTCTCTCTGACTCACTGGTAGTGATTTACAGGCATTGATGTGTGAGAAGGAGGGGGTGGGGGTGGGGGGTGGGCTGTATCTATTTAGAGAAAATGGAATATCCCACAGTATCATGCAGTCATGATTTAAACCTGCATGCATTCACCTATTCGGCCCATATTCCTATGGTTCATTCATTTGTGCATAAGTGTCCTTACGTGTGTGGATATTCCTTGGAAACATTCCTGAACACGGATCATGTGCCGGAGCTAATCGATTCATTACGATATGCCCTGAAAAGCTCACGAGATTGTGTTCATGATTGTGTAACATACATAACTCACACAAACACAAACGGGGACGGAAACATGCCCTCCGAAATGAAGAAATAAAATGTGGCCAGGAAGACTTGTTGAAACTGAAACCAGCTACTACATACATTTATGTCAATCAAACCGATGTGGTCCGGCCGTTCTGTGTCTGCAGTTTGTCTGTCTGTCTGGATGTCTCTCTGTCTGACTCCTCGTCTGGCACAATGTCAGATGCGTCAAACATGCTTATGTCACGTTATTTTACAGGTTCGGCTGAGCCCGGCGCGGTGTACGTCTCGCCCGGAGGGAGATACTCACTGAAAATGTTAATCATATACATATGTTTATAACGGTTTCATATTTATGATGTTGACAGCAGCCCGATCGATATCGTCTCTAAGCCAAATAAAGCGTCCACGCCCCCTGTGTCTGTCCGAGGTGACAATGAACAATGAAGGATATATGCTTGCCCATTATGTTTTTCTCACTTCACGATGCATTAACAAGTCTCTCAGTCCCTTCAGACAGGTGGCGCCCCTAGAGCGTGACCTCTCACCTGAGTTCGATGAGTGCGAAAAACGTCACCGATTTCACGACCAGATGGTAGTTCGATCGGCGGACCATTAAGCGAAGGAAGGTCATTCCCGGAGCACTGTGAAGACGAAACCAGAGTAATAATATCACGAAGAGGACAGACAAGAAAAGGAAGAAAAATGGTAATAATAATATACGTTTTTTTTTTGTGATCTCAGTTCATGTATATGTTATTCCGCATATTTGTTATATCCGAAATGTACCATAGGACCTTCTAAGTTTATTTCTCGGGTTTAAACCGACTTTTCAATGATGTCTAATAAATACGTATTATTTTCACATGGTTTTAAAATATTTGACGTATAGAATTTATAATAACACTTAATGTGATTCACTATATCATATCAGAGACAAATGTAAATTCCATGTGAAGTTTTTGAAAACGGGTAAATATACTCATGTTCACTGGATTTGTCAGAAGGATCGAGAGGTAAGGTATATTGATGTAAATAACAATTCATTCCTAAATGCAAAAACTGCGAGTCGGTTTTCTTGTATCCCACAGAAATTACTTACAGATAACTAAAATTGAGCAAATTTTAATCTTACTATCTGATTATTATTTCACTAATTTTAATAACATTATATATGTACTTGAGTTTTAATAATTATTGGGTTTTATTTTAACCGCCTTAGGCTAAATAGTCTATGAAATATACACGATTATTCGACACTTAAATAGGTTTGGAGTGAGAAAATAAATCTGGCAAATTTACATTGTGTTTTTTTAATATATTAAAACATTGAAAATTAGAACACATTACAAACTTCATGCATGACACAAAATTCTCTGGCACCAAGTATATATGTCGGGAAATAAGGTCTTTCAGTCCCTCGATTATTGCCCATAAAATCAGAAATGATTTATATACGTTTAATATGTATAAATTATGGGAACATAAAAATTGAAAACATTTTAAAATCTAAAATCCTTCAAAATAAATAGTTATGTAAACAACAATGCATGCATATACATCATCATTATATTATAAATCAATGTTAAGTAATATACACCACATCACTACAGTAACTACATTTGCTCGTATTAGATATCGCTGATCTTAATTTCACTAATTACCTCCGGGTTGGTTACTCCGTCCTGACTCGCCCTTCTGGTCCACACTGATTAATACCAATCATATAATACTCTACCAATCACTCCTCGCCCGACTCAGGTCGCCACGTGACCTGTTTAATGAATCAAGAACGGGTCCGGTCAGGATCTGACGGAATGAAACACGTTTATTAACTTTAACAGGTATAAATAAATGAAGTTTCCTCAGAGTCCGTCAGTTGTTCTCTATCAGAGATCAGTTAAAGATTGTCGTACCCGCTTCAGTTATTACAAGGACATTGTCTAATATATCAAGGTCATATCTAAATACTTCAAGGGTCAAGTCTGTTAATCAGCTGAGAAAGCAAACAGGATGAAAGTCCTAAATATGGTAAGGGCTATTAGTGATTTTGTATGTACATACTCTTAATCTAATTTATATTTTAGCCATATATAGAATCACTTTTGCACTGAGTCACGTTAACACAACCTTTCGGTACTATATATATTTAAGCCAATATGCTTACACTTATGCAGAATAATAACATTTTTTTATAATAAATTTAGTTTTAATACTGACAATTGAAAGTGGGTAAAATTATTGTTGCTTTATAATATATATGCTAAACATGGGTGCCTCATCCGATGTCTGAAACAAATCAAAATATCCTAAACGACACAAATTTTATGGTTTTAGGTTTACAGCCACAGTCAAGTAGAAGAGCATCCATCTTCAGTCGATGACGTCACAAGTGGTCACGTGGACAGTTGTCCTACTCCTCCTCTGACTTCTTATCGTCTGAAGCCCTATCGTCAGAAAATACGTAACGTCGTGGTAAGTATCTTTATTAAGTACTCAGCGATGTTATTTTAATAATATATAATATACGCAATATTTTACCATTCTTTATTTATATATATAAATAAATATATATATATATATATATATATATATATATATATATATATATTCATATATTTATAATTTAGACAACGATCGAATCGGCCCGATTCTGGGAAAAACTGGGATATAACAAATTTATTATAAAAACCGTACGGACGTGATATTTGTATTTAACCGAAGAGAGGCTTATATAATAGGAATAAAATGCAAGAGGTCACATTCTGTTTTTACACCATTTCCCCAACAGATGACGATCACAGACGACTGCAGCGTGTACTTGGAGATTCTCAGAACAAAACAGGACCTGGAGATCGTGAGAGAAGTGATGAAGATCAGTCCTGATGGTCACGTGATCAAGGTTTATCAGCCCCAGTGTGACAACACGGCAGTCAGTGACAGCCCGGCCAGCCCTGCAGCAGGCTCAGTCAGGGAGTACAGTCACGACAGGTTGCCCCAGAAACACTGGAAGAAGTACCAGCATGCAGCAAGGTTAGTACCATGAATCAGTGGTTTTCTCTATGGGGGTCAACAAAAAAGGTGCATGCATATCGGATATTGTTAAACAGAACAGTATTTTACACGAATTCATAACTTTATATCCGTCATTATCTTTATTAAGCCAATCATATTCCTTGATAACGTTCCTAGATCCAGATCATGTGCCTTATCTACACCAAAACCTCATAATAGGACCGTCTCCGAAATGCCCTGAAAATTTATGAGATTCTATTCTAGATAGCAAACGCACATACAAACAGACGAACGGAAACGAACGCATACCCTCCGGGTGGAAGCTAGCAAATATATGACATACTGTAAAATGCGGAGAAACATACAATATTAAACACAAATGATAAATTATCTCTTTAATATATTGTGAACTATAAATGTTTCCATTCTTACAGGTTCGTTGATGTGGTCAAATCCAAGACGTCAAAAGTGACCATGTACACGGACCAGGCCAAGTGTATGCTGATGGAGAACGACAACTGTGACTTTGAGGCGGCATTTTATGACGGCAGGAAAATCCGCTGTAGTCATGACGTCACGAGTATTACCCTGAGTAACGGAAATACCTTCAAACTTGATTCCGATACAAGCTCCCAACACCTGGATCCTCATGTTAGGGAACTCCTCGCACATGCATTGAAGGTAAACAGTTAAAAAATATTTTATATCAAATTTACTTTAAAGATATTATACAGCAGATGTAATCATAATTTTATAAGATGTATAATAACAACCAACAGATTGTTTTGTCATATATAAATGAAACAGATCTAGAGTAAGTAAAACTGTAATTAAATAAAATAATAAAGAGATTCTTCATTGTACATTTCGCTATTATTTTCAGTGTCGTCAGAAATGCCTGGACTTTGTATACCTGATGACGTCAATGGACGGTCACGAGGGAACAAGATCAGAAGTGACCTGCTTCCCTGCTGTAATCGGAAGGTGAGACAATTGAGACTTATCTATTGATAAATATCGTGAAGTTTATATATTCATTTATACGCATGGAAGTGGACCAAAGGTCTGAGGCAGTTATTAATTTATATGTAGCCTAGTTGATATAATTGATAAAACCTAGATAATTAAACGGTTAATTTGTAGTACAAAATATGTGTAGTCTTTTATTTTACAAAGTGTTTTTGGTCTCTAATCACCATGATGTCTCTCCTTTTTTTCTAGACGTCCATTCAATGACTGTTCAAAGTCTCGGTCCAGCTCCTTAAATCCGCCAACCACCAAAGAGAGCCCAAGAAGCAGCACGCCAATCGACGGGAGGACAGATATATCTGTTACACCGGATGAGACGCTGTCGTCTGTTGAAATGGCGCCAAATCATGATAGAACACTATCCTCTGTGTCTAGCTGTCATGGTAGCCCTGTGGCCTCACCAAGCATGCTCTGTCAAGTATTCGTCCCCGGGATCGGCTGGGGAACTCAGTGGTCAGACAAGGAAGTGTCTGTCCAGTTCCTCGACGGTTCAGAACTGTCACTTCAACCCAGTCCCGTGGTCATCAAGTACATATGTCCTGGGGGAGACGCATCGAGGTTTGTAAACTGATTGAGCTTCTTAATGATCAGATCAATGACATTTCTTTATAAAATACATCAATACATGCATACATTATATATACCAATAGAAATATACATTAGTTGGAATGGGGATGTTTAAAACAAATGACACCACACGTATTTGTTTATACCATTACATCGGACTAAGTGCTTAAGGAACTTATATAAATAATAGAAACAATATAATTAAAATATAAACTCACTGAAAATATAAATATGTGACAACCTTTGCTAATTTGTCTTTCTATGTATTTCAGTTTTAAGGAAAATGACCATATCCCGTTGGAAGTGAGGCAGAAAATGGACGCTCTACCAGCAGTTCTTCACAAATTGAGAGAGGCACAGACGTGATGAGTAGGATTCCAAGGAGGTTCATATGCAGCCAATACACGGATAGCTACAATTAAGCATCTGGACGAAACTCAGACCTTCACCGACGAGTCCACAAAGGTACGTCTACACGTCAGTCGGCCAGCCTAAGCACCGTCGACAGAGAACGTGTGCGCCTTGAGATTATGGAGACAGCTGGAAGGAAAAAAAGTTGCTTCAAGACATCGCATAAATGAGGGCGCAAGCTAATAAAAGCATCTGCGGTCTAAACGGCCAACACTTCGGTAACTGCAAGCTGGCACAGGACGGATTCCTATGTATTTTCATGGACCTTGCATGTCCATCGATTGGGGAAGAGCACTAAGAACCCTTTATATATTGAGACGGAGGAGACTGAAAAGTTGGAGCCGAGAACCCAAACGGAATGCTTCAATGCAGCCATTGACAATTCTGAGGAAATTGGCTTATGCACATCAACTGATTCAAAACATTTTTAAACAGTACCAGTTGTATCAGTGTGTGATATATTGTAGTACAGAAACTGAGAAATGTAAGAGGCATATTATTCATTGATAATGATGATAAGAAACATACATTGTATTATAAGTAAACCTCGTTCACTGTTTATACTGGCTCTATCGTATTGAGAGAGAGAGAGAGAGAGAGAGAGAGAGAGAGAGAGAGAGAGAGAGTAACAACTATCCTCGTTCGTCCGAGATTACTGAATTCATCTCTCGATAAGAAAAAATAACTCCATTAGGCTGCCTTTCCATGAGCGCGACGCGTTTGCGCAAGACATGCCGCGCGGGTAATAGCGCCGCCAGAACGTTTCCATGAACGCGATTTTTCTGCGATACGATGCGGTGGAGCTCTGTTGCTGCAGCCATGTTTCGCTGCAAAAATAACGCCTGGTGAAGGGTTCCCTAGCGGGGCGTTGAACGCGTGTCGCAGGAATCCCTACAGGCGCGATTTTCGCCGCGCGACATTTTTGTCGCACAGGATGTCGCGCGGGAACCCGCGTCCATGGAAAGGCTATATGGTTAAAACGCTAGAGCGATTCTGCAGCTGTCGCAACGCCAACGCAACGCCATCGCATCGCAGACAAATCGCGTTCATGGAAAGGCAGCCTTATATTATACACCAAAATTAAGGAAGCGCATTGCCGCCACCTGGTAAAAGAAAAATAATTTATCTCGTACGTACGACATACTATCTCGTACGTACGATATACTGTCTCGTACGTACGACATACTATCTTGTACGTACGACATACTATCTCGTAAGAACGACATACTATCTCGTAAGAACGACATATTATCTCGTACATACGACATAATTAATCTTACGGATCTGATTCATAGACTACACAAAAGGCCAACTGATATATGTATAAGCAATATATATATATATATATATATATATATATATATATATATATATATATATAGTTACAGAACCTAATATAAACAGATCACGTATGCTGATTCCTTTTAACAGGTTGCGGTCGCCGTACTTATCCTACACTTCATCCGACACAATCTTTGTCGGATCATGTAGCGACCGATCCGACAAAAAAAAAACCTAAACAAGTGGGGTCGGACGAGGAATCCCGCTGAATTGTAAACATCACATAGGGGTTTCCCAAGGATTATAACGTATTTATCAGCATATGCTACAAGGAAAGGCTAATGAAGAAATTAGCGACCGCTCATTAGTGTCGTTTTTTAGCTCTTTGGATTGGCTGGCCTCTGCTGCTGGAGCCGGTGCCGGTGCGTGACCCCTCGGGGCTTTGTGGGTGTGGGTGCTGTGGCTTTCTTCAGTCACCGGTGCGGGTATATATTTATAAAACAGTGGCGCTCTCTCGCGGTTTCCTGTTTGGCTTGGTGGAATCACGTCTATCGGCTCCTTCAAAATTTCAAAATTACGCTTGAGCTTGCAGGCTGCAGTCTTGACTACAACAACCTTTAGCTGCTCGATAAAGCTAAAACATCATCAGTCAGCCAAACGGATAAACGTTTTCCGCCTAGAAACATCGATTTAACGATTATAACGATAATTAAGTTTTCTAATCAGAAAAAAATCAATCTTTTCTTATTTTATGACACACAGAACTGAGGAAAGGTGTAAACAGCATCCCTGTGTCTCTTTATGAGGAATGTGCGGCATAGCCTCCTTCATGTCTATACAGATGACGGGTAATCTCACGCCTGTGTAAACTTCACAGAGAGAGCAATGACAGGTCTAACATATTCAGCGGTATTCGCGTTAATTAACCTTGGAGCTATATAGCATATTTTTCTTTTTTTTGTATTTCTACAAGCAATGATCAAAACACGAATTTTGATTATTTATATAATGCCATCATACAAAAATAGTATTAATTAATGTATAGTTTCCTTAAAGCGACTTATTCACATACATTGTGCCAGGTAGGCCTATAATTTATATACCTGGTATTAAAAATCCGTTGCCCTCTCCGGGAAAAAAAAACAAAACAAATAAATGTGCATCGGGCTCGATCAGTGAAACAAAACATGAACACGGCTTGTGCGCCACAAATTAATATTTTGGAGCTTCCAACCATGCAGTTTGTTGTTTGTATCTTCTTTCATATATGTCTTCTCCTTGTTTGGGAGTTGTCGCGCATGCGCAGTATCGGGCCTCCGGTCACGCAGTCTAATTATTGTAAACAGACAGAGGCTGACTGTGTTTACCCACACAGAACCACAACAACACACAAAGAAGGCGAACTAGAAATTAGTGTGTCTGGATGGTTTTGTTTGGAAACATTGTTTGTATGAAATCAAAATGAACAAATAAAATGAGATAATAAGCATATATATTCTCACATATATTTATGTTTCTTAATTCAAATTACATATCTTATATATCGTCAAACTAAATCTTATCGTTATTGTTTAAATAAAAAACGGGGAACGCCCCTCTTAAAAAGCATGAGAGTGAATAAGATATATTGGCGATTCTAACGCTGTGATTATATGACATGCTTCCTAGTTTTCAATCCCGTCTGAAATAATATGTTCAGGTTCCTTTGATTTTTTTTTCACTGTCAAGATTTTCCTCATTGGCCTGAAATAATAAATTACCACCACATCCATTGAAAGGCCCTCGTGATCACCATTAACATCATCATTACTCTGGTCGTCGTATTATTAACATCTTCTTTATTGTTGTCATCGATAAGCTAAATGAGAACAAAAACGAAGAAATCTAAAATGTGAATCTAAAATAATAGTACTTCCATATCCTTAAGTAATTAATTAATTAATTAACTAATCATTATCATCGTGGTTTAAGTTTTCATATCATCGTCATCACTAATTACGTACCGGATGACTGCTCTGTCCTCACTCGCTCGCTATATCTGATTACTACTAAATATATACCGTACTCCACAACGATATACGCCCCGGCGATTAACCACCAAGATCATCTGATTAGGGTAAAAGATCAAACGGGTCCAGCCGTCGTTAATATGTGAATAACCGTTTCTCAGAATCCATCATATGTTCTCGACGAGAGCTCAGTTTGGGATATATAACTACCTGCCTCACCGGTTATAATTATACATGACTTTATATTTATCTGAAGGCCCACCAGGATCATAAGACACAGAAACAACAATCAATCATAGGACCTGAAAATATGGTAAGTATTAACTTTACTTTTTTTATTAAGTAAGTTAATTGAAAACACATTTAATTCAGTCCTTAAAGGAAGTTTTACAAATCAGTGAATGATAAATCATTAAAGCATTCAGGTATTGATTATTAAAATAAAATAATTTGAAAATCAGCATATAAGTAAATGCAGAAAATTTAAAACTATTTAAACACTCGTTATCTAATGCTCACATTTACATGGAAAAATGATATCATCGGGCAACCTGTTTCAACCTGTTGGTACCGCATATTAATAATTTTCAAGAAAAACAATGAAAATATATGCCTGGGTCGAACTTTATGACATGTTTATGTACATATATTATGCAGGAAAATGCGAATCTTAATTATTCGCAAAAATAAAGCATTATGATTTTATTTTCCTATTTTCCAGGTATCCGGGGAAAAGTGTTCCTCCGCAGTGTGTGACGTCATAGACGGTCACGTGGACAGTTGTCAGACTCCTCCTCTCACGTCTTTTCGCCTTTTAGTCAGAAGATATGCAAACTTATGGTAAGTGCTTATTTCCAATACATTAAAAAACTACCGTACCATTTCATACAGCTTATATCACATACATATATACATAATTGTATTATTTTTTAATATCCAAAGAACCTGGTATTGATTAATATTTGTAATATATATACTGACTGTGTTCTTTTAAACTGGATAAGTAGTTTAATGCGACATAACTTAGGGAAAATTCTCTATTTACACTTTATTCCTTTACAGATGACAACCAAAGACGACTGCAGCGTGTACTTGGAAATTATCAGAACTAAACAGGACTTGGAGTTCGTGAAAGAAGTGATGAAGATCAGCCCTGATGGACACGTGATCCAGACCTATCAGCCCGAGTGTGACAACATGATTGTCAGTGACAATCCAGCCAGCCCTGCAGCAGGCTCCGTCAGGGAGTACAGCTAAGACTGTCTGCCCCAGAAATACAGGAAGAAGTACCAGCATTTGACAAGGTGATTTTATTCAAAATACCGATAAAAGAATGCATTTATAATAAATTAAACGTACCTTAAGTTATTTAAAGCAATTTTCACTCTTCAGATTAATTTAAAATGTAAATACATTTGTAAATTAATGTTACAGATTTTTTGAACTGATCAAGTCAAGAACACCAAAGGTGCCCATGTACACGGACCAGGTCTAGTGTATGCTGATGGAGAACGACAACTGTGACTTTGTGGCGGCGTTTAATGACAGGGCTAAGATCCGCTGTAATCATGACGTCACAGTCATCACCCAGAGTGACGAGAATTCTTTCAAACATGAGACTGAAACCTGCTCCCCAAAACTGAACCCTAAGAACAGAGATTTTTGAAATCATGCTATGAAGGTAAGAATTTAAAATTATTTCAGTCTTAACTAAATAAAAGATCTTAGAAATTTTCAAATTACTTTCAGCTAAGAACTGCTTTGGCAAATTAATCATAAATATACATATATAGTACATATAATTTTGTTTGCCGGGTTTATTTTAACCTGTGATCCTTTGCTCATGTCTTATTTGATCTTTCTCTCTTTTTTCAGTTTTAAAAAGAATGACCATATTCCGGTTGAGGTGCGACAGAAGATGGAAACTCTGCTTCACAAGCTGAGCATGTACAGCCCAGACATCTTGAACAAGGAACCGAGGTCTTAGGCATTGTATCAATTCTATATAAAACGACCGACCGTGACGTAATGTCAGGTCAGTCAGTGCACCCGGTGATGTGACGATGAGCTGACACGAATGTGTCGAAAGGTTTAGGCATCAAGCGGCCACAGGTGGCGCCATGAGTCGATCTTAATATTTGCGTCAGAGCATCGCCTACTGGCTCAGAGAGGAGAGAAGGACCCCAGAGAAACCGACGAGGTTTTATCTGTAGATAGAAAACCCAAGCCGCTTTTGGTAAAAAAGAAAACCATAAAAAAGCCGACACGACGGCTCGTCTACTTTGCATGCACGCTGAATAACAGATATTGACACCTCTTTAAGTAAACAATCATGAACATCATAATTTACAACGTGCTATACGTTAGAGTATATAATTTTGAGTTGGCCTATAATTACATACGGCTATATGGTAAATACGCTGTTAAGTCGCTACAAATAATACTTTGTCTATGTGTGTGCCAATAGGCCACAAATGCATGAACTATGTATGTGTTACTCCACAATCTCGTGTATTATTGTTAATTTTAACTCTAATAAAATAACAATATATCTTTAAAAGTCTCCGTTATCATTTTACCGTTCATGGGTCCTATATAATTGACGAGAGAGAGAGAGAGAGAGAGGGGGGGGGGGGGGGGGGAGCTGGTTCTAAAATAATATCTCTTCTCAGTGATCAGTTCATGCATGGGTATTCTGCTTACCCTCTCAACGTGAACAACCGTCATGGATGATGTCTTCAAAAGCATTTCACGACTATACAATCAAACGTAACCTGTCGTGGTGAATGTTAATTAATGACACCGATTGGCCAACATAAGGTCAACTGAGTCACAGTGTAGTCGCGGCTACTTGTGTCATGTTTATATCAGAGTTGGGTACAAATTACGTGTATCAAAGTACTCGTACTCGAGAGTACTTTGTTCTCTACTCAGTACTCGTGCTGATTCATTTTCTCCAAATGACATGCATGCATAATTACTCGTTCTAGTACTCAAGTACTTGAGTACTTTCGAGTATTTCAAACATTTTACTTTACAATTCTTCCTCGTTAGATGAATAAATTACAAATTGTATCATATAGATTGGCTGCTTTAATGACATCAGTTAAACTCTGCAAACAATTGAACAATAATTAACTAATAAGAGGTGACTTTTAGCACCCTATAAATGAAGGAGTACTTGCTTAAAATAAGCCAGTAGGCCTACATGTTCCTCCATTTTCCTTTTTCATGTATTAGTAATCCAAGTTTTTCTGCTATCCTCTCTCCTATTAGTAGTATAACTTCATCTATTCTCTTTTGTTGCCTGAATATTACACGGTCCTCTGTTCTCCTTTCTAATCCAGATAAAAGTACACTTACAAGTAAAACGTTCCTCTGTCCTCTCTCGTATTTTCAGTGAGCGTTCCTCTGTCCTCCTCTCTCGTATTTGTAGTGAACGGTCCTCTGTTCTACTCTCCGTATTTGTAGAAATGTTCCTCTGATAGCCTCCTTTACATCCGAAGGACACGTTCCTCTATTCTACCATCTCATATCAGTAGTACACGTTCCTCTGTTCTACCATCTCGTATCAGTACTACACGTTCCTCTGTTCTACCATCTCGTATCAGTAGTACACGTTCCTTTGTTCTACCATATCGTATTAGTAGTACACGTTCCTTTGTTCTACCATATCGTATTAGTAGTACACGTTCCTTTGTTCTACCATATCGTATTAGTAGTACACGTTCCTTTGTTATACCATATCGTATTAGTAGTACACGTTCCTTTGTTCTACCATATCGTATCAGTAGTACACGTTCCTTTGTTCTACCATATCGTATCAGTAGTACACGTTCCTTTGTTCTACCATATCGTATCAGTACTACACGTTCCTCTGTTCTACCATCTCGTATCAGTAGTACACGTTCCTCTGTTCTACCATCTCGTATCAGTAGTACACGTTCCTCTGTTCTACCATCTCGTATCAGTACTACACGTTTCTTTGTTCTACCATATCGTATCAGTAGTACACGTTCCTTTGTTATACCATATCGTGTTACTAGTACATGTTCCTCTGTTCTACCATATCGTATTAGTAGTACACGTTCCTTTGTTCTACCATATCGTATTACTAGTACATGTTCCTTTGTTCTACCATATCGTATTAGTAGTACATATTCCCCTCTTCTTCTCTCCCCTCTATGTTCAACCCTCCTCTTTTACTCTCCCCTTAACAATACTGTAATCTTGCATTCCCTCGTCTGAGTAGATAATCTTCAATTCCTTTTATCCCGACAAGGAAATGTATTTTAATCTTGCAGAGAATAAAGAAACCTCACCCACTACTATTTCCTCTTGTTAGATCCTCCCGAATCACTCTCCCGCATATATTCACTTGTAATTTCGGACTATACTCATGTCACTATAGCTATATAATCTGAAATCCGCAAGGCTTAATAATAACATATCACTCTTATTGTCCATTTTCTTTCAATAAAAAGGGCCCCTAACAGGACAAACCTTATTGTTAAATGTTTAATTTCACAGAATCATCCTACAGCCCATGTATGCATTGCGCCTCATTCGTTGTGTTGTAAGATTTTCCCACAGATAACAAAAAAATCAACACAGGGATTTAAGTTTAACATCACTAAATGGCCGACGATCTGTCCAAATTTAGATAGAATATCAGTTATATGCAAAAACAGTATACTGCCTGTCAATGCATGGGGTGTATATACGCTTTACTAAAATATATGGAAGGATGCGGGTTATATTCAAATTCGCCTATGCTGAACTAAATCCATCTACTTATTCGCGAAGACCCTAGCCGTTCTAATGATTAAGGGACTTGCCTACGAGCCGTAAAGGGGAGGCCTACACCCTAGGCCTGCTAGCCAGATGAGTGATGCTTCCCTCTCTCTCTCTGACTCACTGGCAGTGATTTACAGGCATTGATGTGTGAGGAGGAGGGGGGGGGTGTATCTATTTAGAGAAAATGGAATATCCCACAGTATCATGCAGTCATGATTTAAACCTGCATGCATTCACCTATTCGGCCCATATTCCTATGGTTCATTCATTTGTGCATAAGTGTCCTTACGTCTGTGGATATTCCTTAGAAACATTCCTAAACACGGATCATGTGCCGGATCTAATCGATTCATTACGATATGCCCTGAAAAGCTCACGCGATTGTGTTCATGATTGTGTAACAAACATAACTCACACAAACACAAACGGGGACGGAAACATGCCCTCCGGATTGAAGAAATAAAATGTGACCAGGAAGACTTGTTGAAACTGAAACCAACTACTACATACATTTATGTCAATCAAACCGATGTGGTCCGGCCGTTCTGTGTCTGCAGTTTGTCTGTCTGTCTGGATGTCTCTCTGTCTGACTCGTCGTCTGGCACATTAACAGATGCGTGAAACATGCTTATGTCACGTGATCTTCCAGGTTTTGCTGAGCTCGGCGCGGTGAACGTCTCGCCCGGAGGGAGATACTCACTGAAATGTTAATCATATACATATGTTTATAACCGTTTCATATTTGTATTGTTGATAGCAGCCCGATCAATATCGTCTCTAAGCCTAATAAAGCGTCCACGGCCCCTGTGTCTGTGTGAGGTGACCATGAACAATGAAGTTTATTCCCGCCCATGATGTTTTTCTCAATTCACGATGCATTTACAAGTCTCCAAATCCCTTCAGACAGGTGGCGCTCCTAGAGCGTGAACGCTCACCAGAGTTCGATGAGTGCGAAAAACGTCACCGAATTCACGACCAGATGGGTAGTTCGGCGGCCCATTAAGCGAAGGAAGGTCATTCCAAGAGCAAGGAGGAGACGAAACAAGAATAATAATATCACGAGGAAGACAGTCAAGAAAAGGAAGAAAATATGGTAATAATAATACAATTGTATACGTTTCTGTGTTCTCAGTTCATGTATATATTATTTCGCATTTTTGTTATATCCGAATTGTACCTTAGGACCTTCCGTGTTATTATATCTCGGGTATAAACCGACGTTGCAATGATATCTAATGAACACGTATTATTTTCACACGGTTTTAAAATATCTGACCAATAGAATTTATAATTACACTTAATTATGTGATTCACCATCATATCCGTGATAATTGTACATTCAATGTGAAGTGTTTGAAAAAGGGTAAATATACTAATTTTTACTGGATTTGTCAGAAAGAACAGGAGATAAGTTATATTTATGTAAATGATAATTTATTCCTAAATGTAAATCTGCGTCGTTTTTTCTGTTTCCCAAAGAAATTACATTAAATAATTAATATTGAGCAAATTTCATTTTCGCCGTAAAATCATTCTGATTATTTTTTCACTTGGGCTTAAAATAACACTCTAGCACCGACTATATATGTCTGGGAATAAGTTCTTTCAATCCCGGGATTATTGTCCATAAACTCAGAAACGATATTATGACATGTTAACATACTATTCATTAATTTAATACAGAAACCGAATGTGGCATTTTTTTGTATATACGTTTAATATGTATAAATTATGAAAAAATAAAAACTGAAAATATGTTTTAAAAATCTAAAATCCTTCAAATTAAAAAGTAATGTTTAAAATAATGCATACATATATACATTATCATTATATTAGAAATCAATATTAAATAATAAACATCACATCACTAGGCCTATTATGACGACCATGATCATCATCGCCATTTCCTCGTATTAGATATCTCCGATCTTAATTTCACTAATTACCTCCGGGTTGGTTACTCCGTCCTGACTCGCCCTACTGGTCTACAATGATTAATACCAATCATATAATACTCTACCAATCACTCCTCGCCCGTCTCAGGTGGCCACGTGACCTGATTAATGACGCAAGAACGGGTCCGGTCAGGATCTGACGGAATGAAACACGTTTATAAACTTTAACAGGTATAAATAAATGAAGTTTTCTCAGAGTCCGTCAGTTGCTCTCGATCAAAGATCAGTTAAAGATAGTCGTATCCGCTTCAGTTATTACAAGAACATTATTTAATATATCAAGGTCATATCTAAATACTTCAAGGTCAAGTCTGCTAATCAGCTGAGAAAGCAAACAAGATGAAAGTCCAAAATATGGTAAGGGCTTTCGGTGATTATGTTAATACACACCCTGAATCTAAATAATAGATTTGCCATATACATAATCACAGTTGAACTGTATACAATATATATATATATATATATATATATATATATATATATATATATATTTCAGGCAATGTGCTTACACTTCAGTTTCGCTTATGCAAACTGATTACATTTTTATAACTTTTTTAAAGTGTAGTTTTAATCTTGAAATAAACGACAGTAATCGAAAGTGTGTAAACTAATTGCTGCTTTTTAATATATATGCTAACGTTGGGGGACACATCCGATGTCTGAAACAAAACAAAATATCCTCAACGCATAATTTTTTTTATTGTTTTAGGTTTACAGCCACAGCCAAGAGCTTTCATATTCCGTCGATGACGTCACAAGTGGTCACGTGGACAGTTGTCCTACTCCACCTCTGACTTCTTATCGCCTGAAGCCATATCGTCAGAAAATACGTAACGTCGTTGTGAGTATAACCTTTATTTTTTTATCCTCAGCGATCATGGTTTACCTAAATTGATATAAAATAGGCACTTTTCTCAGCATTTTAAAAATTATATTTATTTATAATATAAGTATTCTTATTCCCTATCTCATTGAAAAAATATTCAATTGAAGTGTTTAATTAAATCTAGACGACAACTGAAAGGAACCCAGATCAGAGAAAAACTGGGGAAAAACAAATTTTATTATATAAACACTAGAGAGGCTCGTGTAATAGAAATAAAACAAAAATAAAATAAAATACAAAAGGTCACATTCCGTTTATACATTATTTCCCCAACAGATGACGATCACAGACGACTACATCGTGTACTTGGAGATCCTCAGAACTAAACAGGACCTGGAGATCGTGAGAGAATTGATGAAGATCAGCTCTGATGGCCACGTGATACAGGTCTATCAGCCCGAGTTTGACAACACGACAGTCAGTGACAGCCCAGCCAGCCCTGCAGCAGGCTCCGTCAAGGAGTACAGCCACGACATGCTGCCCCAGAAATACTGGAAGAAGTACCAGCATGCGGCAAGGTAAGTACCATAATTCAATGTTTTTTTTTAAGATGCGTGTCGATAAATATATATAGGTGCATACATTTAAATTGGTATGTATAATATATAATACAATATATCTATAGTTTAATCGTTTTAATCTTTAAAAAACAAGTTAACATGTCATTACATTGTCGTGAAAGATTAAAAAAATAATTATATATAATACATGTTTGAGCAGTCGACAAACATATTATATTAAATACAAATAAAATCTGATCTCTAAATTATAAACTATATGAAAAATAAATCTTACCATTCTTACAGGTTCGTTGATGTGGTCAAGTCCAAAACCCCAAAAGTGACCATGTACACGGACCAGGCCAAGTGTATGCTGATGGAGAATGACATGTGTGACTTTGAGGCGGCGTTTTATGACGGCAGCAAAATTCGCCGTAGTCATGACGTGACGAGAATCACCCTAAATGACGGGAATTCCTTCAATCTTGAATCTGATACAAGCTCTCTCAATCTGGATCCTCACATCAAGCAACTTCTCGCACACGCATTGAAGGTAATTATTTTAAACAATATATTATATTATATTTAAAATGAAAATATTAAAAAGCAGATCTAATCATAATTTAATAAGATATATAATAAGATATATAATAATAGCTATCAGATTTTTTTCATGTAAAAAAAGTGATGAAAAATAAAATCAAAATAATAAGATAAAGAGATTATTGGTTGCACATTTAAATTTCGCCATTGTTTTCAGTGTCGTCAGAAATGCCTTGACTTTGTCGACCTGATGACGTCAATGGACGGCCACGGAGGAACACGATCAGGTGTGAACTGCTTCCCTGCTGTAATCGGAAGGTGAGACTATTGAGACTTGTCCATTAATATATCGTAAATTTTATATATAGGTTCATATATACGCATGAAAGTGGACAGATATTCTAAATATGAGGCAGTTATTAATTTAAATGCATTTAATACAACTGATACGACCTAGATAATAAAGAGTTACTCTATAATACAAATCGCTTTCAGAATAGTTAAATGCAGTATGCTTATTCTCTAATTTCACAAAGTTAATTGATCTCTAATTACCATATTATCTCTTTTTATACAGACGTCCATGCAACGACAAACCAAGGTCCGGGTCGAGCTCCCCAAAAGAAAGACCAAGAAGCAGCACGCCAATCGAAGGGAGGTCACATATATCTGCTACACCGGATGAGACGCTGTCGTCTGTTGATATGGCGCCAAATCATGATAGAACACTGTCCTCTGTGTCTAGCTGTCACAGTAGCCCTGTTGCGTCACCAAGAATGCTCTGCCAAGTATTCGTCCCCGGTATCGGCTGGGGAACTCAGTGGACAAACAAGGAAGTGTCTGTCCAGTTCCTCGACGGTTCAGAACTATCACTCCAACCCAGTCCCATGGTCATCAAGTACATTTGTCCTGAAGGAGGAACATCGAGGTTTGTAAACTTTAACTGAGCTTCTTAATGATCAGAACAATGATATTTCTTTATGAAATACATCATATATGCATAAATTATAAATACCAATAGAAATATATATTAAATGGAATGGGGATGTGTAAAGCAAATTTTGACACCACACGTATTTAATTATACCATTGAAAATATAAATTTGTGACAACCTTTGCTCATTTGTCTTTCTATGTATTTCAGCTTTAAGGAAAATGACCATATCCCGTTGGAAGTAAGGCAGAAAATGGACGCTCTACCAGCAGTTCTTCACAAACTGAGAGAGGCACAGACGTGATGAGTGGGATTCCAAGGAGGTTCATATGCAGCCAATACACGGATAGCGCTACAATTAAGCATCTGGACGAAACTCAGACCTTCACCCACGAGTCCACAAAGGTGCGTCTACACGTCAGTCGGCCAGCCTAAGCACCGTTGACAGAGAACGTGTGCGCCTGGAGATTGTGGAGACAGCTGGAAGGAAAAAAAGTTGCTTCAATACATCGCATAAATGAGGGCACAGGCTAATAAAAACATCTGCGGTCTAAACGGCCAACACTACGGTTACTGCAAGCTGGCACAAGACGGAATCCTCTGTATGACCATGGACCGTAAATATGTCCATCGATTGGTGAAGAGCACTAAGAACCCTTTAGGCCTACATATTGAGACGGAGGAGACTGAAAAGTTTTAGCCGAGAACCAAAACGGAATGCTTCAATGCAGCCATAGACAATTCTGAGGAAATTGACTTGTGCACATCAACTGACCCAAAACATTTTTAAACAGTACCAGTTGTATCAGTGTGTGTGATATATTGTAGTACAGAAACGGAGAATGTAAGAGGCATGTTATTCATTGATAATGATAATATGAAATAAGGTTCTGGGGGGAGATAAGTGATTGTGATTACTTGTTGTGAAATTCTGACAAATTCTACCGCTATTTGTGACAATATCTGTAAAACATTCAAAAGTAATAACGTTATTTATTATAGTTGCTATTTATTTGCAGTTTGCAGGCAAATAAAAAAAAACATACATTGTATTATAAATAAACCTCGTTTACTGTTTATACTGGCTCTATCGTATTGAGAGAGAGAGAGAGAGAGAGAGAGAGAGAGAGAGAGAGAGAGAGAGAGTCTGACAACTATCCTCGTTCGTCCGAGATTACTGAATTCATCTCTCGATTAGAAAAAAAACTCCATTATTTTATACACCAAAATTAAGGAAGCGCATTGCTGCCACCTGGTAAAAGAAAAAATAAATAATTTATCTCGTACGTACGACATACTGTCTCGTACGTACGACATACTATCTTGTACGTATTACATACTATTTCGTAAGAACGACATATTATCTCGTACGTGTGACATATTATCTCGTACGTACGACATAATAAATCTTACGGATCTGATTCATTGACTACATAACAGGCCAACTGATTTGTGATTTATAATATACGGGCTTTGATGTGCGAGTCCACTTAAAGGGGTGGGGGGTATATATTAAGAGTAAATAAAATATCCTATAGTATCTAGCAGTCATGATTTAATCTTATAGAGAATTGAGAAACCTATAATAACCAGAAACCTGCATGCATTCACTTATTTAGCCCACATTCCTTTTTTCATTCGTGTATAGTGACCTTACATGGATGTTCCTTGGTGACCTTCTTGAACACGGATCATGTGCCGGATTAACACCAGCATCTAATCGATTCATTCCGATATGCCCTAAAAAGCTCATGAGGTCGCGTTTATGATTGCGTGAGATATATTGTGAACAAACATAACTCACACAAACACAAACGGGGACGAACGCATGCCCTCCTGGTGGAAGTAATAAAATGTGACCAGTAAAACTTAAATCAGCTACTGTATACATTTATGTTAATCAAACTGATGCGGTCCGTTCTGTGTCTGCACTATGTCTGTCTGTCTGGCTGTCTCTCTGTCTGACTGGTCGTCTGGCACAATATCAGTTGCGTCAAACATGCTTATGTCACGTGATCTTCCACGTTCGGCTGAGCCCGGCGCGGTGAACGTCTCGCCCGGAGGGAGATACTCATTGAAAATAATAATTATATACATATGTTTATAACGGTTTCATATTTGTGATGTTGACAGCAGCCCGTGCGATATAATCTCTAAGCCTAATAAAGCGTCCATGCCCGTTGTGTCTGTCTGAGGTGACCATGAACAATGGAGTTTATTCCCGCCCATGATGTTTTTCTCACTTCACGATGCTTTAACAGGTCTCTCAGTCCCTTCAGACAGGTTGCGCCCCTAGAGCGTGACCGCTCACCCTTGTTCGATGAGTGCCACCGAATTCACGACCAGATGGGTAGTTCGGCGGCCCATTAAGCGAAGGAACGTCAGTCCCGGAGCACTAAGAAGACGAAACAAGACTAATATCACGAAGAAGACAGTCAAGAGAAGGGGGAAAATGGTAATAATATACGTGTCTATTTTCTCAGTTCATGTATATATTATAACGCATATTTTTTTCTATCCAAAATGTACCACAAGACCTTACGTGTTATAATATCTCAGGTAAAAACCGACGTTGCAATGATATCTAATGAACACGTGTTATTTTCACATGGTTTTTAAATATTTGATCAATAGAATTTATAATAACACTTAATTATTTGATTCACTATCATATCCGTGATAATTGTAAATTCCGTGTGAAGTGTTCGTAAATTGGTAAATAAACTTATATTTACTGGATTTGTCAGAAAGATATAGAGGTAAGGTGTATTTATATAAATAACAATTTATTCCTAAATGCAAAAACTGTGAGTCGGTTTTCCTATATCCCATAGAAATTACTTACAGATAATTAATACTGAGCAAATTTTACTTTCGCCGTAAAATCTTTCTGGTGATTATTTCACTTTTGACTTAAATAATATTATATATGTAGTTAAGTTTTAATGATTATTGGATTAAATTTTAACCACCTTAGGCTAACTAGTATGAACAAACACGCTTATTCTACTCCCAAATGAGTTTGGAGCGAGAAAACGAATATGGCAAATTTACATCATGTTTTTTTTAATGTATTAATATCATAAAATGTTGAAAATTAGAACACATTATAAACTTCATACATGACACTATGATCTTTAGCACCGAATATATATGGCTGGGAATAAGGTCTCGTTTAATCCCGGGATTATTGCCCGTAAAATCAGAAATGATTCATATACGTTTAATATGTATAAATTATGGAAACATAAAAATGAAAAACATGTTTTGAAAATTTAAAATCCTTCAAATTAAATAGTAATGTTTACAATAATACATGCATATACATTATCATTATATTATAAATCAATATTAAATCATAAACATCACATCACCATTATCATGACCATGATCATCATCGTTATATACTTGTATTAGATCTCTGATCTTAATTTCACTAATTACCTCCGGGTTGGTTACTCCGTCCTGACTCGCCCTACTGGTCTACATTGATTAATACCAATCATATAATACTCTACCAATCACTCCTCGCCCGAACCAGGTGGCAACGTGACCTGATTAATGAAGCAAGAACGGGTCCGGTCAGGATCGGACGGAATGAAACACGTTTATTAACTTTAACAGGTATAAATAAATGAAGTTTTCTCAGAGTATGTCAGTTGTTCTCGATCAGAGATCAGTTAAAGTTTGTCGTATTCGCTTCAGTTCTTACAAGGACATTATTTAATATATCAAGGTCATAACTGAATACTTCAAGATCAATTCTGTTAATCAGCTGAGATAGCAAACAGGATGAAAGTCTTAAATATGGTAAGAGCTATCACAGATTTTGTTTGTACAGACTCAAAATCTTATTGATATTCTAGCAATATATAGAATCACTTTTGCACTGAGTCACGTTGATACAACCTTTCGGTACTATATATATTTCAGCCGATTTGCTTACACTTCAGTTTCTATTATGCAGAATAATAACAATTGTTTTATTTAAAAAAGTAGTTTTAATACAGACAACTAAAAATGTGTAATTTACTATTGCTTTTTAATATAAATGCTAAATATTGGTGACTCATCCGATATCTGTCACATATCAAAATCTCCTAAACGACACAAATTTTATTGTTTTAGGTTTACAGGCACGGTCTAGTTGAAGAGCATTCATCTTCAGTTGATGACGTCTCAAGTGGTCACGTGGACAGTTGTCCTACTCCTCCTCTGACTTCTTATCGTCTGAAGCCTTATCGTCAGAAAATACGTAATGTTGTGGTAAGTATCTTTATTATGTACTCAGCGATGTTAATTTAATAATATACGCAATATTTTACTCATTATTTATTTATATATAAATTATATATATATATATATATATATATATATATATATATATAATTTAGGCGACAATCGAATCGTACCGATTCAGGGAAAAACTATGAAATAACAAATTTATTATAAAATCCTTATGGACGTAACATTTGTATTTAACTGAAGAGAGGCTTATATAATAGGAATAAAATACAAGAGGTCACATTCTGTTTTACACCATTTTCCCAACAGATGACGATCACAGACGACTGCAGCGTTTACTTGGAGATTCTCAGAACAAAACAGGACCTGGACATCGTGAGAGAAGTGATGAAGATCAGTCCTGATGGCCACGTGATCCAGGTTTATCAGCCCCAGTGTGACAACACGGCAGTTAATGACAGTCCGGCCAGCCCTGCAGCAGTCTCAGTCAGGGAGTACAGTCACGACAGGTTGCCCCAGAAACACTGGAAAAAGTACCAGCATGCAGCAAGGTTAGTACCATGAATCAGTGATTTTCTCTGTGTGGGTCAACAAAAAAGGTGCATGCATATCGGATATTATTAAAAAAAAAACCAAGATTTTACTCGACTTCCTAACTTTATATCCGTCATTATCTTTATTAAACAAACCATACAACTTTATACTCATGGATCCAGATCATGTGCCTTATCTACATCAAAACCTAGTCGATTCTTCAATAATTTGCCCGTTTCCGAAATGCCCTGACAATTTATGAGATTCCAATCAAGATAACAAACACACTTACAAACATACGAACGGGAATGAACGCATACTCTCCTGGTGGAAGTAAATATATGACATGCTGTAAAATGCGGAGAAACATACTACTACGTGTCATACTGAATGCTACGTGTCATACTGAATGCTACGTGTCATACTGAAAGACGATCCGGGGATGAAAACGAGGCAATGGGTGGGGCCGCTCGGGCCTGCTAAACAGCTAGCCAGTCAAGCCAAGAGGGTGAAACTATAAACATGTACCATGATACGAAGTGATATCTCAATAAATAATATGGAACTTATACTTTGTGTTTTGTGCTAATTCCTCTCATCTGTAGCAATACAATATTAAATACAAATGATAAATTTTCTCTTGAATATATATTATGAACTACAAATGTTTCTGTTTTTAAAGGTTCGTTGATGTGGTCAAGTCCAAGACACCAAAAGTGACCATGTACACGGACCAGGCCAAGTGTATGCTGATGGAGAATGCCAACTGTGACTTTGAGGCGGCATTTTATGACGGCAGCAAAATCCACTATAGTCAATACGTCACGAGGTTCACCTTAAGTGACGGAAGTTCTTTCAAGCTTGATTCTGATACAAGCTTCCCCACCCTGGATCCTCATGTCAGGCAACTCCTCGCACATGCATTGAAGGTAAATAGTTTTTAAAAAATTTAATCAAATTTACTTTAAAGATGTAAAACAGCAGATGTAATCATAATTTTATAAGATATTTAATAAAACTAAAAAGATTGTTTTGTCATATAAATAAAACAGCTCTAGAGTAAGTAAAACTGTATTCAAATAAAATAAACAAGAGATTATTCATTGTACATTTTGTTATTATTTCAGTTTCGTCAGAAATGCCTGGACTTTGTCGACATGATGACTTCAATGGAAGGTCACGGAGGATCAAGATCAGAAATGACTACCTGCTTCCCTGCTGTCATCGGAAGGTGAGACTGAGAATTATATGTTAATACATATCGTGAATTTTATATATAAGTTCATTTATACACATGGAAGTAAACCATTATTCTGAGGTAGTAGCTATTGATTTATATGCGATTGATATAATTGATACACCTAGATAATTAAACAGTTAATTTACAATACAAATCGCTTTCAGAATAGTTAAATTTATGCAATATGTAAGATCTCTTATTTTATAAAGTTTATTGGTCTCTAATCACCATGATGTCTCTCCTTTTATCTAGACGTCCATTCAATGACTGTTCAAAGTCTCGATCCAGCTCCTTAAATCCGTCAGCCACCAAAGAGAGCCCAAGAAGCAGCACGCCAATCGACGGGAGGGCAAATATATCTGCTACACCGGATGAGACGCTGTCGTCTGTTGAAATGGCGCCAAATCATGATAGGACGCTGTCATCTGTGTCTAGCTGTCATGGTAGCCCTGTGGCCTCACCAAGAATGCTCTGTCAAGTATTCGTCCCCGGTATCGGGTGGGGAACTCAGTGGACAAACAAGAAAGTGTCTGTCCAATTCCTCGACAGTTCAGAACTGTTACTTCAACCCAGTCCCATGGTCATCAAGTACACCTGTCCTGAAGGAGGAACATCGAGGTTTGTATATTTAATTAAATGAGCGGCTGAATGATAATATCAATAAGTGATATTTCTTTTAAATACACAAGTATATTTTTTACACTGAAATATATATATATATATATATATATATATATATATATATATATATATATCGGATTCTGAACCATATGAGGAGATTAAAAGTGGACCGACTTTTTTATATTTAATCTTCGCATGCGAAAATCAATTTCCATCCCGTTATGAGTAGGCTCTTTTTAAAAGTGTTAAAATTTAAAACATTGCATCGGATCTACTGGATTATAAATGATATAAATAAAAGTAACAGTATAATTAAAATATAAACTTACCGAGAATATAATCTCTAGCAACTTTGTTCATTTATCTTTCTATGTATTTCAGTTTCAAAGAAAATGACCACATCCCTTTGGAAGTGAGACAGAAAATGGACGCTCTACCAGCAGTTCTCCACAAACTGAGAGAAGCACAGATATCTTGAGGGAGATTCCCAAAAAAGGTCACATACAGGGAGAGCTTCAAAACCTCTCGCGAATACTCAGACCTACACCCAGGAGTCCACTAAGGTACGTCTTCACGTCGGTCGTCAGCCCAAGATGACACACCTGAAAGACAACGTCTGCGTCTAAACATGGTAGACACTGGTGGAAGGACAATAATTGTTTCCAGTCGTGAGTGAGGATGCAGGCTGGTAAAAGCAGCTGCGGTCGACGTCTAATATGCCAATCCCGGGCACAACAAGGGGTTCCCTGCATATCCATGGACCGTGCATGTCCATCGATCGGGCCAAGGGCACTAAGAACTCTACATACGTAGAGACGGAACATATTAAAAAGTGACAAGTTGGTAGCTGACAGTCCCAGACAACTCTGAAGGAACGGGCTTATTGACATCGACTTATTCAATGCATATGGAGAGGGAACGAGTTTGCCATGCAGTGTCTGATATACTGTAGTACAGAAACGGTGGAATGTGATATGGATGTTATTAACTGATGATGATGATAATGAGAAACCGAATTTACGGACTAAATAAGTGTTTGTAATAACTTGTCGTAAAAGCCTTACAAATTCAATATTTGTAACAAAAAGCTGTCAAATATTTAAACGGGATAACGTCAGATATTCGTCTTGCTATATATTCTGTCTACAAAAATGCATACATAATAATAACAATAATAATAAATAAAGCTCATTCTATAAAAGTTTACTGATTCTACCGCCTGGAGAGAGAGAGAGAGAGAGAGAGAGAGAGAGAGAGAGAGAGAAAATAATTTTATCCGATTTTTTTAACTGCCAAATTACAGCACTTCAGTTGATTTTTCAATGTTGATTCGTCTAGTGTTCTGAAATATGGCAAGCTTATTGATAATAAATGACTTTCAAGTCCCTGAAGAATGGCAGCGCCACTTGTATATCTTTAACATTTTATGCATTTTATCTGTATCTTGAGGCCATCAAATGATAACAACCTCAATAATTTCTAAACAGCTGCTTCATTCAAATGTGATGTTCTGATACTTTGCTCTGCCACATTAAACAAATTGTAAGTGTTGGACCGATAAACCTCTAAAATTGCTTAATATCCATGCATGTCATGAAAAAACTCCTGTGAACATTGAATAAGGTCAATGCCACTTATTAACAAAGCCAACTCCATTCTTGGTCTAATCACAAAACCATTTGAGTATAAAAATTCAAAATCAATGTTAAAATTATATAAGGCGTTAGAACACATTTACATTTGCTAATCAGATATGGCCCCATATCTAGTCAAGCACATAAAAGCAATTGCGAATGTGCAAAAACGTGCAACGAAAAATATTCCCGAAATTGGACAATTAGAATATGAAGACAGTTAATAAAATAACCAACATTGGCATACAGAAGACTATCGAAATGTACGAGATAGCCACAGGGATTATATATGATAAGGATGTGACCCAAGGACTACTCCACTTCAGAGATAACAGTGAAACAAGGGGGCACAAATATAAATTACATTACGAAAGATCTTGGTTAAACATTAGATGATAGGCCTTCTTCAGCAGGACAGTAGATTACCGGAACAGTCTACCTAACCATATTATCGACTTTACAAATTTGAATATTTTAAAAAGAAGAACAAATTCTGGAACAATAAACATATTCTATATGACTATAATACCACACCATAGCTAAGCATATGCAATAACTGATCTGAAAAGAAAATATTAATAATAATAATAATAATAATAATATTAATAATGATAATAATAATAATAATGGATCTGAAAAGATAAAGATCAAGAAAACGAGCTGGAATTAGAGGCCCTTAATGGCCTAGTACAGCCAGAACAAACCTATATAGGGACCTAAGTGTCCGACTATATCGGGCTACCATGTAGCGGTAAAAAAATGACGAATCTTCTTTAGAAGTCTCAAATATGTTGATTTTTAATTGTGCACATTATTCCTCTCGAGTTTGATGTCCAGCTTAATTAATATTGGCATCTTTCAGAGTCCGATGTATCCGTCATCCCAGTTCCGACGTACCGGATTTAGTCTGTACTCTGGGCACCCGGAATATCCGCGGAATTTCCGAGGATATTCCGAGATTCCTTGGAATAAAAGTTAGAGCAATTTCCCTCGGCGGAGGACCAATGACATTAAGAATAAAGTACCATAACCTGTTGATTGAATAACAATCTTCCTATTTCTTCAGGGTTCAGTTCTAATCTTCTACTTATTAATGTGTATTCTACGTTTATCCGAGCCTGATCTGACCGGCCCGGGTGAAGGCAATGTTTAGAATGGATCATACCTAAATCAGGCGGTTTTAGGACAATTTTGGGAGAGTATGAACAGCTGACAGGCCTGGATAGAAAGGATATGGCCAAATCGCCAGTAAAGCGAGTGAATTTGAGATTTATCAGATATACTCCTCTAACTGATAATAAAATTATGGAATATTGTGGAAGGCCACAACTATAGAAAGGGGTGGGATATGGAGGCTTCAACAGTATCTGTGTCTACATGCATTTACCACTGGCATTATTAAAATTCTTTTTTTTTGTTATTCGTTAAAAGGACTCGTGAAAAGAGGTAAAATGCGTCAAAGTGGTTTTATTTCAATAAGGCAGCGAGTCAGCGACTTTACTCAATAGTTATAATTGTTCTGAAGTCTGAGTCCACAATAGATCGAGCGAATCCCGGGGCAGGGACAAAATAAGTTGATTAGCAATAGGGTGAGTCCCGTGCCAGTGACAAAAATAACAGTTGATTATCGGGCGGACGACGTTCTAAACAGAAGGTGGGCGATCCAGAAGAACAGTACGGGTGTGACTGCAGATCGAGGTTCACAAAACCACGCGGCGTCCACGCAGAAGAGGAATTAAGGTCCATGCGATACCAAGGCCGGGTCCACAACAACATACATGTATGAAATGAATATAGAATCATGCCTATATAATTTTTCCACAGTTTGTTAGCACAGCAGGTCCTTCAACACAGGGAACACATGCTGGAAGCAATGGGATATACTGACCCTCTCTTAACCTAGAAAAGATGTTGTGATAACAAGCTGTCATAATAAAAAGAATGTAGCATTTACTTAATTCAAACATTTTGTGCAAAACCAAGTATTTTCTTCAAGTCCCTCTGTTTCTACATCTGCTCATTTTGCATGGTACCACAGTTGACAACCAGGACAAAACACCATTTCTTTATGATAATAATCTGGACGATTGCATGGACAGCTTATGGAAATTCATGACAAGATGGCCGAACAAAGGGTCGCTTTCTTTCTCTGTTTTATTTTTTGGGGAATGGTTCAATTTTTTTCTCTCAAAACACTAAATAAGATGGGATCGCATTTGAAACTCATTATATGTCAAGGGACTTCTGCAGTCTTTCAATGGCCCACTGAATGCAACTGAATGCAAATTCTACTGCATTAGCAATTTCATAAACACCACAGTCAGAGTGATTGGTTTGCAACACTGGATTTTAGCTGCACATTTTAAAGATTGTTGATTTAAACTTAGGGTCACAGTAAAGTTGTGTTAATTGTATTTCTGTCGCTGATGTGAGGGAATGATATGTGCCTTTTAAGCTATCAATATTATAAACTTCATTTTCTTTGGTTTTCAGAGATAAAATCCAATGGCTATGTCCATTATACTGAATATGAACAGCTAGACCTTCTGGAATATAATTAAATTCACTTTTCGGTCCTAAACGCCAAAAACCGCTTTCAAATATGGAACACTTTACGGTGGATTTCGTTCCTTTTATTTGGGGGAACAGCCTTTGTAATATCTTATGAGCGGCAAACATATGAGAATATGTTAATCATCCACCCTTCTCAATTAAAGTTTTCTCATGAATTTTTAGGTCTCGGTGTGTAATCCAAAATCTGACACTTCGCTTTTCTTTGATAGGTGAAATAATGACTGTTCCAACCTTAGCTTTTTTGTTCTTTTCTATGACTTATCAGTGACAATTACTGGATAATTGAATAAACATCTTTTCGTGGTCTTTATTTTTGGTTGTTTTCTAACTGTTTTTTTGTTCTCCTATTTAGAATTGACAAATTGACAATCTTTCTTTTTTCTGTTATATCCATGCCTATACTTTTTTTTGCAGCTATAGTATGTGATAACAAACATTTGTGGCTGGACACGGACAAGTTATGTTTGGGAGATGGCCACCGTCCCAAGCCATCAACAGGTTGCTTTCATTGGACGAGTTATTTTATATCTTGATGAAATGAGGAAATGATCCATGTTTTGCCGGGGAGACCACGTGAGTGCATACAGAGGGTGCGCCATCTACCGGCAACAACTTTTTGGAGCCAACGCCAAGCCATACAACAGATGACGCTATACTGATCGACCACACCTACTCACGACTGCTCAATCACCAGTTACAACCAGAACAAAACTACAACCCAAGCGATGGAAGTTGATCTGCCACAAATCACCACGGATACAAAGGCTAACCAGACTGATCAACCCGTAAAACAAAAGTAAACAAATTATGCAAACAGTACCAGTCACCTCAAGAGCAAAGGTAACCACAACGGAACCCATAGAGAAATCGACAAAAAATACCAAAAAAAAAAAAAAATACAAGAAGATACAAACAGAGAAAGAGAAAATGATGAGATGGGATGAGGAAACCCAAGACAAGCTCAATGAAATTGTTATCAACCTTGCAGCATTCCTGAGATAGTCATTAACAACTCAGTCTTTGATATCTTTCAGACTGCACCAGCAGCAAGATGGCAACAATGCATGCAGTATAAGACCAAAAAAAAAAATTTTTTTTTCCAGTTGAGAGGTAAACTACAAGAATTTTTACGCAGAATAAAAGACGAAACCACCTTTCTTCAATATTCTATGTGGAAACGAAAGATGAAGATGATGAATCTGAAGACGATGAATCTGAGGAGAATTCTTCAAAGGAATCTGATGACCACATGGATGACGATTAGCCGGATCCCAGACCCCAAGAAAAATCTTCTTCTTAAATCTCTAATGAAAAATTGAATGGAAAATTGTCGAGATATTTTTGCAGAAAAGTATCTATAGACATATTTTATATTATGTGTTGTTAAAAACATAAAAATAAATCTTGCAACAAAATTTGAAAATAAACAATCACAGACCATGGGTCACGGACCTGACGGATCCTACGTACGTACGAACCCCTTTTGCTTGTTATTTTATCATTTCTTTAGTACATTTTAATAAAATAGTGTAGTCATAACACTCATGTGATTAATTTATTGTGTTCTTTATATATTTTTATATGTTGTCTTCCTTTTATTCATATTTTTTATTTGCTATTTATTCAATGTGTCTGTCGTTTGAAAAAGTATGAAAGGAAAATTTATAAATTTGTTGCTTGAATTCCTTTGGGTAATTATATTATTGTCAACTTTAAATCGCATGGTTGTTCATGAAACCTATGTTATGTGGAAGAGCTCTGATTTCAGTCTCACGTCCGTAAAAAAAGTGCCACGGTGTGTGTGTGTGTGGGGGGGGGGGGGCCGCTATACGTGTCGCATTGCAAATAATTTATTCAATCCAAAAACTCACGTATTCTATGTCTAAAATATTATATTATGCAACTCATTTATTTTTAATATAAAACAAAAAGAGAACTGGAACCTGTTCAAGAAAACCTTTATTTGCATAATATAAAAGGATACGCATTACATTGCTTACCGCGACAAAGTTCTGCGACAAAATCCTGTTTACGCTTAGCGACCTTGCTCGACCTTCCCCGTTTTGGAAATTGCGCCAGTTGTAAGCCGACATCAGAAAAAAAACAAAAAGAAGCTGGTTATTCTGGCAGGTGCGTATTTAATTTGCTCAAGAGGAGGGAGAGGACCTTTTGGACTCGGTCCTGGCTTCAGAAGAGAGAAACGCATGGAGCATTCGATATCCTGATTAGCGAATTGAGAGAGGATGATGGAGGTGGATTTTTAAACTTCATGAGAATGTCCCCCGGAATCTTTGATGACTTGATGGAGAAGGTGGCACCACTCATTTCTAAACAGGACACCAAGATGCGAGCTCCCATTCCTCCAGGAGTCAAGTTGGCGATAACGCTAAGATTCTTAGCAATAGGCTCTGCGATTTTGATTGAAACCAGTGCCACATGACCTGAAAGCCTTTGTCCTATTGGATGAACGACATGACCCGCCCTTGCGATTGTCGTAATACTGTTTACACTACACGAGCAACGATAATCGTAATGAAAAAGTTTGACATGTCAAACTTTTTTTGTCGGCCGATAATCTGTTGCGACACGCGATTATCGCTGAAAAATGCTGTTTACACTACACGACAATCGCAGAGAAATGCTGAAAATTGTGAGCGACCTGCGATTGTCGTGTAGTGTAACCCCGGCTTTAGATCTAATATCCGGGGATCCTTCAGGTTTTAGTGTCTTTCCTCTTTCTAATTTTGACTTAAGTTGGTAGTATACATATGATTTTTGAAAACCTTGTATATATCTTTACATTTATATTCCTTAGATGATCCCATAATACATCCCTTACAAACCCTTCGAAAATTTTACACACTATTGATGTCAAGCTCACCGGACGATAATATTCAGCTAAGCATTTGTCCCCTTTTTTAAATATTGGTTTGACCTCAGCTTCTTTCCATTTTTTGGGTATTTTTCCCTTCTTTATTGTGAGTTCAAATAAGATTTTCAGTTGGTATGCTATTACTTCATGTAACTCTTTAAGGATTTTTGGGTGCATCCCATCAGGCCCTGGAGAATTGTCTTCTTTTAGAGCTCTTCGTGCTTTACTCATCTGCTCAGTTTTTATATTTATTGTTTGCACAGGATTGTGGTTTATCTCGAACTCAAAATCTGATATTTTCTTTTGTAAAAACACTACTTAAAAATCTTATTTAAAACTTCTGCCTTCTCCGCATCAGACTGGGTTAGAGTACCATCCTCTCTTAGCAAGTTAGCTATGGTTTCCCTTGGTTTTGTTTTCCTGGAAACATACTGATAGAATTTTTTTGGGTTGGATTTTGCTTATTTGGCTAATATAGTTTCCTTGATCTTAATAGATTTCCTTGTCTCCCATTTAACCCTAGCATACTTATTTTAATTCTCTATTGTTGGATATTTTTTTGTACATTCTAAATGTACGTCTTTTAAGTTTAATCTTTTCTAGAATGTTAATTTGGATAGGCTCTCTTTTTACTTTAATCTTTTTTTCTGTCCTTCCTGACTGGAATATATCTCTGAATTGTAGAGTTTATTACATCTGTTATAATTTCCAAGCACTTGTCAACATCATCTATAGACTGCAGATGTTTGGTCCATGGGAATGTCCCAATATACTTCCTCATATCATCAAAATTTGCTTCCCTTAACAAATATTTAGAATAAATGCATAATATCTTCCAATATTTCAAAGGATCAGTAATGACATTTTGGCCATATTACTAGGGTTTTGTGACACAGGAAACGTTTTTAAGCCTTATTCCAATTATTTTTCAACAATTAATAAAATTGAAAACAACGCCCTGTTACCAATCACATTGGGAGTTAGACCATGGAATATTTGACCATTTCTGGAAGTGAACAAATTCTGCAACACCCCATACCTGGGTTACAGGTGATCGATAGCGAGTGTTATCTTTTATTTGTTTTTTTTTCCATTTTCTATAAAAAAAAATACTCTGTGTAAACTTATTGCTTGACATTCATTTTATTTTGATAGAGTACGGAATATATAACGATTATGAGGAAAAATAAAGCTGTATTCTGGGGTATTCTGGGATATTTCAGGGTATTCCAGTATATAGTAGGACCGCTCCAGACCCATTGCCTAAGAGCTTGATTTACAGACTATTTCCTGTTTACACTTGAAAGTGCCCATTCACCTGCCTTTTGAAAAAAGAATTTATGTGATTTCTTGCTTCCTGTGTGTATATATAAATGATTTAAGGGTAATTTTGGTTATGAAAAGTTCTAATATGGCCTTCGTGAAGGATGTATGAACTTATTTATCAACAACATGATTGGAATCCCAGCAGTGTTTGCAAACCAGAAAAACACATGTTACCTGAGGTGGTAGGTTGCATATATGTGGAGGTAGAAAGGTCACTTGTTGCAAACCGCAATTTGCAAAGCTCTGGCATTTCTGACTTGCCACCAGATGTTTTGTTGAATTTGTTTCAAAATGATCATTTTGGTGTTGATATAACTAAACAAGCAGCCTGTGTGCAGTGATTTCTACGTTTTCTGGCCCATTTTTATAAAAGCAAGGGATTAATTTGAGTTAATAAAGGTCTAATAGGTGATTGGGCTGGAAGTAAATACATACTGGTACATCAGCATTTTGAAAAATACTCTTTGCAAATTATTGACAAACTGTAAAGTTATAGGCCTACATGCAAATAGAAATTTATTTATAAAGCCCATTTATTAATCAATTTTCATTTATTTCTTAACAATTTAATTTACAAGTAGTGCTAATTATATTTTCATTAAGAATCATATATGGACTTCATCATAAACCTATAAACAAACATATATTTATATAGGTCTTTTGTTTAAACATTAAATTGTGAATACCAGTACTCACACATTTTAAAACTTGCTCAGGCCATGGTCAATTTAAAATTAAGCATTTCGCTTTTTCTAAATAATGGCAGTTTTAGTTATACTTTATAACGATTGGCTCCCGCATCTTTATTTAGTCCTGAACAGTAAACGGTCAACATGACTGCCAGCATGTTTAGCTACTAGTGTTGTATGTAAGTCATCTGAGCTATAGCGATGGTCCTTTGTCTGTTACACACTAAACATGACAGTTGTTGAAGCAACAGACTTTTTCCAGGGATATAACTTTCTTTAATCAAGACTTAATTTTATATCCAAAATTGGATCCCAGATTTGCAAATTTTAAGTTATTAGCATAAATGTTAAATCATTTCCTCACCCAAGCCCAACCTCACCCCCCACTCCTCACCATTAAACCCCTCCCCTCCCCCCCTTTCCATTGAGCCCTTTTCCCCGGTAACTTGCTATAGTCCAAAAGTTTTATAGCAAGTGTATAAGGAATTATTAAATGGGAAAAATATTTAGTGAAATAAAAAACAAAGTGGATCTAACTGAAACATATATTATTTACTTACCTCAGCAGAACGGGATAAAAAGTGATTAGCTCTGTCTTTCATCACTGTTTATCATTAAATATATAATAATTTTGAATAAACATTTTTCCTATCAGCTCTGTTCAGTGCTCCCCTATTCATTCTCTCTCTCTCTGTCTTTCACTTCCTCCGTCCATCCAGACTTATTAATAACATTAACACATTTTTTGTTGGTCAAATATATCCTTTCATTATAACAATTAGGTACATAATATTTCTTCCTCTTTGCATTATTAAATGTATTAAACAGGACAATATATACTTATCAGATTTTGTCAAGGCTCATTTGAAAATTAACTTTTTATTTTTATTTTTATTACATTTTATTTCAGTTGATAAATAAATGAATTAAATTACCTTTCAGCTTATCTGCACTCTCCTCCTTAATCATTAATTGACAGGTGTTCATACATTCTGATGGTTATTTTATGCACATATTACTGTCTCATAGCTGAAATAATGATACTTCTAGAAATATTGGATCACGAGAGACTCCTGCACCTTTGACATAGTCCATAAGTGCACAGTATTAGTTTAGTAAATTTTAGAAATTAGAAATTAAAAACAAATCAAATAAATGTAAACATATTTATAATATATTGATAAAAACGAAATACGAAGAACCAACAGCTTTTGCTTACTGGAAACAAAACTACAATATCAGTCTTGAACAATTTAATATATTTATAAGCGAACCACTGAGATATGTGAGTAGTATTAAAACACAAGATTTTCACTTTAGATTTATGCATAAAATAATTCCGTACAAGGAGAGACTTCACCATATGAAACTTGTAGAAAATAGTATATGTGACTACTGCAAAACGAATGTTGACACCATTGAACACAGATTCTTCTTATGTCCGAAATTGAACTCATTTTGGAATAAATGTGAACGATTATGGGAAAAATATGATAAAACAAAACTTTCATTATCACTCGACACAATCCTGTTTGGGTCTAACGATAAAACGAAATCGACTCATGCTGATAATCTGAATTTTTTTACATTACAAGCTAAAATGTTTATACACAGACAAAAATGTTCTGAAAAAGAAATTTTTTTCAGTATTTTCCTTTGTCAAATACGTTCTGAATTAAACTGTATTAAGGTAGCTCTTTACAATACAGCAGATGAAAAAATATTTAATGAGCGATGGAAACCCCTCTATAATGCAATTAATACAAAAAGTGAAGATCAATTTGATACCGATCAGATACTTCTAGACAATACCTACTCCAGTAATTGATGTAACAACAAAATTGAAATGATCTGTGGAAAAATATTTTCGAACTTATGATACTAAAGAATAAGCAGGAAATCCATGTTTATTGATGTGTATACATGTATGTATATATTTGTTTTGTATATGTATGTAAAGGTATGTGTACGCTTTCAATGCATGTTAGTATAGCGCATGTTGACAGCCTTTTTAATTGATTAATATTGTTTTATTTATCAAGTTTTGTCTTACCTTGGTACAAATTAGAATTTTGTGTCACAAATGAACAAGTTACTTATATATTTACTTAAAACATATCACAGTATATACTTTATAAATTATCACAGTATATACTTATCTACATCCTTATTCTTGTTCTGTCTATGTAATCAATTAAGCGTCACCTTTTCCAATAAATCTCGACGTCGATGATGAAATATAATACATGTGACAACTTAAACCAGTCTGAGACGTCAAAAAAAAAAAAAAAAAAAAAAAAAAAAAATTAGTTTAGTAAAGATATATTTAATTTTTTATTATCACCAGTTTCAGAGGGTCGTTTCCTCTTAGCTTTTCAAATGCTCTTATATATATATATATATATATATATATATATATATATATATATATATTATATAAAATATAAGTATATTTTGCATTTCTGATTTGTTAAAATTTTCCAAAGTTCAGCTGAGAGATCTGACCCATCGGCCCCTTGTTTACAAACATTCTTGTAATCATTTTTTTCATTGGACTTTATTTATGAGTCTTGATCCTTTATTAACTTACTTTGTCATTTATGACTCATCCATTTGCTAAAAGTACAGCAGTCAAACAGTATGAGCCTTCTGACAGTGCATACGCTCTTTACACAGCACTTTACCTGTAGCCCTACTACCTATATCATAAGCCGTGTTTGTTCTGACCTCGTATCCTGAATCTCTACACCAGAGGGGAGCACTGTATTTTGGTCTAATCAGTTGAGTCCCTGTGCTGGAAGACAAAACGGTTACCAGCCAAGTGAGGAATGCACAGAGCTAATGTTGTTCATTTTGTTTGGAGTGACAATTCATCGCCCTGGCAACCATTTGAACAGGCAAAAGGCTCAGAGATAAAGGCCCAACAAGTGGTTTCTGGGCACAGCCTGATGCCTGTCGAGTGTTTGTTGACCGGCATTTGGTTGGCTGCTAATTACATCAGCAGTTTTTTTTCAGCAGACAGGCCACCTGGTGTTTACGTGCATCATAAATGGTCAAAGCAGGCAGCGGGAAAATCAGTAGCTTCTTTAGAAGCACAAGTTTCCGGTGCCTTGAGAGCGTAGACAGTGCATAGAGTTAAGTGTGAGGACTTTGCACACTAGGTGGTTTGAGCAAAGTCCATAGACCATTTGATAAAAAATTTATGGGCCTTTCAGGAATAAGTTTCCATATTTTTTCATGAAAAGTATGTTTTGTAAATTCCTCTGAGATTGATATAGCAGAATTAATCAGCCAGATAGCTTTATCCATACAGAATAGCAGTGACCCTTGTTAATTATCTGGGAAACATCCATGTTGTTTGAACCACATGTAATTGTTGTCATTATATCCATTCAAATCAGGTAGCATGTTGTGAGATCTGTCCAATAGGGAAACAGCTTGCTAACATAATAAGATGTGGTAGAATAGAGATCTGACTTCAGTGACATGGTTAAGTACTTCAGGATTTTCCCACAGATGACTTTCCAAAAACTGAGTACCATTGATTGACAACAGGTTTTCACTTAAATACTTCCAAGTTGTGTCCTAATGTGATCTTCTCAGTAAGCTCACTTGATAACAAATTTCTTTGAAAAATGTCTATTGTCTGTCATTCGTCCATTAGTCTAGCCATCTGTCCTTGCATTAGGCTGGCATGTTTTGAAACCATTGGACCTACAAATCCCAAATTTGTGATACTGTTAGATGTCCCCAAGATCTCCTACCAAAACTGAAAACTGATAACTGGTATCCCATAGATGACTATTTGAAAAATTTGTGCACACTGGATTGACAACAATCCAAATGCGATTTTCTCAGTTTCACCTTTGAACCATGAAATTTGATATGTAAAATGTTTCAGAAAATATCTTAGAAGTGTCTGCAATCTAGTGACCTTGACCTTCACATTCAAGGTCAGATCAGGGGAATAGAAACTCTTTGTGAATACTGTGACTTTTTAAGGCGTCCTTATTTTTAGCTCATCTTACTTTCAGTCAACTGAGCTTTATTTATGGTCCATTGTCTGTCGTCAGTCCATCAGTCTAGCCATCCGTCCCTCCATTAGGCTGGCATGTTTTGAAACCGTTAGTCCTATAAATCTAAAATTTGTCCTACTGTTAGATGACCCTGAGATCTCCTACCATACCAAAAACTTGGTCATTGTGATGACTTTGTTCTTTCAAGAAATTAAGGAAAAATCTCAATTTCCCATTACACCTATTATCACAGTTCAGCTTAATATATAAAAACCTTATATTTTTCTTCATATTTACCTTATGTATACCATATATTCCCCTATATAGTTCCAATGTAAATGCAAGAAATTAAGTCTATATCTTGCAATTAATTAAAGTTATGGACCCCAACATAAAGCACTTTGTAAACAATCAGGAAAGATATTTACTGTCTTAACATGTAAATTGTTGAAGCTAGGGACTTTCTTTTCATTGATATAACCTAATTTAATCAAGATTAAACTGTATACCCAAAATTAGATCAGAATATTGTAATTTTTAAAGTTATTAGCATAAATATAATATTAGTACCTTAAATTTTGCCCAACTTTGACCATGGCATGTTTTTTACCCTTCAAGTACATTTGATTTAATTTTCACAGCAGGTACACATAAAGATTTAATCTGTTTTATTCTTAAATTTGAAAATAAAAGCGCCAAAATTGGACTAATTATTGATTTTTTTAGATACTGTACTGTATTCACTTGCATTGTCAAACTCAAGGCTACCAACTTCAAATCACTACAGCCCAGCCTGGGTAACCTTATTAGTGATGCAGCACTGGTCCACCACCCCTGCTGTCATAGGTGTACAGTAACATGTATTCTCATGTCCCCCCCCCCACACACACACCCCTTGTGTGTAGCAGTAATTGCTCTTGGTTAAACTGTAAAAACTGAAAAATCTGTTTCCACTCCGATGTACAAGACTTTTCTTGAAACAGTAATTCAGTAAGTCATCCAGAAGATGGGATTTTGTGGTAATATAGCTGGTTTAAAAAATTAATTACCTTTTAAATAATTTTAAGGGAATTAAAATATAATTAAACCCATCGGTATGTATAGCTTGATATGAGCAAAATCATGAATAAATAAAGGTGTAATTTAGAATTGTGAATTCTGAATCAAGTGTTATTTTCATATATTTATTGTTTTGCAAATTAAAAAAAAAATATATGTTATATAAAAAATATTCATCTGTATTCATAATGTGATTTTACCTGACCAAATTAACTATAAATGTTATTTATAAATTTAGAATTATAAATCAACTTAAATTCCAGATAAATATATATATATATATATATATATATATATATGTGTTATACTGTAAATGTATAGTAAATTTATAAACTGGAGAAAAATGATGTAATAAAAAAATAAGGATCTAATGCAAACATTTGTTCATTATTTTCCTGCCTCAGTAGAATGGGATTTTATGTGATATTTTTTCCCATCTTTTTGCCTGTTCTTAAATATTTAATAGTTAAGAATAAACATATTATACTGTAATCACTGTTAAATTAAATTTCATATCTTGTATGAAATCGCCATCCCCTGCTTCCATGCTTCAGTTTCAACATTAGGAATCATGGTCAGATTACAAAATATTATTAGCATTGAACAGTTTCTACAATCATATCAACCAACCATAGCTTTTTTTAACCTATTTTTCTCAGACTTGTCTCCATTTGAAATTATTTTAGCTTTTTACCTTCAAGGTCAACAGCTGAGCACAGTGACCCATGGGTCAAGGAAGACCAACTGACCAGAAATCATGCAAATGTAAACATTGTGGGAAATGTTTCCCCAATCAACTCATTTAACTCGGCACTACAGAACTCACTCAGGAGAGAAGCCATTCAAATGTGAGCAGTGTGGTAAATGTTTCTCTCAGTCATCTACTCTAACTGTGCACAGTAGGATTCATACTGGAGATAAACCATTCAAGTGTGAACAGTGTGGTAAATGCTTCTATTCTTCATCAAGGCTAGCTAAGCACAGTAGAATTCATACTGGAGATAAACCATTCAAATTTGAGCAGTGTGGTAAATGCTTCTACAATTCATCAGAGCTAACTAAGCACAGTAGAATTCACACTGGAGATAAACTATTCAAATGTGAACAGTGTGGTAAATGCTTCTACTCTTTATCAGGGCTTACTAAGCATAACAGAATTCACACTGGGGAGAAACCATTCAAATGTGAGCAATGTGGTAAATGTTTCTCTCAGTCATCTACACTGACTGTGCACAATAGGATTCATACTGGCGAGAAACCATTCAAATGTGAGCAATGTGGTAAATGCTTTTCCACATCCTCTGTCCTAACTGTGCACAGTAGGATTCATACTGGCGAGAAACCATTCAAATGTGAGCAATGTGGTAAATGCTTCTCCACATCCTCTGTCCTAACTGTGCACAGTAGGATTCATACTGGCGAGAAACCATTCAAATGTGAGCAATGTGGTAAATGCTTCTCCACACCCTCTGTCCTAACTGTGCACAGTAGGATTCATACTGGCGAGAAACCATTCAAATGTGAGCAATGTGGTAAATGCTTCTCCTCATCCTCTGTCCTAACTGTGCACAGTAGGATTCATACTGGCGAGAAACCATTCAAATGTGAGCAATGTGGTAAATGCTTCTACTCTTTATCAGTGCTTACTAAACACAACACAGTTCACACTGGAAAGAAACCATTCAAATGTGAACACTGTGGTAAATGTTTTTCCTTTTCATGTGATATGACAAATCACAACAGAGTTCATACTGGAGAGAAACCGTTCAAGTGCAAACAGTGTGGTAAATGTTTCTCCCACTCAACTTCTCTAACGTATCACAGTAGGATTTATACTGGAGAGAAACCATTCAAATGTGATCAATGTGGTAAATGTTTCTCCCAGTCATCTACACTGACTGTGCACAATAGGATTCATACTGGAGAGAAACCATTCAAGTGTGGACAGTGTGGTAAATGTTTCTCCCAGTCATCTACACTGACTGTGCACAATAGGATTCATACTGGAGATAAACCATTCAAATGTGATCAATGTGGTAAATGTTTCTCCCAGTCGTCTACACTAACTGTACACAATAAGATTCATACTGGAGAGAAACCATTCAAGTGTGAACAGTGTGGTAAATACTTCTCCCGTTCAACAGAGCTAACTAAGCATAACAGAATTCACACTGGAGAGAAACAATTCAAATGCGATCAATGTGACCCAGGCTTCTTGCGTTCATCTGATCTAACTAAGCACTACAGAATTCACACTGGGAAGAAACCGTTTAGATGTTAATGCAATTGAATTTAAACCAGAAGTATGGTGCAATGAACTGTTTGAAAAGAGAATGGTAGAACCTGATGCTGAATTCCTCTGTAACGGCTTTCCTAATTGATTTAAAATAGTGATTCACCCTAAGGAGACTCTGTCTTACTGTTGTCATAATTGTATCTGACAAAACAGACTTTTGCAAATACTATGTTTGTATGCGGGTTCTGCGGCTATCACGTCTTTTTTTCTGGAGAATTCTGAAGCCTTTTAAGCTATGTGTGGCAAAAGACTGGTGGCATCACCTGTAAGCCTTTATGTGCATTGTGCATGTCTATACATCTTGGATACCTCCTCATACTTAAGACTGGAAGTGCCATCTGCAACAGTTTTTGCGTGGTGTCCACCCGTACATTTGCTTTGGGTGAAAATTGCTCATATCCCAGGTTCAATGTATTGGCCTGAAATGTGGCATATCAATCCATCTTTGATAGTTTTCTCATAAACCAGGCAGGTGGTGTCACCTACCTTCCCGTTTTTTGAAGAATAAATGAATGCCCCTTTCTCAGGAGTGATTTGCCATATTGGCCTCCGAGTATACATGGCCTTAGACCTTGGATACCTGCATCTCAATTTGCAATCGTTTTCCCTTGATGTCCATCAGTACTTTAGCCTTTGGTAAAAATTTCTCATATAACATATATGAGGAGTTTTATGGAAAAACTAACGAGACTTCCCTGTAAATTGAAGTTTAATTCAGATTCCACCTACTCACTAGCAGCACGTGAGATCAAGCAAGATGCGCATGCGCATTGGAGCATAATTTTTTTAGAAACATGAGAACCACGTGGAGATAAGGGAGGGATGGGGGCTACTTGATCTCAAATGCTGCCAGTGAGCAGGTAGAATCTGAATTAAACTTCAACTTACAGGTAAGTCTCGTTTGATTAGCTCAGCTGACTATAAGTCATCTGAGCTAAAGTTATGGTCCATTGTCCGTCCTATGTCCGTCTGTCCGTCCTGCAGTCCGCCCGTAACACAGTCACGTTTCGAAACTGTTGGAATTATGAATCCAAAATTCGGCATACTGTTAGATGTCCCCGAAATCTCCTGCGACTTTGTTCCTTCGAAAAATAAAAAAAAAAAACCCTCAAATTTCCATTAAAACCCCATTTTAATACTTCAAGACTGCCTTATATCAAAACCACTTATCTGTTTTTCATAATATGTATCAGAAGTATTCTGCTCTATATTTCCTATAGACATGCTAGAAATTAAGTCTATAAAGTGTAATTTTTATAATTTATGGGCCCGAACATAATGGACTTCGTAAAAAATCAGGAAAAATATTTACTTAACATTAACATTTTTGAAGCTAGAGAATTTTTTTCAAGTATATAGCTCTGTTTTATTAAGATTCAATTATATACCCAAAATTAGATCTGAATTGTGCATTTTTTTAGCTCAGCTGACTATAAGTCATCTGAGCTATAGCCGTGGTCCATTGTCCGTCGTCCGTCCGTCCGTCCGTCCGTAGATGTGGCACGTTTTGAAACCGTAAGACCTAGGAATCCAAAATTCGGCATAATGTTAGATGTCCCTAAGATCTACCAAGCCGAAAACTGGGTCTTTGCGACTTCGTTACTTTTAGAAATTAAGGAAAAACCCCAATTTTTTATTAAAAACCTATTTTTACACTTCAGGACTGCCTAATATCAAACCATTCATCTGTATTTCCTCATATTTACCATAATTATTCCTCTATATAGTTCCTATGTACATGCCAGAAATTATGTCTGTATTATGTAAATTTAAAAAGTTATAGGCCCAAACATAATGCATTGTCTAAAAAATCAGGAAAGGTATTTAATCACTTAACACAAAATATGTTAAAGCTATAAACTTTTTTTCCAGGAATATAACTTTAATTAATCAAAATTAAATTGTATACCCAAAATAAGGTCAAAATCTTTTAAATTTTTTAAAATATTAACAAAAATAAAAAATTGGTACTTTAAATTTTGCCCAACTTTGACCATGGCACGTTTTTTTCCTGTAAGTACAGTGGATTTAATTTCACAGCATGTTTTTGTTAGCATTTTTTCTGTTAACACCAAAAATTTGAAACCAGTTGATCAAAAACTGTAGATTTTATTCAAGTTTCAAGCACCATGTAACATATTGTTTACATCAAGCTAGTGTCATGCAGTTTGCAAGTGCTCAGCTCCCCAGCTTCAGCTCTCAGTTCCTAAAATTTGGCATGCAATTAGATTTCTCAAAAATCCCTACCATGCCAAGAATTTGGTCACTATAGGACTTAATACCTTCGAGATATTAATGAAAAACTTCATTTTTCCATTAAAAACCTATTGTTACACTTCAAGACTGCCTAATATCAAAACCACTGATCTGACTTTAATCATATATAATATACATATTTTTCTATACATTCTCTATGCACATGCCAGAAATGATGTCAGTATTGCGTAATTGTTTTAAGTTATGGGCCCAAACATAATGCACTTTGTAAAAAATCAAGAAATATATTTACTCCCTTAACAAGAGGATTGCTGAAGCTAGGGATTTTTTCTCAGGGATGTGACATTATTTAATCAAGATTCAATTGAATACCCAAAATTAATTCTGAATTTTTCAAATTTTATAAGTTATTAGTATCAATATAAAATTAGTACCTTAAATTTTGCCCAAGTTTGACCATGGCATGTTTGTTTCCTGTGAGCACTGTTGATATAATTTTCATATCATGCACACATAAAGATTTCAGCTTTTTAGTTTATAAAAACTGAAAGAAATTGGTCAAAAATTGTAGCTTTTATTAAAGTTTTTATGAGACCATGTCAGACCTTGGCTCTCTGTAGCACCTCTTGAGTCACCTGTATGTTGACCTTGTTGAACTTTCAGCAAATTATGCATGATTGAGGCGAGGCATAAACTGGGGCTCCAGGCAGCTTATTATTTAATGGCCAGCCAAAGTTGACCCGGGTGTCCAACCCAACTCATCTAGTAGTTTTAACCAACAACATAACAATAAACAATAAATTAATAAATTTTTATTGGTTTTTAATAATAAATTAAAGAAAAATAGAAAAGGAATTTGTTAGTTGATAATAACAGGAAATTAACTTGCAGTTACCGATGATATAAGAATCTTGTATCGATGGATAGAATGTCACGTATTCCAAATAACACCATGCAGTCACCTATGGTATTTTTCAGTTCAATTTTAATGATAAAAAAGTAAATCATAGTATTCATTACTAATCATTAGGGATCATATGAAGGAAATTAATGATAGACAAAGATGCAGTTGATAATATTATTATCTAGATTCCTACTGTGTCTATAGTTAGTACATTGATGTGAAATTAGTCCAAAATGAATATATTACATTTTTTTAATATAAATAAAAGCCATAAAACCAGGTACTTATGATCATTATTTAAATGTGTGAATTTTGTATATTCTGGATTCTCAACATCATTGTTTGGTAAAAACTGAATAAATACCAGACATGGTGCGAATACTTTGCAATTGTATTTAAACACGAATATGAATATGTACTCCATTATAAAATTTCTTTCATAAGAATGGGAATTTAGGTAAAAATGAAAGTATATGAATACCAATGCAAATACTTTCAAAATGTAATAATGAATGCATTCATGAATATATTCTTTAATATTATTTTAATAATCATTTCAGTTATATTTTATTTGAAAAAAAATCATACTATTCTCTTATTATTTTTAATAAAAATTATATTTGGGACAATATTTGAAATTTTTTTAATAAATAGTTAAACTCTCAAATCATATGTTCTGCTTATAAGTTATATGGCCAAGTCAAAATCTGTGTGGCAATCGCACTCCATCTGTTAATAAAATAAATGAAATTAATCCTCTTTCCTGTCTCCAAAGGTACTATCAAAATCATACATAAGCTAAACAACAACAACTCATAATACAGCTTATTTTTATTACCACATAAAACCAGCATGTGCCTCATTTCTAAATCATATTTTTTTATCATATATAACAGCTGAGCGCCGTGACCCATAGGTCCCTTGTTTTAAGTTATTAGCTTAAAAAATAAACTGAAATTTGAAATTAAAAGGTTGAAAATTAGGCTAGTTATTGAATTTTTACTGAAGCTCTATTGAAGTCACTTGCTTTGTCCAGATGCAGGTAGGCCCCTACTGGTCACTGTCAGTTATTCCATGGTTAATGATTTATGAATCAACTTTTATATTCAGACATATTTGTTATATTGGAAATGTATAGAAATATAAACTTAAAAGCAAAAATGAGGATCTAATACAAACATGGTGTTCATTATTTTCAAGCCTAAGCAGATTTTGATTTTTTTTGGCCCTGAATGTATATGCAGATGTGTTGTAAATTCCACCCCCCCCCCCCCCCCCCCCCCCCGCTGCCAGTGATTCCTTTGCACCTGTGCACTGGGACATTAGTTTTTATTGCAAATGTGTACAATTTATTTATTTAAAAAAATTATTGGAACAGAAAAATTTAAGAGCTAATTGAAACATTCTTGCCTCCGGAGAATGGAACAAAGTGATCAGCTCTGTCTGTCCTTCATCTCTCCATTATCATTAAATATATATATATTACTTATCAATTTCTCCTATAAGCATTGTTGAAATAACTTTCATATGCTGTATGTTTATGAATTTAAGCTATTAATGTTTGAAATTTGAAAGGAACTTATATATTCAGTTGTGATATATTTCAGATGTTAAACTTTAATCCCATCATTCCACCCGCCCACCACCAATCCTTGCATCTGTGTACTAGTTATTAGTTATATTTCAACTGTATACATTTTATAAAATAAAAAAAAATACATATATTTTATAATACTGTGGAAGTGGTTAATTTGGCGCGTCTGAAATTTCACGCTTTTTCCATTTAATTGCTTAGCGCCTATCGAATTTTCGCGCTCAGTACGGGGAATTCAATTTATAACAAAATAATTAAAATATTTAAACGATTACATAAAAGATAGGTTTGTAACGCAACTACCTTCCACCGAACAAATTTCGGGTGACAGCGCACATGCAACGGGCTAGTGAGTACCGTGTTTGCACGGGATAAAGAATACGTAATTACCCGGTCCTAATTAGGTTTTATGATGTTATAGTACTGCACCTAGACACGCTGTTTTACATATGAGTAAATTGTAAAATAGCTCAACAACTGCAACCATGCATATGTGATTACTAACTAGAAGCAGCCTGCTATGTTTGACACAAAAACAAAGCTGACCACAATCGCTGCTTACATCAATGACATTTAGAGGGCGGTTCTAATGGGCTTCAAAGGCTATTTGTTTCACAGTTGTTTCTACAAATCACTATTAAGCGGAGTGGTTTTCGGCTGAGATATCAGATAAAACTTATAACAGACAACTCTGTCATCCTGGTTGAAGTAGTCTCATCTCAAGCGAACCCGCATGGACGGATTCCCAGACTCGCTTGCCTGTGTGTCAGGGAAGAAAACGCAGTCTTCCAAGGGGCGAACGATCGCATCGATCAGTCAGCAACATCACAACGGTTACCTGCCAAGCGCCGCCGGGCTGAATACCTAAATTACGATGAAAACACTGGAATTTTGTGCATATAGATTTTGTATATGAAAACAGTGTTGTTCAGTTTCTGAGTTCCCCATCAAACATTAACGCTCTGTATAACACAGTCTATTCTGATCGTCTATTCAATTGGCCATTACTCTTTACTTGTATGTAACAATAGTGTCGGCATTTGACGGTAAAAAAAGTAAACTTTAAGGACATGTCTGGGGTGTTCGAAATAACGCGTGTTCTCAATTTAGCGCAAATCACCCTCCCGCGAAAAGCGCGAAAATAAATAACACCGCTAACAAAACCACTTCCACAGTATATTTATGATAAAAAATAGGTCAAATTGAACAAATGTGTAACCCTTTGTTGCACTTCATGACTGCCTAGTATCTAAACCACTGACCTGAATTTGATCAAATGCATATTTTTCCGTACATTTCATGACAAAAAATTAGGTAAGTATTGCATAATTTGTTGAAGTTATGGGCCCAAACATAATGCACCTTGTAAAAAAATCAGGAAATATATTTACTCACTTAACATAAAAATTGCTGAATCTAGAGACTTTTACAGGGATATAACTTCATTTAATCAAGATTCAATTGTATACCGAAAATAAGATCTGAATTTTTCAAATGTTATAAGTTATTCACATAAATATAAAATAAGTACCTTAAATTTTGCCCATCTTTGGCCTTGGCACGTTTTCTCCCTGTAAGCACTATTGATTTAATTTCAATATCATGCACATGTAAGAATTTCAGTTTCTAAATTCTGAAAATTGAAGATTAAGGAATTGACCAAAAATTGTAGCTTCTGTTATAGTTTTTATGAGACCATGTCATACCTAGGCTATTCTTAAGCCCCTCTCTGTGTCCCAATATTGACCTTTCAGACCAATTATGCATGCTTGAATTCTGGGAGGAATATACTGCAGCCAGCCAGCTCTTGGGTGGCTTCAGCTGGATCTAACTGTGCAACCCCTCTCTTCTAGTAGTTGTTTTGGCCAATAATATAACAATAAACTGTTACAGAGTACACACTTATACGTATACAGGGCTAGGCGTACACTGATGTCCAGCCGTTAACTATTAGTTTTGGTCTCTCCGGTCTGATTGCGTAAGGGGCCACCCAGCCCAGCGTCTGCGCGATGAGGCTGATGGCTTCCCCTCGACCCCTGCTTAATATCCCATATGGATATATATAGAGAGAGATAGAGTGTTTTCTGTTCAAGTATATTCTTCATTTGCAACCAGGTCCTTCTTTATATTTCTAATATAATAGATTATCAGGTGAGCCCCTTTGTTCTCTTTATGTGCATATATATGCCAAGATACCTTACCTTATTTAATTTTCCAGTTATTAATCATTTTTCAGTCGATAAATTAAAATCCCCATGGTATAATCTAAGTTTATTTCACATTTCAATTTAATAATAATTCTTTATTACGTCACGGGGTTACTGATAAAGTGTTGTGTGAGCTATCTAGCAAGGTATTATTTATTGTTGAGCGTATAGTAGTCTTTGGATTATATACATTTTAAGCGTTAACAAGGAAAACACTTTTACTCTGACCAGATAGCGATATCAGCACCAGCCTTGCAACCCCTGTCTCGTTAAGGTCCTCACTCACGCCTCTAGAATGTATAAGTATACTGGGATGGCACTGAGGTCGGAAGTCAAGTCTCAGGTCTCAAGGCTCAAGTCTCCAGTAGCCTGGTGTTTCAATATATTTTTGATGTATGTGCATGGTGCGAACCTGTACGGCTTTGATATATATTGGTTAAACATCGTCTTAACGTCTGCCTTGAGTTCGAGTTTGACGAGAGAACCTGCAAGTCGGCAACCCCTGACAAAACAATAATTTTTATTGAACCTGTGAACCTATGCGATGGTGTGGCGTCGTCCGTCATCTGTCGCGCGTCGTCTGTACGTTAACCCATACTATCTCGAAAAAGGCAGGAGTTAGCATCACCAGATTTTATGCAAACGAATTAGTCAACTAAAAGATTCTATCGGATTTTGCTTATATTTTGGCTAACTTCATTTTCTTAGATTTTATTGGGGGAAAAGCAAAAAAAAAAAAAATTTAAATCTTCTTCTCTGAAAATGTCCAATACTGACAGAAATAATCCTAGAAACAATCTCTCTCAAGTTTGTTCGAAAGGTTCCAGTTCGTTGATATTTGGCCGAGTTACAGGAAATTGAACTAAAAGAGTTTCTCTTTGGGTTAATAGTAAACTTTAAAACTGATAATAAATATACATTTTTATATCAGATATATATCTATATTTACATAAAATACAATATCTTGTTAAGCTTTTGTTCTTTCTTTTCCATATAGGACTAACATTACCACACTCGTGCATAGAGATAAATGAAAATATTTATTTACTTATACGCCATATTTAATCCAAATGTGTAATAATCGAACATAAAATAAATGTGAGTTAACAAACATAACACTTGCCAGAGGTTGACTGGCATAAGTGTTAGCAGAATTAAAGGGGGCGCGCGTCCCTTTGCGCCCCCCTATGAATACGCCCCTGCTGTCAATATCAAATTATCCTGCTGTCAATATCAAATTATCAAACCTTTATATAAATACACAGGTGTTTATGATCAACAATGCCAGGAGCACCGCTCATGCCGCCATCTTGCGGCGTACCGAGAATAACCGGTAAGGCCACGGTTCAGTCTTTGACACTGCATGCATGTCTTGTGCTAATTACATCATGCAAAACAGACAGACAGATCAAGAGAATAAGCCGTATCAGGTTTATTAGTATCAATGAATATGGCTTTTGGAACAGTATAATGCAGACCGTTATGGTTATACTTTTGTTCATCATACGTTTCTTATTCCCCGTCCTACCAAGGGTACCTTTATTCCTCACACAGCGCATTACATTCCTGTTATCCATTTCATTCGGCTGAAAAAAAAAAAAAAAAATTTAATGGAACAGGAACAGACCGCTGCGGGTGAACCTGAACAGCTTCATAAATAATGGATGATATAAGTAATACATGAGGACTGCGTAGTCTAAAATGTATTGTAAACGTGCCATTTGCTTATTGATCGAATCACAACAATAGTGATGAATAATAAGTGACCGGAATCCTGATGACTGTAATTTTTCTCTTTTAATTACCAGGTTTTAGGTGAAAATGATGTGACATTTGGTCCCCTCGGACAAATTGTTTATTCACACATACGAGTTTTAGGGCAAAAATATTAAGTTCAGTTGACTCGACCCTTGTTATCTTATTTAAAAGTTAACTTTCGACAGCCATGCTCATGAGTATAATTAAAATAAATAAATAATAAAGAGGACAAATATGCGACTGCTTTAAACTAAATGATACTACAAGCAGTGGTTTGGTTGTCCCGGACAATGCTTTTTTCTGCAGAGCTGTTATTAACACAAGCGTCACCCAACGATTATGATGAACGAAAATATATTCGGCCCGTATAGCTTGTAGAATAGATACGTGGCATTAACCTTATTTCTATGCTCACAGGAGTTTTTTTTTTCATGACCGGCCTGGATATTAAAAAAAAATTAGAGGTTTATCTATGTGTCAGATGTGGCAAAGTCTCAGAGCACCACGTGCATGAAACAGCAGTTGGGAAATTATTAGGTTGTTATCATTTGATGGACTCAGGATACAGATTAAATGCTTAAAAAGTTAAAGAAATACAGGTGACGCTGCCAGTCTTCAGGGAATGGAATTTCATTTATTATCAATAAGCTTGCCATATTTCAGAACACTAGACGAATAAAAAAATGAGAAATCAACTAAAGTGCTGTTATTTGGAAGCTGAGAAAACTACAAGTAAAATCACTCTCTCTCTTTCTCTCTCTCTCTCTCTCTCTCTCTCTCTCTCTCCGGGCGGTAGAATCAGTAAACTTTTATAGAATGAGCTTTATTTATTATAACTGTTATTATTGTGTTTGCATTTTTGATGTATACAGCATATAAAGCAAGGCGAATATCTGACGTGATCCCGTTTAAATATTATATTTGACTTATATGGTTACAAATATAGAATTTGTAAGGCTTTAACAGGTAATTACAAACAATTATTTAGTCCGGTAATTTAGTTTCTCAAAGTCATCATCATCAATGAATAACATCAATATCACATTCCACCGTTTCTGTACTACAGTAAATCAGACACTGCATGGCAAACTCTCTCCACATGCATTGAGTTGTCTCGGACTGTCAGCTCCCAACTTGTCACTTTTTAATATGTTCCGTCTCTATGTATGTAGAGTTCTTGGTGCCCTTGGCCAATCGATGGACATTCACGGTCCATGCACATGCATGGGACCCTTTCTAGTGCCCAGGAGTAGCATATTAGACGTCGACCGCGGCTGCTTTTATCAGCCTGCATCCTTGTGACTTGAAACAAATATTGTCCTCCCACCAGTGTCTACAGTGACATGATGCACACGTTCTCTGTCAGCTGTGTCATCTTGGGCTGACGACCGACGTGTACGTAGACGTACTTTAGTGGACTCCTGGGTGTAGGTCTGAGTATTCGCGAGAGGTTTTGAAGCTCTCCCTGTATGTGACCTTTTTTGGGAATCTCCCTCAAGACGTCTGTGCTTCTCTCAGTTTGTGAAGAACTGCTGGTAGAGCGTCCATTTTCTGTCTCACTTCCAAAGGGATGTGGTCATTTTCTTTGAAACTGTAAATACCAATAACGAAAAATTAATAGAAATTTGTCATGGATTTATATCCACGATCAGTTTATATTTTATTTATACTGTTACTTTTATTTGGGTCAGTTATTATAAACTAGATCCGACGTAATGTTGTAAACGTTCAAAAAAGAGCCTCCTCATGACGGGACGGAAATTGATATTCGCGAAGAACGAATATAAAAAAATTGATTTGCTTTTAATCCCCGCACATGGTTCAAAAGTCGAAACGTATGTATATTCCAATGAAAAAGTATACTTGTGTATTTGTGAATCAAAAAAATAATATCACTTTATTGATCTTATCATTCAGCCGCTCAGTTAATTAAATGTACAAACCTCGTTGTGTCTCCATTAGAACAGGTGTACTTGATGACCATGGGACTGGGGTGAAGTGACAGTTCTGCACCGTCGAGGAACTGGACAGACACTTCCTTGTTTGACCACTGGGTTCCCCAGCCGATACCGGGGACGAATACTTGACAGAGCATGCTTGGTGACGCAACAGGGCTACTGTGACAGCTAGATACAGAGGACAGTGTACGATCATGATTTGGCGCCATTTCAACAGACGACAGCGTCACATCCGGTTTAACATATATATCTGTCCTCCCGTCGATTGGCGTGCTGCTTCTTGGGCTCTCTTTGGTGGTTGACGGATTTAAGGAGCTGGATCGAGACTTTGAACAGTCATTGAATGGACGTCTGGAAAAAAGGAGAGATATCATGGTGATTAGAGACCCTAAAACTATGAAAAATAAGAGACTAAACATATTGCATAAATTTAACTAGGCTATTCTTAAAGCGATTTTTACTACAAAATATAATTAAATATAAATATAAATATAATTATCCAGGTCGTATCAGTTGTATAAAATGCATATAAATTGATAACTGCCTCAGAATATCGGCCCACTTCCATGCGTATATACGAACTTGAATATATAAAATTCACGATATGTTTCAATAGAAAAGTCTCAGTTGTCTCACCTTCCGATTACAGCAGGGAAGCCGGTCACTTCTGAACTTGTTCCTCCGTGACCGTCCATTGACGTCATCAGGTCGACAAAGTCAAAGCATTTCTGACGACACTGAAAATAACAGCGAAATGTACAATGAAGAATATCTTTATTTATTTTATTTAATTGCATTTTTACTTACTCTAGAGCTGTTATATTTATATGACAAAACAATATGTTGATTGTTATTATATATCTTATAAAATTATGATTACATCTGCTATTTAATATTTTAAAAGTAAATTTTATATAAAATACTGGTTTGACTATTTACCTTCAATGCATGTGCGAGGAGTTGCCTAACATGAGGATTCAAGTTTGGGGAGCTTGTATCAGAATCAAGCTTGAAAGTATTTCCGTCATTCAGGGTGATACTCGTGACGTCATGACTACAGCGGATTTTGCTGCCGTCATAAAATGCCGCCTCAAAGTCACAGTTGTCGTTCTCCATCAGCATACACTTGGCCTGGTCCGTGTACATGGTCACTTTTGGTGTCTTGGACTTGATCACATCAACGAACCTGAAAAGAATGGAAACATTTATAGTTCACAATATATATTTAGAAGATAATTTATAAATAGTATATAATATTGTATGTTTCTCTGCATTTTACAGCATGTCATATATTTGCTTCCACCAGAAGGGGAAGCGTTCATTCCCGTTCATATATTTGTAGGTGCGTTTGCTATCTTGAATGGAATCTCATAAATTTTCAGGCCATTTCGGAAACGGGCAAATTATTGAAGAATCGACTAGGTTTTGGTGTAGATAAGGCACATGATCTGGATCTATGAGTATAAAGTTGTATGGTTTGTTTAATAAAGATAATGACGGATATAAAGTTAGGAAGTCGAGAAAAATCTTGGTTTTTATTAACAATATCCGATATGCATGCACCTTTTTTTTGTTGACCCACACAGAGAAAATCACTGATTCATGGTACTAACCTTGCTGCATGCTGGTACTTCTTCCAGTGTTTCTGGGGCAACCTCTCGTGGCTGTACTCCTTGATTGAGCCTGCTGCAGGGCTGGCCGGACTGTCACTGACTGTCGTGTTGTCACACTGGGGCTGATAAATCTGGATCACTTGGCCATCAGGGCTGATCTTCATCACTTCTCTCACGATCTCGAGGTCCTGTTTAGTTCTCAGGATCTCCAGGTAAACGCTGCAGTCGTCTGTGGTCGTCATCTGTTAGGGAAATGGTGTAAAAACAGAATGTGACCTCTTGTATTTTATTCCCATTACATACAACTCTCGAAAGTTTAAATATAAATGTCACGTCCATAATGTTTTTATAATAAATTTGTTATTCCCCAGTTTTCCCTGAATCGGTACGATTGTCGTCTAAATTATATATATATATATATATATATATATATATATATATAAACAATGAGTAAAATATTGCGTATATTATATAATATTAAATTAACATCGCTAAGTATTTAATAAAGATACTTACCACAACGTTACGTATTTTCTGACGATAGGGCTTCAGACGATAAGAAGTCAGAGGAGGAGTAGGGCAACTGTCCACGTGACCACTTGTGACGTCATCGACTGAAGGTGAATGCCCTTCTTCTTGACTGTGGCTGAAAACCTAAAACCATAAGAAATGGTCGGTTAGGACATTTGATATGTTACAGACATCGGATGAGTCACCCATATTCAGCATATGTTTTAAAAAGCAACAATAAATTTACACACTTTCATTTATCAGTATTAAAACTATAGTTTGTTAAAAAATGTTATTATCCTGCATAGGAGAAACTGAGGTGTAAGCACATGTGCATTGGCTGAAATATATATAGTACCGAAAGGTTGTATCAACTTGACTCAGTGCAACAGTGATTCTTTATATGGCTGAAATATACATTACATTTAGATTCTATAGGCCTATAAACAAAATCAGTGATGGCCCTTACCATATTTAGAACTTTCATTTTGTTTGCTTTCTCTCTGATTAACAGACTTGACCTTGAAGTATTCTGATATGACCTTGATATATTAAATAATGTCCTTGTAATAACTGAATCGGGTACGACAATCTTTAACTGATCTCTGATCGAGAACAACTGACGGACTCTGAGAAAACGTCATTCATTTATACCTGTTAAAATTAATAAACGTGTTTCACCCCCTCAGATTCTGACCGGACCCGTTCTTGCTTCATTAGTCAGGTCACGTGGCCACCTGAGTCGGGCGAGGAGTGATTGGTAGAGTATTATATGATTAGTATTAATCAGTGTGGACCAGAAGGGCGAGTCAGGACGGAGTTACCAACCTGGAGGTAATTAGTGAAATTAAGGTAAGAGATCTAATACAAGTATATAACGATGATGACCATGGGTCACGATAGTAGTGATATAATGTTTATTATTTAATATTGGTTTACAATATAATGATAATGTATATGCATGAATTATTGTAAAAATAACTTTTTGATTTGAAGGATTCAAGAATTTAAAAAATGTTTTCCATTTTTTTTATGTTCCCATAAATTTATAAGTTTATCATGTGTTCTAATTTTCAATATTTAAATACATTAAAAAACACGATTTAAATTTGCCAGATTTATTTTCTCACTCCAAACCAATTTAAGTGTCGTATAATCGTGTATATTTCATAGACTAGTTAGTCTAAGGTGGTTTAAATAAAACCCAATAATAATTAAACCTGAGGTACATATATATTATTTAAATCCCAAGTGAAATGATAATCAGATTGATTTTACGGCGAAACTGAATTCTGCTCAGTATTAATTATCTGTAAGTATTTTTCTGTGGGATATAGGAAAACCGACTCACAGTTTTGGCATTTAGGAATAAATTGTTATTTATATAAAATATATACCTTACCTCCATATCTTTCTGACAAATCCATTAAAAATGAGTACCCGTTTTCAAACACTTCACATGGAAATTACAATTATCACGGATATGATGGTGAATCACATAATCAAGTGTTATTATAAATTCTTTACGTCAAATATTTAAAAACCATCCGAAAATAATACGTGTTCATTAGATATCATTGAAACGTCGGTTTATACCTGAGATATTATAACACGGGAGGTCCTGTGGTACATTTTGGATATGAAAACTATGCGTTAAATTATAATGTGTACATGAACTGAGAACAAAGAAACGTATATTATTATTACCATTTCCCCCCTTTTCTTGACTGTCTTCTTCGTGATATTATTATTCTTGTTTCGTCTTATCAGTGCTACGGGAACGACCTTCCTTCGCTTAATGGGCCGCCGAACTACCCATCTGGTCGTGACTTCGGTGACGTTTTTCGCACTCATCGAACTCGGGTGAGCGGTCACGCTCTAGGGGCGCCACCTGTCTGAAGGGACTGAGAGACTTGTAAATGCATCGTGAAGTGGGAAAAACATCATGGTCGGGAATAAACTTCATTGTTCATGGTCACCTCAGACAGACACAGGGGGCGTGGACGGTTTATTAGGCTTAGAGATGATATTGATCGGGCTGCTGTCATCATCATAAATATGAAACCGTTATATACATATGTATATGATTAACATTTTCAGTGGGTATCTCCCTCCGGGCGAGACGTTCACCGCGCCGAGCTCAGCCGAACCTGGAGGATCGCGAGACATTAGCATGTTTGACACAACTGATATTGTGCCAGACGACGAGTCAGACAGACATCAAGACAGACAAAGTGCACACACAGAACGGACCGCATAAATTTGATTGACATAAATGAATACAGTAGTTGATTTTAGTTTCAACCAATCTTACTGGTCACATTTTATTTTCTAAAATAGGAGGGCATGCGTCCGTTCCCGTTTGCGTGAGTTATGTTTGTTCACAATATAACTCATACAATCATGAACACAATCTCATGAGCTTTTCAGGGCATATCGGAATGAATCGATTAGATTTTGGTGTTAATCCGGCACATAATGTACTGTAATGTACTGACTTTGATATAAGTGTATAAGTTTTGAACCTATACAATTTACAAAAGTAAGACAGTGAAACAGTTTATTTAAAAAATCTGAATTTCTTCATAACTATGAATGTGTCTAGGGTGGTTCCTCCGCCCTTATTTGCACTGCCCTGATTACTACCCTGATTAATATCAGTTATGTCCTTAATACTCATCAAATCACTTCTCGTCGATTCACCTGGTCACGTACGTGACTTGGTTAATGAAACAAGAACGGGCCGGTCAGGATCCGACGAGGTCAAACACGTTTATTACGTTTAACAGGTATAAAAATTAAGTTTTCTTAGAGCCCGTGAGTGTTTCTCGATTAGAGGTCTTCTATAAGCTAGGACCGATATCCTATATATAGCTGTTACATTAATTTTCTTCAGCAGTTACAAGAACCTATTCTTTAATAAACCAAGGTCATGTCTAATAACTGGCCCATTTAATTAATCATGGTCAATTAATCAGGTAGGAAAGACTGAGGGTATGACATGCATGATATTAATATTTCTTTTATTTGTGAATCTCTTAAAGTTTAACCAAACAGAATAAGCTCCGTGGGTATAACATTCCCCCTTCCTACTGTCTACGGATTCTAGATTGTCTCTCAGATAGGCCTAGCAGACAACATGTTAGAACGAGCAAAGAAACTTCTTCAGATATAATCTTAAATACTGGTGCTCCACAAGGCTGTTTTCTGTCAGCCGTTCTTTTCATCCTATATACAAATAATTTGTCTGTGAGCCTTTCGGATTGTAAAAATTATCAAATATGCAAACAACACAGTCATTCTAGGACTGATACACAAGAATGATGAATCGCTCTACAGGAAAACCATTCAATATATGACTGATTGGTGTGACGAACACTTGCTTCAATTAAATGAAAAGAAGACTAAAGAAGTAGTCTTTGAATTCAGGAGATTAAACTCTGAAATTACCCCAGTTAATTGCTCTCAAAAATGAAAATGTAGATATTGTAGAAAATTATAAATACTTAGGATGTATTATCGACAAGAAATCTGAATTGGAAAGAACATGTGTTGAATCAATCAAAGAAAGCAAACAAAAGATTATATTACCTATATTATCTAAGAAAGCTAAATATTGACAAAACCATTATAACCATGTTTTATAATTAAGTAATTTCGAGTGTCCTAACTTATGCACTGGAGTGCTGGTTTACAAATATATCTGAAAAGTTAAAGAGACGGCTAAATAATACCAGGAAGAGAAATTGTAGAATAACAACTTTAACTAGTACTTCTCTTGCCACACACCAGGAAATCTGTAACACCAAATCCATTGCCTTCATATTAAAGATCATGAACGACACAATACATTCAGAGTTCAGTTTTTACTTTCAGGTAAACGCTTAGATGCAACATTCTGCAGAATATACTTTTAACTCGGAACCCTCTAGATATTTAATGTTTTAAAAATTATGTGTTTTACCTGCAGAATTATCTGTTTTATCAATTTTACATGCTTATTTTTACATGCAGAGTAAAATACGTTCCGTGTTAATTTTATTTACTTTTTGTTTGATTTTTATGTATTTATTTATTTATTTTTATATAATGAATTGCAAGTCAACAACAAATTCCTGGAACTGAAGGCTAATAAATATTATCTTAATATCTTATCCTAGTACAAGCTTGTGTTAACACAACCGTTTCGGGTTATGCATTTCTACAAATACGGACCTGCTTACACTGCAAACGGGTTACATTTTTGCATGATTTACATTTCAGATTTAATTTAATTTAATTTAAAACCGGACGTCCTTGCTCCAGTTGGGTGGGAAGAAGCTCATGCACAGCTCATCAAAAAACCAGGCCGCACGCGTTAAAGCATGTTTGTTCGAAGTGGCAAATGGGTGAACGTATGCGTTTACGCATTTTAGTAAGAAGTCCTTTCAGACCGAATTTCACTCAGGCCGAGTTAGCCATCCCGTATCAGCAACCATCGATTGGGATGCAAGATTTCGCGTTTATGTTGAATATTTTCGATCAACCTGAAGATATCGGGATTTCCGAATGTCCCAGATTTTCATAGTAAAGCTGTACTCGTTACCAATACGACAAAAAACAAGAAGCGTTTAAAACTTGGCCTAGAGTAGGAGGGGCACGTACAATTCGCCCGCTGTAGAAACCGACACGAAAACAAAAGAGACAGTACCACCGTGAAACAGGGTTTGTACTGTTATGTCTGGACACATTCATACATCTCCTTGATATTTGCCGTGTAAATGGTTTTACCAGTCAAATTTGTAGTATATCGTCACTTTTGGCAGTTACATTACTGAATCCACATTTTTCATGGTTGGGGGGGGGGGGGGGGGTTTGTAGCCTATTAATACGGGATATCGCTAATGGAGCTTCTCGTGTAGATGGAGGAGAAAAACGACTGGCTGGCGCAGCTGGAAGCTTGATTGTGCAGGCAAGCCTGATTCAGCCGGACACTCATTAACACAGACGAAACTGACAGTCCTCAATTTGTTAGCGTATATGCACTATGGAATCTCTAAAATCAATATGATCATTGAAAAAAATACGAGGTTAAATTGTTTCGTACCATAATGTATCAAAATTCAAGGAAACTTGCAAAATGATGTTTATCAATGACTAAAGACCCTCTGTACGTTTCCCTTATATCATTCGCTACAAGGCAGTTGATTCAAGATCAACTTCAAATGCGCAAACCGTGCCGAATGAAGAATTTTCTGATGTCTTTAATATTATGTAATATGGTCTAACACGGCAAAATAAATATGATGAATAATATATTTCAGGATGATTGGCAATTAAAAACACAATGTCCAGTGCCCACACTGCTGTGTTGAATGAATGGGCTGGTCAGGCTGGACGCTAGGGGGCACTGGTTGTTTGCCTGCAGTTTTTCAAGCAGGCAGTCATTTACTTCCTCCACACACAAGAGTATCGGTATTAGCAATATCCTGTATTGTCCATCGCCAAACCCTTGTCCTCATGTTTTTACGTGATGATTGTTTTAAGAATATTCTGTAAAAATGCCCTTTACCCCCAAGAAGATGTAGCGAATTCGACACGACCAGGTTTCACTGTAATTGTAATTGTAAATTATAATTACTTAGTTTGAAAAATAGACTGTAATTTCAATTACTTTTCAGTTACACTTAAATGAAATTATCTGCCTGAAATTGGAAAAACTTTTATATATTGCAACGCAATAGTCATCACTGCTGATTCATCTGTGCCTAAGTTTCATCTGAGCTGTGTTTCCAGCTTAGCACTAACAAAATTTCTGGGGAAGGTTTCTGTTGACCTCTCCCTGGGTTAATTTGAAGTAACTCTCTGTTTGTGTTCTGCCTAAATGCAAACATCCTGTCTGCAGTCATCCAGTCTTTCTGCTGGTCATCCAGAAACATCTTAAGGGGCTGGTTGCATTGTTTTTCATTGCAAGACCATGGAGTACCTACATATAGTTTCTCCTGAGCAGTGGCCTGTATGTTTACAGCTTAAGCTATAACTTAGTATATATGGGGTTCTGTGGGACTTCGCCCTGACAGGAAAGCACCCTCTTCTCTTGTTCTAACTGCGAAATGTCCAAGCTATCAGTAGTTTATCCAGAAACATCAGAATTCAAAAAGGGGCTGGTTGCATTGTGTTTGGAATGCAATGACCTATCAGTGACCAGGGAGTGTGGACATATGCAGTGATTTAACAACAATTGAGTCTTCATTACCTTTTGTGCCAAAAGTGAGAACACTGTTTAAGGATAAGTGACCTTCAGTATCTGTAAATTGTTTAGGCTTGTCAGATGTTTCATGAATGCCACTACTTTTCAGATTTTGTTGATTATGAAGTGCAGCCAACAGTTTGATAACATATCATAGACATGCATAATTCTATAATGCACCAGATAGACATGTTTTTAATGGAACCAAGCAGTGCAAGTAGTCTGTGTAGTTTTGTACTTTAGTATAATTAATTAGCAACCACAATGTATAGTGATACACCAACATGTTTAACTTATATACTTTTAATGTAAATAAACTCACTTTTGGGTTCAATTTCAGTGTTCTAAGTGTCCAAGTATTTAAACTGACAACAAAATAATTGAAAGTAATTGAAATGTTATTCAATTACTTTTCATTGTAATTGTAATTAATTACATTTGCAAATCTATGTAATTTCAATTATAAATTGACATTTTAAATGTAATTGTAATTTTTATTAATTACATTTTGATGTAATTTACCTCAGCCATGCTAGGTAATTAAGTGACTTGGTAATTATCCCTGCCTGAGATAGGCACAGGTACTCTGAATTGTGTACCCAGGTTTAGGTACAGGTACAAGTACCTGGTCCAAACCCTGCTTTAAAAAAAATTGGTGTGAGAGTGAGGACACAGATTCTTAAATAAATCATATAACAAGCTTAAACAAACATGGGTATTTAGCTGGGTGTGGAAACCATTTTTAATAAGTGAATCTTTAAACAAGAAATTAGGGCAGGTAGCTACAAGCTATTCTTAAGAATTTCTACAGGTCACATGGTCCTATTTGTTGACTTAGGGTCAAAAAGCCCTGAAGGAAAGTACTGAATGGTTTGGTCTGCTCTAGTTGGCTCTAGCCTTTATGCCAGGAGGCTTTAAGAAAGACTTATTGTTTCATTTTTAGGTATATTTAGCATATTTTCAAAGAAAATGGATGGTATCAGTCAAATATGTTTAAATTTGTGGCCAGTCAAAGACATGTTGTGCGAATGCTTGTTTGGGACTGCTTGGAGCCCTGGGTAATTTTGGTTTCACTGCATCTGGACAATAATTGTGAGAAAATGAAATACACAATCCCTGATTTCTTTTTTTACTTGTTTGACTGTAGAAAAAAAACACATTCCCAGGTAAACAAAAATTAAATATAAAAATTTATTTTGAAATTATTTAAAAGGAACCCATACCTCATGTGTTTTATAGATGTTTTATAGGGAAAATGAATACAGCAATGTATCCTTCACTATGACCTGTCTTCACAATATGGGCAATAATGCAGGTTGTTTACTGCCACAAAATAGTGCTCAAACTGATTTTCTGAGTCATTTTGCTTGAACTGATGTTCTGAGTCATTTTAGCTTATTCAAGTGCTCTATTCTTTATTTCCAGACTGTTTTTGTGAGAAAACTTTGGTTTTGGGAGGTGGAACTCTGACAGGTAAGACACATGAACTGTCACCCTATCTTTGTCTCTAACGAGACTGAATTACAACTCTGAGGCTGATTTGAATCGGTAAACAAAACATACCGGTAACATATATGTATTATCATTTCACTAATGGGTGTTGTGTCTGCATAAGTGAGAGTGGTGGGTGCAGTTTGATGAAGGTGGGGGGGGGGGGGGGCGTGGAGTTACAGTAGAGATGAATAAATTTGTCCTCTGCCTATGGGTCATGATTGGGCATTTATCTACAGTAAGATGTCTCTTAGTTCTCCAACCAAACCTGACACTTGGTCACTGCATCTTCGTTCCTTTGAGAGATTGACGAAAAACACTTCAGGAAGGTGTAATATCAGAACCACTAGTTTGTTTTTGTTCATATTAGGCTCTATTATTTCCTATGCACCTACCAGAAATTAGATCAATATTATTTAATTTTTAGATGTTGTGGATCTGAACTGTACAACAAATATTTTCTCACTTAACATAGTTTTAAAAATAGTAAAATAGATGTGAGTGCATAATTTGACTTGATACAAGGCAAATAACGGGTATGGTTTTTCCCATTCCAATGTAGCCATGACAACCAGACTCAGTAGGCAATCGGATAATTTGGCTGGTAAGCCTACTCGAGTTGTGATACTATTAATATGGAGGAATGTATCGCAGTGGTCTTGCATCTGGTTGCATTCATATTGTGGTAAACGGCCCATAATCTCAATATTATGCTTAGAATGGTGAATAAACACAAAAGTATATATGTGAGCTTGCAACCCAAACTGAAAAACCGTCTCCATGGACACTGGTCATTTCCTGTGTCACTTGCAAGTTACATGAGTCCTGTAACCCATGCGAGCTATGCTTGTGTTTATGCGGTCATAAATTCAACAAACATGCCGAGGGGTTTACCAATGTGCTGGGTTAAACAGGAATTTTTCTCGCTCATATTTGGTATTATTAGAAAGTACACAAAAAATGTTGATTATGTTGATTGACAGTGCACCTGTAGCCCATGAAGCGTTGTCAGAAATGACGAAAATATTTGCATCTTCATAAGGCCTTATAATGCTATTCTCACATGTAGATGTCATGACACTCTTGCGCAAATCTGGTCGTAATGCAAGAGGGTCAATATAACGCTAATTCCAATGCTGTGATGACCTCAAAAACCATAACATTATCTAAACCCTGACCCATTATTCATTTCCTTCATCAAGGTTGGGGTGAGGTACTTGTACCTGAATCTGTACCTAGTTACACGATTCAGAGTACCTGGACCTGTACCTGGCTGTCATTAGGAGGAAGTATCTGCTACCTTTGCCTGGTATAAGGTACTCCAGGTACATGTGTGACACTGGAAATGGCTTGGGTCAATTGCATGTACAAAGCTGTCACCCCTGTCGGGGCATTTACCTGATCTCTGGCAGGGGTAAAGACCAAGCATTAATCCTACTGCCTTTGAAGATGTGTGGGCCAGCCGGCTGGTCAACCACCAGCCATTAAACAGGAAGTTCATTGTGGCATCAGCACAAGTAAAGGGCAACCGACAAATGATATGAACAGGGTTGCCTACATGACCCATGTAGATAATTGTCTAGTATGTACACAGAACACCGTCAAAAAAGAGTAAATGAAAAAGTTAATGAACTACATACTATATCTCTGAACTTTTGGCTCAGCTTTGTATCCGTCTCTGTTCAGTGTAGTCCAGCATATTTGCAAGTCTTATATCTTAATGAAAAGATACTTAGTGATCATATTTCTACTTTGTAATAATATATTCTGCCATTTTTCAATGTATGCCATCATCCAATGATGTTGTTCAAATGGTTTTGTACCTGTACCTGACGAATATCCCAAAGTACTCGTACCTGTACCTGCACCTAGGCACCTGTTGCATGTACCTGGCACCAACCCTGGCTTGCATATAGTTATTATGTTATTATAATTAACATTGTATCATTCAGTCTAATAAATAAAGACAAGGCCTGTTTCTCAATAGCTTATCCTGATGCCTTTGAAGATGTATGGGCTAGCAAGCTGGTCAACCTCCAGACATAAAACAATAAGTTCATTGTGGCATCAGGACAAGTAAAGGACAGCCAACAAAGGACAAAAGATATGAAAAGGGTTGCCATATGCCACATGTATGTGATACTTTAAATGTCAAGTTCATAAATCATATATTCCGTCTGTCAGTACAATATCAGATAATAGTGAAAGTGTCATTTGTTCTCCACATGTATGTACTCACTTATTAAAGCTAGCTTTTGAAAAACGAAGGCATTTATTTCCACAAACGTAAAATCTTCGAAAAGAAAATTACAGAACTTGCAGCATTTTGTATTTCTCATGTCGGTGTATTAGCAACGTGAAGTTCCCTTGAAAGCTGATTCTTAATTTACTGTAAAAGTTGACCCATGTCCAGGTAACTATAATTACACCCTGCAATCATATTGGGAGACATTCCTTTGTTTCTGTGTACAAGAATGATTGCTGCCTAATTTCAAATTTAGCTGTCTTGACCCATGGACTCATTATTTGTCTGCCTAGCAGGCCAGTCCACATTCAACATTTATTGTGTTGTGCTCTGACATTGTCTTGCATTGTTCCCATTAGATTCACCAGCTATCATGAAATTTCCTAACCTGTAATAAGGCCACATTTAGATTATCTTCTGTGAGGTATTCCAAACAATGTCCCGTTTAAATATATGCTGATAGATGTTTGCTTACTGCATAAGACTGGGATGGTTTCTCAGTATAAACAGGTAAGGACCTTATATTAGTGTTCTGGATTTTACTTTTAACCAGAATTTGTCCTTAATTTTAGATGCTGATAGATGTTTGCTTTCTGTGTAAGACTTGCACAGTGATGCCATCAACAGCTCTTTATTTTGGATAGTTACATTCTGGGTTGTTAATTTCCTGGGAAATAAGCATATTTCCAAGGGAACTGGGCATTCCTGGGATTTCCAGGAAATACTAGGAATTACAGAAAACTACTGGGAATTTCAGGATTAATTGTCACACCTTCCCTCTGTTTGTTTAAATTTTTTTCATAGATTGTCTAAAAATTATTATTACTTTGCAGTTCTTCTGCCTGTTTTGGAATTTATTTTTATCAGCAGTCTCATTCACACCTTATTAATTCATACCTTTATGTGGTAATCATGACAGAAGAAACCAACAGTTTTCTTATGTGGGTACCACAGAGGGTCCGAGACATGTAGTCCATTCTTTTATTGAGTCAGTATCAGCTGAAGATGTACTGGTAATCATGCTTCAATTTTGGCTATCTAAATGAATCAGTGTGATTGTTGAACTGGACTTCAGCTATCATTATAAACCTTTAATATCAGGCTAAATTGGAAACAGTGGGCAGTTTCTAGAAGTACAAATGTTAAACCACATAACTATAAGTTGTTAACCTTAGCATCAGTTGTTACATTAACCATCAAGAGAAAAAGAGATAACTGATGAAGTCAAAATGAGATTTAGCTGTAAACAGTTCTTAATTGAGTTAATACAATCAGAACTGAGAGAATGAAATTATAAAAATCTGATTAATGTTTTCCCACATGAACTCATACTCTTTAATTCAAACAGAACAAGGGTGATAAAAACCAGAAGGTCAGACGTATCCCAAAATATACGTCATAGTAAACTTCTCTATCAATAATCATGTACCGTAGGAATTGTTTTTTCACTTTGATTAATTTAAAAGAGGAAAAGACATGCATGTTACAAACTGACTATATTATATGCAGACCGCATACATGCTTTTAAAATTTATGTAATGGAATAGGTTGAAACGGCTTTACCAGTGCTGAAATAGGTAAAACTGTGTTAACCTTTTCTTGTTAAATACACAAATATACAGAAATTTTTTTATTTCCTGGTTACATTGGTATTTCCCAGGGTGGGATTTCCAAGTAATTCCCAGAAGGGAGTATTTCTCAAGGCAGGAATTCCTAGGATCTACCACCTTGGAATTATCACCTTGGTAATTCCTGGTTTCATTCCATCAACACTTCAATGTGAAAACAAATATATCACTCAAAAATATTGACATCATATGAAAAGTTCAGAACACAGCAGTCGATATGGAGAAACATCTTGCTTTTGGGAAATGATATTTTACTCCTGATTGCAAAGTGCAGGTACAGTTCATTCAGAAGATATTTCAGTAATGCTTTTATGGATTCAGCTGATATTATGGTATGCCCATTGACCATGGAAATATATGTTTCTTCCTGAGAAATAAGATTTGTGGTGCTACCCCAGTTCTCACACTTTAAAGCAAAACAGTTACAATTATTCCAAGAAAGTGCTTACTTGAAGTCCTGCTTATTTGTAATTGAATACTTGGTATATCTGTGGAGGTCAGAGAGTAGACATAATTTGAAACAAGCAAATACCTGTGCTACGCACGGTTTGGGGCAAACACAGCAATCAATCAGTACGGTGGTATCGGAAATTCACAGGTAAACTGGAGATACAGAAAATCACACAAATCGTGTTACCCTATTAATACATAGATCCATTAGGGTGGAGCGCCGTTCATCCGAACATCTCGGGGGACACGGGTTTTGTTCGGATAAACGAACGTTCGGATGAATGAACATCTGTAAAATAAAATCTTTCATCGATGTTGTCATCCCGGTATTACTACTAAATGGTGGTACGGTGTCACGGACTTTGGTTAGCTTTCAGAGTTATAAAAAACGTGAACAGAACGGAATAATGTGTTATAAATACCTTTTTACTATCAAATCAAAATTTCAATCAAGCTATTATAATATCTTTAATTACTTTATTAAGATTTTTTGTCAGTAAAGTACATGTACCAGTTAATCTTTCGCTGAATGTGTGGATATCCGCCATGATAGATTTACTGCCCTCCGTGATGCCCCTATGTGCAGACAGTTAAACTAAATGTGCTTGTGAGACTCATTTATTACTTGCTGCGATGTAGAAATTGACAAAATATAAAAAAAAAGTTTTATATGAATGCACAGTTTATTTACAACAATAGTGCAGAAATATCACACAAATATCACATGAAAACTGATGAACATGGGGTTCGGCGGATCACATGCATCGAGAAAGTCACATCATAAAATCAGTTAAAATAACTGCGGATATCAGACTGCCTGGAACGATAACTGCCTGCCTGATTTCTGATGTAGCGTAGCACACTCAAGTGAAGCGGGTCGGCCTTCGGTAGGCTCTCTAACCACGATAGAACACCTTCGACATGAACAAATACCTCTGAAGCTGTGGGTGGGGCCTCACGGGGGCTGATGTGTTTTCCTCATTATCAGATGTCTTGGGAGCAGCTTCTTCAGTGACTGACTGCACAATCTCCTCGTCTGTCAGCATTGCAGCAGTTGGAAGATCACCATCACAGTGGAGCCAGTCAGCAACTATCAGTTCACTGTAGTCCGAGTCCACCGCCTTGGCAACTGAGCTGACCTGAATGTCTGTCGGTGATTCCACCTCATCCACATCAGCTGGGTGCTGAGCACCAGCAGGAGATTTAAGCTCCAGAAAAAGGGAATTCTTCCAGCACTTGTGGATTGTAGACTGTCTCAGGTCATTCCAGGCATCACCTAACAGGTTGATGGCATCACGCAAGTTGAAACCGCGCATCCATTCTATGATGGACAAGCTGTTGTTGACGCAGTCTGCAAGCAAGGATGACAGCAAGCATTTACGATAATATCGTTTTGTACATTCTATGATGCCAGCATCACAGGACTGTATCTTGCTGGTGCAGTTCTTCGGCAGGAAGATACACCATATGTTCCCGTCACTAGTCCGCAGTTCATCTTCAATGGGATGGGCGGGGCAGTTGTCCACAAGAAGTAATGCGCATGCTGGCGTCTGCTTCAGACTCTCCCTTGCATACTGACGGACGGACGGGACGAATTCCTGGTGAAACCAATCTGTGAAGAGCTCACGGCTCATCCATGCGTTTTTCTGAGCCCGATACGCCACAGGCAGGGAGTCCATGTTCACGTGCTTGAAACACCTTGGTTTAGTTGACTTCCCGATCACCAGGGGGCGCACTTTGTGTTCACCGTTTGAGTTGGTGCACAACAGAGCAGTAATCCGCTCTTTTGACACCTTATGTCCAGGAGCACATTTCTCGGACGCATCAGCTAGGGTTTTGTCAGGCAAAACCTTCCAGTAGAGACCTGTCTCGTTGGCGTTGTACACTTGACAGTCTCTCAAACCTTCCTGTTCTTGCAATTCACGCACATGGGATCAGAATTCGTTGATGTGGCTGGTGTCCGCTGACAAGGCCTCGCCCTGAATCTCAAGCTGCCGGATGCCATGACATTCCTTGAATCGCTTGAGCCACCCACTTGACGCCAAAAATGTACTGTCAGAGCCATGCATCGACTTGTTGTACATCGCTGCCTTTTCCATCAGGATTGGACCGGAGATGTGGCTGCCTTTAGACCGTTCCTGCAGGAACCATGTGTATACGGCCGCATCCAGCTTGTCATCAGATGCCGTGCGCATCGTCTTTCGTCTCTTTGAAGCATGCGTGTCTGGCATCTGGCCCTTGAAATCCTTTAGCTTCTGACCACTGTTCTTGATGTCACTAATAGTAGATCTGCCAACATTGAACTCTCTGGCCAGCTCAGCTGCCTTGGTGCCTCGATCAACTCTCTCCAGAATGCTGAGCTTGTCTTCAAGTGACAGGACATGGCGTTTGCCCTTGCGAGACCCTGACTCCATCTGACATGAAACTTGAGTGCTGTGTTGTCGTGGTGAAGATTTGCTAAATTGTGAATGAACTTGCATGTCATGGTATAGCTTATATAGAAGATAGATTTGCCTGCACTGTTAAACTGCTCAGATGAGTACAAGTTCGAGCGTATCAGAGTCCGACATTATCAGCTCAAAATCTACTCGCTCTCATGGCCGGATGGTTTGCAGATGTGAACAACTCGACATTGCAGGACACAAGGTTAATTAGGGCACTCGGCCGGTGGTAGTTTTCACATCTATAACTGCTCAAATGAGTACAAGCCCAAGCTGCGTGTGTACAACTTGGGTAATTAGGCGTTGTCACACCTGCAGAAACGAACCTGTGATGCATTCATAATTAGTCGGGACCGACGGGGAGTAAATACACGAGCCATTATCGGTTCTTCTTATTGAATAAATATTATTTTTATATTTCCAGATTTTCAAAATTACGGATAAACGGTCATAATTTCGGTTCTCCAGTTTTAATTACGGATAAACGATTTTACGGATAAATGGTGTTCGGATGAACGGCGCTCCACTGTATATGTATGGTGTTTTGGATAAATATCTTTCGGAACAGCATTCAGAACATGTTTTGGTAACAGATATACTGTCGCACACATCGGCCAAAGCCAGTGCATAACATGCATGTGGTCAGGATCTTTGCCAAATAGTCACATACACGTGTACCATGTGACATGAGAAACTGATCAACAGTATTACATATAAATACAAAAGAAACCGTCCACGGAATAGACCTAAGAAGAAAATACAAAAATACCTGTTTTATTTGTAACAATGATGGCCATGATTTGTATTGAAATAAGCATACATACTGAATGAAAGAATTAAAAGTCTTTAAATACAAAGATTATTACATAAGCATCATTGAGAATCAGATGACACATGCATGTAAAAGAATCAAATACCAGTACAAACATATAGAATATTCATTTTTACAGGGGTTTTACATTTGCAACTGCAGTAATGGGAAAAAAATGTCAATTTTCAAAATATTTTATGTCAATATTATGTTTTTACAACTTTGGCGGTGTCACTGCACACATGCACACAATAACTCTACCAACCATGACGTGAATATGGTTAACATTTTCTTTACATCGGTTACATAGTATAGGCCTACATGTGAATATTTGTCAAGTATCTCAATCGCATGAAAGCCCTGGACTTCGTGTAACCAAGTGCATGCAACTGTGTAAGACCAAAACAAAAATAAAATGTATGGTTCTCAGGCACCACCTGTGTCAATTATAGCCCCCCCCCCCCCCCCCCCCCCCCGCATTAAAAAAATTATTTTGAATTTCATCTTCCAAGAAGATAATACAATTTTGATCAGATTTCCTTTGTTATGTAGTGCTTTTGTGTGTTTAGCAAATAATTCTGTTATTTTCATGCTTTTCCCTGATCATATGAAATTTTTATCGAAACATACAAAACAAAGGTTAAATATCACCCAGCCTCACAGGTTTCTGAAATAAAGTGCCTGAGAACCATATCTTTTTTTTTTGTTCTATCCAATATGATTTCCTGCGACCCAGTAGATGTGCACTCAAGCATACCAGGTCCTGAAGAGGGCTCTTGCAAAACAATTCTTTCAAAGATCCCCTTTTTGAGAAGGGATAGCTGATGTAGATTGTTTTGGGCTGGTCACTGCGAAATGTAAGAAAACCCCCAGATAGGGCCCGAAGACACAAAGAAAAGAGGCGCCCACAGGGAAGCAAATATCAAAATTATTAATAATCCACGTAATACACAATTATTGTATCCGCCAAAACAGATACTATGTTTTCAGCTGCATACTATGCTTTCAGCTATACGGATACTATGCGGATACTATGTTTTTAGCTGCACGCCGCCGCCGCGGCCGCGTAGGTGTCCGGAGAACTCCTCCGTAACCGCTGGGCGGAATTTTACGAAACCCAGAATTATGTTTGGGTCACATGTGAACTGCTGCGCCCCAATTTTGTTTTTACCTCTGACCTTTCCTCTGCGCTCTGCGTCCGTTTGTGCGTCTGTTTCCACACATAAACCCACATATCTCGGGAACCGTTTGACGGATCAGGAAAATTTTTTTTGCACAAATGTAGCCCTTGGAGAGCTTTATAACATACATAAAAAATGGTGGCACCACCTGCAACCATGTTTGCACAGTGTCCATCTGTTGGTCTGCCTTGGGTTAAAATCACTCATATCTCTGCAGTGATTTGACTAATTCACCTAAAAATTCGGCATACTTATACATCCTGGATAGCTTTATTGATAGGCGCCACCTACATTCATGTTTACGCTGCAGACATCCAAGCTCATATCTCAGGAACCGTTTGACCGATTGGGCCAAAATTTTGCATTTGTATAGATCTCACATAGCTCTTTATCATACGCAAAACTGGTGGCGCCACCTTCAACCATTTTTGCATAGCGTCCATCTGTTTGTCTGCCACGGGCTAAAATCACTTATAAACATATTGTGGTTTGACTTATCTGCCTCAAATTTTGCATATGTATACAACATGGACGGCTTTTGGATTTTGTGGTAGGTGGCGCAACCTACATACACCATTTGGCTGCAGACATCCATGCTAATATGCAACACTTCACTCTATTTCCCCTTGCCACTCAATCCATGCCTCACTTCACCCGTTCCACTCTGATTTAGGCGGATACACGTAGTCGCTTGTCGACTACCCATATTCTAGTTGAAAATAAAAGTGGGTGAAATCTCTTCGTACAAACCAGAAACATATGTATCTCAAAAATCTTGACAGTCCATATGGCGGTATCAGAAGAGATACGGAAAATTACAAAAATCGCCTTGCGCTATTAACATATAGATGGGCCTTTGGAATGCCAATTTTAATTATCTTTGCATTATCTTGTTCCATTTAATTAATTTAACTGTTGGGTTTTCAGCAATGTTTGGTCACCACCTTCCCTTCTATCACAACAGCTTGATCAGAGACAATTGCATTTAAAATATCTCAAGAACCATTAAACTAATTTCTTTCATATTTTGGTACCACTGTGTATGATCGGAATGTACAGATTCCTGTCAGTTCCGGAGTTCTGGCTCTCATTTACATGATCACAGCAGGCAGTGTTAAATTGATATTTCATCAACCAGTTGACCGACTCCAAACATGTTCGGTGCCTCCTAAAATTGTTTGCTCAGCTGACTGTAAGCCATCTTGGGGTATAAGTATGGCGCTTTGTCTCACTTCTGTCCGGTCATCTGCTAGCGGGGCACAAATTGTAACCACTGACCCTAGAAGCCTGTTACTAAATATCTAGGGAGGTCCATAAAAATCTCCTTGGAAACCTGAAATTAGGTCACTGCAACCTATATCCTCTGAGCCATGGAGCTTGTAAGTACCTTGCAGAATGATAAAAAAATTGATACAAAACCTCCAATATCATGATAGTTAATGCATGGATTGTCATGAATCTTGCCTTGAATATTGATCATGACTAGTTTTTCAGTTCCAGAAAAAGTGGTGGGGCCACTGTTATTTTTCTATTTTTAGGAATATTTTTCAATTTATTTTACTCTAAAATGACAACAATCATGTCAGTTTCTCAGCTGTATTTCTATCTAGTGTCCCAAAAAGTGGTGTGTTATTGATCACAAGTGGATGCCCTATAGTAATCACCCTGTCTGTCTATTGCTCGGTCTTCCTGTCCATCCATCCATCCACACAAATTTGTGTCCCACCACTAAAGCAAGAACCTGTAGGATTTTTCTGTCATGAGGTCAAAGGTCAAGGTCACAGGACTTACCTATTTAAAAAGATTATGGCTACAATTTAAGCCAAGCTTTTCATCCCAAACTTTCCATCTTGCACTTTTAACTGACTTGCCAGTATGGGGAGAGCATAAATGAATTTGGGGTCATAAGGTCAAAGGGGCCATCTGATCACAAATGAGTTTCCAGATGATAATTCCAGTTTCTTTGACATATTGGTGTTTAAACTTAACTTATATATGGCTCACCACTAAAGTAAGAACCCTGTTGACCTTGGGGTTCAAAGGTCCAAAAATCATAGGTCAAAATCATTGCCCATTGCTTTAAAAAGAATTTGAATGCATTTCAAGCCAAACTTTTCATCACAAACCTTCCATCTTCAAAATATTGCTTACTTGCCAATAGGGGAAGATTCTTTATGATTTTGTGGGTCATAGGGTCAAAGGTCAAGGTCACAGGGTCTATCCATTCAAACATTATTTTATGGATGAAAATTCTGATTCGGATAGACAGATTTATTTATGACCCACCACTTAAGTTAGAAACAACTTGATTTTCAAGTTCCAGATGTCAAAAGTGAAGGTTTGCAGGAGCTACAGCAAAAGATTGTGGATGCACTGTAAATCAAACATTTCGTCCCAAACTTTCTATATGTCATACATGGCTTACTTGCCCAAAGTGAAAGAAATCTGTAGATTTTGAGGTTACCTGGTCAGAGCTCAAGGTCACTGGACCCACCATTTTTTAAAAAGATTTTTACAATAATCTAAAAGCTGCAAGTTCAAGAATAATTAGTTCCCAGATTTTTCGGTCACAAGGTCATTTGTGATCTTTTATGCTAGCCATAAACTAAAATATGATAATATCTTTTACATTATCTGATAATGAACAAGATTTCCACTAGTTGTTTATTTCCTTAGCTAGGCCATCCATTGTCAAATTTTTAGATTTTGTGCACAAACTTATTGTTTATATAATGATGGAAATGCTCTGTTAACTGTATGATTAGATTGTGAAAATGAACCCTCATGAAACACTGTAATTAGTATAAAACTGAAAAATGCTAAAATATATTGCAGTGAATATGTTGCAAACATCAGAATATTCATGATCACTTTTGGGCCATGTTCAACCTAAGGCCTGAGAAACCCACATGTCATGGTCAGGGGCCCTGACTGCATCACTCAATAAAAAGTTTGACTCAAGAACAATTTTCAGGGCAAGGGCTTTGACTGCATCATCTTAGTTATGTATGAAAGTTCACATGAACATCTACTGGTACACAGTAGTAGGACTTATGACCATTGGGTCTTATTACCCCATCACCCTGATAAATAGTAATTAACCCGTCTAATTAAGCATGCCTCCCCCCCCCCCCCCCAATACCCTGCCTTGCACCAAGTTACTGGAGGCTCTATTACATCATTCCAGGTAGCAGGGCACTCATTAGGAAACCCAAAGGGTCCTGATAATAACTTTACATTGGCCAATGAAACTATATGCCACACAAACATGGTCTCATGCTCAAGAAACCTATACAGGCTCTTTGAAGACTGCAGGATGCCAGCCAACATGAAATCATGCATTACTTGTAACACCTGAAACCTTCCAGAAGCCCAGCAAAGCCTTGTGACTGCATCACCCCAGCCAGTTAGGTAGTTTTATAGATCTTTAAGTCAAAAAATAAAACAAATATAGGTTTTAGGCACTTTTGGTGCCTAAAACCTGCCCAAAACCTGTTTTAGGCAGGGCAGTTTTAACCAGGTTAAAACCTATGGTTAAAACCTTCCTGCTTAAAACTTGCCAACCCTGGGTAAGGCCACAGGACCATCATTCTTTAAAATTTCTTGAAAAATATCCTTATAGACAAATTCAGCTGGACGTCAAGACCTATGGGTCCCTAGTGATTATCTTCCAGACGTGAAAGCAGAAAATGTTCATGTCGGAAACTTTTGTATTTTGCAGGTTGACAAAGTTTGGTGGTGGAATCTGAAAAAAAAAATCCAGGACTGGTTCATTAATAAAAGACACAAACATGTCCGATGATGAGGTTGCAACAAATATCAAGGAACAGGACGATGACATGTTGCAATATATCAAAGTTGAGGTGGTGGATCATGAATCAGTAACTGGTGATAATCAGACTGAAAAAGTACAAGCTTGTATGTCGTCAAAAGTACGAAAAGGCAAGGCAAATGTTTCTAAACCTTACCCAAAGGCTCTCTATGTTACAAAGGTTAATGCGAATGTCTCTGATCACTATTCTGAAGAAGATGACTCTGATTGCACCAGTCATGATGACAGAGTGACATCTTGCGCATCAGAGGTACAAGAATGTATTAGTCATCATTCAAAGTCAGCATACACATCAAAGGCTAATCAAGATATCATTGATCCATGTCATAATGAAGAAGAAAGTGATTTTGGTGATGATGATGATGATGATGATGATTATGATAATTACAATGATGATAATGATGGGGTTGATCATAATGTGATGTTAAAAAGTAACAAAAGAATTGATGAAAAAGTGATCAAAACATACAGGGTAGGAGACAGTCATGATGATGAAAACTATGATGATGATACTGACGGTGATGATCTCGATGAAGAGAAGGATGAAGATTATGATGATGAAGGAAAGGAAGGCGTTGAGGATCAAGTTATGTCGAAAGTGCCAGCAGAGGTTGGAAGGGATGGAACAGAATCATACACAGACACAGATGAAGATGATAGAAATGACAGTGATAATGAGCAGTTAACTGGTGTAGCTCAGACTGATACATACAAGACAAAAACATACACTGGTAAAGTCGACTATGATAATTGTAGTGATAGTGATGATGAGGATGAACATGCAAGTGAGGGAGAAGGACTGACTATGCCAAGTGGTTCTGTTTTATGGATGAGAGAGTCTGGGTGTAATCCACAAATCAGACGAGTCGTACCAAGTATTAATCCACTAAGAGATATGCGTTTTGATAATTGCTTTTCACGAAAAGATCGTATGTGGACTCGAAAGGTTAAAGAAAAGCCATATGACTATTTTGGGGAATATTTCAATAGGAAACCTATTCGTACAGATGACACTAAGAAGAACACCAGAGAGAAACAGTTCAAATGTAAGGATTGCAATAAAAGTTTTACCACAAAAGGTTATCTTGCAGTGCACTCCAGGGTGCACAAGGGTGAAATGCCGTTTAGGTGTGCACACTGTGACAAACGTTTCCCTGCCAGAAATCTGTTGAACAGACATGTTAAGATCCATACTGAGACAATAAAGAACATCAGGTGTGATGTTTGTGGTAAATTGTTTGCACAAAGGAGTCATCTCGTTGCTCATTTTAGGATCCATAGTGGAGATAGACCATATAAGTGTGAACATTGTGACAAGTGTTTCCCTGCAAAAGGTGAGCTTACCAAGCATATGAGAACTCACACTGGCGAAAAACCGTATAAGTGTGACAACTGCAGTAAAGGGTTTGCTACGAAAGGTGAACTAACAGGACACAGCAGGACACACACCGGTGAGAGACCGTTCAAATGTGAACTTTGTGGAAAGTGTTACTACACTAAAGGTATCTTGAGATCACATATGATGTCTCACAATGCAGATAGGCGTTACAAGTGTGACTACTGTGATAAGTGTTTCTACAGAAATGAAAGTCTAACAGTGCACGTTAGGACTCATACCGGGGAAAAACCTTATAGCTGCGAAATGTGTGACAAACGTTTCTCTACAAAAGGCAGCCTTACGGTGCACATGAAGATACATACAAGACAAACGTCTACGCTTACTGGAGAAACGCCCATTGGTTGTGAGTTTTGTTGTGAATACTGTGGTACACGGTTTTCCAGGAAGGACAATCTAATGCGTCACATAAAGACACACACGGGAGAAGGGCGTTACGTTTGTGAGATTTGCCATGACTGCTTTTCACGAAAAGATAATCTTCTGATGCACGTCAAGAGAGTACACTTTCAAACTGAAGCTACAGACACGCCCTTTAAGTGTATATTCTGTGGTGATAAATTTCCTCGAAAAAATAGTCTTCTTATGCATGTCAAGACTCATCATCAGACAAGCTAGTAAAAATGGATCATAATTTAAAATTTCTGTCCAGTACAACTATTATTTGTATCACACGTGTATATTCACTTAATAATAAAACTGGTGCTGGCGGGATATTGGTTTCCTCTCCACGTTCAGGCTTTGATCCTTAATCAAAAATTGTGTCATACAGGTTAGTATGAAGTCGGGTTAATTTTATTTTAACTGAGTAAAAATCAGAGGAGAAACAGCGAGAAACCTAGTTATATCTTCGTCCGGCCGTCCGGGTTTTGTTATCATGGTCTTGTCCGTACCGTACGAACAATTAATGTGATTCTTGCAGAGGGAACATAAGATCAAAGACGGTCGTAATGAGAATGACGGACGACGACTTTCACTGTGATACTTAACAGGTAATTAATCTAGAGCTATCAAGAACGACAATGTAAAGCTCGACGAGGATGAAAACATGGACTTGTGGCCTACAGGTACGCTGTCACTTAAAGTTAACCTGACCTATCGTGAATTATGATTGTGTATGTAATAACAACACCTGGCATGTGCGAGAAAAAGCCCGTTGTAGTTAAGCATATTGGTAAAACATCCTGCATGTTAAGTTAACTTCTGATTGCATAAATGCGACATATGTCGCAGTGATAGTTGGACGATAGTCAGCTTGTACGTGACAAAGGACACGACTTAATACCATAGATGGATTTACCATTTGGTCTGAGTGTCGCACGTATACTTTTGTAATTGTCACTCGTAGCCAAATATTAGGATTATGGGTTTATCTCGAGGTCGATGAAAAAGGATGCGGTGACGTAGTCCAGTCCACAAAATACGAGTCCAGACCACTCGAATCCAAGCCCGGGTCCTTGAGGTTAATGTTTTAGTCGACCTCTTCCCAGAGGCCGAGTTACTTGGAACCCAAGTCAAATTCCCCCATTTTTTGTTGTGAATAACAACAGCCACTGCAGGTTTGGGCCTGGAATGACATAGCACCTGATCTAAGCATCTGACGAGTGACAACGCCTGTTGAAGATTCTGCCCGTTTGAGGTCGTTGAATCAGTTACCGGTCACCGGTGTCTAGTATCCGTATGTATGACACATCGCCAGTTAGAAGAAATAAGGGAAAACATAAACCTATTGCAAGACGCCTTAACATTTTTATACCCCAAAAAGTGCCCCCTCCCTTCTGGTCTGGTATGTCCCAGTTGTGTCACGTCTTACGTTCCCCTGATATTGACATTTTCGTTTGACATCGCAGGACGTACGTGGCGATCTTGGGAAGCAAAAGAGCCAAAATGATGATTGTGTAAAATTATGAAATAAACTATAACTTATCCAAACGATATGTTTAGTGTATTTGTCATCTTAACGCGAACATATTACATACGAACGGTATTTGAAAATCATATACACGTACTGTTAATATAAACAAGGCGAAACATTTTCGTAGCTGATGCCATCTGCAGCTTATCACAGGATGTAAAATCCCAGAAACGATCAGCAAAACTACCTAAATAAGCCGTCATATTTGTTATAATTACCATTTAAATATCCTCTGAACCAACGCACTTTTATATGTGTAACCATCTTTCGCAAATGCCGGTCGATAAACTCCGCGAGTCTTTGCTGATCTGCAAAGAGCAAGTTTGCAGTTAACTATAACTTTACCCAATATTTTCAAAGCGGAAGGTGCTCAAAATAAACAAGCGCTTTTTCCCGTGCATTCAGTATATTCTGTGAATTTATTACGCGTGTGTAGATTTAAAAATACAACGATCAAGCAATTTGTTCCCCCTTCCGACGCTCGACCAACTTGACACACAGAGGCATGCTTTTATTTTTAGAATTCATGTTGTTGACAATTAATTTGCATTAAGCTTGACCACGCGACAAGTGCAGAAACGCCGATCAGAGACTCACAAAGCACACCCCCTATGAGATCAATTAAACTGCTTGCATTTTAAGATGAGAAGGATTGTTCGCCGACATTTTGAGCTTTTATTTTTTTGTGAATCCACTATGTTAAAATTTATATTCACTGACGATCTGTTGAATTGTGAGGTGAAACGTATTTTGCCAGGGTTTCTTTCAATTAAAGTGTATACGCACCATATACGGTCAACCAAAAGGACCAGGAGACAATTCATATCCTTACATTTCTGAGGAACAGAAAGTGACGTAGGGTCTTGGTCACGAGGTCAAATGTATGGAAATGTGCGGCACAGTTCTAACGTTATACCAAGGCAACCTATTTTACTGGATAATTCCTGCACCTTTCCCGACTCTTGCACCTTATTTTCCGGATGTGTTATTAATGACTGAAACGTCCACGATCGTCTTTATGAAAGGACTGTTGGGGAGTTTTTGATCGGGTATCTCCTCCATTGCCTTCAAACCTCAAGCTTAAAGGGATTTTCCAGCTCTTAGCACGGTTAATAACTCGTGCTACACGAATCGTCGCTGAAGTGTAAACCGCGGCCTTGCAAAGATTATGAATTCATTAGATATGACGTGATTGCAAAATCCCCCTTTTTAACGCAATGATCTGGATTAAAGTGGTTTCTTAAGACGTTTATTAGCTAAGATGCCTGCTACGCACCGAAGGGAGATGAGATCGTTTAACCACTGAGGCTCAGGGCCTCATTGATCGCCGTGTCGGCGTTTGATGTGATATTAACTGCGAACTGGCTACTGGCTTTTTGATTATTTTTGTTGGATGTTTCATCATGAATTTTAACCTTTGCAGATCAGTACTACATTGAAACAAAATAATTTTATTCAATAAATCATGATAATTCAGTACAATGTAAAATATTTTCACGAACCTTTAATATAGTCATAGAGGTATTTTAGTCTCGAAAACAAAACAAACCTGTTAAAAGAAATTGTCAAAATTAAACCTTAAGATATATATATATATATATATATATATATATATATATATATAAAATATATTATAGATATATATATATAGGTAATATAACATTGAATAGGCCTATATATATATATCGCTAAATACCCATAAACTGCTTACCATAAAGATAATCGGACCCCAGTTCTTAAATTTCTAGAGCAGCCACTGAATGCAACCCAAATCGCCACATAATACCGCCCCGCCCTCTCTCTCTCTCTCTCTTCCTCAAATTTCATTAATATATAGAATACAATGTTTACCTGATGGATTCCCCATGTTTATTTTTTGTGTAATGATCCAGAAACTGAACTTGCAACTATGGATGCGGTAGTCAGTAAGCCGAATGGGCCTCGTTGAACTTTGCTTTTTATTAGTGGGGTAAGGGAAAGACATCGTTTATGAAACATCATATTATTCTGTATTTTTTTTTATAATCAGCTACCAAACTAGCGTCATTAACTCCAGTTTTGTATATCATATGTACCTATCATTCTAAATATATATATATATATATATATATATATATATATATATATATATATAGTGTACTATAATGTGGACATTTAGAATAAATAAAAGACATAATCAGAAGCTAAAATGGTGCTTTATAGGCGGGGTGAAAATGGATGGGCAGGTCCAGCCGGTTGAATGTTCTTTACCCAGGGGCAGATCCAGGATAAAGGAAAGGGGGGAGGGGGTTAACCCAAGAGGACCAATGCGAACAATCAAAAAGGTCACCATGTCAGGGAAAAGGGTGGGGGACTGGGGTGTCCAGGCCTTTTCTTAAACGCCTTTGTTCTGAAACGCTTAGAAAAAGGTGACTGATAAAGGGGGGAGGGTCAAGCCGTCCTGCCCCCCCCGCCCGGATCCTCTTCCGGTACCTGAGTTTAGTCACCTTTGACATAAACAATGGCAGCAACAAATCGGATCTGTTAGTGTCACAGGAGACTTGCGATAGCTGCACATTGTTCAGTGGAGCTGTATATGACGTTCAAGGAAGGATCTTATGCAAACATTCGTGCGCTCAACACACTTTGCAGCCGATCGCCTGGCAATTGAAAATTACAATTTAGGCAATGCGGCGAATATAACGGTTACAAAGAATATGAATGTCTGTCAGTTGCCTTTTTAATGTTGTAAATCCCGGGGAACAACATTGCGGGGTGATATTAGTGACGTGGCGGTTTGAGTGTATACAAACAATAGCACGTGTTTGGTAAATGGGCACGATTCCGGGTTGACAGATGACTTCCGGGTCCATGTGGTCCGCCATAGTTGTATAAAGTTGTTGCCCAAGCAAGATCAGTGTTGGGTGAACAACCACCTGCAGGATCCTATCATTGTTTCAATAGATCTTGACCCTGTGCGGAGGTTGATAGCTACACAACCGGTGGGGGGAGAGGAGGGGGGGGGGGGGATTGAAAGTGAGATTTTGTTTCTGGTCTTCTTTTATGTGAACTGAGGGAGCCCGGACATTTATGTGATAATCTAATTTAATTCCTGTCTGAGGGGCCATCTAGAGACCAATCAGGCAATAGCTAAATCTCTGGAATTTTACACATGTTCATTATAGGAATAATATAATGAGCGGAGGCGTGATTCACTGTTGAACCTTGAGTAAATGATATTCTAGCTCAGGGCACGGAGGGAGAGCAAGATGCACAAGAACCCGGAGGTTCGCACTGGCCTGGGCCCCAGACGTCTGTGACTTTTTCTGGTCGTTGTGCACAGGGACTTGCCGTAAAACCACACCTGTGATACTGTTGTCGATACTTCTGCCATATCCTTGAGCAAGGTAGTTTCGTGGTCCCTAGTTTTATGGCACCATGCAGTTATATTGGAGGTTACTTCTCCCCAGGCAAGACATGCTATTTGTTGAAAAATCCGGTGCAAGACGTAACCAGTAGGGTAGTCTATCAGTCTCTCGAGTGGTGTGCCATGAATACGTTGCAAATACCTTCAGTAAGAACTGTCAGTGAGCCGACGCCGGTGAATTCTTTTCGTTGTCATGTGACAAATGTGCCTTTTCCCTGTTCCTGGGCTTAAGCTGGGATTACAACATACATCTCGTGTGTGTCGCAATTTATGATCAGATAGCGTGCGTTTCTACGGATTTATACACGTACTAAAAGACACGGTGAGATTCTAAACCATGGTAGTAACTGTAGCTTATAATATCGAGGAAGGACTGTCGGGTGTTCTTGTTAATTGTAACAATATTTATATAACGTGTATACATGTGATTAATGTGTCACACTGTTAATGGAGCATGAGTGAAATTGGAGTGAAGCAAGTGATTCTTGACTGGGATAAACCTAATAATCCCAGAGGGGAATAGATTCATGAGTCCTAATACACTTTCGAACAACAAAAAAAATTAAGGTCTTCAGGAGCCCCAGGGTGTGTCGCTGGAATTGTTGCTGGAGACTTTACGTAACTGAGCGGCATTTGGCGGCAGTGGGTTGCATTATTCAGTTGATAGCAAAAATACGATATCATTAACTTACTTGGGCAACCTGTCAGAGCATTGACCTATATTCGATCGATGGTCATACAAAAATGCGCAAGTTGCTATGCAATGTGCAACAATGAATGTTACTCTTAGCTTTACAGAACTGACCTCCGGCAGCAATGGTTTGTACTACTTTGCTAGTCACAATAGCAGAAGGCGTGCGCCTTACATGGTAGCCCCAATCTGGAGCAGTTGGCAGCCACTGGCTAAGGCGCGAGTGTGTTTTCTTATTTCTGCTCCCTCGAGTATTGCGCAAATTGACCGCTTTGAGAATGATATTAGCAAGACCAGTTGACAGTTACCAGTTGATAAGGGGCAGGTCTGTTTTGCTACTTTTTCTTTGGCCTAAGGTTTCAGTTTAAATATTAAGCATACAAGTATATTTTCAGCCATTCTCAGTCAAATGAATTGCATTAAATTTAAATACCTCACCTATGAAATTACACATTACTGACCCGTACATTACTTAACAAACTCAATCAACAAATGAAGACCCAGTTTTTATCACATGAGGCATTTGGACTGAGAAGAAATCTAATTGATTTTCCATGGAAATTGATTGAATTTACATGTTTTCTCAAAGAAAGGTCACACTGACCTCTTCCCTTTGGCCAATATATATATATATATATATATATATATATATATATATATATATATATATATATATTAGGTGCCCAGTAGTAGACCAATATAAAATTTATAAAGCATTGACAGCAGTGCCGTTATCTGATATTTGTTATAACGTTTATTATCATGTAATACTACCTGTCATTTTAATAGAACTCTAGTGAATTTACTACTGAATTAATCAGCTGATTGAAAAAAATGTTTACGCCAGTCTGTTAAAGTCCAGTTTTACCAAAACTTTCAATATAGTTTGTCTACATGAAAAAAATGGTTGGGGGGTGAGGGTTGCCCCCTTGGCCCCCTACTTCCTACGCCAATGACGGCTTTTCGACAGCTCTCTCCATTATTGTCCATTGTCCAGGGTCCAAGGACTTAAGAATGACTGATGGATAAGAATGCAAAGTTATAAAAAGAAACATGTTTATTTCACACACACTGGCTTTTAAATTCAAATTGGTGATTAACATTTCTGATGGTGTTCAAAAGCTGAAAAACATTTCGGTTCCTCACTTATATGGCATCTCGTTAGTACATTTGTAACCATGCATGGTTAAATACTGTTCCATATATATATGCATTTTCACAATTTAGTTTAATATGTCCTTTAATAGTTGAAAAAAATATTACATTAAAGTGTCCGTGTTTTTGTCACAATGGTTTCAGTCTATGCCAAAAGTAACTGGGGTGATATTGACTGATGTCGTTAAGCCATTGTAACCTTTATTTTATTCACGTGGAGTATCTCTTTTATTTATGATTATTATATATCGATTAGAGTCTTCCGTTGGATAGAAATAATATGCATAAGAGTAACCATTTCAAAGTCGTGTATGCATCCTATTTATATAAAAATATGTGTCATCACGATACACTAGGTAATCTATAAGAATTAACACAACATTTAATGTAATATTTAACGTAATGTAAGATTTAGTTTATTCTAATTAATTTAAATATAAATACAAAATAAATTGGCTCTGCAGTTGGTGTGCTTCGACTAGACCCCCAGATACAATTTAGAATATCTTATGAGGCCATACAAGTACAGCGATTGTGGGATATTTAATTATGTCTCTGTCTAGCTGTGTGTTTTATCTGTGCAGCCTTGTCTTTATCCACTTGATTGGCTTGATGTTAGCGACACCGGGCGTCGACTATGTTAATGTGAGATTTGTTCTAAATGGCTAGTGCAGCCGGTGCATCCGGAGACCGTTAGCCGAGGATCTCAATCCTATCTCTAGCCCCTCTTTCTCGTACCTGACAGCCCGGACCCTAACTGAATATCCTTTTTCTTCAATTGGCATGCGCACACCACTCGCTTGCCGGTAACACTCCTATTTTGGTATCACTGGGGTATCATTAGTTACTTGAAACTGTGAAATTTGATAGGAATCCCATAGAAAAATTACTAGTTGGTCGAAATATTTTTTTCTTTCGAAATTTGAGATTTGACTGAAATAATCCATTCTAATAATCCATTCTATGTCTGATACCCACAAGAACACACGCTGTCAGTCATTTCCGGAAGGCGTCGTCCAGTTGATAGAAAAGTATATATCCCGTTTAATTCAGAATCCACATATATTATTATGCCATTAGTTCTGGTTAAAAAAAATCCGTCTATTGTCCTGTTGTATAATGTGATATATTGATTTCATTCAGCAGAGTTTAAACAAATGCAATCTTTGTGAACCTGATACCCACAGGAAAGGGTATTTACACGCAATGTAGTCTGGGGATGAGATGCCATCGGCACCGGACAAGAGATGATCAACAAATGACCCGTCATTCAGATTAAACATAGAAATACGGTGCCTCGTGTAGTCTGCAACTAGAAGTATTTCATGATCAAGCATAGCTACATCATACGGGATATAAAGTTCGTCGCTTTCGCTGCATTGTTTTAAGGTACTGAGTAGCATATCATGTATATCATACACAAGAACCTCTTTCCAAGCTCGTGCTATGACAATTTTGTAGGCCCCCTGGTGCCTCACTACCCGCAGTTTACCACCAACAAGTGAGCATTCTGTAGCATCTGTGTCGTCGTTCATGCATTTGTACACCTTGCCTCCAGAAAAACTCATTTGACCAAAAAGGAAAGATGCGCCGACTGGATCATATGCCATTGAGTAAATACCACCACTCAAGTTGTTGATTTCTCTTATATATCGTTGGCTGGTTTTAGTGCATATGGTTACTAAGGATTGGTTATCTTCACATAATATATAAAGGTTCCCGTCTTGAGTCGTAATACGTTGTACTTTTGTGGAGTGTCCTAGCCCTTTCAGAGAATAGACTCTCATCATTTCCGCACTGGTGTCTAATTGTACCACCTGGTCTTGTCCTTGGTATGCAACAAGAGCTGAGAAGTCTTCCAGAACCTCAAGTCCTCTTATAACATCTGAGCTATCTCTACGCCATATTTCAACTGCTTTTACTTCAGTTCCGTGGATCGCTTTTTTATATTTGTCATATATCTCGAGAACCAATTTACTTTTCTGTTCTACATCAGCGAAATAGCTGTGATCTATATCCTGGGTAACTGTAGAAGGAGGTGCCTGAAAATCGGCATCTCTCACTTGCTGTAATTTCTCGCGAAGCTCCTTTTTTATAACGCATAACTTTGAAATACTACCAGAACCATCATCCGTGCTCTTAGTTATTTCGATATAAGGATACTTATTTATTTCTTCGTCATACCATGTCTTGACTTCAGCCTCATGTTTTGAAATTTATTTTTTTCCAATGACAGAGATATAAGTGTCAATTTCTTGTTTTATGAGCGTCCATATACCCTTTAAGATACTTATTTGTTCTGTCGCACGATTCTCTTGTTTTTCTTTCTCACGTTCAATGTGGGCTAATTTCCTGTTGCACGTATCTACATACGTTTCGTGATCTTGCTCTATACAGTTTGCAAGCTGTTCTAGTCCTTCGTCAATGTTACAAGTGTCGTGCTTTTCGTGGATTCTTGAAAAGATGCAGTCCACACAGAGACCTAGGAAACAAGTGAAACAGACATGTGTGACTTTATTACCATGGAGTTCACATAGCTCTGTCGTAACTTCGTGCTTAATAAATATATCGAAACTTCTATGATACTCGTTACAATCCTCACATAGACGACGATCACACGTGATGCATTTCACCTTAGCACGCGACTGAGTCCCTCTTGAGACACACCCTTGGCAAACAAAGGGATCACCGATACTCTTCATCAAGTCTATAAGTTCTGCTACTTTAAAATCGTCAGCCAACCCATCGATTCCATTCTCTGGGAGTTTTGTAGGACGTCGGCACACGGGACAGTCTATTTTTTCTTTATCTTGAAGCCTATTTTGCCATCCTTGTAAGCAAGATCGACAGAATGAATGAAAACAGTGAAGCCCTTTCGGATTTCTTCCTTGTTTGCTTTCAAAGCAAATTGCGCAGGAGATGATACCCGAGAGCCTGGTGTCTGTGGGGGAGGCTGACGCCATTTCAGACTGTAAAATGAAGAATAGTTTAAACAATGTATGGCATGTTGTCACACTTCACACTATTCAACATTATACGTTATAATATTTTTTTCTAAAATGCAAGTTACCTGCCTTTCAATACCAGTACATAATAAACTTTTTGATGCACGTGGAATGTGTTTTTGATATAAAAATATCTTGATGACAAAAGCTCATACATACATATTTATATTTATTCTTTTAAGAAAAAAACAACTTAAGTTCCCACTTAAGAATGATGGCATTTAAATTAAATGCCCCCTTCAGAGTCGTCTTAATCAATGGGCCTGCTGAGCACTTGCTGGGGATGAAGGGCTAGGGGTCCCGTACATGGAAGTTCAAATTTTGACAAGGGGATGAAACTCCCATCCCTTAACAACCAATGCATGCAGAGTCAAACGAGCTTTCTACAGGTAAAATCTAACATTCAATGAAATAAATACTTATTAACAATACACAGAAATATAGCCACATTCAACTTATGTTGTGCATGGATTTGTTCATATGAGACAAAAGTGTTTACCCTGGTTTTCCCCGTACAACCATATCATACGCGTGTGAACTGGTTTCCCTTAATTTAGGTAGAAAGGAATGTCCTGAAGACCATTAACTTTAAGTCAATTATTAATATATATATATATATATATGAAGAAATCTCCTCAAAACTAAACGCTTAGGTTAAAGTAATTTTTAGAAGGTTGATCATATCCGAACCAATATTATCTTTTGAAAGGTTTTATTTGATTTCCATAATTCTTTTGAATGATAAATGAAAAACATGTGTATTAAGACATATGTTTACCCACAAAAATTAAAACCAAATTGCCTTGAACTACTGGGAACAATGATTATTTACAATTCTATTGGATTAAAGCTCCTGGACCACATGAATGTGCTTGAATTGCTATTAGTGTAGATTTTGGTTAAATGTGTTAGCTTTCCGGGTCATTTTCTTAATACAACTATTATTAATTCAGAGTAGGCCTAAACGCAAGAATATCGTACAAAAATCTACGCAAGGCAGGGCGGGAACTATGCTAATCAATTACCGTGCTTCCGACAGCCATATATTTAAAAAATGGCCAGAAAAGGTAATATATTCAAATGACTCAGGAAATGTGTTGACACTTTCGAATGTATTTCATGAACACATTGAGCAGAAACTGAGTTCTTGTTCGAAGTATATGTGACACGTTTTAGCCGAGATATCATGATATTTTTTGTTTAATTCATCGCTGGTTTTCTTAAACTGAAAAAGGATCTCCTCTCACTCTAAAACAACGTATCGAAAGGAGAGAGAAGTGGCGAAATCCATGTACAGTCATATAGCAGGTGCTACATACAGTGATTGATGATAGTAATGTACCATTACTGCTATCATTGTTTGACTAGTACACATCGCCACATAGCGGGAACCTTCGTCCCGCAAAATAGAACACCGACTATGACGTCAGGCGCGTGCGAGGCAGAACCTTTTCAGTTGACCAGGCACAACATGTCGTTAACGCCTGCAGAGTTTCTCCTGGATTTTGATTTTTGTTCATTACAGGCTATGTGGCATTTTTACTGTCAGAAAATTAGTTCACGTTCCTATTTAACTCCCCAGCAAAAATCTTTGTTCTGTTTTAATTCTTATATGACATATCGCGAAAAAAAAACATAGCGACACGGTTAGTGGCACGGACTATTGACACTGTAAGATTATGTAGTCTGTGGTCTATACCAAGTTCAATGCCTTTACAGACGAAATTTTATTAATAGGACTCGGTTTCAGTATATAGGGAGTAACTGGGGCAGATAAGTACATTGTAAACCAGGTAGGTGTCCGTTTTGTGTAAAAATCGTTTTGTCTTGTTACAATGTCAACATGCAGTGTTCCTTTATCCTTCCGTTTTTACACAGTCCCAACTGGCGCGGAAAAGAGCCAACAGGGTAATAACGGGGACACGTAAGACTGTAGATATTCAATCATGAATAGTGCATTGGAGTCAGTCAGTAGTCGCGCATTTATGAGCAGGAACCTAGCCTATTCCTTTGCTTATCGACCCATAATGAGATTAAGAGGGTCCTATGCTCCCCTGGTAATCCAGGTACCCTTGTACATGTGTGTTTTACTAACATCAGATGTTGATGACACCTTGTTTGTGAAACGTAGCGTGTGACATGCTATCCCTTTTTATCAATGATATATATGGTTTGGTCAAAGGCCAGCGATAAAGAATAAGAACTTTGTTCAGGTGACCTCTGAAAGAGGTGATGATATATAGTCTGATAATAGTCTCTTTATGAGGAACTATCCTTCTATGGAATATCTACACGTTCAATTGTGATACACACACACACAAACACACATATATATTTATTTATATTTAGGTGCCGCCGAAACCACCAAACTGTGTACGGCAGTCGGTACAAAAAGCAGAAAGCCTGTCCAAGTGACCGCGTTTTCACGTATGGTCATGAAACCAACCGGTCCGCGCTGGTCACGGAATAGCACTAGATGCAGGACAATATATTAGTTATATATCACTTCAGAAAAAAACCTGCCCGTATTCCGTAACAGCTAAGTGGTCGTATTTCACACACACACACATATATATGTATATATATATATATATATATATATATATATATATATATATATATACTCTGGATAGGACCAAAGAAAGGTCTGATAAGAAAAGCCAATCGGGAGAGACAATGCAGTGTAAGATTTGCCAGGAGGATATTTCCCACTTTTGGCAAAGATATCTATCCAACATCGATTTAAAAAAGCAATAATCAATTCCTTTTTCTGAATGGTTTTGTAAGATTGCAGGAAGTAACCTTATAATGAAAGCCTCGGTGTCCGATCACGTTGCAAGTACATTGTGACGTATCATAACTTCTATTTGCATTAATAAGAGTGAGAATTGGCATATGGTTATGCTTATTTTTATTATTCTTAAGACCTTTTTATTTTTGCTTATCATATTGTGACATGGTGTGGTCATCCTGTTGCTTAAGCCAGCCTTTTGGATGAATAATCAATAAATCATGGTCGGTACAACATTGCCCTTGAATAACATTAATTTTAACTCTCCATTTAATGATCAGTTTACCGGGCATCGCAAAATGGTGCATAAAACAGATTTAACGTTTAGAGGACGCCTTACCTATTTGTGTATGTAAATTCTTGTTTTTTACCATGAAAGATTATTGCGATGTTACTCACCTCAGTTGATGGCACCCACGGTGTTGTCTCAGTTGTAACAGCTGCGGAGTCATGGATAACTCTGACGCACCACTATCGTCATTGCTGGCACATTCCCCATATCGATATTAGACTTTGTCAGGTCAGGTCGGGTTAGGGCAATTTTTGTTCTTCATAAACACGTCACAGACTCTGTAAAAATAGTATCTTGCAACTTGGTTGCTACCTTTGGCTGCCACTCACGATAACTTACACGTCACTCGTTGGCCCTTGGGATCAGTGGCTCAAAGAAGAATGCGGCCCTTGACGTGAACTTCCACCAGTCTAATTTATTTGGTATACCATGAGATATGATACAATTGTATATGCATATCGCAAAAAAGTGCGATATCAAACATTTTGCACTCAAGCTTGAGTTTTTGATGACGAGGCATAAAATCTTGCATGTAATCTTCAGGTCCACCCTTTGCACTGTTCTGCTTGTAATTCAAACTTAAAAGTATGAAAAAAAATTATAATCCTGCTTCCCGGAGTCAGGTGAAACATCTTAATACAATTATGACTTAACACAAGTGAACAATCAGAGCATTTGTACCCGCTGACTATACTTGAAAGTGAAATTAATGATGCTTCCAATAATTTGTTTACTACTTCGCATACTCTTATTTGTGATTTACATATTTGCTTTATGTATGTTAAGTCAAATATGTACATCCAAAGAGTTTATGTCAGATTGGAAATACGTGACACGGCGGGTGCACTAGTAGAATGCTATTTTATTTAATATTCTTGTGTCACCTATGCCAGATGTCTACCATTCCTCAGATGTTCGGTGTTGAACAATCCCAATTCCCCTAGGTTATGACTCCAAGGAACCTCTAAAATACACTCTAATTTTCTTAGTGATAACCCATCAAGCCTGCGGAGTGTTACCCCGGTGTCTCCCCGCTCCTCGGCTATAATATTCCTTACCTCCCGTCTTTGAGTCCTGGCATCTGCCCCTAGTCCTATAAACCTAAGACTAGCATAGAACTAGAAAACGATGTTGCTTCATTGCATATGTCAAATCATTGTCCAAGGAAAGCGACATGTATTACGTTTTACTTACCCAATTTAAAATAAAGGAATGACACAGCAGTTTTGACTAAAGTGTTTATTTAATTCAGTATGTAATAAATGTTCGAATTAGGACATTCAGTTCAGGACATTTTGAAAGGACCACTCTTGTGGTGATGTGTATGGATCTCGGCCATATTTTGGACTTGAATGTAAACGTATAGTTATTACTTACTTTAAGATATCATAGATGTAGAAAAGCGAAACTGGAGAACGCGGGGAAAAACACCGGCCTTGAACAAGCAACTACAACTCACCATCATAGCCACTCTCAGATAACCAAACCCGGGTCACTAGCGGGGAGAGCCGACTGTTCTTGGTATAAAATTCATATTCGCCCAATAATAGCTTTTCACCTAATATAAAACATAATTTTAAAAATTGCCGCATGTTATTCCATATTACATATAACTAACCAGAATGGTCTCATTAGAGTTAATTGTGATGTGCCCTCAAAACGGAATCAGGTTGACTGGTGTAATGCCTCTGAGGATGCAATTCAGGGATACAAAACACAATCGGTAAAAATTTAGAAGAAAAATAATATTTCTAGTGATATTTTAACATGTTCCAACAAAATCTGTTCATCAACCACACACAAAAAGCATCTAGATAAGCTTTGTTTCATTAACGAGTTGTTTCAGTAAGTTACATCAGAAAATTGTAGATAAACTTGGCACTTCTCCACTGCAATGTTCTTTAAAGAAAGGGCATTCGATTACATGTGCACATGTCCTGAAGGAGATTATTACACTTTACATATGAAACGGGTCACCAGTATACAGTTGTTCTGTTGATGCGTCACAAGCAGTTGACTGTATTAATATTCATAAGTTGTCCCATTTACTCGTAAAACGTAATGCTTCGCCTACTGTCATTAGAATACTAAGAGCTATCCATCAGAAAAAGGTTATTAAGACAAAATGGAATGATGTTGAACCCGAACAGTTAAGAGCTAATAAAGGTGTCGCCGGGGGGGGGGGGCGCATTATCCCCCTATCTGTTTAATATTTATATGGACGAGCTCTTAAAGCGTCTTACAAATAAGGGTACAGGGTGTTATATTGGAAATTATTTTGCTGATGCCGTGGGCTACGCGGGCGACCTTAAGCGCTCTTTTGTCCGACGAGAAGTGGGCTTCAACAGTTAGTTAAAATTGTGAAAGTTTTGCTGAAGAATTTGACATGTTAAATAACCAAAAGAAAACAATATGTGTTATTCTTAACAGTGCGTTTCAAGCTAAGATTGTTTAAATGGTGTTTCTCTAGAATGGCATGACTCTATACAGTACATTAGGGGGTAGAATAACGTGGAACTTATAACAGATAACAATGACGTCTTCGGTAAAAGAGTAAAATATATTGCAAGTTCTAACCCCTTAATGGCGAATTCTGAATGTCATTCTAGCAAGGTAAAAAAACAGGCTATTTCCCTCTTACTGTTGTTCCTTTTACGGTTGTCAAACCTGGACGTTAAAGCATAAGTCAATTGAGCGATTGATTACATCACACAGTAAGACTTTGCCTCACCTATTACACTTACCATATAACTCGCACATAATTATTGTACATGGATTAGCGGACTCTCCGGCTCTGATAGATATCAGCTCATGCTTTGTAAACCATATTTCTGACCATGCACAATGTTGCAAATGAATTTGTCAATTTTCCGTTCTAGGAGGCAATTTATGAAATCTGGAGAGTCAGATGCACGATCATGGTGTAAGGCGCGACATAAGATATAATAAAATCCTAAAGATTCATCTGATGATGGTAAGAGCATCGGTAAATACAGATTTACTTTCAGAGCCGGTTGAATGCTAAGATGTAGTCTGTACCTTATATTTGACCTACGATGAGGCTGGAATCCTTATTGATTTATTATCTACTGACTTCGTAAATAGTATAAAGTGAACTTTTGTTTTCCCTTCCTTCTGTATATTTTCATTTATTTTATGTTTCTATTCTCTCCATATTATACTGTACTTCATTGTACGAATATATATATATATATATATATATATATATATATATATATATATATATATATATATTGTTGTAGACGCCTTTGTATCGCACGACTTTTCCTCTTCTGAGTGGATGCCGTGGTGTTATGTACCTCTGCAGCCGCACCCGTACTGTTCTTCTGGATCGCCCCCTACTGTTTAGAACGTCGTCAACTGGATAATCTACTGTTATTTTTGTCGCTGGCATGGAACTCGCCCTATTGACAATAAACTTAATTTTGTCCCTGCCAAAGGACCCGCTCTATTGTGGACTCTTGTGGCCTCCGACTTTGAACAGAGCAATTATAACTATTGAGTAAAGTCGCTGCTTCATTGAAATAAAACCACTTTGACGCGTTTTACCGCTTTTCACGAATCCTATAAGAGGACTCGTCACCGCTCTTCAGCGAGGACTCGATTATGAACTTTCCACGTTAACGTGTCACCCCGGAGATACGGAGATTCTTTATTTGGAGGTCGTCCTCCCCTACAGGAAACCATGGACTTTTATTTATTCGCATTCTATGGACCAGAGAATCTTCAGTTGAACATTTGGATTTCAGTTAAATGTTCATTTAGTTGCAGCCAATTTCGAGAGACTTTGTTTAATATTCGTTATGCATTAATTCTTTGATTATTCCTTATTGTAAATATTGTATATTAATATAGCACCATTTATGTCTATAAGTTCTGCCACTTTAAAATCGTCAGCCAACCCATCAATTCCAGTTTCTGGGTGTTTTGTAGGACGTCCACACCCACGGGACAGTCTATTTCTTCCTTATCTTGACGCCTATTTTGCCAGCCTTGTAATCAAGAGCGACAGAATGAATGAAAACAGTGAAGTCTTTTCGGATTTCTTCCTTGTTTTCTTTCAAAACATATTGCACAGGAGATGATATCCGAGAGCCAGGTGACTGCGGGGGAACTTGACGCCATTTCCAACCGTAAAATGAAGAACGGTTTAAACAAACAATGTATGGCATGTTGTTACACTTCACACTATTCAACATTATAAGTTATAATATTTTTCTATAATGCCAGCCTGTCTTTCATATATAAGCTTTTTATGCACGTTGAATGTTTTTGATAAAAAATATATTGATAAAAAAAGCTCATACATAAATATTCATATTATATTATTTTAAGAATAAAACAACTTAAGTTCCCAAAATGTTGACAAGATTATTAAAAATTAAATGCTCCCCTCAGGGCCGTCTTAATCCATGGGCCTGCTGAGCACTTGATGGGGATGAAGGATAAGGGGCCCCTTATATTAAGGTTCACATTTTGACAAGGGGATGAAACTTCCATCCCTAAACGGCCAATACATGCAGTCAGAGCCCAACATGCTCTTTACAGGTAAAATGTAATATTCAATGAAATAAGTACTTATATACAATACGCAGAAATTTAGCCACAATCCATATATGTTGAGTAGGGTTTTTTTTCATATGAGACAAAAGTGTTAACCCTAGGATTCCCTATACAACCACATCATTCGCATTTGAACTGGTTGGCCTTAATTAAGGCAGAAAAAAATGTCCTGAACAACATTAAGTCAATAATAAAAAATATAAACATAAGAAGAAATCTCCTCAAAACTTTTGGTGTAAACCAAAACCTTAAGGTAGTTTTCAGAAAGTTGATAATATCCGAACCAAAGTTATATTTCAAAAGGTGTTTGTCTTATTTCCACCATTCATTTGAAGGATACATTTGACAAAATTTTAGAAATGTTGAATGTTAAAATGTTGTTATAACCATAAATAATATAGTCATCATTTCCTTTGTGGAAATTGATTTGATATTGTGCCATAGATGATTGACTGGTGTGACTTTGGTCTGGTTTGCTAAATGTCTTGAATAGTTAGAGGTAGTACAAAACATTAACCAGTTCAGTCTTAAAAATAATATGATAATAAGAATTCATAATAAAGTTTATACCATTTAACCGATATGAGCCCAGCCAATGTAATTAATAAAATATGGACAGTCAACAAACTCCAGGTATGCGTCGAATCACGCAGTCATGGATTGAGAGAGGCTTGGAATTCTCCATGACGTGACAGCCCTCCAAATGTATGAATACCAAAACGCACGGATCTACGAAACTAATACAATATTTTTTTGTGGAATCATCAGTTATGTGAACAGGATAATTACATCCTAGATCCATGGACACGCAGAACTTTAGACAAACCAATATTTAAATAAATGCTTTATTTTTTCACCAATATGTGATTGAAGTCGCGCAACTGAGCACGTGAAATCTACTTAAGCTGGATATACCTGAACAATTTCAGTCCGGTACACTAAACCATGTGTGATTTTTGCCCAAAACAAATGCAGTGAGGGATATCCCGCAAAAATGATTGTAGTTGGTACAAATAGTCTTTTATACAAGTTAAAACAATCTACTTTCGTGGACAGAATCAAAATCAGGTTGATACATTAAACCGCACATTGATTAATGTATAAAGGTATTCTTTAATTACCTTACAAGTACAAGATTACTAGTAAAAGAAGGCTATCCAAGATGGATTAACGTGCAAAATTTGAGAAAGATACGCCAAACCATCCAGAGAAAGGGGCAGCCATGTTTTCTACGAAATACAGTGACACCAACTGTCTGTTCTACGACAAAGCTTTCCACGACGGAGAAACTTGCAAAACTTCAGGCTGATATGTTCATCTGCTCCTGAGATATGTGCATCTTTCACCAAACACAGATTTATGGACGAACGCTACCCGAAACCCCTTTAGCTCGGCTATACTCTGCTGGTGTACGGAGTTAAGATCTCATAGATCTATTGACATACTCCTGGGATAAATGCGTGGATGTATCAAACAAATGCGTGATTCTAAGCGGCACTACCTGTCGGGTATACAATAAAGCTTTCCAAGGTAGATGGATCCACCAAATTTCAGACCGATTCATTGTTTAAACCACTCCTTAGATATGAGTCATTTTCACCCAAAACAAACTCAACGGATGGATGCCTTGCGAAAACGATTGCAGATGTTGCCACCAAACTGGATTATGAGATGAAGATATTCAGGATCTAATGACAACCTCAGTTTCAATGTTATACATTTTAATTTTTTTTTCATAATTTCATAATTTCAATTCAGAAGGACATAATTATTGTTTTCCTTTTTTTGTAACTTCACTAATATGAATACTAGAAACTATTCTGTTGTATATGGTCTATATCAAGTCCAATGCCTTAACAGACTAAGGTTTTTTTACAAGGACTCGGTTTCAGCGTTTAGGGGGTAACTGGGGCAGATACGTATATTGTAAACCAGGGAAGTGTTCGTTTTGTGTAAAAACCGTCCTGTCTCGTTACAATGTCAAAATTCAGTTTTCCTTGATCCTTCCTTTTGTTCACAGTCCCGTCTGGAGCGGAATAGAGCCCATAGAGTAATAATGGGACACTTAAGACTATGGATATTCAATCATGAATAGTGCATTGGATTTCATGAGTAGGTGCACATTTATAGGTAGAGACCTAGCCTGCTCCTTTGCTTATGGATCCATAATGAGATTAAGAGGGCTCTCTGCTCCCCTGCTAATCCAGGTATCCTTGCACCTGTGTGGTTTACTAACATCAGGTGTTGATGACACCATGTGTGTGAAACGCTGCGTTTAACATACTAGTCCTTTTTTTACTTAATTTCTGAAACAGATTGACTGGACATTTTATCAAATATTTCTCATCAAATTATTACACATGTAGTTTAAGAAAGAAAAGAAAAAAATATAAAGTTTACTCAAAATTAGCAAGGTTTTCCATATAAGAATACATATATATCATAATTATAATCTATTTAAAATAAATTACTTGTCTAACATCAATTAAACATTTCAGACATTCTGTTTCAGTAAAAAATGTTTACTCAAAATTAGCAAGGTATACCATATAAGAATACATGTATGTCATAATAATAATCTATTTAAATAAAAGATTTGTTTTACACCAATTAAAAATTTCAGTCAATCTGTCTAATAATTTGACTGATTTTTCAGTCAATTTGTTAAATGCCTGAAAATTTTAGTCATTTTTGTAAAATGCTTGAGTGAATCAGGTAATTTGTAAATTGACTGAAAAATTTCAGGCAGTTTACAAATTGACTGATTTTACACATTGACTGTAACCCGTCGAGGGTTAAGGACCTAAAACACTACGGGTCTGGGTGGCAGTGTGGTCTGGTTGGCAGTATATCTATTAGTACACTAGTCAACCTCTATGCATCAATGCACAGCCAGTCACTCCATATCATCTAATTATAAGAATATCTATATAAACAAACGGGGCGTGTTTAATCTGTGTACCACTACAATATCAGATAGTAGTGTTGCAATTTATTATCATATACAGCAAAGTGTACCTTTTTATTCATCTAAAATCAGTGTTTATACAACTGATCCAAAATCGATAAAATTTACTTTATTAAAATTGAATAAAAAGTAAACAGAAGTAAAAGGATAAGAAATTATTAATAAATTAGCAAAATTATAACAACTAATTAGAATTTAACCATGTATGTGTATGGTTAATTCCCATTGATCTCATTTGATCTCTTGTATTTATTACCCCCTCCAAGCCAAGCAGGGGGTTATGTTTTGGGCAGCGTATGTTTGGCTATCTGTTAATCTGTTTGTCTGTTTGCATGATAACAGAAAAAACTACTTAACGGAATTCAGGAAAGTTTCATGACAGCTCGACAATAATACAAGAAATAATTGATTAAATTTTGAGGGCGATCCATGTGTTAAAAACTCCGGACTTGAGTTTTATAGGGGGTCCGTAGCGTATATTTGTATGCGCAGAAGGCTATATGGTCATATAAGGGATGCGAGTCTTGACGTCACAGAAGACAACGATGTCACTCCATGTGAACGTGCCGTATCTCTGAAAGGTGTGTGTGTGGGGGGGGGGGGGGTTGAAAGGGGGGGGGGCACGGTTGTTTATTGTGCATTGTTAATGGAGTTTGAGAAATTTTCAGAATAGCTTGGTTTTGATTAAAGGAACAATTGATTATATCTGGGGCCGATCCATGCGTGAAAAAGTCCGGAATTAGCTCCGGCGCAGGTAATGATTCCAGAAAGCCTTCTGTCAGTGGGAAATGCCGACGCCATTTTCAACTGTAAAACAAGAACAATTTATACAATCATTAGTCATTATTATTAGTGTTTTATAAGGTGTATGTTTTCAATTATGTATATAATATATGCTTTTTTTACCCCCATCGGAATGTTTTCAGAGAAAAACATTTAAACGACAAAAACAATCTTATATATATATATATATATATATATATATATATATATATATATATATATATTTCAGGAGTTACCAACTTAATTTCCTAATTACGAATGATAGCCTTGGCGTGTTAAGGGTTAAATGGGTTACATGCATGCGGATTTACATTTATACAAGTCTAAAACTCCCTTGCATTACAAAATAATCCCGCAATTGTTGGTACATGCAGGTAGAGTCAAACAAGCTCCTAACAAATCACAAGTAAAGTGCAGACAGAGCAGTTACTACAAGGCATTTTGTCTATAGCTGCTGTCACGTCTAACAATTATTCGAGTCTACCGCCCTAATGCTTAATATGAAAAACTCCTTTAAATCTTTATAATTCATAATAATGCTTTAATAATTCTTCACTTAGACGTAAGATCTGTTGGAACAGGTATTGTCTCACTTGGATTTCACGTCTAACCATATCATTCGCTTTGGAATTGACTTTCCTTGTTGTGTGTTTAAACAGGCCATCAATGTTAAGGCAATAATTTAAACAACTTTTAGGTAATTTTAAAAACTGAAAGTCATACTGAAAGCTCTAGTAATTTTTATTCACTTGATACCACCCGAACCATTGTCTTTTCAGACATAATTTTAAACATTTGTGTGTTTATTTCTTCCATTCGTGTGAGGAATTTAGATTTAGATACCTATTAACAATATAGCCATTATTTCATTTGTCGTTTGATATTTTGTCTTGTACGTTCATATAATAACCAGGTTTTACGTTGTAATATTATTATAATAAATTTTCTTTAAAAATGTTATACTTACTAAGTTCTATCAAGCTAGTCGTTTATATTGATCAATTAATGATTCTGTTTTATTGTAATTTCACTAACATGAATATCAGAAATTGTAAATGATTCAGTTGTCCCTAATCTTTCAATTGTAGATGTATGTATTACTAACGTCATGTGCTAACAAGACCGTGTGTATTACTCGGTTACCTTGTATACCGATATGGCAGGGACAATAATGTAGCATTCAACCTAGAGGACATTCTAGCCTTTTAGTCAATCAGGTCTATCCACCTCCGATTTGAAGGCAACAGTGAATTTCGTCTTATGGCATCTGAACAGAATGTTTTGTAATATTACAGACTAACTACTGTAGCCGAAAAATGGAAGCACCGATACTTGTTGACTGTGCAATTTCTATCCTCCATCAGAGTCATTTTTGATTGATATATATATATATATATATATTAGTGGGAGTTGGCATATGGGTTGCATTATTATTATTCGCATCGAGACACCTTTCTTTTCCCTTGTAATATTATAATTTGGTGGGATCACATTGTTCCTACACCGTGCCTTTCGGATGAAATAACGGTCGGCAAAGACAAAAAAGTTAATATTTCTTCATTATATAATAAGATTTTAGAAATATGGTGCAAAAACATATTTAACGTTTTGTGAACGCCTTGTACATGTGTCTTTGGTTGTGTTTCTGTTTTTATATCGTTGGTAACATTATGGCCGTAATTTAGTGTTATTCAACTTAATGCGAAGGCTATAACCCCCTCAGTGTTGCCTCAGTTGTACAGCCCAGTGTCAACTACTGGAGCATTGACAGATACATCGTACCGCTATCGTCAGCGTCCATGATTGTATTTATAAATGCACTGATCAACGCTTTGAAATTCACAGATTTTTTTATGGGATCATATGACGAACGCCTCATACATTTCCAAAATATACAATTCTTAATCCGACATTTTCATGGATGTTTGCATAGTTTATGCATTTAAATAATACACTCTGTCAACTATTCCCTAATATAATGTTGATAGGGCATACATTTATCTTAGTGTTCTTAGACGAATGTCACTATATCCAAGCTATTCATAATAACGTAGATATTCAGGTCTACCATACCATATGGATAATATGCTCATATTAATACCTTTAATTTACACATTAGAGCTGAAATATGTACACAAAAGAGGGTTATATATGACGTGTTTCAATGACCGTACATGATCTCAAACAGTACGTTTCCGTTAACATTTGGACCCATCCGCAGTTTAAAATCACCGACTTATCTGAACATTGAAAAAGCGATGGTAAATGCTTCTTGTGTAGCCTTTTGATCTGATTTTCGGCCTGTTTTTGTATTATGGAGACAACGCCTCGACTAATGCTAAGACAATTTAATTCTTAGTACACACTTGGAACATCGGGGCAAGCAGTTAGCATCTTCGGCTCTCGTACTCTTATCTCCAAACGTATTTTCAGGATTTCGGCGAGACATAAAAGCCGCTTTCTGCTGACTTTCTTGTGGTTTTCTGTTGTTTCATTGAATTCTAGACGTGCCCAAACTAAAGGGATATCTAATCTTACCGCTCTATAATCAATGATAAGATCATGTAAAGACCACATAACCTTCAAATTTTTGCCGTATGTAGCGGCCTATAATTAAGAAACATAACAGTGTCATTGGTACATAGATTGAAAGAGAATACATTCATATGACTACAGTTTTTTCTCGTGACCTCCCATTCCTTTATATTAATCCATGTACTTAATAAATGCAATAACGGACAGCAATATAATGTTAACAGTGTTGTTCTCTAGTGGGTCTCTGGTCACTGGATACGTAACACAACAAATAGTCAGTAGTTTTTGGTGCATATTAGTCATAGATCATGCAGGGACAATCATCCTATCAGATTCTCCTAACTGAAGGGTTGCCTTAGGGGTTTTAAAAGGTTCGTCATAATTACGTTAACCGTTAAAACATTCTTTGGAATATTTGCTCGATATATTCATGTTTCTGCATTGAACGTGACTGCCTTTCCGAACATAAATTTTGTACTCCCCTTATATTTATTCTTTTCCATTGAATTTCATCCAGTAATAGCAATAATTTTTATTCTATATTTTCAGTTTACTATGAAATATTTTGTTTTATATCTAAACAGCTATACGTTCTCGTATACATATAAAACTATTTATATATTTTAATATTTTAACAACCTAGCTATTAATTTTGAATGTAGTCATGTATGCTCAACTTATAATACTTGTATAATACTTATAATGTTCGAACAACCTATTTTTAACTTGCGCAGTACTACCTATATATAAAAGCGTCCACGCAGTGGTAACCTTTACTGGATCAGAGGATGGAATCCTGATTAATGAGGAACCCACCTATATACGTGCTAGGATGCATATTTTGGCATTTTCGTCAATATACAACAAAACCAGGATTCAACATGACAGTTATAATATTCAACCGTTCAGTCCTCTCACGTGAGCATGAAAATTGCCCACGCACCCAGTGTTCCGGTCAGCAGAATATTGTGAAGTGTTAACAGTGGCAGGATTTGGCAGGCGTTGTGAATTACTGTTCGAATTTAAAAAATGCTCAATGTGGCCTTTCTTTATCAAATCCTCTGATCCGAGCATTCAGTGTTTGTCATTTACAGCAGATGTCGCTGAGTGTACAGGATGAGGCAATATAAAGTAAAGAATTTATTTTTCACACTCTCAGTCTTTAAAATGTTTTAATATATAAGATCCGTATTTCTTTAGAATATTTCTGTTTTACTACGGGCCATTGGATTACCATAGATGTATGGTTACAGCATATTAACACAATGATATACAGTATTTTACACAAGTTGGAATTAATTTTTTTTATGGATCCATCAGATATATCATACCCAGTAACACACAGTATAAACTAAATCTCCTGCTACTGGATCCTCTGTGTGTGGTTACTGACTTTGACCCATGTCAGTGGGATTTTTATTTTGCTTTGCGCCTGGAGCATCAATGGTAAGTCAATTGATATTATCCTAGCGACCCACTATCATCTGACAAACAGCAACCCATCGATTCTAACATTACGAATCCGGCCGCTCCTTTGTTGTGGTTGGTGTTATATAAATCATATTCACTTTAATCAGCCCAGTTTAAATAATAGTAATCTTTGTGAGCCTGCTACCCATAGGTAAGGGTATTTGCAAGCGATGTATTGGGGGGATGTTAAGCCATCAGCCCCTGACAACAGGTGGCCAACAAATGACACGTCACTCAGGTTAAACATCGATATTCGGTGATTATCTCTGCCTGCAACAAGAAGTATTTCATGATCAAGCAGAGCTACATCACAAGGCCATTTAAGCATATCACCTTTACCACATTCCCGAAAAGTACCGAGAAGCATCCCGTGCATGTCATAAAACAGAACGTTTCCTTCCCAATACCGCGCTACTATTAACTTGTGTTCCCCCTGATGCTTAACTACACGCAACCTTCCACCAGCAAATGAGCATAGTGTAGCATCTGTGTTGTCGTTCATACATTTGAGCACCTCATCATCATATGTATCAGATTGTTGGAAAAGAAAACTCGCCTCAATGGGATCATATGCCAGTGAATCTGTGGTACATCTCAAATTGTTAATTATTCGATTATGTCTTTCGTAAGTATCAGTTGTTATAGTCACTAAGGACTGGCTATCTGAACATAAAATGTGGAGGTCCCCGTCATAAGTTGTAATACATTGCACATTTTTAGCGGTTTCTTGTCCTATCAAGTGATATACCCCCATCACTTTACCATTGGTGTCTAGCCGCACCACATGGTCATGGTCGTTATAAGCTACAATGGCTGAACAGTCTTCAAGAACCTCCAGTCCCTTGACTAGTGGTGTATCTTTACTCCATAATTCAATTGGTTTTCCCTTAATATTTTCAACTGCTCTTTGATATCTGTCACAAATTTCGGAATTCATATTCCATGTCATTCTAAAGTCAGTGAAATAGCTACGATCTACATTCTGGTTTAATAATGAAGCAGGTGTTATTAATTGGGCATCATTCAGTAATTGTACTTTCTGGCGCAGCTCGATCCTTATAGCAGACAGTTTTGAAATGCCACCAAAGTCTTCATCCTTGGTGATCTTTCTGTCTATCAAAGGATACTTCGTTTTCTCTGCATCAGACCATGACTTGGCTTCAGCGTTCTGTTTCAAAATGTATCTTTCCTCAATAGTAGAGATATGGGCGTCAAGTTCCTGTTTCATTAGCGCCCATATTCCTTTTAAGATACTTAACTGTTCTTTAGCACGATCCTCTATCTTTCCCTTCTCTCGGTCAATCTGGGATCTCCTGCTATCACAAATGTCTAAATACGTTTTAGTTTCTTGTTTTATACATTTTTCTAGCCGCTGCAGGCCCTTTTCGAGCTTACACGTGTCATGCTTTTCGTGAATTCTGGAAAAGATGCAATCCACACACAGTCCTAAGAAGCAAGTGACACAAACATGGGTTACTTTATTACCATGGAGTTCACAGAGTTCCGTAGCAATTTCGTGATCATCAAACAAATCTGAACTTCTGTGAAACTCGTAACATTCCTCACATAGGCGACGATCACAAGTGACGCACTTCACTTTAGCACGTGACATACTCCCTCTCGAGACACATCCTTGGCATACAAATGGGTCACCGATACTCTTCATCAAGTCTACCAGTTCTGCCACTTTGAAATCGTCAGCCAGACCATTAATTCCATTTTCGGGGAGCTTTGTAGGACGGCGACACACGGGGCAGTCTATTTCGTTCTTACTGTTAAGTATTTCTTGCCAGCCTTGTAAGCAGGAGTGACAAAACGAGTGAAAACAGTGTAGCCCTTTCGGATTTCTTCCTACTTTCCTTTCATAACAAATTGCACAGGAGATGATACCAGAGAGCCTGGTTTCTGTAGGGCAGACGGACGCCATTTCCTACTGTAAAATATAGAACAAAATAAAAAACATTTTGTTTATCATACTGTTACACTCTAGACCTCTCTGTATTATTAGTTTATATATAAAACATATAAGCTTTAATCCATGGAAATACTGTTTTAAATAAAAGCTATCTGAGAAAAACAACACACATGAATAGTTTATTAGATCTCAGAATAAACCAGCTCAACTTCGAACCTAAGAATGGTTGATCATTAAATTAAAAGTTTTAACTGGAACGTCTGTAAGCACGGACTCGCTGCATACAAAGTTATATTTTTACAAAGAGAAAATATTTCCTCGCATAACAAAATAATTCCTAAACGGCCAGTGCATACAGACGGTTAAAAAAAACCGGTTCCCGACAGGTTACAATTGAAGTGCTTACGGAGCACTCACTAAAAGGCATTTGGCAGTTGCCAGTGTTACTGACAACATTTACTCCATGCACTCTACCGCGCTAATGCTTTCTGTGAAAGCATCTTTATAATGTCGTAAAGTTCTTCTATAATTTTTTCATTTATAAGCTAGAATAAACAATATCCTCTTTCATTAGCGATTTGTTAAAAGAGCAACTATCCCGTTAAACAAGATGATGCCTAGCAATAAAGAGTCTAGCAGTGGGCTTGTGTTCGCTTATTAGGCCTCGCTAAAATAGACCCCAATAAGATTTTTTTTTTTGCAAACTAGATTTATTGGCGAAAAAGTTTCAATAAAATAAATATTTATGTTGAATGTGTGTATAACAATACCACATTCAGTGTCTAATGAGCCCGTATGAGACAAAATTTCTACCCTAGTTTTTTTCGTGCAACCACATCATATGCGTTTGAACTAGCTTTCCTTTATGTGTTTACCTTTTAACTACTAAACTGTCCGCAAAATTAAAGCTTAAGCTGAATGTTTCAGTCAAAATAATTTTCATTAACTTCATACTATCCCAACCAATGTCCTCTTTTTTCAAATATATTAAAAAAAAATCCACAATCTATGTGAATTGTACCATTAACAATATAATCATTATTTCATTTGTTGAAAATGGTTCAATATTGTGTCATAGTGGAGCATTGTTCTGAGTAGCTTGAGGGGATCCATCTTTACTTAATACTTCCAATAATTTTCTGTGGGCTATATATTAACCAGCTATTTTTAGTGATTTTCTTATGATATAGATTCTTCATAAGGTTGATCCCGATTGGTCAGAGGCCAGCGATAAAGCATAACAAGTTTGCTTAGGTGACCTAGTTCCTGTAGTCGCAGTAGTTGCTGCCGAGGTAACTGTTTGTACTCCATTGGTTTGACTAGGGTATTTTTTTAGATGTTGATTTACTTTCACACTCCTATGTAAGTCACTCTCATTTACGCGAGTAGACAAAATGATGTCTGTGTAATTGAGAACCGTATAGCGTTTATACTATCCGGTTACTGAAGGTACACGACTGTTTATTTAATGGTTCACCTTAAAAACTCCTGAGAACAGTATAGAGTTAATACTAGCTGGTTTCTTATCTTTAATACTTTCTGGTTCACGAAGACTTGATATTCTACTAGAACAATGTCACAAGAAAAATTGAAACTGGAAAGTGAATCTTCGGGCGAACATGAATTGTCTGCAGATGACTTGGGAAAAAAATGGCTAGGTACCTTCAAATTTTTTTTAAATTTACTGTTCAGAGACAGGTAGACCTTGAAAATGAAAGTGCAGTAAAGTCTGAAGACTGTTCCGTGTGTTGCTTCACCTCACATGGCAGAACAGTTATTTCCCGTATTCACTCACAGGCCTGGGAAAGCTTTACGCAGACCAACACACGCCCGGTGTCATATATTTATATATATATATTTATATAATTATACAAAATGAAGACGAATCAAGTATTTTCAGACATTTTAATACTACGTAGTTTCGAGCAACATGTTGTTGCACCCATCAGGTAAGGCTCTCTGCCTGAAATGGACTAGATCTTAACGGTATACGTGTTACTGGCCTGTGTCACATGTAACCAAGACTGTTCAGTGTAAATGAGCGCAAATTGGGGCAAAGATACATACATCAGATAGAATAAGTCGGGATAGGGGAGGCCTTGGGTCAAAGGTCGTCAAAAATAAACACGGAAACCTATTTGGATTATACAGGGATGATGGGCTTGGAATCACAAAGAAAACACCTAAAGGTAGAAGCCGTAAAGAAAGACCTATGCGAATATATTCAAACCACAGGGCAAAAAAATTACAATTGAGGCCAACAAAAGGACCGTTGACTTCCTAGATATAACATTGCACCTGCACCGTGGTAACACAAAGTGTTTACGAAACGAAACAATATGCCGTTATATGTCAGCAGCAAATCCACCCCACCCCCCTGGAATAACCAAAAGTATACCCGACTCGGTCAATAAACGTCTCTCCCAAATATCCTCAGACGCATAATCATTCAATCAGGCAGCACCCATATACCAGGAAGCGCTTACAAGAAGCGGATACAACTATCAATTAAAAATACCTCAACATCCACAACCGTACTCTGCAACCGAAAGAGAAAACGCCGTCGAGATACCATATGGCACAACCCACTTTACAGCAAAAACGTAGCCACTAACATTGGTAAAACTTTCCTGAAAATTGTGTACGAAGAATTCCCAAAAGAACTTAAAAGTAACTTATATTATGTTGCAACTGATAGACAAAAGTGTAGACTGCAGTATTACATGGAAAATACTGAAGCAGGCAAAGGCTTATAATAGCGCAAACAACAGATGTAACTTATGTTACGGGAAAACACTTTATCATTTGCAACCCACATTTGGCCACCCTCAATAACGGAACGAACTTGTCATCGCCTGTAGGCATGCGAAAAAATTCCTCCTTAAGAATTTCATAACATAGTTTATAGGACCCCTCATTATATTTATTTCTTTCTTTCTTCTTTCTTTCATAACAGCAACAAGAAAAGACATGGAGAGCCCCGTGCTTATACAAATATAGCCTTCCTTAATCTCTGTCAATAACTGCTCTCAGTGCAGCCTCTTACAAGCTCCCCTCATACAAATATATTTGATCCCAGTCCTCCCGTATCCCGACTTCCTCTTTCTTATGTTTGTCTCTTTGCCCCAGGGCACACATTTACACTCAACAGTCTAGGTTACATGTGACACAACATGCCAGTAACATATATACACTGGGGTGTATATCTCTGTAACACATATACCGGTATGATTTAGTCCATTTCAGTCAGACAGCCTTACCAGATGAGTGCAACAACATGTTGCACAGAACTACGTAGTAATAAAATGTCTGAAAATACTTGATTCGTCTTCATATATATATATATATATATATATATATATATATATATATATATAATATGATTCCCACATCCAGCTCCCTATTGTTGCATGTATGTGAAATCTCTTTTTTAGTATCGGCACAAAATCTATAACTGGGAATTCAGGTAAAAAGGGGGCCCAGATCATGTGGTATGCTATATACAGTCATATGCTTAGTCTTTCAAAATTAATTATCAGGATCAAAACTTGGGATTTTTATGCTATTTTTAATATCAGCCTTATTGTTAACCTAGTGTTAAAATGAAGAAGGAAAACTTTTAATAAATTGTAGGTTTTTTTTGTGAATGATATACAATATGAAAATGATTTTCTGCGTTCGTCAAACCCTAAACTAAAAGACTCTGTCGTTTATCTACGTTTAATTAACAAAACATTACAATCTAGATTTAAACTGTGCACACAAAATATGAAACGATACGTAACAACATTTACCTTGCAGTGGTTCTTGGAACTAGATATAAATAAAGCACTGCCAAACTCTGTCAGTGTGCTCTGTACAATCCCGACTTGGACCTCGCTTGCTTGAAATTGCCCAGTCAGTCATCTGCTGCCCTTTGTTGATTTTTCCAGCGGCGTAGCGGTCGCGAAATATTATTTGAGAAGGATATTAAGACCCAATTCAAACTCTAGATCAAAGTTCACTTCGGTTCGGCCTCAAAGACTTTAACATAATTACGTAAGTCTTGGAGGAAAATTGTATTCTCAGATGATGTAAAATATGTTGCATATCAATCCACTTTTATTTGTAAACTGCCCGGGCATTCGTTACAGTTTACAGACATTTGGTCCATAAATCTCAATCAGTAGGTCACTGAAACATTTGGAACGTTGTGATATCAAAAGTGGGGCGCACTGCGTGGGCGACTTAATAACCGATAGGGAATGCGAGATAAAAAAGACAGGTTTGTATTTCAAAACAAAACGCGAGCGGCAATGGGTACTGAGCCCATTGGTTGAAAATGCATTCGGTTGGTATAATATAATCGTGTCTAAGTCGACATTGATTTAAGGAGAGTAGCTTGAGATCCAAAGAGAGGCAGATTATGATTGTATTGATTGCCACATACCATAACTGCATTGTATACAATGTAAATTCAGCAATCGCTATGTTAACAACTAAAGAACTAGATTTGTCAAACAATGTCAGGAATCAAGATCATAAGGAAACGGTAAGAACATAAAGATGAAGACCATATACATTCACATGGTAAAAAAGTGTAGATAAATAATAAAGACTATGAAGATAAAACAAGTGATTTGTGAAATAGTTCTTCTGATAAGGGGGGGGGAATTAGATAATAAGCCATCACGAACCCGGCACTTTATACGAACAGTGTAGTGAAATATTCATATAAGAATGTGGTTATTGAGGAATAAGTTGCTATGTACCTAGGAATTTACCCTGGCTTTATTTTTTATACGCATTTGACATCTTGGGGCTGTTTGGTTGAAAATATACCAGATCGCCAGAATCGATGTGAAGTATCAAATGTAAAATTTACTTTATAACAAAACAAGGAATGTGTCTTTGATACAATATATTATATGGTTTAATGTTCTACAAAAATCCGATCTTTTATATTGGGGAAATAAAGCGGTAAAATTTCAAGCACTGTGGATATCTGTGTTGACCTTGCATATGACTTGCTCTGATTAATTATATAGTTCTGATGCGGGACCGGAAAGCTCTGTTTTTATCCTCGATATAATGGTTGAATTGAGGCTAATATTTTTTAGCAGCTGACAACGTATTTGTATTTCACCTGAGATGATTAATTAAAAAAAAAAGTGATTTGAAAACCCACATCCATCGATGTATGTGTATACATATATATATGCGTGTGTTGTGTGTGTATTATATATATCTGTATGTTTTAACGGTCGCGGTATAGTTTCCTGGAAGTAAAATTTAACCCAGGTCAAATTCCTAATCCTCTCGAGATACCATGGCTGTTCACTTCAGTTTGGTTTTATTCCCAGAAAATGCTATAAAAGTATGGTATAATAATCAAATTGATTTTAAGTGTAAGGGTGTCTACTATAATCATAAACCCGCTTTAAACCTAATAGCTTATAGCTCTTAGTCACTCGTTTACTGTAAACATTCGGAACGTAGTGGCAAAAGTGGAGCCCACTCTGTGCTGGCGCTTTATGAAGTGATAAGGAATGTTAGCTACAAAAAATTACATGTATGCTTTACAAAAGCGTTCTAACAGATAAAAATGAGTGTTCATTATGCCCAAGGCTAGGTTTGAAAATGCATTTTGCTGGTGTCTTGTTACAGTATCTAAATTTTTATTGATTACATGGGAACGGTGTACCACTGTACACGATGAGCAATTTATGATTGTGCAGATTATCGCAGAGCTTTCCACTAGTTTCGTATGCACCACTATGTTCATTTCATTTAATTTTTGAATCTGATAAATTATTTTTGAGAAATAATTTCATGAAAAATAGTATGACCTTTTAAACTGCTTGTACCAATAAATATTTTTTTTTACTAAAGTCACGATATAATGAGAAATCTGTTAGAGGAGCAATGATCTGTTGCTCACGTGTAGCGAACAGTACTCAAAGCCGGGAGGTCGTGAGTTCAAATTTCAGCCGAGGCGATGATATTTTCACGGTTGGCCCCGATCAAGTGTGTTCGCTCTGCCGGCTTATTGGGAGTGCTCTGCAGGCTAAATGGGAAGGCTGTGACCCAAAGTCGTGTATCATTCACATACGAGTGCGTCTTTAGGGGGTCCTTGGTGTTATGACCTAGCAATTGGGTGATTACACACCAGGATCCGCAGGCGCGATAAACATCTGCCTAGTTGACACCGGGCTACAAAAGTTATATGATAGGAAGCGAGTGGTACTGCCCTGTCACCTAGTCCCAAACCAAAACGGAATTCTGTATGTGTAAGCTTATATACTTTGATTAAGAATTAGATAAGAGAGCAGATAAATGGAGGCGGTTACCTCTACGAATAATAATTCTTTAAAACACGAATATTTGTGAACTTTAACACAAATGTAAAAGTAAGTAATAGTTGCGACTATGGAAGGGAAAAGCAATACAATCTGGGATGTTTATTTTCCTAGTGTAAGTTGTGTCTCTAGTATTATTATAATATTTCTATTTACAGACTTACATTTATGTTAGTTATGAGTGAGACAATGACCTAACACGACCTAGAATGGCAGTACGTCAGTAGATGGCAGAAACTAATATAACAACACGTCAGCAACTGACGGGATCAAACATAGCAGCCCGTCTGTAAGTGATAGGACCTAGCATAAAAAAAATTAGCAGTGGACATGGCCTAGCATAGCATGAGACGTTACTTTGAGGACTATTTAAAAATACTCAACTACTTTTACATGTCTGCTAACAAGGCGCAGTATGCTGATTTCCATCTCATATTAAAAGAAATATCTTTATTATCAGGATGAGGCATGATAATTTATCAGGGGAAGATGTGAGCAAAGTAACCCAGATGAATTTTAATCGTAATGTCTAATACACAGTCGCTGAACCTTTACAATATACAAATTTACCGAAAACAAACAAAATTGTATGTAACATATCGTTTTGATATATTATTTTAATAAGCAGAATATATTTTACGTAGAGACTTAGAGTAGTGTGATTAGTCATTCTAACATAAGAGAGAATTTTCATCTATAGCCTTTACATGTGTTTTGTGATAATAGGGATATGGCGTTGAAGGTATATGACACCGAAAAGAAGTATGACACCGAAAAGAAGTATGACACCGAGAAACATGAACAAGTACTTGTTAAACAAAACTGCATGAAGATCACTGCTCTTATAACGTAACGGGTTCAACGTAGGTTGAACGCTCTGCAGTCTTAACAGGAAAGCTGTATCCTACAGACGTGTATCATTCACTTTACTAATGCGTCTTATAGGATTTCCTTGTTGGTATAGATAATGCTTTATTTCAGACTCACGATTAACAGCCATACATTCATAGGTCAGTATGCCCAGCGATGGGGTTAATTAGACACCGAGGATCTACAGGTGCGATGCGGTAGATACCGGCCCTGGATACCAGCAGGATATAAAATAATAAAATGGCATGAAGCGAGTGCACCCGCTAAATCATGTTTTCCCAAGCCACATTCGAACTCTGCAGATATAAATTCTAGTAAAGGAATTCGTGAAGTCAGCTTAAAAAAATGAAGAAGGCTTACGTTCACCGAAACATTCTTTAAAATAGTTGCAACTCAAGCCATACGTAGAAATACAAAGCTCTGAATCCATACTTGCTAATCCTGTTTAAGAATTATATAAACATCCCTTTCCGTAATAACTACTTCTTTTATTGTTTTCAAAATTTAAATAGTAGAGGTTACATTAGCCTCAGTGTTTCTGCCTTCCGTATATAATACAAGGAATTCGTCTGCGATATAACAAAAAAAATGTACAGATATGTAATAGAGTGGAGATCATTCCAGGGTTTTATGATTTTCATTGTTTATTTATTTTATTATATTATAAAGTTTCATTATATTATAATGTATCGGGATTATTCTGGATTAAATTTGGGTTCGTATAACCAATTACCACCTTGCGAGACTACAACAAGACTTACGTGTTTAAGATTATTTAGAATATATCAATGTAACATCACAAACGCATATCTATCCTGGTCTATATCTGGAAAGGGCATTGTATCACTCGTGATCAAAAATTTCCTATAGATAGTAATACAATGATAATGCTAGAGACATGTCTGCATATAAGAAATTAAACACCCAGTATTTTTTTCTATCCTGTCCTTCCAAAACCACATCTATTACTTAATTCTATTTTCTTAATTTCCTTATATTTGTTTTAGGTTGCCAAATGCTTGTCTGTATTTAATCAGTTAAATAAGTATTTGCTGTTAGCTTATTTATATCGTTATTATCGTCTAGACAATGGCTAAATTGGCTTAATTGAATAATTAGTTCAAAGCTTGTTCCAATTATCATGAAAACATTTCTTTACATAAATCATCTGGTACATAAATACGGTTGGAATGACCTTGTCAGTAAACCATAGGCAGAGTATACATAACCAGTTGTTAATTATGTGATAATCAGTACAATCATAAATTGCTCCTCGTATACAATGTTTGACCGTTATCACGTAATCTATGTAGATTAAGATACGGTCATATGATACCAGCAAGATGCATTTTTAAGCCATAGCCTTTGATAGCCTAACTGCTCTCTTACTTTTGTGTAGAAGTTTCTGTAATACAAACCTGTCCTGTTTATTTTTGTACCTCACATTCCAAATCGATTGACAACGCGCAAACAAAGATGAGCGCTTCACTTTTACCACAACGCTCCAAAGGTATGTAGTAAACCAGTGACTGAGAGTTATAAACTACTATGTTTAAAGGCGCCTTATGACTATAGTAGGTATCCTTGCATTCAAAATTTATTTGATTATCATGCTATTTTATTATATCATGGTGTGCTAACGAAATGCCCCTCAAAGATGTAGGTGAAATATCTGGTAGTCTTTAGGACTCTCACCATACTCCCCAGGAACAGTTCCGCGACAGTTAAATCAGTGAGACATCCCGAAATGAGTAGGCTATCCGGTTACTAATTGGAGAAGGAGCAAGCCCGGGCAATAAGCTGTATAATATAGCAGTTAAGCAGAACTTCACTTTGTTATATGATATATATTATATTATAATATTATTAATAATTGTTTACTGTTGAAAAAGTTTTGTAAGCGGGGTTTTAATTTTTGCGCTTTCCGCAGGAGCATGATTTGTGCTAAATTAAGAACACGGGTTATTTCGAACACCCCAGACATGTCCGTGTAGTTTACTTTTTTACCTACTGTAAAGACAGTATTGTTAAATACAAGTAGACAGTTATGGGAAATTGAATAGATGATGATGTGTCATATAAATCGTTAATATTTAATTTGGCACAGAGAAAATGAACAAAACTGTATGCTTAAAAGTCTGGTGTTTCCATCGTTATTTTGGTATTCACCCCAGCAGCGGTTATCTAGGTGTGATGTTACTAGTTGGTCCATGCGATCGTTCGCCATTTAGAAGGTGAGATTCACGCGAGTCTGGTAATCCCTGCTCGCTGGGTCACTTGAGTTGAGGCTTCTTCAACCAGGATGTCAGAGCAGTCATAGTGCTAATAATAAGATTTCATAACAAGCGATATCACAGCTGAAAACCACTCCAGTAAATATTGATTTGTAGAAACAACTGAGAAACAAATAGCCTTTGAATACACTTGAACCGCCCTTCAAATGTCTATAAAGTACGAGTGAGAGCCAGCCGCGTCTGTGGTCATCTCTGCTTCTAGTTAGTAAACACAGCTGCTGTTGGTGAGCAATACTACCATTTACTCATATGTCAGACAGCGTGTCTGGGTGCAGTACCATGGCATCATCAAACGTAATTAGTATATTTTGCAATATATAACTTTACAAATATAAACTTTGACATGCATGGTTTCATGTTTCCTAAATTTTGTTTTGACTGTCCATGTGTACACTGCCCTGTTCGAAAACTTAATGTTTAGATTGAAACATGTACTATGTGTTTCCTATTTATAGCCTTTAAATACATGTAATAGAACTAGGACCAATACCAGCAAACATAATATATATTCCAGACATTAGGCTTGAAAAATATTCCAGAAATATAAGGGTAAAATACTATCTAATACAATATATAGTTTAGTCTGACATTACTTTGCCAGATATGTTCCTTTTTCTTTTATGAAAGAAAATATTTAAGTAGCTTCATGTTTAAAGTAATAAGTGGCTCCATTATTATACACATATATATTTATATATTATGCAATATTATATTTTTATATTATTTATAGATACAGATAATCATATTACACACACATCTATATATATATATATATATATATATATATATATATATATATATATATATATATATACATATATATATTTATATATTGAAAATTTTTTATCTTATTTTTTTAAATCAATCATCCCACTTTAAAAATATATATTTTAGACATCTTCCCGTGTAATAAAAGGATTAGCCCGAACAACTATTACGCATCCCTTATAACAGTTGATTATAATAATCAGTTTTGAATAAGTGCATAGGCGCATCAGACATATCTCTTTTTTTAAATAATTAACCCAAATTATGTCAGTATCAGATTTGCCCATGCCTACCTCACACCTGTTTAGATTTATTTTTCTGCTAAAACGCGTTGTGCGCAAGGAGGGGGTGGGGGTCTTAGGGAAAACTGAAAAGCTTAAGGATGACAATACCAGCTGTCGGCTAATAATAAAGTAGCCTCATTTACACAATTATATCAGAGATATGCACTGTCCCGAAATGAATCAGAGAAATGTAAGGCCCTGGATCATGACAAAAAAATTTCCTAGGACTATGCGTGCGCAAGGTCAACACAGATAACCTATACCCACAGTGCTTGAAATTTTATTGCATTAGTCGCCAAATACAAGTAGATCGGATTCGTGGACCATTGAACTATAAAAAATAGTGTACCAAGACCACATTCCTTCGCTATTAGTATTATGTAATGTAATAAAATAGTGCGAGAACTGATTCTTTATGCCGATGAGAGTGGTTCAGAAGGGATTTTCAATCCTTGGGCTTAGGCATCACAGCCGCTGGCGTACGTTTTATAATCTAGATAAGTTTTGGATCGGGGGTGGGGGGAATTGCACTATAGAGGCACGGTTTTTCTCTATTAGTTGACAAATGCCAACGCTGAGAGCGCTATATATATGCCCATATATGCATCATCTAGGCATATTTGAAAGACTAGACATAACACTTGACACTTAGACCTTTTGACATATACTGATTGAGGCCTGTTTTGAAATAACCAACCAAGTCAATGTTAGTGCCATATTAGCAATGAACTCCTTTATTACAAGATTTAGATTTTTATTTCAGATTTAGATTTATAAATAATACAAGATTAAACTTTGACGGCAGCTGATAAGTATAACTGGATAATTATGCAACATAACTGCATAATCTTCGAATACAATCTCCCTGAAAGACAAGTCATGACAACTTATGACACTTAGGCCTTCTGGAATAAACAGATAGAGGTCTGTCATCGTCTTCAATTAATCATAAATGTCTATGTCTATGATAGTATTTGAGGATGAAGGAAATTTTGATATTTTGTTTCATTAGGCGGTGCTGCACTTCCCATAAAATGTATACCACAGCGTGCCAGATGTTTACATCAAACTGATAACTGAAGGCAATCATGGATGTTTGTGTCTTATGACTATATAACAAACATCTTTGGATTCAAGATAAAGTTTGATTATTATGCCATATTACAGCATGATCTGTGAATACAATGCCCTTCAGTGAGGTGTGAAACCTTTGGGAGTCTTCAGGACTGAACTGAAGTGCACAACTGTGGTATTTCAGAAGGATCCTAACTGAATATTGGGTCACACCAGGCCTCCTAAAAACTATTCCACAACCATTAAATCCCTGGAAAAACCCGTAACGTGTGGGATAGTCATTCATTACTTGATTAGGGAAGGTCCAAGCCCGGCAATACATTATACAGCAGTTAAGCAGAAGTTCACTTTGTACTGCCGACTATTCTTCCCCCCAAAAATAATATATATATTTTTATGTTGAAATATGTAAATATAGCTTGACGAATGTATACTTCGGTATGCTTGGTTTGTGTTGTCCGAATTTATTTTAACTGTCATTGGGTAACCTTGCTCTGTCAGGTTATGATATACGGGTATCCTGTTCACCTTATAGGCAACAAACATATAAATCAGAACACAGATAAGCAAAATTAATATATCCTAGATATTAGTCTGGGAACATATTCAAGTAATAAAAAGGGTAATATTTAGCCAATATAATCCATGTTTTGTAATACAAGCCAGATTTGGATCCACGAGGGAAACGGAACCCCTATTTTTTTCAGCCGACGCAACCTCTTTCCAAGTGTTTCATACCAGTTTCTGCGACCTAGAAATAACCTCCATCCAAAACCCTTTTCCGGACCTGGGAACCTTTTCTGTACTTTATCTGTTGACAAATCACCCACGCTGAATGTGCTTTAATATGAATTCACAACGTTCCCATATTTTCAGTTACCGACAAAGTCAGCTGGAGTGACCTTTCAATTTAAAAGTGTCTTTATACTATGACGACAGTTTATAAGTAACAATGGTTTGATATACAACATAGTTGCATCATCTAGGAATACAATCTGCCTGAGAGTGAAACATGTGATAGTCACTGAGGCCGCACCGAAGTGAAGAATTTTTATTTTGAATTTGAATTGGGCAGTACTATACTTAACCAAACGTTTTCGAGACCGTTGCTAAACTTACAAAAACCGGTAGTGAAAGGGAGAATATTTACCTGATTGGGAATTCAATCCGGGACAAGACGCTGTATGCTGACAAGAGTTTTGCAGTGCTTCATTTAGATATACCTCCAACTGTTCCCTGCAAGGTAAATATTTTAAAATATTGCTTATCCTGATATGCACGGTTTAAATCTAGATCTTTATATTTTAATTTTGGCAGGTCAACGACACAGCTGCATAATGTATGTCCCTGAGTTGAGGGTTTAAATTTGGAGTTAAAATTTTAGAACTGAAATAAGAACAGATCGTGTGGGCAAATTGTCATATGTTAAGTTGTCATACCGTTTCAAGTACCTGTCAGCCATTTCACCATCCTTAATTCCGAAAGGCCCCTTTAGGTAGTGGAACCTGGTTAGAGTTGATTATTCTATCTTCATTTGTATGTTTTCGTAGATCTACAATACGGATTAAATTCCTAAATAGATTCATAGTTACAAGACTTGTTCGTGTTATTTATATTTTGGATTGACTAAGTGAACGAGTGTGTATCTATCATACCACATATAATCTTTTTACCTAACTTCGAGGGATAGTTTCAGCGCTTGATACTTCTCTATAGAAAAGAATTTTCAATTTAGATAAAAAGGCGATTGTGTGAGGCATATTTAAGATTATCTCTCTCTCTCATGTTATATATATATATATATATATATATATATATATATATGTATGTATGTATGTATGTATGTATATATGTGTGATACATGCTTGTTACTCAAGGAATAACCTTATTGATTGACGATGGTCATAATGGTAACAACTAAAAAGCAGAGAGCGTATACCATCGCCAAGGCCTAGAATCCCATGATCAACCGTGTGTCCATATTAATAGGTTCGTCTTTGCAAAAGTGTGTGTTATGAATATTCATTTATGACGTTTCAGAATCCGGATCATCTGATCCGGAAACGCGCCAAAACCTTATCGATTTTATATTGCCCTGTTCCGAAATCTATGGGTTATGTTCATGATTGCATGATTTACGTTGTGAATAAATAGACAAACACACACGTGTTGCTTGTTGTAATCATTGACACCCTGAACAAATGTTTGACATCCTGTGACTCAACTACAATAGAGTAATCAATCAAGCACAGTAGACTCTGACCCCGGTGGTAACTACAACCCAGCAGCAAAAACACGTGGACAGATTTGGTTAACACAGTTTGATAAAGTGCAGTATTTGCAAATACACATGCATTCAGTTGGGCATTTTATGCGTGTCATTCCAATACATGTACAGTAAGTCTGGCATTTCTGAGTCACAGATATAAACTGAGATATTAAAATGTCAAAATTAAAAATGCCCGGGCCTGTCACATTATATCTTCCAACGCATAATTACAAAACAACATTATGGTTATGTAAAAAAGTTCTCTGCCGTGCTTTGCCATTGATATCAATACTCATGTTATGCAATTTAGCAGACAAAATAAAGGGGGGGGGGGGTTATCCCTGATAATTCAAGTGGTCGATGGCTTCACTGCGGAGTTTTTCCAGGGAATGTTGACCTAGGAATTAAGCAATGAGGTATCAGTTAGTGCGTGCACCATACCTAATGGCCAGTTTAAATGCAAGTAATATGGTAAAAATTAGTCAAGCCTTGTTTCAGAATGTACGTTTACTCACACCGCACACACCTATATTATATTAGTATGTACATCATGTAATGCTTATATTCCAATGCAGTCCTTTTCTCGGGGTTCTAACGTATCAATGCCCATATCATGATTTGAACATATTCTTGAAATCGCTATACTCCTTGGAAAAAGTTGAGTTTTCAAATTTTCAATTCCCACAATAGGCAATTAATAACCTACTTATCAGTCCACAAACAGGGCTCATTTCTGTAAATGATATCATTTAAAAGTGTATAAAAATAACTTCAGTAATGTCTTCATTGTATTATAAAGACGCCGGACTGCTCCTATTTATTCCCGAATTGAACAAATCAGCGAAATGCGTGTAGTCTGCATACTTGTACATTCGGGTCCTCAATAAAAGCACCAAACGTGCTATCCCATGAAGTAATGTCCAGCTTTATAATTAAATGCAGTCCAGAATCACTGAGATCTTCATCTACTACACTTTCACTTGTCCTTTTAAAAAGAAACGTCACTTGACTTTTTTCGCAGTTCATTCTTATACCTTTTATATATATATATATATATATATATATATATATATATATATATATATATATATATACACGTAAAAATATACACTATTTTATATACAGAATTACACGTGTTTTCATTCTGTCGCAATTGTCAGATGTGAAATGTTAAGGAACGGTTGGTGACATTATGTACTTACGTGGCAAAGCACTCAGTCATCGTCTGGTGGGAGTGTATGGAGATAGTTATTTTGTCTGAGCACTATTGGAATCGTTCAGCACTTATATACTACCAATATTATATATATATATATATATATATATATATATATATATATATATATATATATATATATATATATATATGGTATCAGTCTTTTTCTTTTGACAGACACAATGGCCACATCTTTATAAAAGGGGAGACTCTCGGGAATTTTAATATGTGCTTTGTGTTTGAAGAGGAAAAGCGGCAGAAACCCAAAACTGTTACAATGCTTTCACTCATTTTGTCACTCCTGTTTGGTATCGCAGAGGCAGAAGCAAAATGACAAAAGTGAACTGATATGTCCTGTGTGTAATTCTGCGACAAAACTCCTCGGAACTGGTATAGACGGTCTCAAGGATGAGATGAAAATTACTGCCCTTGAAGACATGATGAAGCGGTTTGGTGATCGTTTGGTATGCCAAGGCTGTCTGCCAAAAGGATCGCAATCAGTCGCACTGGTCAAATGCATCACATGCGACAGGTGCCTGTGCGAGGCCTGCTATGAATTCCATAGCGGTTCTGATTTGTTTGAGGGTCATGATGTCGCAACAGAGCCATGTGAGTTACATGGCACTATAGTCACAAATATATGTATAACATGTTGCGTTGGACTGTGCGTCGACTGTATTTTCTCAAGGATCCACGAAGACCATGAGACGGCGAAATTAGGAGAAGGTCTTATTAAAGTGGAGAGCCAAGTTGAAGAAGACAGGAAATATTTGCAATCATTGTATAAGCGCAAAAAGCCTAAAAGGAAAAGGAAACTAATACTTAAGAACCGTCATTTGACCAGCATGTTAAACATGCATTGCCAAGAAGAACAGAATATTTCAGAGAAAAACGTCAAAGGCAGCCCTTCTCCTGCACAGCTGAGAAAAATAATTGGAGAGACAGAAAAATATAAAATTGGGCGAATAACAAAACTTTCTCATCGCAAAAATGAATTGCGACGGAATATTATTCTTATGAAAGAGAATTTGCTAAAGGTAGCTTGTAAGCAAAGCTGTAAACTGATTGATCGTTCAGTGTTTCTGTCAGGGAGAGAATCCCATATTGTAAGCACGGAACTGTGCGTTAAAGTGTGGGAAAAGCGTTCGAAGCAGATATTTGGACTTGAAATACTGGAAGATTTTTCGGCAATGGTTGCGTCAGGAGACTTTGATGGTGTAGTCCGATATAATACCGATGGTGAAGTCGTGGACTTTTACCCCGCCACCGGCAGTAAGCAGAACAACAAAGTACAGCTAATGACCGTCCATGACGGAAAGCTCCACATTCTGTGTAAAGACAACAAGACCCTAGAAACCATTGACATTGACTCTCTTCAGAGAGAAATCCACATTATTGTAAATTTACCAGAAGATCTCTGCTCCATGGCTTACCATCCAAACAACAAATCCTTTCTTTTCAGTCAACATCCTAACGAAATATCTAGTAAGGTTTACACGTATCTCGAAGATGACATTGAGGTTGACGAATGCTCCCTTCCCGCTGGTTTCCTTCGGGTGTTCCAACATGCTGGCTCAATTAAGACGGCGGTGGCACGGCTTGATAAAGGAAATGTTAAGGTGTATGATTCGGAATGCAGCCTGCTGTATAACATACCTTATGCGGGTTTAGAAGAACATTTTTCAGAACCTAGTGATGTTGCTCCCCTGGATCAAACATCCATTCTGCTTGCTGATCGAGAAAGATGCCACATTTCTCAGTTCACCAATAATGAAGCAGCAATATTTGATGCCAGTTTATCAAGGGAAGGAGGACTTTCAGCACCATGGTACATTGCTTGCAAATATCCATATTTGTGGGTTGCATGCTTTACAAAACTTTGTTTGTTTAAATGGCAATGAAAAGGTGTAAAAACATGTACCTGCATACGTTATCAACATGTTGATTTAGTTCTATCTTTCCCAAGGTTCTTTATTGTGAAATGAAAGACTAATGTTGAATATAAAATGACCAACAAAACATTTTATGCTCATACTATTTTAATGAGCAATTGTTAGGCGATCTATCTCCTGTTAAAAAAAAGGTTTCATTAGGTTAGATCATTGTGTTTCTTAAATCAGGCATGGTACCTGGCATAATGTGAGTTACGTGAGTAACCATTGTTAATTGGACCAGATGGTAATATGCAACCAACAGATTCTTTGGCTGGCAAAAAAATGATCGTCATAGGATATTCAGTATGTACAATGGTTGAACTGTAAAGGAACCAGTTTAGCCGAAGGAATAATAATATTACACATCTGATAAAGGTTGGGTTTTCATTATTCTCTTATGTTTCTGTGAGTAAGAAATATGTTTTCTTGATTACTTTGTATAATAGTTAACTTGATGAGTTAGTTTTCCATAAATACTGTGCTTTATTTTAGTGACATTTCTGTTATTAAGTTGCCTGTTATATGCCAGCTTCTTGTTGTTGTTTACTAATTAGGGGATTACTCTGGATTGAATTAGTAAATATTGGACCGTCAATACAAAATCACTGTGTATTTCATATGTTAAATGAGTTATTTAGACGATGCTGACTCTATTTTTAACGTCAATATTTTGTTACTCTTAGATGTATAAATGAAGAACCTAATTTTAGTGTGGGACGTTGCAGCCAGTAGATAACTATATATGTAATTTCCATGTAATTTAGGCAGCATTTTTACATTTATCTTAGAAATATGCTTATAAAATTTAATGGATAACGGTCAGATTTGTTAATAATTGCTTCAGTAAGAATTTTTATTGATCAAACATATATAAATATACCTATATACACAGATATGTGACAAAACAAACTCAACAATGTCTAGAAAACTTTAGACAAGGAACAGTGTGGGGGTTATTAACAGAACATGAAATACAAATAATTGTATGAATATATCCGTGGCTTACTTTGAAAAGGCAAATGCTTATTATAAAGTGTAATGTTTATGGAGAGGAAATATCATACAGTTCTCTTATTTTAATTTTCTATCAATTCTTTCCATGTTTGTCCTGGGCAGTTATATTTTCCTGTTTTCTAGAAATATAATCTTCAATATCGCTTATGTAAGATATCATCCTGCTTAGGTTAGAAATATTTGTGTTATAACTGCAATTGTCTGTGCTTATTGGCATTGTGGATTACACTGGCCTACCTGAGTTAAATAAATTCGTGCTGTTATCAAGATGAAAGTGTTGTATGGTACGTTTGTTTAGATGAAGTAATTAGAAGGATATGACGTCTACTAATTTCTTTAAAATTCTTTGTAAATACGTAAATCTTTATTGGGAACCTATATTTAATCAGGACTCTGGAATAGGCAGCAATTCTACATTTGTCGCACGTGATTTACTTGAGGTTAAATAACGACGAACTGTTGTGGTATAAACCCGATACATGTACCTTTTATATACGGAAAAAATCCATAAAATCAAAATCATTTCAAAGATTTTACATAAAATGTTAAACAACATAATTTATTTTTACACGTAAAAGATTAATTTTAGTAAAAGAGTAATTCCACCTCGAGTCTAATGTACTTTTCCGTCCTTCTTTGCCACGCTTCCATGCACTGCTAGAAGGATTGACTAAGTGATTGGTTATTGTACTTACTGATCTAAATTATTTAGAAATAAAAAAAATGTTTATGATTTTAAAGTGAACGATTTCCTTGGCTTTTAATATTATTTCTTGACCGCATCTTGGACACAAATATGTATCAATCCTGGTATAACATGTCAGATAAAATCATTGACTTATGGACCACCCATGATAAACCTGAATGTAATCTTTAAAATAGTAAGTTAGGAATGGAAACGCTCTAGTATTTTTCACTCTCCTTCCATAATACTACCTTTTTCTTAATTTATTTTTTTAAGTTTACAAATGCTTATGTTGTATACCGTGAATCAGTGGATGTGGGTATATGAGGTTAGCCTCTTTATATCGTTATAGTATTAAAAATGGGCATAAGTGGATTATAAGATCAAAGATCAAAGCTTAGTCAAGGTTTCATGAAATAAAAGACAGGACATTCATAATATATATCCTAACCATAAGGCTGGGAAAATATAAGACTGGGAAAATATAAGAAAATATAAATAATTACGTTAACCATTACAATTCATTGATAAAGCCCTCCATTATGTCATATATAATCCTCGGTCGCTCATGATCATTCACAAAGAGTTTATTTTTAGTAGATCACATGTTTCTGGTCATAAGACTTTTAGAGCCCCATGCACCCGTTGATTTACTTAGTCCATTACTGACAAATATATGTCAATCAGGATCCTTAGTCTTGTGTAAGAGGATGTGAGTTAAATATCTCCGTTTTGTTCAATTTTCATCCAAGTTCAAGTAAATAGGCCTAATTCTATACATATTACTGTGTAGTATCCGTCGGATCAGTCTGAAAATGTGCATGTTAGTATCAGATTAGTAATGAATACATTCATTCATTTCATATTTTCTGCCAACCATATGCAGTGGAGAGGGGACTTCAACTGAAACTAGAATTGCAGCTGTCAGCTAAAAAAAAAATCAAATTACCCTCAATCTCATGACGATAATGATTTTTAACATGTGAAAAAAAGACATTCCCTTCACCGGACTATAACAACGTTATTAATAAGAGCCAAACGTGTGCAAGGTGAACGCAGATAAGCTATGGACACAGTGCATGAAATTTCATTGCCTCAGTTGCTAAATGTAAGTAGGTCGGCTTTGGTGAGGCGATAATATAAACTATAAAATATAATGTGCCAAGCACACATTCCTTCTCTATCCATATAATATATTATACATATGTAACATAATTATTACATATTATATAATGTTATAAAACAAATTTGAAAGCTGTCATATAATACCGATGCGGGAGATCAAATATATTTTAAACAGCTCCAATATAGCCGTTATGCGTCACTATGAAGCCTGTGTGACGTCCTAAGTAAATGGTTGCGATCCTGTTACTCAATAACCACATTCTTATGCCATAGTTAGGACCATAATTATTTTATTACATTTTTTTTCACCGGCAGGAGATTTTTCTTGTTCCATATTATCTAATCAACTCCGCTGATAAACAAAGTTCATCACTTGTTAAAGCTTCACCATGTATAGTTGCTTACATACAATTTTCTTTGTTTTTAGGGATATGAACAGTCTACCTCTTTATGTCGTACTATTTTAGTATACAGTTGTTACTTTGTAGATGTGCACAGTCCCCTTATCCATGTTCTAACTGTTTCATTATTATCGTCATAATCATTATGACGTCATCATACTAAAGATATAATAGATCTTGTCTGACAGCAGGGTGTATATATAAACAGAACATTTAGGGTCTGTGGGTATAAATACAATTGCCGCGCTTGTAAGATCTATGTTTATTCTCCATTCATTATAGTTTATTTAGACAGAGAGATATGTTACCAGCCAACTGCATTTTAAAACCATGGGCTTTACACTGCAGCCGCAAGGTTATGGTTTCTAGTACAAGCCAGATTCGAATGCAGATTGGGGCGGGAATTTAGGGTCCAGGGAATTACGGATCCAATCTTTTTAAGCTGCTGTTACTTTTTTTAAGGATTTAACACTTCACTTGCGGCCTGACTCCCTGATTTTCTGGACTTGGGGACCTTTTCTAGGCTTTCATTAGTGATTTTAGTTTTTTTTCCTTAACATTATAAATTCTGGATCCGCCCCTACAAGCCTATCATTTGTTTTGTCAGGGATTTCTCTGTGAGGCCGATCGCCAAAGCTGAGTGAGCTCCACATTAAATATAACAACGTTTCAAATGTATCAGTGACCTACTGGGTGAGATTTAGTTACCTATGACGCATATTCTGATAATTTACTGGTAAAAGTGGACTGCTGTGCAACATATCCGCATCATCTTGGAATATTATATGCCTGAAAGACGTGCTTCAAATCTATGATAGCCTTAAAGGCCGAAACGAAGTGAACAAATATGATCTAAAGTTTGAATTGAATTTAACTTTTTCGCGACAGTTGCTACACTGGAAAAGACCCACATAAGGGGAAATGCGTTTAGCCTGTTATATCCTAACTAAGGTAGAAAAATGTCTATGGGCATTAGCGGATTATAGGGTAATGTTTTTCATGAAATAACACTTATTATTCACCCCCCTTGGCGTCAATTTTAATGTGTATGGAAGACGAAGATGTCACATAACGAAGTAGGAGGTCGATCAAGGCGTCAGGTTGCTGGGGGGGGGGGGGGGTGGGGTGGGTGGGGGGGGGCAGGGATATATGGATAAAACGCCATCCACAGGCACAAAAGTCCTCCGCTGGGACGCCCCGAATACACTCAGCTGGTCGGCAATGTTTTATTTGGTGTAGGTTGAAGGCCGATTTATATATTTGTTTGTTCGTTTTATTTATTTATTTTTTGGCCAGCTCGTGTAGGTGTGAAAGAAAGTGATAGTTTTTTTCGGCAGTTATATACTAGGATATTAAAGATATCCATCATGGTAAAGGAGAGCTTTACTGTCAGCCACTGTATGGGTATATACGTAAGCCTGATAGGAAGTTCAGCATATGCTCTGGATGACGTCCATACAAATTGTGATGCGTGTCGTGCATCAATTATTTAAAATGCTCTTTCATTTTTTTAGCTCAACTGACTTTAAGTCAACAGAGCTTTAGCGATATGTTAGCGTCCGTCGTCCGTCCGTCTGTCTGTCGGTCTGTCTGTACGTCTGTTTGTGTGTCTGGTAGACTAGCACATTAGACAAAGAAAACTTGCAACTGAAAATCTGATTTTTTCCTGTTTTTGAGACCGTCAAATAGCAGCAATTAAGTCAGTTTTTCGACCACGGATTCACCTAGTGTCCTGAAACCTGGTGTGTTAATTCATAAAGACTGGTTTCTCCAATTCCTGAAGAACGGTTGCGCCACCTGTATTTTTACTATTTTTACGATTTTTCCCTTTATTTTGAGACTGCCAAATTATTATGATACTTCATATTTACAACTGTGGTATCATCTTGTGTCCTGAAACCTTGTGTGTAAGGGGCCCCGCTTGAAAAAGTCGATGGTATATAGGTATCCCTCTGTCCGTCCGTCTGTCCGTCTATTCGTCTTTCTGTATGCCCGTCAAATTTGTTTCCTGAAGATAACTCCAGTTCGGATAGACCTATGGATTTTGAAACTTTGGTTAGATATATCCCAACTCTAAAGAATAGAATAGAATAAGTTTATTCAGGAAAAGGCCTCAGGCCCAAAGTTCCAAAAAAATAACCATAAACATAGTAATACACTATAAATATCAAATTTTCATTTTAACAAAATATGAACAAATGATAAAATCAAAATATCCAATTATAAATCAGGTTATTAATCTGCCATCAATGGTTCAAGGTTAACACTTAATACATTAATTACCCAATGATTGTTCTCTCCTTCTAAATGAATGATATACAAATGCTGCAACACTAGCTATCTCACATGGTTCATTTAAATTAAAAAGTTTCTTTAAATTGTGTTCATTTGGTTCTAGTAAGTCAGCTCTTAAGTACTTAACTCTCAGATCTACATACATAGGACATTCAAGCATGAAGTGACTTTCATCTTCTAATACATTAAATCCTCTATTAAAACAATACATACAAATTCTTTCTTCTTTTGCTATTCCCTGATGTCTGCCAGTTTCAATGGATAATGTGTGATTTGAACATCGTAATTTGGCAAGTGCCTGTCTATGACATTTGTTAGGAACACATGAAATATACTTCTCTACTGTCAGCATTGATTTAAAAGACCCATAGAAATCCAACTTATTAAATAAGGTCATACCTTCTTGCCATTCTTGCACTGCTATATCCTTTAGTCTCTGTTTGAAATTTGTTATTAAAATGTTGCTATTTCCCCAAACTGTGCTAACCAAACATAACCAAAGCCTGTTTTAAACAATAATATCCTTATATGAGCTGCCCAAGTTATTTTTCCCTGTTCATCTAACTTTACCATCAAATGATATAGGTGCCTTGGGTATCTTTTGTCTGCCATTTGTAATATCTTTAACCAGTACTTTATGCATTTTATTGAATAGGTTAAAAATAGAGGATACCGTCCACATTCTCCTAGTGCCGCTGACTTTGCAGTGTTTATTCCCACATTTAACACATACTTACAAAATTTAATGTGTACTCTTTCTATTATTTCTATTTTAGAAAACCCCCATAACTCGCTTCCATAAATCAGAATAGGTACTACCAAGGTATCAAATAGATAAAACAAGTGATTCACACTTAAATACTTACATTTTTTGGTGGAAATTCGTTATAACACATACAGCTTTGTTTGCTTGCATAACCTGTTGTTTCTTTGTTTAAGTCCATGATACCCTGTTAGAAAAAACAATACCGAGATATTTGAAATGTGGAACAACATCAAGTTTTTTTTCCTCCGATATACCATCTTTCTACCTTTTTCAGTGTACCACCTTTTCTGAAGACCATGATTTTAGTTTTATCAAGATTTGTCTTCATTCCATATTTATTAGAGAAATCTTGTAAATCATCAATTTGCTTTTGAAGTCTACCAACTGTATCACTAAAATTTACAATATCATCTGCAAACATCAGTGTTATAATATTTGAGAGATGTTTGTCTATATAAATTCCCTTACAATCTGAAGTATGCAAAGTATAAAAACATTTTTTATAAACAGGGAGAATAACAGCGGACTAACCATGCAGCCTTGTCTTGTTGCCATAGAACAGTTATAGTATTCAGATAACTCATTTCCTGCAAGCACACATGATTTCATTTCCGAGTACATGGGTTTAAAAACTTTAAGCATTTTACCATTTATACCAGATTTCATAGGTACATACCATAAAAAGTCATGTTGTACACTGTCAAAAGCTGTTGAGAAGTCAATATATATGCAGTAAGACCTGCCTCCCATTTTTGATAAATATTTTTGTACTAAAGTTTGCAATACAAAGGCTTTATCTATGGTACTATATCCCTTCTTGTAGCCTGCTTGAGATTCCCTTATTATATTTAAGTCTTCTACATAAATAACTAGCCTGTTGTACAATATTTTTATGAATATTTTTTCAAGGACATCCAATAAAGAAATACCCCTTTAATTTTTGGGGTCTGTCACTACCCCTTTCTTATGCAATGGATCTATAACAGCTTTGCTCCAAGCTTCTGGAAATATACCTGTTTGTAACATCTTATTATATAGAGCTTCAAGTGGAAGAAGTAAAAAATCTAAGATACATTTAATAAAATCAACTGTTACACCATCAGGACCTGGTGATTTCCCACTTTTCATCTGGTTTACTGCTTGTCTGCTTTCATTCTGATCTATATAATTACCAACTTCCCCACAATCAAGGTTCTCATCATAATTACTTGAACTGAAATCTTTAATTGGTAATCTGAAATCTTCATGTATTTTATTATCATCTTTGTTCAACAGTTCTTGAAAATAATCATACAACCTGGAAGTTTCTATCAGATTTGGTTTTCTGGATGTCTTAAAGTAAGGCACATATTTCCACATTTCATTATTGTTCTTACCATTAAATATACAATTTATCTCAATATCTTGCCATTTTTTTCTTTTTACCATCACATACATTCTTAAAAGATTGTCTTTCTCTCCTGTATGCATTTAAATCATGTAACAATCCTGAACGTCTGCATTTATTGAGTGCTATGTCTTTGGATTTTTTAGCTCTGTGGCACTCTTTATCCCACCATTTAGGTTGTGTTTTGATATTTTGCTCATGATTATGTTTTTTCTTTACTTTTTTCAGCTGCAGTCAATATATAATTCATCAGACAATTCAAGGCTTCTTCAACATTATAATTAATACACTGAAAAAAAGTATCTAAATGTCTTACTGATATTTCTTGGTTCAAGAGAGCTGTTATTGCAATATAATCATTTGACTTCAGTTTATACTTTATCCATGGTTCTGTCTTAATTATATTTGCTCTAATTTTACCTCCCTATTTACCTATAGGGTACATTTGATTGGAAAATGATCAGAGGCATCAAAATTCAATACAGAGAATGTTTTGATGACATTAAAAAGTTCACTGCTGATAATGATATAGTCAACCACACTTTGTCCTGTACTTGTTACACAAGTGTATTCTCCTGATAGATCAGGAGCTTTTCTGCCATTCAATACATGTATATTAAAACTACAGCACAGATCCTGTAGAGAATAACCAAATTTGTTAATTTTGCAATCTTTGGATTCTCTAGACACATTAAATGTATCATTTGGATAAGCATCCTGTATTCCCACATAATCTAGCTCATCACATTCAATAAAATCATTCAAGTTTCCAATCCTTGCATTTAAGTCATCCAACAATATGAAACATAACTCATCATAGTAAGATGCAATATCTATCAAAATATTCTCAAGCCTTAATATACCATCAGAATCACCAATATCATTGAATAAAGGTGAACTTTCTGGAGCCACATAGGTACATAACAATAAAATATCCTTGTGAGAGTTGAAGGGCATCCCATCAGCAATAAGTGCAATTATAACAGTGTACTTGTGTATATTTTTAATTCTTATATTACAATCTTTTCTTATACAAACCAGGACTCCCCCTCTAGACATATTACCTCTTGAAATCCCATAACAGTTAAAGTCTTGAAAATAATCACAGAACTCAGTAGGATATTTTGCCCAGGTTTCTACTAAACAAAGTATATCACACTCTTCCATTAGCTGTATGAATCCAGGTACATGCAATTTCCAACTCTAAGGAAATAACTCAAAGGTCGAAGAGACAGGACCCACTTATTTAGAAATATTTTTGATGCATATTAAGGCAAACTTTTCATCCTAAACATTCCATCTTGCACTTATTGCTGACCTGCCAATGGGGGAAGAATTTGATCGATATTGCGAGGTCAAAGGTCAAGGTCACAAAGGCCATCTGTCCGCATATTTGTTTCCTGTGGGATAATTGAATTGACATATTGGTTTCAAACATGACTTTTATAAGTGCATGTACGCATCAGACATATATCTTAATTTTTGAAATAATAAAACCCAGTTAATGTCGGTAAATGCCAACCAATGAAACATGTGGTGAAAGGTTGATGTAAAATATTAGCTTACTGCCAAACATAGGTTGTGTTGGGGGAGGGGGTTAGGTGAAAATAAAAATCCTAAGGTTGACAATTCCAGCTGTCAGATAATAAAATATTAGCCTAATTTTCACGATTTTATCAGAGATTTCGACTGCCCCTGTATTTCCGGCCCAGGATCAAGACGACAGAACTTATCAGCGCCATGCGTGTGCCAGTTCAAACAGACAACCCAGTCCACAGTGTTTGAAATTTTCACGCCCTACTTGCCAAATATAAGTAAATTGAATTTTGTGAAGCATTGAACTTAAAAGTATAATGTAGCAAGTACACATGCCTTTGCTATTCTTAGTAAGTAATGTGATAAATAAATTTGAGAACTGATTCGTTATGCTGATGAGGGAGACCTAATATATTTTAAATGGCTACAACATAGCTAATACGTCACAATGAAGACTGAACGAATCCCTGAGTACATAGGAACTACCCTGTTCCCAATAACCACGTTCATATAAGAACTATTATTATTCCTAACATTTCTGTACATCAGTAGCGGGTTCTATCTTGACTGAGTGATATCTAATCATCTCCCCTGATAATCCAAACTAGTAAACAAATCAAGTATGTTATCTTCACCATTATTTTGCAACTTATATACAGTTTGCCACTTTGTTAATATATACGGTCTACCTCCTTACGTTGCGTGTTTACACAGTTTGTGACGCATGAAATTCAATGTAGACGGCCTACCTATTAATGTTCTTACTGTATTTTGTACAGTTTGTTAATTCTTTATGTTCTTAATGTTTCATTATTATCGTCATCTTCATTATTGACATTCTGTTTTAGCTAAAATAAGGCTATTCTAATGATAGGTTGTATACAAGCATTGAGAGTCTGAAAGAATTAATACAACTGCCTCTCTTATAAGATCTGTGCTGGTTCTCCTTAATTAATGTTTAATTAGACACTATCATATGATACTAACGACATGCATTTTCAATCCATGGGCTTAGGCACCAATGCCGTGTGTATGTTTTTTTTTGGGGGGGGGGGGGGGGGGAGGGGGGAGGGGGTGGGGGCTACGAAGGCTCTTCATTTCCCCATAAGTTGAAAAGTCGCAAACGATGAACGATGAGTCCGCTATAATTTAATATCTAAATGTTTCACTGTGTCTTTAAACTATGACGACACTTTATAAATAAATGTACATTGATATGCAACATATTTACAACATCTAGGAATACAATCTGCCTGAAAGACTAACTATGACACTCAGGACTTCGGACATAAACTAATAGGGGCCTGCCATTATCTTCAGTTAATCAAATATTGATGTTTGGGTGGCAGACTGCCTGTACTAAAAGACAGGAGTGAAAATCCACATCCTACAGTAAAATTGATATCAGTCTTTGGGTTTTTACCTAACTGACTGTTGCTCCAATGGAAATGCCCACAGTGAAGAATACGGTTAACTTCTGTATATCCTTCGCATAGTCTAAAAATGATCATGGGCATTAGTGGATCATAAGTTCATAACTTTTGCATAATTCATCAGGTACAAAAAAACTGTCAGTGCTATGACATATTCAGTCCGAAATCCATTGCTCCTCCTGTAGAGTATTAGGCCGTTCTCATGTAATCAATGTAGATCTGGATACGGTCACATGACACCAGCAAAATGCATTTTCAAACCATAAACCATAAATAAGTCTTTCTTTTTTTGTACACCACTTTCCTTATATATCACTTGTCAAAGAACCCCCATAGAGTGCGCTCCACGTATACCACAGCGTGCCAAATGTTTACATGAACGTGATAACTGAGCGCTATAACCTGTTATATATATAGGTGTCTTATGACTTAACAAACATATTTGAATTCAAAATAAAGTTTGATTACTATGCCATATTGTAGTATGATTTGGGATTACAATACTCCTCAGTGATATAGGAAACCTTTAGGACCAAACTATAGTGAACAACCATGGTATCTAAAAAAAATCCTGGCTTTGAATTGGGTGACTCTATACTTCCATGAAATCTCATGACCGTTAAATCTCTGCAACGAGTGGGACAGTCGTTAACTGATTGGGGAGGGTCACAGCCCGGGCATTACACTACACATCATTTAAGTTGTACGTCATTTGGTAATGTCGTCAAATTTTCCAGCAAACGATACAAAAAGTATTTTTTTTTAAATATGAAAACCTGTAGATATAACTTGACAATAGTATTCTTTGGCATGCTTGGTTTCATGTTATCTGGAATTATTCCAGCTGTCCTTGGGTTACGATGTTACGATGCTCTGTTCAATTCCAAAATTAACGGTTATATTAAGATATCTATGACGTGTTCCATATTTGATTTATAGGTTACAAAGATAGAAACCAGAGCAAGAACAGAAACATATATAAACGTGTCCCAGCCATTAGACTGGAAACATATTCAAATAATATACAGAGCATCATTTTAACCAATATAAAACGTTTCGTGATTCGGGCCAGAATTGCATCCAGGGGAACAGGAACTCCTCTTTTTGAGCGGCCGCGACCACTTTTTAAAAATTTTACACCGATTCCTGCGGCTTGGAACCCCCGGCCTCATTTCATGACCTGGGAACCCTTCCTGGGGTTTATTATTATTCATCCTGGGCTGGACCCCTCCTTTTCTTAAATTCTGGATCCGCCCCTGCAAGCCTGTAGTCTTTTTGTTATCTCTCAATACTCTTTCAGTTGGCAGATCGGCCCCGCTTAGTGCGCCGTTATTTGATATCACAACGTTTCAAATGTTTCAGTGACATATAAAGCGCGCTTTAGTGAATCTTGTATTAAAAATTATAATTATATAATTATTAAAAAAGTTATAATTATATTATAATTATAAGTAAAAGTGGATTGATATGCAACATATGTGTATCACTCAGATACACCATCTGCTTAAATCGGAATAGTTGAGAGCCATGAGGGCCGAACCAAAGTGAAGGATTTTGATCTTGAATTTCGATTTGGTCGTAATATACTTCCCAGAAAATTTACACGACCGTTACTCCACTGGTAAAACCCACAGTGAAAGGTACAATTGTTAACTGATTGACACTGTACACTGACACTGAATTAAACAGTGCTTCATTTAGATCTACCTCCAATTATTCACAGCAAGGTAAATGTTATTAAATATTTCTTTATATTGGTGTGCAAGGTATAAATCTAGATCATGAGATTTAATTGTGGCAGTTTAACGCATAGTGTTGAGTTTAGATTTTTTTTTAAATGTTACAAAGTAATCGTGTAAATTATACAAAAGATAACATTTGTGAATTGAAATAATGACCCATCGTATCGGCACATTGTCACATGTTATGATTCTTGCCGTTTCAAGTCGCTGCCAGCCATTGCCTGACTTTTAATTCAGAATGTTACCTTCATGAACTTACATTTTTCTTTTTTTATTATTTTGGATTGACTAAGTGTATAAATGTGTAAATAGCATACCAAATGATATATAACGTTTTTCCTAAATACCAGGGGTTTTCTATGTGCTGATACTACTCTATCAAGAAAGAATTGGCAAGTACATTTAGATAAAAAGACGATCGCGAGGCATAATCATCAATCTCTCCGTCTTTCTGCCTGTCTCTCTGTCTCTCTCTATATATGTGTGAGTATTTGTGTGTCATTTAATGCTTGTTACTCATTGAATAACCTCCTTGATTGACCAGGGTCATAATATATCCAATTAAAAAGCAGAGAGCAATACCATCGCTAGGGTCTAGATTCCCACGATCAACCTATTCATAACGTTATTGGTCTATTCCAAAATGCCGGCTCAAACATACCTGACCCCGACCCAGCAGAAAAACACGCGTCGACAGAATAGTTTGATAATGCTAAGTAGTTGCACATCCATGCTTGTGGTGGGACATTGTATGCGTAACATTTCCAATGAAGGTGCAGTAGGTTTGGCATTTTTACATCAATGACCTATGATTTCATAGTATCACAATTGAAATTGCTTAGCCAGGCCACTGCTTTCTTTCTTCCACGTAATAACAAAACTGTTTTAATGATCTCGTAGAATCACGTTCCTTCCAGTGGCATGATTTTTTATATCAAAACAAACTGTATAAAATCTAGCGGACAAATTAAAGAGGATAATCCTCATAATTCAAGCGGTCAATGGATTAACTATTGAGCAATGTTGGCAATAAATATAAATTGTGTAACTCGTTAAACTCCAGTGATTAATCAGTGTAGCAATAGTGTATGCAAGGCCTAAAACCTAATTGTAAGTAAGTGTATGTTAGTAAAAAAAAAACGAATCCTCCTTAAGTTTTGCTTCTGAATTCTGGATCAAGGTCCTTTTTACATTCAGCCGCACGCAGACATATTAATGTGCATTAAAATGACTATATTCGAGTGCAGTAATTTTCTCAAACGTATCAAGATTCATATAATGATTTTAATAGTGTTCTCAAGCGCTATTATAACTGGTTTAAAAAATTGATGCTATTAACACAAAACACGGCAGTAATAGTGTCTTTGTACATATGAATAAATGACTGGTGCCGATTTCTATGACCTTCATCCAAAATAGCAAAGGTTACAACAGTATGAAACACTACTGCAACTAAGTTTGGCTCTGCGTATCACCTTTCTTAAGCAGAGACATTTTGAAGCTTGTATACAGTTAGGTAATAAATGCTTTTTTATACTTGTCAATCCATGCTTAATGCAATAAGTTCTATACAAACGTTGTCTGTGATTGATATAATGCCCCTGTCTGTTTAAATTTGTTTTTGCTGTTCAATATTTGCACTTATGCATGGTCTGTGACGTTGAAAATTGTACTGGGACGGACAGTTGTTGGGATCTAAGCGTCCAACCCGACGAAAGAAAAATATCCCCGTTTGACTAAAAGGCTCCAACTTGGCGCTTGACCATTGTGAAATACCTCAACACCAGTCGGTTGTGTAAACAATGGGTTGACAAATGTCCCTTCGGTTTCACTCTTGGAATGACGCAATATAATGTTACGAAACTTACGTAAAACGATATGTTAAAAATCCTCCAGTTTAAACACAGATCACTCCCCGTCGGGACGCACCGTATTACATTGTATTGTACTTAAATATTGATATGAACGTCCCGGGATCTTCACACTTTCTTCATACTAGAATCCAAAGAGTCCTACGTTTATATGCGTTCCCTTTGCACTTTCATTATTTATGAACGATTCAATCAGTAACGTCATCCTCAGCACCATGGGATTGCATATTCACTGGATCATTATATCTGTATAATTAAAACTTATGACTATACTCTCTTGCTAAAGATATCTTTAAAGTATGACATAGGTGGTACGTAAGTGTTATCAAAATAAATCAGGAAATATTGACGGAGGACATGCGTAACCATGTGTCCCATATAACGGTGATCGGCCGTTATACATAACAATATGTAGCATAACAGTGGGTACAACGTACATGGTTAATCTTCCCCAAGGTAGATTGCAAGGTAATACCATATCTTTCATATATATATATATATATATATATATATACCAACACATTTTCTAAAGTGGTACATATCAATGAAAGTCTTTAAATCTAAGCTTGTACTTTACTTTGTTTAAAATAGTGATGTACAGATATTCTACCTTGTTAAATTCATTACTGCCAAAACGGAACCACTTAACTGGCTTCTGTGGTCTTTGGGCACATCACAGTGCTAAAGGCCGAATTTAGTGAGTTCAATTGTTGGCCGATGTTTCATGGTTACTTGGCGTGTAGCCGTGTATCATTCACGAATGAGTACAGCCTGGGGGTTGGGTCTTGTTGTTATCAACCAAGAAAGATGTTGATTATGTACTCACGACATGCAGGTGCAGTACACCGAGCCTGGTGCTACCCCCCTGTCGTCTGGAATCATGAATTCTGCATATTCATTTATAAAAGATAAAATTAAAATGACAGCGGTTACCTCCATAAATTAGGATTTTCGAGTCTGGTTATGTCAAATGTTTGAATACGAACCATATATATGCTTAATCCATTATCATTTCCTCTGACTTAAATGACTTAGCAATGTGCCTATAAGATAAGGGTGTTCCTCAGTAGAGTTTAAAATAGAGTTGCCTCATTTAATTGAATCTAATATGTCAGTGACTGCGTCAGCATTTGTCTCCATATAGTCACTTTCTTCATCAACATTGTCTTCGTATAGTGAGTTTCCCTCGTTATAAATATATGAGACAGGAAGTGGTGCCAAATGAGCTTTGAAAACGAACATAACGAACTAAGTGTGGCACACATGTACACATCATTGGTCAGTTATATTTTTATATTGTTTTATTGTTTATTGTTTTTGCTTTGGTTCCAACTATACTATACATCGCCACATGTTCAACTCAGATGAGATATACTTGAAATTATGAGAGATACATATATAAAAAATTGATAGGGAGTTATATTTTGCGTGAGCATATACATCGTTTCATATAGGAATGCATATTATTAATTTCATTGTCACATGTCATCCAGATAATCAAGAAAACGCTCCATAACTAACTGAAAGAACTTGATTTTCCTGCCGTTCAAATGCATATGAGTGAACTCAGTATTACACAAATGGGTGTTTCGCAGAGAAAGTGATCAAACCACAGACCGGCAAAGTAAAGCATATATTGTTAAAATAAAAAAAAAAGAAAATAATCAGCGACTTTGCCAGACGTCTGCGGATCGTCAGGAAAATTTAACCGAAAGCGCTATCTATAAATCGGTTTTAGTATTCTACTTTGTAGGTAAATGCAGGTCAAAATCAATCCCAATTTTAACTGCACTTTGGCCAGCATTAAAACAATAAACAAACCTTGGGATTTTCCCCTTTTTATTCTTGTACTTTTTTCCATATATAAAAAATGTACAAATAGGCAATATTATATATGTAGACATGCATGCATTCATTTTTTTTCTTGACAGACACGATGGCCACATCTTCAACAAATGAAGGAAGACTCTCGGGAATTTTAATCTGTGCATTGTGTTTGAAGAAGAAGAGCGGAAGAAATCCTAAGCTGTTACAATGCTTTCACTCATTTTGTCACTCTTGTTTGGTATCGCAGAGACAGAGGCAAAATGACAAGAGTGAAATGACGTGTCCTGTTTGTAATTCTGTGACAACGGTCCCGGGAACTGGCGTAGATGGGCTCAAGGATGAGAGAAAAATTACTGCCCTGGAAGACATGATGAAGCGGTTTGGTGATCGTTTGGTATGCCAAGCCTGTCTGCCAAAAGAATTGCAGTCAGTTGCAGTGGTCAAATGCATCACTTGCGACAGGCACTTGTGCGAGGCTTGCTATGAATTTCACAGCGGTACTGATTTGTTCGACGGTCATGATGTTGCAACAGAGCTATGTGAGTTGCATGGTAATAAAGTCACAAATATATGTATCACATGCTGCGTTGGACTGTGCGTCGATTGTATTTTCTCACGGATTCACGAGGAACATGAGACGGCAAAATTAGAAGAAGGTCTCATTAAAGTGGGAAGCCAAGTGGAAGATGACCGGAAATGTTTGCAGTCACTGCATAAGCTCACAAAGCCTAAAGGGAAAAAGGAACAGGTAACTAAGGATGAAAATGAAATTTTGTTGAGGAGGGCCGCGGTAAGTATAAAACATGACATTGATGATCATGTCAAGAGCATGTTAAACAAGTATTGCCCAAACGATCAGAATGATTCAGAGAAAACCGTGAAAGACATGCCTTCTCATGCACAGCTTAGCAGAATCATTGGAAAGACAGAAAAATATAACATTGGACGTATAACCAAACTTTCCCATCGAAAAAGTGAATTGCGACGAAATATTATTCTTATGAAAGAGATTTTGCCCAAGGCAGCTGGTAAGCAAAGCTGCAACCTAATTGACCGTTCAACGTTTCTGTCGGGGACAGAATCCAATGTTATAGCCACTGAACTGTACAACAAATTTAGTAATTTGAGCGGCAGAAAAATTGGAGGAGCACCATCATTGGTGTTGGAAAAGCGCGCGAAGCAGATATTTGGGCTTGAAATACTGGACGATTTTTCGGCAATGGTTGCGTCAAAGGACTTTGATCATGTAGTACGGTATAATACCGATGGTAAGGTCATGGGCTGTTACCCTGCCACGGGCAGTGATAAAGACAACAAGGTAAAGCTAATGACCGTCCAGAATGGAAAGCTCCACGTTCTGTGTAAAGATAACAAGACTCTTGAAACCATTGACATCGACACTCTACAAACGAAAACTCGTACCATTATCAATTTACCAGAAAATCTCTGCTCCATAGCTTACCACCCAAAGAACAAATCCTACTTCTTTATCCAATATCGTGATGAAAATCCAGGCAGGGTTTACACGTGTAACCAAGATGACTTCGAGGTTGTTAATAGTTCCCTCCTTGCGGGTGATATGAGGGTGTTTAAACATGCTGGTTCATTTAAGACGACGGTTGCTCGGCATGATATAGGAAAGATCATGGTTTACAACTCGGAAGGTAATCTTTTGTACGTGATACCTGATGCAGGTTCAGAAGGAAACTTTTCAGAGCCTTGTGATGTTGCCCCCCTCGATCGAAACTCCCTGCTGGTTGCTGATCGCGAAAGGTGCCGTATTTCTCAGTTCAGCCAGAATGAAGGGCTAATGTTTGATGTAAGGATAACCAGGAAAGAAGACCTTTCAGCACCATGGGCAATTGCTTGTAAATATCCATACTTGTGGGTTGCATGCTATACAAAACTGTGTCTGTTTAAATGGCCTTAGAGAAAACTATGAACTTGTACCTCCATGCTTCAAGCAATAGTTGATGCATCTCTAAAATCCCCGTGGTTCTTTATTGTGGACATGACAGAAACGCTCATGTGACATTGCCTGTGTCAAAAATAAATTCACATGCATCTTTATGTATGATATTACTTTTTACCCGTTATTTTGCGTGAGCCCATCCCCTCTGCCTTCTGATGACAAACTTTTCCATTGTATTAGTTCGTCGTGTGATGTTTAAATCGGGCAGGGTATCGTTGTATTTTGGACAGATCCAGCGGGTTCGTTTGGTGTCAGATATAAATAATCATCATGAGAGATAAGTTATGTACAAAGTATTGATTGCAAAAATAAATTAACATTAGAAAAATTATCATTTTTTTGTATGTTCTACACAACAGCTATAGGTAAGCTTTTAGCACTTGCTCTTTGTAGGTATGGACATATATATGCGTTGGTTTATATTCTCTCAATCCGAATTTACTTGTGTTTGATCAGCAGGAATGAAGTTTGTCATGTATTTGTTTTTAAGAGCTTGGTAGAAAAGTAAAAAAGATACAAGATAAAATACCTTACGAAAAATGATCCTATTATGTACATAACTTGTCACAGCTTATTGCGGCATTATATTAGTTAGAAAATATTGCATCGTCCAGACAAAATTATTATGTAATATATGTGTTAAAGGAATGATTTAGGTGAGTATCTAGATGATGTTGACCAATTTGTTTAAATAAGTAAAGAACCTAAGCGAGAGCAATGTAGCTTGCAGACACCAAACTAACTATACATGTGATTTGCATATGTTTTAAGAAGCATTATCTTAATTTATCTTTGAAACGTGCCTTTGAATATGGAACAGATAAGAGTAAGCTTTGTAGTTCTTGGGTTAAAAACAAGGATCCATTATCGGCAAATGCTTCCGCTTATTGCCGCTTTTATAACAATAAGATATTCGTACTACATTCAATGGAAAAAATAAAATAGTGCTGTTGTCGAGATGAATGTGTTGTTTATTATGTAAGCTTAGATGAAGTATTAATATGCCCCAGTAAAAGATGTATGAAGAACATTTGTTTAATTAGGACTCTGTTTAAAGGTGGCCTTGTTTCATATGTCAAGTACCAGAATTTTAAATAACGACGAACACTGATCATAAAAAAATATGAGGAGGTTCATTTCCAAAATATGTCCATAACATCAATGATTTTTCAATGAGAATCTACGTAACATGACGTACTGCTTAAACTATATACATGCGTGAAAATCTTCAAATCAAATGACACCCCGCGGTCTTTCCCCAGACATGCACAATCACACGGATAATCGGAAACTGGTCCGGCCTTACATTTACACATGAATTGACTCATCAGAAAGTAAACTGAAACCATCCAAACCAGAAGGATCCCTGTTAGGATAAAAGATATTATGTTAAGGATCAAAATATAGGAAGGTTAATACGTAACGTACTGGAGGAAAAGTAATCAAACACTTCAGTTTGTTAAGTAAAGAGAATGTGATGTAAACAGATTTACCTGTATGACACTTAGCGAAAGGTAATCTCTAGGCTAGAGGCTCCGTCAGGTGACTTCGACAGGAGGGGCTACCATATAATTTTTCAGTGATAGGCGACATGGTTTAGATTCTCAATGGCATAATAAATATATTGCTTTGCCTTCTGTGGGTCAGGGGTAGACCACAGAACTCAAAGTCGGGAGGTCGGGAGTTCATATCTCAGCTGGGGCAGGTGAGATTTTCACGGTCGGCAGCCACCCAGGGTGAGTGTTCTGCAGTGTTAATGGGTAGGCTGTGCCCACGCCCGTGTATCACCCACAAACGGGTGCGTCTTTGGGGGAGTTCCTCGGTATTATGACCCAGCGATGGAGACGAGTACACACTCAGGAACCGCAGGTGCAGTAGCCACCGAGCCTGGATGACACCAGGACACAAAAATAGTCTGATAGAAAACGAGTGCCACTGCTCTGTCAAGTAGTCCCAAACCGAAATAGAACTACATCAATAAATTAAGAATAATCTAAGAGAGTATAAAAAAGGAGGCGGTTACCTCTACCAAGAAAAAAAAAGATATTGTAGTTCCAGAACAAATGAAAAACCACCAAACACCTAGAAAAGTGACTTAAAGGAGAGAGAATAAAATAAATTGACAATTCAGTTCTGACTAACAAACTGGCTAACCAGACAAAGACATATGGTATCTGATGAACAAAAAAAAAACATGAAATACACCAAGGGGAGGGGAAGGGGAAGGGGGGTTATGTTGACCACTACTGCAAAGCTGGCAGCACTGGACTGTTACAACAAAAAAGGCGCGACAAGGTCCTTCAGCTCTCAACTGACGTGGTACATCAAAAGGCAATGTAGGACTGGCCCGAAACGGAAACAACAAGGTCAGGGTTGGCAGTAACAGCTAACAGAGCTTAAAAGCGATTGGCACCGCAATGATGCTTGGATGACAGGGTTTGCTCTGCGAGGGCACGTAGGCGGGCATGGCAGCAGGTACGTCAGCAGGTGAAAGTACATATTACAGCAGCAGGTCAACAGCTGACGGGAGCTAGAAAAGCAACACGTCAGCATCTGACAAAAGCTATCTGAGCAGTTCATCAGCACCTGACACGACCTTGCATAGCAGCAGATCAATAGCTTACAGAAACTAGAAGAGCACGTCAGCAGCTGACAGGACTTGCCATAGCAGCACGTCAGATGACATTCCCAATATAGCAGTTCGACAGCAGCCGACAGGGCTTAGTATAGTAGTACGTTAGCAGCTTATATGACATAGCAGAGTATAGCAATGCTTCAGCAGCTGACAGGTCCTATCAGAACAGCAAGTTAGCAGCTGGCATAAACTTGCATAGCTGCACGTCAGTGGCGGACAGGACCTAGCTTAGCAGTATGTCAGCCGACAGGAGCAAGCACAGTAGCACGTCAGTAGCTGACTGAACTTAGCATAGTAATATGTCAGTAGCTAAAATGACCTAGCATAGCAGCACCTTAGCACTGACAGAATCTAGCAAAGCAGCACGTCAGCAGCTGACAAGACGTTGCATAGGGGCAAATTAGCAGCTCATGACCTAGAATAACAACACGTCAGCATCTGACAAGAGCTAGCAAAGCGGTTAATCAGCAGCTAACACGACCTTGCATAGCTGCACATCAGTAGCTTACAGAAACTAGAAGAGCACGTCAGCAGCTGACTGTCCTTACCATAACAGTACGTCAGCTGACAAACCAAATATAGCAGTTCGTCGGCAGCTCATATTGCATAGTACAGCAATACGTCAGCAGCTGACAGGACCTAGTAGAACAGCACATTAAAGGCTGACAGAACCTAACTTAACAGCACGTCAGCAGCTTAAAGAACCTAGCATAGCAGCATGTAAGCCGACAGGAGCAAGCACAGTAGTACGATATCAGCAAACCGGCCAAAACATTGCAACATGTCCGTAGCTAAAAGGGCCGAGCATAGCGGTACATCAGCAAATGACAGAACCTAGTGTAACAACAAGTAGGCCTAAGTAGCTGACAGGTCTAGCTTGGCTCCATATCAGCAGCTAACAGGCACAAACATAGCAGTCAGTAGCTGACAGAAAATATTATAGCAGCACGCCATGAACTAGCGTAGAAGTACGTCAGCAGCTGTCAAATCTTAAGTCTCAGTTTCAGGTGGCAGGTGTCAAGACATAAGCAGTATTGTATGCTAATCTCATATAGCTTCAAATTTTAAGAATATATCTTTAGTAAAAGAACAAGACAGGCTAATTTATTGGACGAAGGTGTGAGCAAAATAAACCCCGATGACATGTGACAATAGTGTTTGTTACATCATCCTTCTAATTGTCTAATGTACAAATAAGTCAAACCAGAAAAAAAAAATTATAAAATATACTGTTTTAACATATCCTTGTAACATTTTTTTTTCTTAGAGACGCAGAAACGTGAGATTCATCTGTCTTCTAAATGTATATGTTTTGTGATAAAAGGTATATGGGGTTTAAGGTATGACACCGAAAAGAAGGTATTGCACCTCTTCGGTGGATCACAGCTCTAATAACGTAACTGTCCCATCCTAGGGTGAACCCTTAACAGGCTTATTAGGGTTGTACTCCACAGCTGTGTATCAAAAAATGTGTGCGTCCTACGGAATTGTGTCTCAGCAACGGATGATTAGATACCCAGTACCCGCAGGTGCGGTAGACTGTGTGTCACAAGGACATTAAAATTCATTATATTATGAATTATTGGGGTTATCCTGAATTATTTTGATGTTTGGTTATGTTACCAATTATCCCCTGAAGAGACAAGGTATTGTACTAACGTATTCATGATTAATTAGAATATAACATTACAAATACAAGTCTATTCTGGTCTGTGCCCTGAAAGGTCATTGTATCACTCATTATTAACATAAATGCAAGTCTGTGAATAGAAATATTATAATAATGCCAGACACACAACTGCAACTAGGAAAATAAACACCCTTTCCTTCCATAGTCGCAATAATTACTTAATTCTACATTTTGTTTAAGTTCACACATTCTAGTGTTTTTTAAAGATTTTCAGTAGAGGTAACCGCCTCCATGTTTATGCTCCCTTATCTAATTCTTAATCTAAGTATATAGGCCTACATCTGCAGAGTTTCGTTTTGGTTTGGGACTATGTGACAGGGCAGTACCACTCGCTTCCTATCATATATTTTTTGTATCTTGGTGTCACTCAGGCCCGGTGTCTATCTCGCCTGTGCATCCTGGGTGTGTAATCACCCTATTGCTAGGTTATAACACTAAGGAACCCCCTAAAGACGCACTTGTATGTGTGCTTCACGACTTTTGGCCACAGCCTTCCCATTTAGCCTGCAGAGCGCTCCCATTAAGCCGACAGAACGGATATCCTCGGTGGGGGGCCAACCGTGGAAATCTCACCGCCTCAGCTGAAATTTGAAACCACGACCTCCCGGCTTTGTTCAAAAATGAAATTTAAATGTACATATTGGTGTGCTAGAGGAACTAGAGGAAAGCTCTGAGATAATTTGCACAATCATTAATTGCTCATCGTGTACAGTGGTACACCGTTCCAGTGTAATCAATGCATATTTAGATGCGGTCACATGACACCAGCAAAATGCCTTTTTCAAACCATAGCCTTGGGCACCATAGACGCTCACTTATATTTGTTTGAACGCTTTTGTAAAATATACATGTCAACTTTTTGCAGCTTACATTCCTTATCACTTCATAAAGCGCCAACACAGCGTGGGCTTCACTTTTACCACTACGTTCCGAATGTTTACAGTAAACGAGTGACTAAGAGCTATATTATGTTTAAGGGGGTTTTATGATTATAGTAGACACCCTTACACTCAAACTTAGTTTGATTATTATATCATACTTTAATAGCATGATCTTGGAATAAAATGCCTCTTGAAGATGTGCGTAAAATGGAAATCTTCAGGACCGAACTGAAGTGAACAGCCATGGTAACACAAAAGGATTCGGAATTTGACCTGGGTTACATCATACTTCCCAGAAACTATCCCGCGACCGTTAAATCACTGGGAAAGCCTGCAATGAGTCTGATAGTCGTTAACTTAATGGGGATGGTCCTAGGCCGGGCAATACACTGTAAACCTAAGCATTTTATGAGATCTACATTTCGTCCTGAAGCTTATTTCCGCTGTAAAATATACATTATGTATCATTTTTTTTAATACAATATATAACTGTAGCTCGATCAATTTGTCAAGCTTTGTCAGGTTGGCTGAAATGTTTAAACTGTCTTTGGGTTACGCTGCTCTGTTCAATTGTTTATATAATGGTTAGGTTAAGATTTATGCGACGTGTTTCCTATTTAACTTACAGGCTACAAAAATAAGAACCAGTACACATACAAGCAAACAGGTAACACAAATTCTTAACATTAGGCTGGAAATTTTCAAGAAATATATGTTTAATATTTCAACCATTTTAGTCATGTCAGATGTAATCCTCTGTCTTTTATTAATAGTGTACTCTTAGTGACTCAATGTTTAAAGTAAGGGTTCATTATTCCTTGCTCAAATGTTAACGTACTTTATATATATATATATATATATATATATATATATATATATATATATATATATTTCAAGTGGATGTGGGTTTTCAAATCTCCCTTCTTTAAATTAATCACCTCAGGTCAAATACAAATACGTTGTCAGCTGCTTAAAAAATATTGTATCTAAACTGGCCCTATATACAAATAGAAATTTCCGGTCCCACATCAGAACTATATGTCCAAGGTGCAAGGTCAACACAGATAACCCAGCCCACAGAGGTTGAAATTTCACCGCTTTACTTGCCCAATGTAAGTAGATCGGATTTTGTAGAACATTAAACCATATAATATATTGTATCAAAGACACATTCCTTGTTTTGTTATAATAGAAGGTTCACATTGGATACTTCACATTGATTCTGGCGATCTGGTATATTTTAAACAAAACAGCCCGAGATGCGTAGTAAATTAATCCAGGGCAAATCCTAGGTACATAGCAACCTATTCCTCAATTACCACGTTCTTATATGAGTGATATTTCAGTACACAGTTCGTCTAAAGTGCCTGGTTCGAGTGCTTATTATCTAATTATCCCCTCTCACAAGAAGAACTATTTCATAAATCAATTGTTTTATTTTCAAAGTCTTTATTGTTTTTCTACACTTTTTTACTTTGTGAATGTATATGGTCTGCATCTTTATGTTCTTACCGTTTTCTTATGATCTTGATTCCTGGCATTGTTTGACATATCTAGTTCTTTAGTTGTTAACATAGCGATTGCTGAATTTACATTGTATGCAAAGCAGTTATGGTATGAGGCAATCAATACAATCAATATCTGCCTCTCTTAAGATCTCAAGTTTCTCTCTTTTAATCAATGTCAACTTAGACACGATTATACCAACCGATTGCTTTTTCAACCCATGGGCTCAGTAACTACTGCCGCCCCCGTATGTTTTGTAAAACACTCCTGTCTATTTTATCTCGTATTCTCTATCAGTTGACAAATTGCCCACGCAGTGCGCCCCACATTTGATATCACAACGTTCCAAATGTTTCACTGACCTACTGATTTAGATTTATGGAGCAAATGTCTTTAAACTGTAACGAATGCTCGGGTAGTTTGCAAATAAAAGTGGATTGATATGCATCATATTTGCATCATCTAAGAATACAATATGCCTCCAAGACTTGCGTGAATATGTGATGGTCTTTAAGGCCGAACCGAAGTGAACTTTGATCTAGAGTTTGAATTGGGTCGCACTATACTTCCCAGAAAAATATTTAGCGACCGTTACGCCGCTGGAAAAATCAACAAAGGGCACCAGATGACTGACTGGGGAATTTCAAGCAAGCGAGGTCCATGTCGGGATTGTACGGAGCATACTGACATAGTTTGGCAGTGCTTTATTTAGATCTAGTTCCAATAACCAACTGCAAGGTAAATGTTATTACGTGTCACTTTATATTTTGTGTGCACAGTTGAAATCTAGATGATGATGTTTTGTTAATTGTGGTAGATCAGCGACAAAGTCCCTTAGTTTAGGGTTTTGACGAACGCCGTAAATCAATTTCCATTGTGTAAATCATTTACAAAAAAAAGCAACAATTTATTAAGTAAAATAATAAACCCATCACACATGCGTATTGGCACATTGTCAGATGTTAAGTTGTCACCCAGTTTTAAGTATCTCTCAGCCATTTCATCATCATATATATTAAACCGAAAACAAAGGTATAAATGTATGACACACCCTTTATCTTCACACAATTCAGAATTTTTCCGGAAGGGGGGGGGCATAAGTGATTGGATGGTAAGTTTTCCTTTTGTCCATTTAAGCACTAGATTTACAATACGGCTCATAGCAAAACAATCACAAGTTTTGTTCCTGATATTTAATTTGAATGATTAAGTATATGAATCTTTCAGGCATATGTATATAGTATAACACATGATCTGTACCCTTTTTACCTAAATTCCAAGTTATGGATATATTTGCCGGTACTGAAAAAGATATTTCACATAAACTCAACTAATACAGAGCTGGATGTGGGAGGCATATTTTATATATATACATATATATATATATATATATATATATATATATATATATATATACATTTATATGGGATGGGGTGACAGTAATAGTAATAGTAAAAAATTACAGGTTGTATGTGTGAGAAAACTCAGTGTTTATGATCTGCTCAAGATAAACTTAAGTAGGCTTATATATCGAGATGTAATGAACTGGTGGTGGACACGAAATTCACACGACTTTTGTGATTTGATGAATATTAAGAGGTTAAATTTGAATGCTACAAGAACGATGGACTATGCGCACTTTGTATATTTTACAATTAACAGATATACAGATATAAATATATATAAAATTTTTTATTGATGTTGTGTACTGATTTTTAATTAGACTAACTTGCAACGAACATTACTTTAATATCTTTGTGGTTCATGATTTTATTTCTTTTAAATCTGTGCTTAACATATGGTGAATATGAACCAACAGAACTGAATTTAAGTCAGACTGATCATGAACTTGCAGGATATACTGCTGACGATTGTGTGCTTTCATATTCAATTAAGGACCAAAATGACAAAAGTTACAATTTAAACATACGATCAATTAAAAGTTTCATCTACTGGGGGCAAAGTAATCTATATACTCATATCACTATTTGATAATAAAGTAATATAGTAATAGTAGTAGAAGCATAGTAATAGTAATAGTAATATTACATGTATATACAAATATGTTTGTGTGTTTGTGTGGGTGTTTTGACACTTGTGTGTAACAGATCCTGCTTTCACTTCGAGTATTCACTTATTGAGTAACCAGGGTTATCACAAGAACAAGTGTTACGTGCCCTATTGTATTAACGTCTCCTATTGTAATAATTATTAATAAGAGGTTACAAATAAGCTGTTTCTCATAACCCCTATTGAAATGACGTGCATTATTGTTATAATTATTACATAAGGGTTTGTATTTGCAACCCCTATTGTTATAATATTTTTATTACATTAGGGGTTGCGGTTGCAATGGTTTTTGCACACCAGATTTGGTAAAAAAATGTGAATACTGTGATACCTCACACAAATTGACACCTACAGACATGTAATTTATAATGTTATGAAATATAACCATCAGTTCATGAATATTATTATCCCTCGACCAAATTACATTTGTGATTTTAACAAACACTTACTGTTACAGTGATGAACTGTTGAATACTGTAGAGGACTAGTGAATCGCGGCCTTTGTCCGTCAATTAAATTATTATTAATATAATATTACATGTTATATATAAATTATACTATAATTAATGTTATATATCATATAAGTAATATATCTAAATAAAAATAAGCCGGATAATATGAACGGATAATTTTAAGACAAATATTGCTTTATTCTGGAAATTATGCTTTATTTCATTTTATTCCAAGAACTGTTCTGTTATTTCTGGACACTAGTGTCATGATCGATTATTACAATAGGCAACGTTATTACAATACAGGTTGGACCGGGCAGCCCAAATTGTTATAACGTCCAATCCACGGTATTAGACTATTTGTTGTGTGTCATTTATAGCGTGGTAACAAACAGGTGTTCATACATTTCACTCTTACACCCCTGTTCTGAGTGATAACCATATAGATTGTGAGGTTATTGAGATTGACACATTTTTCTGTCTTGGAATTTGAAAGCTGCGCTTGAGTTCGGCAGGAGGTCGGTGTGTGGGTTCCCATGGACCGAGTTCACCCTGTGAATACCCTGGTGTTGTTTCTGATAGATGGCGCTTCGACAGACCCGTCGCTAAACATCTCCTATAGGGTGTCAAATTACTCGAAAACTTAGAAAAATAAACCTTTCCAGACACAAACACTATATATATTATACTTAGTACTTTTAATACTTAGTATATATTAGTACTTTTAATCTTACCAAATCTTCTTCTCTGAAAGCTTCAAGTCAGTATTTTTAATGAAGAAAATATAAAATGGTCATATAGAGTAGTACTCTCTCGTAGTACTCTTTTGTGGTCTGATTCTGGTTGTTATTTTTGGAAGTTAAGACCTTAGCCCTTTGATCAAGTAAAAGTCCAATTTCCTTTGTATCGCACAAGAATACTTTTTTGTAGTCCTTGCTCATATTGATCTGCTTCAATGATTTTTACCTAACTAGATGCTTTTGAATTTAGAAATGTGCCATAAAAGCCAATTTCTGCCAAATTGCTGCGGGTATCTTCTTCTCCGAAACCGTCAAAGCTAAGTTGAGTCGAGTGGTCACGTCTCGGTGATGTTTGGTCATTAATTATTACTTTGGTAACGAATAACCGTCTTTGTACATTTCTGTACAAAAGATAAAGGCCCATATTGATTTATAAACCCGGAGAATGATGTCCAAAATAATTATTCTTCTAATTACCTTCAGTGGTTCCACTTGAATGATTATTAGATAAATTATTGTATCCGCCAAAACAAAGTTTTGCGGATACTAAGTTTTTGACTGGGTTCCGCCGCCGCCGCCGCCGCGTTCGTTTCCGGAGAACTCCTCTGAGACTACTTTACTGTTTTTTCGAAACTTACACCAATTGTCGGGTCACATGTGAACTGGTGTTTAACCAGTTGGCGTTGACCTCTGACCTTTCCTCTCTAAAGTGCATCCATCTGTGCGTCTGTTTTGACACATAAACCCACACATCTTCGGACTCGTTTGACCAATCAGGAAAACATTTTAGAATAAATGTAGCCCTTGGATAGCTTTATAAAAATACACATAAAATGGTGGCGCCAACTGCAACCATGTTTGCCATCTGTTCGTCTGCCTTGGGTTAAAAACACGCATATCTTTGCAGTTGTTTGACTAATTCACCTGAAATTTAGCATGCGTATACATCCTGGATAGCTTTCTTGATTTTATGACAGGTGGCGTCACCTACATTCACATTGACGTTGCAGACATCCATGCTTATATCTTCGGACTGGTTTGACGTCCCTTCTTGAATTTTGCATGTGTTTAGATCTGACACAGCTCTTTATCATACAAAAAACTGGTGGCGCCACCTGCAACCATGTTTGCACTGTGTCAATCTGTTCGTCTGCCTTGGGTTAAAATCACGCATATTACTGCAGTGGTTTGACTAATTCACCTGAAATTTGGCATGCGTATACATCCTTGGTAGCTTTCTTCATTTTATGACAGGTGGCGCCACCTACATTCACATTCACGCTGCAGACATCCTTGCTTATATCTCCGGACTGGTTTGACGTCTCTTCTTGAAAATTTGCATGTGTTAAGATCTCACACAGCTCGTTATCATACATGAACTTGTGGCGCAACCTGCAACCATTTTTGCACAGCGTCCATCTATTCGTTTGACTTGGGCTAAAATCACTCGTATCTCGGCAGTGGTTTGATTTATTCACCTGAAATTTGGCATGTGTATACAGCTTGGATAGTTTCTCGTTTACATTACAGGTGGCGCCACCTACAATCATGTTTACTTGGCAGACATCCATGCTAATATGTTACACATCTTACTCTATTTCCCCTTGCCACTCAGTACAGGCTCACTTCACCCGTCCTACTCTGATTTTGGCGGATACACGTAGTCGCTTGTCGACTACCCGTATTCTAGTTAAAAGTTTATAACGTAGTCAAATAACAAAAAAATTGTGTCATAATATATGATATATATGTATATGTATATATATATAGCGTCGAGGGTTATGTTTTGGGCAGCGTATGTTTGTCTGTTTATCTGTTTGTCTGTTAGCATGATAAAACAAAATGTCCTCAACGGATTTTTCACGATAGCTTGACAATGATACCAGGAACAATTTATTAAATTTTGGGGGCGATCCATAGGTAAATAACTGCGGAATGAGTTCTAGTGTTTTATGGGATACATAGCATATTTGAATACGCAGGTGACGATATGGCTATATTTGGGATGCGAGTCTTGACGTCACAGAGGACGATGACGTCACTACTAGTGTACGTGCCTTTTCCCTGAAAGGTGTCACTAAATATATATATATATATATATATATATATATATATATATATATACACAGAGACAGAGAGAGAGACAGACAGACCGGGAAAGTTCAGAGGCTCATTGGTATATACTAGACAATAGCGGCTCCTGCAGAAACTTAATTACGATAGGGGTTACTCGGACCCCACCACTCTTGTAATAACGTTGCAAGAAAAAAATTATGCAAGAAAAACCTTATGGATATTTTTGCAGTACATGGAGACACATTAAGAACAGTTATAATTTACAGACATTTTAGCATTTGTTAATCAAGGAATAGTGGCATTTTAACACTTATTAAAACCCCATTTATACCGAAAATGACACATGTAATTAAGTGGTTATTACATTAAGGAACTTTTTTAAAAATAGGGGTTACTCTGACCCCATCACTATTGTAATAACTTTGCCTATTGCAATAAAATTTGAACCGAGAAAATATTTTGTAGTACATGGAGATACATTAAGAACAGTTATAATTTACAGACATTTTAGCAATTGTAAACCATACAACTGTGGCATTTTAATTCATATTAAAACCCCTTTTATACCGTAAATGACATAGGTGATTAAGTGGTTATTACATTAAAGAACTTAAATACAATATGGGTTACTCGGATCATAAATCTAGTAATAACGTTGCCTATTGTAATAATGATTAAAGGCAGAAAAATATTATAGATACTTTTAGTACATGGGTGATACTATATGAACAGTTATAATTTATAGACATGGTTATTACATTTATGAATGGTTATTACAATAACGAACTTTATTACAATAAGGGTTACTTGGACCCAACCACTTTTGTAATAACCTTTGCCTATTGAAAAGAAATAAAAATTGAGGAACTTACCGTTATTTGATTATGTTATGTTGATTATTAAGTGTAAAAATATACTTTTTATCACGTGTCCAAACTGATGACTTGCAAAACATGTCTTAATAATTGTCATTTCTAGACAATGTAGAACAAAATAGTACAGTCATTAATGAATAATTATAATAATGTTGCCCGTTGTAATGAATGAAGGGTCAGTCACTATTATTTGTACTACATATAATTCATACACAACCCAATATATAAAATCAATATAATAAATTAATGATCATCAATTTAAAATACAATAGTCATTTATATTGTTTAATTTAAAAACAAATCATAAAAACGTACCTTTACAATATCGCACTAAATACGAATATTCTTTGCTGAAAAAAAAGTATTTATATTATCACGATCAAAGGTATCGATATATACGTTGTTCCACTGGATTCGCATTTTTTTTTAGCAAAGCTGATGTGCAAAAACCATTGCAACCGCAACCCCTAATGTTATAAAAATGTTATTACAATAGGGGTTGCAAATACAACCCTTAATGTAATAATTATAACAATAGTGCACGTTATTACAATAGGGTTTACGAGAAACAGCTTATTTGTAACCCCTAATGTAATAATTATTACAATAGGGGACGTTATTACAATAGGGCACGTAACAACAAGTAAAAAGCACACAGAGAGCGCACACCTCCGCCAGCGCCTGGATCCACTCCCATATTTAATTTGAAAAAAAAAATGTCGATTTTAATAAGATATTATGTGTTCACTCAAGTAAGGTAAAACGTAACTTTAGCTGAAGAATATAGTGACATTATAAACATTGACTTTCATATCGAGTCATCGAAGGTTTCTAGAAACAAAAAGATTTATGGTTCAATAATTGCAAGGAATATTAAATCTATAAAGATTTATAGTAAACATTATGACATCTGATGAATGCAGTCATGCTTGGTCTCTGCATACACTGACAGTATCATGGTTCAGCGACCCGGTTCACATATGCGTCCCAGTATTATCAAAGCTAGCTCTTGATACCTGGGCTTTTGTCCTATAATGGAAAAGAATAATTTCAACAAGAATATTTTATTTTTTTCGGATTGTCTCGTACACTTTTTGTGTTTACCTTACACTCTATTTCCCCAAAATCCGGCTAGAATGCTTTCCTGAATCTGTTAGCAGAAGCACGAAGCAAAGTAAAATATAATAACGCGCCACCTGGCGGAGGTATAAAAAGTAACATAAGTATAAACAAGGAAATGTTTACAATATCATGCAATATAACATATCATGAAACATAAAACATTCAAATATTAGTTCAATGCTGAGATGACACGTATTCCCCATAAATAAAGCACCACATGTGTGTCTGTATGAGTCACAAACTGGGGATCAATACAGCCATAATGATTCAGCATAACAGACTGTGATTTATAATTGTAAAATTCATGGCAGTCGCACGATGATCAAATATTTTACTTGTGTTACACTTCACAAAAGCCATTAATCAAATCAAGTACTGAACTTGCGTGGAATAAGCCACGTCCTATTTTTGAGCCGATAACAAACATCATGATAGGGCAGGTATAGAGACACTTAAGGTCCGGAAGTCGGTGGTGTTTATTCAAATACGAAGTCTTTTTTGTTCAAACGTCTAACGCGTGGTTTAGATCGACCAATATCTAAGTTCCTGTTGAAATTACCGTTTGTTTGCACCTACAGGGGCATGAAAATTATTTTAAAGTCAACTTTCTTAGTCATTGGACTTCATTTTATGTTATATCATGTCATATATTTCAGTTATTTATAATTTTTGGAAATTCATTTTGTTTCTCTTTTTCCCCACCAGGTGGAGCAGCAGGTGGCGACAGAACGTAACGATTACGCCCAGAGGTCGGACATTACGCTGAGATACAGGGTCGTAAAACCTCCTCAAAATGGAGGCACAGAGACTCCCTGCTGGTGAGTCACCTTTAGTTCGTCATTTACACAACAATAATGAGACAGAATTTGCATTTCTGAAATTCTAATGTGACTCTCTAACATAACTGTCAGTGTCATCCTAGAAGGCCTATGTCCACAATGCTGACTCCTTTGATTTCATGGCTTACCCGTATACATGTCAAAATGTCTATCACATTGCGTCACAGACGCTCCCTACATTTACTTTTTTTATTATTGAATTTGACTTTTCCTTGCTGAAGTGGTGGGAGGCTTCAATGGCTGTGTTCGTCTTCACATTCGTTTTAGTTATTTTTAGTTATGCAACAACACTATTACCTAACGGACACAGATTATTATCAGATCAGGCCTCTCACCGAAGCACATTTTTGTTGTATAATCATAGCTTTTGATATTTAAGTTTTGTCAGAGCAAGGATAATCTGCAACATCTTGGTAGAGCATGTAAAATGTATTTACTGTTATGACACTATTCTCGTAAATATTTCTATCCGTGTATATCATAAAGAAACATTTTTATATGCATATATATATATATATATATATATATATATATATATATATATATATATATATATATATTGGATATATGCCACTGTGCATTATTGTTTTTTAAATGAATCTGCTTTACATTTCTATCAAAAGCCATGTATATATATATATGTTACATATATTTAATTTCCATCCGTTTCCTCAGTATTTATATACTGAAATTAATCTATGCAGAGAATTCCTTTTACAAACATTCGTTATATTCATACACATCATAATCGTACATGTATTTAATTTTCATGTTATTGCAGACAAATCAGCATACACACGTTTATCGGGAATCTTATACTGTGCCATTTGTCTGGAGAGTAAAAGTGGTCGGAAACCAAAGGGGCTCCATTGCTTCCACTCGTTTTGCCGATCATGTTTGGGTGCATGGGTTGAGGAAGGTGAGAACAAGAAGACGGTAGATTGTCCAGTCTGCCGACGAACAACGAAACTGCCAAAGAATGGGGTTGACGGTCTTGCCGACGATTTCAAAGTTGTTGAATTGGAAGGAATGCTTTCGGAGACGAGCGACCCATTGATATGCCAAGGTTGTTTGTCAAAAGGTCAAAGTTCACTTGCTGTCGTGAAATGCGTCACATGCGATAGGCGCTTATGTGAGGATTGTTACCAGTTCCATGTCAACTCGGAAATGTTTGACAACCATGAAATCATCACAGAACTTTGTGAACTACATGGAAACAAAGTCTCTCATGTATGTACCACATGCTTTGTCGGGCTCTGCGTGGATTGTATCTTTTCTCGAATACATGAAAACCATGAAACTGTTAAGCTTGACGAGGGTCTTAAGCGTCTGGAAAAATCAGTGGAGCAAGACATGGAGCACCTGAACGAAATTTTCCGAAAGAAGAAAGCTGGGATGGAATTGTTACAAGGGACACGAGAAGCTCAATTCAATGAAGATCTTGCCTTCCTTAGGAGCGCAGCTGAAGGCATGAAAGATGAAATAGATACTCAGATATTTGCCATAGAAAAGCAACTGCATTCACATTTTGCAGGTGCCATGAAGAAGAAGCTCTACGCTGAGAAACACAAGCACACGCTTACTGCACAGGAGATCAAATTTTACAATGCAAATAAGGAAAGAAAGCATGGCCGCATAGCTAACGTGTCACTCGTGAAGGAGAAACTGCGCAAAAAGCTTAAGAAAGCAAGGGAAATGGAAAACGCGTCGGTTCGTGTGCCAGCTGCGAAGACTGTAGATATGTCTAACTTTCTAACCGGCACCGCATCCGATGTGCTTTCTGGAGAACTGTATCGTAAATATGAGATGGCCCGTCAAAACATCATCACTGGAACGCCAAGAAAGATATGGAGCATGCGGCAGTCGGGTTGTGCGGGACTCGAAGTACTTGACGATTTTACAGCGTTGATCAATTTTTATGGAAATGACCACGTGCTAAGATATGACACCACAGGGAAGGTATTGGGAGCTTACCACTGCACTGGCAATGGCAATATTGTCAAGTGGATCACAGTCCATGATGGCAAGCTAGAGATTCTCTGCTCAGATAATATGACTGTGATCACTTTCGACATTAACACATACAAACGGGAGGTACGAAACATAAAGAACATGCCAAATGGTATATGTTCTATGGTATCTGAGAAGAAATGGAACTCGTATCTCTTCGCAGGAGAAACGTTTGGAGAGTATGGAGTCTATAGGTGTCGTCAAGATAATATGGAGACAGAGCTGTGCTCCCTCTTGCGAGGCTTCTTGCGCGTTGTGCCTTACGCCGGTTCATACCTGATAGCCGTTTCCCGAGCAACACAGGGAGATGTAATTGTCTATGATGCAGACGGCTCACTATTGTACACTCTAGGGGGAGCCACCAGTGACAGTACTCTGGTCGCTCCCTTTGACGTCACAATTTTAGACAATGACAATCTGTTGGTAGCTGACAACGGAAAACAGTGTATATCAAAGTTCTCTCTCAGCGACGGCTCATTTCTCGGTCATTTATTGACTGAGGACGATGGAACCGAAGAACCATGGTATATAGCATGTAAGTATCCGTACCTTTGGATTGCCAGTGGATCAACGGTGTCACTGTATAAATGGACTTAATTATCAGGCTCTGAGGAAGATAAGTGGAACTGGTCTAAATTTCGAGGTGGTACTATTTCTGAACACATATTGTACATAATGTATAATGGATAAACAATAGGTAGTAATAGATAATTAACTAGACTTTTATCTTATTCATGGCTTTGAATAAAAAGCAAAGCCTCTGCTTATCATAACTGTCAGTTATTACAAGAAGAGATACCAATCTTTGATCTGTTGTATAGGCTGCCTAAGCACACTTGCCCTGAGTTGTCTCAGGTCTATAGAAACTAATAAAATGTACAATCTTAAAAAGACCTATAATAAATTTGGCACATTTAAAAAAATAATTTCTCAATCAATAGACCAAAAAAGTGGTCCTAATTCTGAATTTTAGAGTCGTCTCAATTTTGGGATTTTATATGACTTTAAAAAAAACCTCCGGGACCGGGCAAAGTGGTCATATTTCTGAAAGTGGTCCTATAAGTGGGTTTGTCTTAAGGCGGGGTTCCACTGTATATATATAGTTACTCAAGCCGATGTCAGTGGTACTCGATACACTGTAGATAGATGATAGTCACTGAAAACGCCTTTCTGTACCTGACTCATTCATTAAATGGTAATTAGACAGTTGACATGCATTCAACATACATGTCTAAATGTCAAGACTTCAGACTACGGTATATAATATAAATAAAATTGTTCAAGTGCTTAAAACGTACACTATTTTTAATGCAACTAAAATGTGCATCTCATCTTAAATGCTAATCGCACAAGGAAGCACTGGTTCATATTATTGGTTTTGGTAACTTCACATTAAATGGATTTTATTACACAAACATGCAATTGTATTATTTTTTCACTGAATCAGGTTAAACTGAACGAAGTCCGAAATATCGATTTACATTAATATCGATTCTTTGAACGTATACCCCAACCAGAACGAGACCCCAAACTTCCATAAATACAGCCTGTATTTGAACTACATCACCAATAAGAGAGGTCCTTTTAAGGGTTAGGGGACCAGATATACTTAAACAAAGGCTGAGATATTCTATAACGGAGTCACATAACGATGGACTCGGCTCCATATCGCAATAACCGCGTTTCGTCTGTCACCTGGCTTTAATGATGCAAAGCCGTAAATCTATATCAATATCTATCTTCATGACTAAGTAGTCATGGCGAGCGTCCCACAAGACCTATACTGCAGATCATCATGTTTCAACAGCCTTGCTAAACATATCAGGTTATCGGGGAATACAGGTCATAAAACACTGATTTTTTGTACATAGACCAGTTAATTCTACTCTGTGGGATCACCTGGTGCGTCAATAAGTAGTACAATATTTTTTTTCTAACGGTGTAGTATGTTACTGCTGTGGTAACTACTTTAAATCATTTAAAAATTCATTTCCTATTATGAAAGGAAAGTTCCAAAAGAAAATGCCAAAAGTTATTTAGAATTAAAGATAACTGCATTGGTTGATGTAAAAAAAAAAAATCCACTAGATGAAATGGGCCCTAAGAAGGTCCGGTGCTAACTAATTTTGTACATTTGGAGGGTTTTGGTTAAACCTAAAAGTGGGATAGTATCTGTCAGTGTATAGGACATGAAATGTGAAGGCCATGTTGCTTGAATTGAGAAAGCCCTGGTCCTCTCGCCACTGTGGATGGTCAGGTCGTTGGTTAACCAAACATGACGGTCAGTATTTACCCTTATATCACAAAATGCATTATTATGCAATGCATTAATATCTGTCTCATTCCAAAACTCACAATTTTGTATCTTTTACATGCCCAGAGGCCTTTTAAATAATCATATGATTTCATTGCGCCTAATGTGATATAATAAGATATAAGTTCCTAAAGTATATTTCAGCTATAACAAATATTTCCTACTCATAACCTGAATTGAAAATGCAGAGAGGTAATATCATTATTTTCACATTTCTTCTTTTTCTTCTCCGTCTTTTTTGAGCGGTCACGCTCCATGGGCGCCCCCTGTCGGAAGAGACAGGGAAGCGTGTTAATGCATCGTGAAGTGAGAGAAACATCATGGACGAGGGTATACTTCATTGTCACCTCAGAGGGACACAGAGGTTTGGCAGGGGCGGATCTAGGATTTAAGAAAAGGAGGGGTCCGCCCCTGGAAGACTTTAAACAAAGGTCCATATAGATCCCGAAAAGGGGGAGGGGGTCCAGGCCGAGAAAAAAATTTGGTTGGAGCCCCTTAGAAAAGGTTGCTGCGGCTGGAAAGGGGGTGGGGGTAGTGGGGGGTGGGGGGTAGGGGGGGGGGGCGGCGTCCGGACCCCTTAGCCCCTCCTGCTGGATCCGCTTCTGTGTGGACGCCAAATTAAAAAAGGGAACGATCCCGATCGGGTTTCTGTCAACACCACAATTACTAAATTGTTATACACAAATGTGCATGATTAACAGTTTCATCGAGTAAAGCCCGCGGAGATCACGAGAGATAAGCATGTTTGACGCAACTTCCAATGTGCAAGACAACCAGAGAGACAGACAACAGACATAAAAAAGTGCAGACAGAGAACGAACTGTGTCACTTATTTTTACATCAGTGTATGCAGTTATTTATTTCAGTTCCAGCAACTCTTTGTGTTAACATTTTTATTGTTCCGACTAGGAGGGTAAGCGTTCACCTCCGTTCGTGTGTGTGTGTGTGTGTGTATGTGGGTGTGTCTTGGTGTGTTTCTGTTTATGTGTGTGTGTGTTTATTCACAACATAACTCACGCAATCATGAACTGAATATCATGATATTTTCAAGGCTTTCACGAATGGGCTGCTCATGAATCAATTAAATTTTGGTGTTGTCAGGCATGTGATCCGGATTCAGGAACTTCATCAAGGAATATTCTCAAATGTACCGTCACTTATGTACGAATGAACCTTAGAATAAGAGCCGATTAAGGGAACTCAAACAAGGTTTAGGGAGCATCCCACGATTAGGCCAAAACATGGCGAAGGCTTGCATTTCTTGTAATGCAGATGTCTACTTACTGGTATTGACTTTTTTTGAGAATATGAAAATGTGAGAATAGCGTGCGTGATGGCGAAATGGTCAGGGTGTTAAATTTGTGACCGCAAGGTTTCGGGTTCGTGTTCCATTCTTGCCGCATTCGTAACCTCCTATCACTCCTATCCATAAGTGAGCTATCTCTGCCTAATGGACTCTTGGTACTGGTCATGTGTGACAGGTAAATGCAGATGAAATCACTTTCTAATGCCTCTTACGGCTGCGGTAGTGGTGTACTCCCGGTGGCATGAGGAAAGGTACAAGAATGTACTGACTATAAAAGACCAAGAAAGGAAATTGTTCGGTCGGATGAAACATCACTGTGACCTCTATTTTCGGAGTAAGAGATGCACAAATATTGGATTTTAAAATAAAGCCGACTAATATAATAAAATTATATCACATTCCTCACTGCCCCCAGGAAGTTATGTGTTCATCAACGTTCGACTGTGTTTGGGGTGTGGTTCACGATGTAATTCACCGAGTCAGGGACGGAATTTCATAAACTTTCAAGCCATTTGGGAATGGGACAATGAAGAATCGATTACATTTTGGTATGAGGGAATGAGGGAACATCATCAGGTTACTAATGCACTGATGAACGTGAAAATATGGGTATTAGGGAATACAAACTCCCGTAGAGGAGTATCACACATAAGTGACCACACAATGCGGAGGTTTGCTTTACATTAGTAAATTTACAGTAATTTACATAATCACAAAAGGTTATTTACATGAAAAGAGCCTGGCTCTTGTACTATGCTATGCATAGATTTTGAAACAAAACCAGAAGGTTTGCTATTTGGTCTAATCGCAAGTTTCCAGCAGTCAGATATTAGATGACCTTCCTTCTTGCAGTAATTACAGATTTTCTTTGAAAATGACTGGTCTTTGATGGACTTAGACACAGTGGACGTGGACCGAGATGTAGCTATGGGCTTTGCTGAACTATCAGGACTACTTGTACTGGAGACTGCGCTGTAAACTTTTTTTGACCGTACAGTTTTACATTCTTATTTGTGAATGACTGGTTTGATTTGCTTGTAAAGGACATTTCCTGTGTCAATGAATAATCGTCAGCTAATTGAGCAGCAATGTCAATTGTTTCAGGACTTTTCTCATCAAGAAAGGTTTTAACATCTGCATTAATACAGGGCTTAAATTCTTCAAGCAAAATCAACTGGCGCATATTGTCATAATCTTTCATAACATTTTTAGAACTACACAAGCGGTCAAACAACTGCTCTTTTGTCCTATCAAATTCGACGTAGGTCAGATCTTTGCGCTTTTCCCAATTTCTAAATTTTTTGGCGGTAAGCCTTTGGAACTAACTCATAACCTTTTAGGATTAACCGTTTTACCAGGTCATAGTCAGCAGCAGCTTCTACTGAAAGCTCTGTATAAATTTCTCTGGCCTTGCCAGTCCATACACTCTGTAACGACATAGTCCAAATTTCCTTAGGCCATTTTAAATTTTCAGCCACCTTCTCAAAGTGTAAGAAATATTTATCAACCTCTTTTTCTTGAAAAGGTGGGACAAGTCTAATGTGTTTAGTAACATCAAAACTGTGAGTTGGGGCAGCACATATAGGCTATGTTCTAGTTTAAGTCTTTCTACCACCAGTCGTTTTAACTCAATTTTTTTTCTTTTTCTAGTCTTTCTCTTTCTAACCTTTCATGTTGTTCCCTCTCTTTTAATGCTAGCTCATGTTTCATTTCCAACTTTTTTTTAATTCTAATTGCATAGCAAGGCTGTCATTTTTTATGTTTCAACTTCAGTCTCTTCAATTAAACCTTTGCTAATAAGATCTTGCATGATTTTAGCAATGATATCAGGCTTTCTCAAAGCTTTTTTCACACTTAGCCCTAAGTGTTGTCCCAAACGCAACAACTGTTCTTTTGACAACTGTTCAAGTTGATTAGGTTCGGGATCGTCAACAAATGTCTCAGGTTTGAAATCTGCCATGTTAAGATGTCAAAACAATAACAAAAAAAAACCACTGAGATAAATCCTGTAAACAATGTACTGTAAACAATATGTAATCTTGTAAACAATGTATGATAAAACAATGTGTCCAGGTCAAGGCCTAATAAATTTGAAAACTATTAAGCATCCCGACGAGAGCCCCTAATTTTATGTTACGGAACCTAATATAAACAGATCACGTATGCGTAATTAACACAAATTTTGCAATGGATATAAAAACAAATCAGATTTTGTAACACTAGGCAGCGTGAAATGTCTAGGGAACGAACAAAGAAGTCAGTGGTCCTCTGTTAACAAAGAACCTAAATTTATTCTTAAAACAACACAAACAATACAACGCACCAAATCAATACAATTATACAGTAAAACAGCGGTATCACAACAAGTCAATACAATCACAGAGAAAATAATGTATGTGCCCAGTAACTGGTTACCAACACCACCACAACGATAAGTCCTTTGAATGTAAACTTTCGGAGAATGACAGTCCAGAAAATAAACTAAAGTCCAAATGAATAAAATCCTGGAGAAAGTCTTTGAAAATGTGTAATTGCCGCATTCGTCGGATAAGGTCCTAGAATCTGACACACGCTCCTGCGTCCGCTGGAAAATCTCTGCTCTCTCTCTCTCTCTCTCTCTGCCCTTCCGTTCTAAAACACAGCCCTTTTGTATCCCTTCACACCTCAAGCCGGGAATTTTCCACTTCTCGAACAGTCTATAAGATCTTGCACAATCACAGTAAACACGCGCTTCAGGAATTCTCTAGAAAAACAGCGCCGTGTATCTCTACACACCAGGCTCATCACGTGACCCACGACTAGACGTGAAAGCTCAAGGCTAAACATGACAACGAGAATTCAACCAGTACGGATAAATCATAGAATGGCCACAACAGGAGTTACGCCCGTGTCACATAATGAAAAGAGCACCTGTAACAATATAACTAAAAAATAATATATAAATTAATATTAAAATACAAAACAAATGATATGAATGTAAAATACTATAAAAACTAAAAAAAAAATATATAAATTAATATTAAAATACAAAACAAATGATATGAATGTAAAATACTATAATTACAAAACAAGTTTAATACAAAACAGATTTATTTTCGTATTCTCTATTTTTTTTCATTGAACAGATATAAACATGATGGAAAATAAAATGACATAATAACAGGTATTATAAAATGTATACACAATGTGTTAAATATCATCATATGACGATATAATTATATATTTATTCAACAGAGATATAATTTTATCATAAATTATCATATATATTACAAATTATATTATAATCAATATTCCTTAAATATTATATAAACCATTAAAAGTGATTAAATATAGAATATAACATTGTACAGCATATTATATGTTATATATGTTACGTATGAAAAAGTGATATATGTTAACATAAATTAATATATGAAATTATTAAATTGAATATAATATGATTATTTATATATCCATTCATGTATGTGATTATTTAACTCCTCCACCGAGCTAGTAATTCTTACAAAAAAATGGGTAACAGCTGCAGAACAGATTTTAGGTGGCGATTCCTCCCTTTACCATTTATTGTTTAATTAGTTGTAACTGATTACAATCTAAAGATATTTTATGTCGTTTACCTTTAGAGCACACGTTTCTAAGCCTGATCCCCATTTAGCACAACATCTTATGAAACTGTTCTTAAACTGTTTACAAAAACAGTATGTGGCGTTGAATTGTTTAAAAAAATATTTAAAAAAAATGTTATCTGGAATCTTTTCATGTTATCCTGCTATAATTGTCAGGAGATATATTAAGATATATCTATTTCATTTAACTGTTACATGTTTAAAATAAAACATTTTCTCCTTATAATGTGAAAGAAATATTTACTTCCAAAATAAATTATTTTGATTGAGCTAAAATTAAAGATACTATTATAATTTATATAAATGATTTTACATATGCCTATAATCTTTCACATTTTTGCAGTTTTCCATTTATTTTTAAATTTACGAAATAATTTGGAAGTGTTTTTTAATGTATTAGAAAAAATTGTCTGTGTATGTAATGTTCTAAAAATGTTTCCTGATATGTTTGTATAGTATTTGGAAAACCTTAGAGAGTTATGCGTGCCATGTATACCACCCTAATTCATGGATAAAAACAATTAGTTTCATTAACACTGTATATAGCACCCTAATGGATAAAAAAATACTTTTATTAATTCAAAAATGGACTTTTCTTACGATTTTACCAGTTCCTGCAAGGATGCGGCAGTTTAATACTTTGTATTTACATTGATATTCAAATTTATGTATTATATAAAATATTTGAATAGTATTATGTAAAGTTATCATAATACAAATAAATGTTGTTTAATTAAGTTATACTTAATTTTTTTATGGGATATAATATTCTATTTATTTTTTGTTAAATAAGGAAAAAAGTTATTACACCACTTAGATAAAATTAAGAAATTTAAAATGCTTTTATATTTTGTTTCTACAATTACCGTATTTCCTTGATCAGACGCCGGGCCTTAAATAGTCGCCTGCCTTGTTTAGTCACCGGTCACAGAACTGTTCGTTTTGGCACATATTTCTTGTGTAGCATGTAGACACCAAATAATGGTGTCAAGCGGTACAATTTGTAGCTACTGTCAAGCCAAAATTCGCTCCATGCGTTCATTTTTGAAGCGCTTTTAAGTGCGTCACCGCTGTTACCAAAACCACGCTTCTAAGATAAACGTTAAAGTTGAAAATAGTATTTTACTCTTGTCCACAACAATATATACAGATATATTCCCGGCAGTAATTGTCACATACAGGTATATACCAGGTCGGAAAGCGCCGTGTCAAGCTGAATCTGTTAAAAGTCGGACGGAAAGTGTCATGAAAACGAATTACGAACTTGCAGTGGCGGATCCAAGGGGGGGGGGGGCGTTTTTTTTTTCGGGCTCATAAAAATTGCAAATTGAATCAATGTTTTTTGGGGATAAGGTACTTTTTTACCTTGTTCTTGTTAACTTCTTGACAGTGAAAATATAACATCAAGAATTCAAGATAATCAGCACTGCATTTAAAACACAAGAAACAAACAGTACCAGAAATATTAACTTGTCACATGAGTAAATGCTAAGGAATAAAGTCATATCTCCGCTACTGTGTCCACTTGAAGCTAGTCCTTGTACTGGCATCACAAAGTCCAGTAGGCCTATACCAGTGTTAGGACCATTCATATACCACCAAGTCACTAGGTATTACAAGGTGACAAACTTTTAACCTTTAGAACCTTTCAGACATACAGTAGTGATTTATGCCAATATTCTAAAACTTCTGCTTTGTAACAAATTTATCAGAAACAAAAATGTCTGGTTAAAGTGCCCGAAAATGCTCAAATTTTATTTCTTAATCATCATATCTTCAAAAAATTTCCTCACCATGTGAGAGGGAAACCCTCTCCCGCACCCTCAATAGGACAAACAGAAGTGATTTAGGCCTATATCCTAAAACTTTTGCTTTGTATCAAATTTCTCAGAAACAAAAAGGTCTGGTTTAAGTTCAAGAAAATGCTCAAATTTGCTTTCTTAATCATCATATCTTCAAAAAATTTCCTCACCGTGTGAGGGGGAACCCCGTCCCACACCCTCCCCCCTCGGGCGCTACGGGCCCTCGACAAACATGCAATCTAGAATCTTATCCGTCGCCCACCCTAACAGTTTGTTCTAGAACCACCACTGCGAAGTGCCGTCATAAGTACAAGCCCCCGTTTTTCGATGGCACCAATATGGGTGTGACTATTTACCGTCCGGGACCGTCCGACACCGTCCGGGACTCCCTGAATACCGTCCGGGAAATAGCTGTACCGCCCGGGTCACTAAGACAACGTCCCAGACACCAGAATAAGCTTAAAAGTATTACTTAAATGCATACAGACCTTCCGGGACCGACCGGGCCTCCAGTATACCGTTCGGGTCAACAAAACCAGCCCTAAAAAGACCTAGCTGTTGCGCACAAATGCACAATAACGAAATATACCACATTTCAAAACACTCAAAGATCATGTGATTATATTCCACAGCTAGTGATTATTATATTTTAATATGAATAAACCAGTTTAACGCCATGATAATGATTATATTATTACTATTAATATTATTAATCTATTATTATTATTATTATTATTATTATTATTATTATTATTATTATTATTACATATATTGTTGTTAATCATATGCATTATGAACATAATCCTTTCGGCAATACGCATATCAATAAAGGCCTTATCCTCATGGTTAACATAGGCGACCCTCATAGATATATTTTGTTATATTCCATATTGTAGTAATCATAACGCATCATTAATTATATTTGCAATACATAATACTATCAGCAATACGCACATCAATAAAAGCCTCATCCTCATGGTAAAAAAAATGCGACCCTCATAGATATATTTAATTATATTCCATATTGATGATGTTACTTATTTTTATAAAGAGAGAGAGAGAGAGAGAGAGAGAGAGCGATAAATTCATTCTGTCAGTAATATATTGTATGTAGTTGTTTGCACAATTGTGGGTGGAAATTATAAGGTATCTTTTATCTCTCTTTAAACAGATAGAATCGTAATCAAAAATAACAAAAATCCCTGTACAGTCGCTAATTAAAGCAATATTTCTTGGGATCTGGACAATAAAATCGTGTACTTAACATCAATAAGTGTTTTTATGCATTTAAGTAATATTTTTAATCTAGTTCTGGTGTCCCAGGCGGTACAGCTGGGTCCCGGACGGTAGTCAGGGAGTCCCGGACGGTGTCGGACGGTCCCGGAAGGTAAATAGTCACACCTACCAATATTACTAGTTGTCCATGGTACACAGTTAAGGGAAGAGCCACCCGTGTTCAGTTTAAACCAGGTCAGAAACGCTTGAATACGCTGTGTTGAGCTTTTAATCAGTTGAATATTTGACGGGAGGAAAGTGTCATGAGAATGAATTACGCTGTGTTTTTTTAAGTACCACCCCCCCCTATTTCGATGGAACCAATGTTACCAGTTGTACGCGGAGAACAATTCATGGAAGAGCCTCCCGTGTTCAGAGGGAAACAATGTAACCAACAACACGCAGTGTAAAATAAATAGAACAGCCACATGAAACACCTGGGTAGATGGTTCCGAGAGGCCCGCGCGGACAACTGCTTTGGCCTTGTCTTCCGAGTTTTATGCATTGTGAACATCGGATGACTTCCGAGAGGCTTCCGACTCATTAAATATGCTTTAACGGGAATATATATCTTTGAAACTTACTTTTTTGACAAAGATGATGGTCTATATCTTCTGTTTTAACACGTAAATGTGATGGTATGATCGTTATTTTTATAAAATTATACAAAAAAATACAACGGCTTTCGACTTCCGAAGGCTTCCGACTTCCGAATTTTATTTATTGCCTTTTAGTAACAACCCATTGGAAAGGCCGAAATTGACAGAGGCCGAATAATGAATCCTCCGACCAAATAACAACACGGACGGAGAACGCTCCCCAAAACATGGATGAGTAAGGTATCTGTATTATATCACATACAAACATGTTCTGCCCTGTGCCGCAGTTTCATTGAATAAATTTACGGATATTGCAAATACCACTAAAGAACTGATGTGAGATGTATAACAAAGTAAAATGCTCTCAAAGTGAGAATTTCAATCTGGAACGGACTAAAACCCCGATGTCGGAAGTGTAGATTGGATGCCTTGCATAAAAAAAAAAACAATAATAATGGAAGTGCTTATTTCCACTCCCCCAGGGACTGGAAATAAGGAATGCTTATTTCCACTCCCCCTGGAAGTTTAAATAAAGAATACTCATTTCCATACCCTATATATATAATAAAAACATTAAATGTTTGTAAGTAAAGAAATTCACTTTCATCAGCCATGTAGGCCGCATAGAATATAATAGAAGATGGTTGTATGTCTTACCTTTTACGTCCAACACTGGTGACAACAGTCTTATTATTACTCTTACATGTATGCATCCTATGTTTCCTTGTAGTTCTAGTGTTTCTTTTAGACAAAGTTCACTTATTTTGACACCACAGTCATGCCATTGAAATTGTTTTGTATAAATCAGCTAATGGTGGGATAAATTAATGAAGTTGCAAACCAGTGTATCGTCCTGTGCAACTGTCTAGACTTTACCATCAGTGTAAAAACTTCAACCTTTTTAAGTGCAAACATGTAAAACTATATATGCACCCCTAATGTCTCAATATTTAAAGAGTATAATGCACACTCGCTGAAAATCTTTGAACAAGAATTACTGGTATAAACTTGCTTATTTATAACTGATATAGACTGAAAAACATTTTGGTGACTTTTTCCCAGAACACTTATACACAGCTGCACCAGCATTTACCATGAGGGGGAGTGAAAACAAGCATCCCTTATTACCACTTCCCCAGGGGGAGTGGAAATAAGCATTCCTTATTTCCACTCCCGGGGAGTGGATATAAGGCCTGCCAATAAAAATATATGGGGAATCAGAACGCATTTGTGTTTTGATTGTATTATTAAATATATCTTGTGTAAACATTTTTTCTTTTATATGTTGACAATAATAGACAAATTACAATGTAAGAACATTCTTTGGCAGCATATTTGACACAATTTCGTTACATTGTATGCTTTGTATAAGCTGTAATTAAAAGTAACAAATCTTTATATACTACCTAAAATAAGAGTAAATTTTTTGTTGTTGTCAGAAGTCCCATATATTTATCACAAAGAACATACAATAATACTTAACAATATAATATCCAATAATCTATCAAATAATACACATATATAGTAACACCTGGAGCGGGGTGTAACACATGGTTTCAGGTTAGTTTTAAGTTCTAATTGCTTGGGTAAATGTGTCTGCACTTGACACTCTAAGTGGCATGCATTCACAATGAAATAAGGCAGCAGTAAATAACAAAGTGTTAATACAACCAAATAATAACTTGCACATGGCTGCAGGAGTCGCGGCTAAGGCATTCTCTAACTTTGTCAGCAGGCAAATACAGGGTGTGGTGTCACTCTGCTACGCACAAAATCTAAACAGTAGACAATGCTGGTAAAGTTATCCAATTCGGTATATATACTCCAATGCAGTGTAAATAATCAAAAAGTAAATATGAATAATCCAATATAAAATTCCAATGACGAGAAGACAATTCACAGTAAAGGCTGACATGAGAGCAGACCAAGTAAACTGATTTGACACGCTCTGCGCGTGCTCCATTTATAGGTTAGGGGTGGACGGTTAGTGTCAGACCGATATCCACCAGGTTAGCTTCCCTGCACCCTACATCACTTAGACGGGCCAGCGGTCTAACATCCAGTTAAGTAAGTGAGATACGCAGCTAACCCGGGCACCTGCAGTATGACTGGCCCCCACGGAACCATGCATTCATTACAATATTATGATATAAAAAATGTAATATAGATATTATAGTATTCTGTTTGCTTTTGTATATATAGAACGGTGAGTAACTGGCAAAAAAATAAATTTAATACACATGTAAGCACATTTACAAACACTCATACGAAACTAAAACTGAAAATACTAATATATATCTTTTGATTCATCTGTTTGTTATAATGTAGAAAGGAATCTGAGATGGACGTTTTGCTGGGCATCCGAAAAAGCATCCAACATCCGACTTCAGATTTCCATTATTTTAACCTAGCCCTAACATTCACCGATTCAAGTCACCAAGCAAACTCCTTACACGCTTTCAGTAAAATTGTGCGTAAGACTCAAATCTTGAATTACCTGCATCACCTGTTCCAATAGTGCATAAAACTATTTATAATTGCATATTTCCTTGCTTACTGATTCATTGTGTGAATGTTTGATCATCAACATAAACTTATATACAAACAGAAATTTAACTAACTGATATTAAAATAGATATATATTTAATATAGATGGTGCATGAAAAAATTGATTAATAATCCAGCTCCTTATCTTTAATTAGCGAATATGATTTACGATAACAATGTGATTCCAATCACTAATATATTTATCTTTTTGCCAAATGATATTGAATTATATGTGCTAATAAATTTAAGTAAGAAATGAATTAATTATTAAAATGTGTTTAAATACACTTCATAAATAATAAAAATATGGGAGTTCATCATTCCGACAGGGTATATTTTAACGTGCAGTTGATCTGTTTTTGTGCAGTTGTAAAGGAGAGTGGGTATTTGTAAGTTTGCACTTGTGCAGTCCTTAATTTTTAAAGTTTTGTTCTATTACTTCTAATCACATACTAACACACACTTTAGGCTATACACCCAGTAATTTGATCTATGTGTGTGTATTTTATGGATATAACCAATGAAAATTCTAGGGAATATCAACTTTAGTTTATATTTCTCTGAAGTGTACGTACACACTGTCATTAACTTTTACATAATTCTTGTCAAACACAATCGGCTTTGAATTACTTTACTAGACCAAAGTTTCTTTAATCATTGACCTGATTCTAAGCTCACCAGGGGAACGCTTTATTACATGTTTGTAAATCTTTCTTAGCATATACCCTACACCCCTCCCCCCACAAACACACACAAACACAAGACCCATGCAAACAGGAAACTGGGTTTTTGAACACTAGAAGACTCGTGACCTGTGGAACAGTAAAATTCCAATTTGTCCCATGCTATGTTGCACAATGCTTTTGCTTTTCCTCTGCCTCACTGTGTGTCCCAGTATAATTAGACCAATTTATATACATTATATTCATAGGCCTTTATATACACTGTATATTTATTCATTAACTTTTATAATTTTTTTTCCATTTTCATATCACATTTTAACCCATACATCACTATTCAGCTATATAATATCAACCTGTATCCATCCACTTGCAACAAATTCTTCTCTTCAGATCACCCCCCCCCTTGAACAATTTGGTTTATATTCTAACCCTTATACCCTACACAATCATTCAAAATATTCCACTGTTGTCAAATTATTTACAAAGATTGTGATTTTAAATTTTTATTAGCTCAGCTGACTTTCAGTCATGCTGGGCTATAGCGATGGGTCTTTGTCCGTTGTCCTTCCGGCCGGCCGTTAGCAGGGCACAAATCGTAACCGTAGGGGCTAGGGCCATGAACCCTATGCAGTCTTAGAGGTTCTAAAAATAGCACCTTGCAAACTTGAAATTAGGTCACTGGGACCTATATTCTCGAAGTTATGGGGTGTGTTTGCACCCCCCAGAAATAATTCAATATTTAGAGATCGCAAGGTCAAAGGTCAAGGTCACAGAACCAACTTCTTTGAAAAGCCTGTGGATGCATTTTAAGCCAAACCTTTCATCACAGTTCTTTGATCTTTCACATATAGCTCACCTACTAAGTGGGAGAAGAATCCTATAGATGTTAAGTCACAAGGTCAAAGGTCAGGGTCACAGGATCCACTTCTTTTAAGAGGTTGTGGACACATTTCAAGCTAGACCTTTCATTCCAAACCTTTCAGCACTGATATCACTTCTCTCCCAACAGGGGAAAAGACCTGTTGATTTTGAGGTCAAAGGTCAAGTTCACAGCACCCTCTTCTTGCGTGGAGTCATTTCAGGCAAACTTTTCAATCTATACTTTCCATCTGTCATATATGGCTAACCTACCAATAGGGGAAGAAGCCTATTGATGTTGAGTTCAAAAGGTCAAAGGTCAAGGTCACAATATTGTTCTAAATGCTTGTGAACATATTTCAAGTGAAACTGTTCAACCAAACCTTCAGTCTTTCACATATGCCACATCTATGCCTCACTGAATGTGATTCAAACTTCATATTTATGGGTCTTTTTGCATGAAGAAATAACTAATTGATTTTGAGGTCAGCTGGTCAGGAGGTTAAAGGTTGCAGGTCTAAGTTATTCACTCATTGGTTGCCAAGTAATTACACCCGGCCAGATTTAAGTGGTTAGTAGTTACCCATCATTTAGAAAGAATCTATTTGATATGTGGGCAAAAGGCCAAGGTCATAGGTCAGGGATGTTTACAATAACTTATTTTGTAGATCATCTCTATTTTTCTTGTACATATAACCATTGGTTATGGTACATCTCACTGTGTGGCTGTAATTGTGAGTGATGCTGGTGACATATGACTCTCTTTTGTATCAGCCTGTTAAGTGATAAGGCTGAGTGATAAATACCTTGTTACTGCATAACAAAAACACTGTTGCCGAATGCTTCAGCCAGGCATTAAGACAGTGAGAGTATAGTATTAAGGTTTAGCTACTGATTTATAAGATGATGGGAACATTTTGCAGTTTATTTTATGGAATCATAGCAATAAACTTAGTTTCCTAGATATCTGAATATTTTTATATAAATTACCAGATATAAAAGCAAATGTTTGTTCTCATAATATGTGGATGTGTACCTTGATTTATGATGGCTTTTTTTTAGCTCAGCTGACTATAAGTCACCTGAGCTATAGTCGTGGTCCTTTGTCCGTCGGCCGTCCGGCCGTCCAGCCGTTAACAGGACACATTTTAAAACCGTTGAACCTATGTATCCAAAATTTTGCATACCATTAGATGTCCCCAAAATCTCCTACCATACCTAAAAAAGTGTCATTAGGACTTCGTTCCTTCGAGATATTAAGGAAAAACCTCTGTTTTCCATAAAAAGCCATTGTTACACTTCAAGGCTGCCTTATATCAAAACCATTGATCTGTTTTTGATTGTATTTAGTATTCATATTCTTCCATACATTTTCTGTGAACATACCAAAAATTAGGTCAGTATTGGGTATTTTTTTGAAGTTATGGGTCCAAATATAATGCAATTTTTAAAAAATCTGGAAATATATTTACTCACCTAACATGAGAATTGCTGAAGCTGGAGAATATAACTTTATTTAATCAAGATTCAATTGATTACTGTCACAGAAGGTCTGTGACAGCCTCATGGCCTGTGATGGCCTGAAGTATTTGTAGCGGAATTTAGTTTCATTACACGATATCTCTGCCAGGAAGGTCGAGGTGATTTGTTTTTACAGGGACACCTGGTTTTGAGAGCGTAGCCTTAAACCAATCAGAGAGGGTTATGACTGTGAAAGTTAATTTATATTCATGAGTGTCATGAATTAATTAGGTAACCCAGGAAGTAAGGTTTTTTCTGCTGAGTGGAGGAGAGTGGAGATTGCGGCCGAGGGGAGTCGTTCGAGAAAGGCTCCTTAGGCCATCTCATGTGTCGCAGACCGTCGGATGGTTGAGATGTGTACCCCGTACGACGGTTCATCTAGGTCCAGCTAAAAGCCAAGTTTGTGGGGAAGCTGGCAACGTATGTCCAAGTTCGGCTGTGAATGAACAGACCAGCGTGTGAGTATCTTAAGACGTGTCTACTGTGTTCCCATGAAATGTTATGGTCGTCACGCATTGATGATCAAAACTTTGTATGAGCTGTACTCGAAAAACTCCTAAAACAGCTCGGTGTTGTGAGCGCTTACAGAAAGTAACCTGTGTGATGTGAACTTGTTTTATTTCTATACCGTGGACTGCCCACTTGTGGTTGTACGCTATGCGGCGTATGGTGATTTTTGTTATGTGACCAATATGAACATTGGCGGCTTCTAGACGTTGTACCTGCGGCGTCGGATCAAGGGATTTCTGGATTCCTGACCTACAGGACTCCTTCACCTTCGGACTTTTACCATATTTTTTTACCGTGCTACACTTGTTAATGAATCCCAGTGTACGGGAATGTGTTTGCATTAATTTGTTACTGCAAGAGGATTAGATGCAGGTTAAAGATCTTAACAGTGTAGGTGAGTCCACACATCTGTTATAACTGTTTATCTGTAAATGTCTCGTAATGAAAGTCTTAAATGTTTCACACTGCGTTTATGGGATTTTTGAGAGGCTGATTTGAGTGAATTTGAGTGAAGCAAGTCGAGAGCACGACCCACTGACCCCCATATGAGTACAAATTAATCCCTTTAAAAGAACACAGGTTTGTCACCACCCCTTTCGTGTGACATTATTGGTGCCCAGAGCCGGGATTTGTACTCTGTACTTTCAGATTAAATGCTAGTTTCTTATATGTGCTTACGTTTCACTTGTTTATCTCAAACCAATCAGTCGGTTTATTGTTGTAAAGGATGGTGGTTATAATGTGTAATTACATAAGTTCTGTATCATTTACGGGTAACTAGTATAACTTGACAGGCTCTAAAAATCTTTAGTTATTGGGGACCTACACTTAACAGTTTTGCTTACCTGGATCCTGCAGCACGAGGTGAGTTGCCCCCCCCCCCCCCCCCCCCCCCCCCCCCCGTCTTTTGTCTAGAGGTAATACACTGCTGACATATTGCAAGGTATTCTCGTTTCGCTTGCCGTTTTTTCTCGGGTTCCTGTTCAGTAACCCTGTATACTAGCTTGATTCGGTTTATTACTGAGTATTGTCATGATTGCGTTGTATTTAGGCTTCGTTCACACCCCACGAGTTGTCTTTGGGATCATGAGTGTGTAGTGCGTAACAGTGTGGTGGCGTTGATGGTTTAGGGACTTTATTTCGGACCAGTCTTCCGTCAGTTTGTCGGTGTTGTGAGACGGATGGTTTCGTGTTGAATAAAACTGTCAAGCTTGTGTCGCGGTGACACTCGGGTATAAATAGGGTTACTTGTGTTGTGGTTTCAGCGTTTGTAACCTATTGATTCGCGTGATTTTGGTAATCACTATGGATCTGTTGAAAGATGCCATAGAATGCGGTAGAGCATTAGGTTATATGGGAGATAAGCTACAGCAGTTTGCTCATGAGCAGGTTGCGTTAGCTAGAGAGCGTGAATCACAGGAACAGGACGCCCGCACAAAGGAGCGTGAAGAAGCGGCTAAGTCTCGCGAACACGAGTTAGAGATAGCGAAAGAGAGAGAGCGCAAGCGTGATCATGAGCTGGAGTAAGCGAGGATAGGGAATCACGGTCGCCAGGATGCGGCAGGCAAAGCTGCTCGTGTCCAGTTTCAAAAGGTGAAGCTGCCTCCTTTTGATGAGTCAGTTGATAGGATCGACTCGTATCTCGATAGATTTGAGAGGCTGGCTTCTAGCCAGGAATTTCCACGTGCGAAATGGGCGTTTCAGCTTAGCATCTTGTTGAAGGGTAAAGCCCTTAACAATTTTTCTTTGTTGTCGGCGGAGAATGCTTCGTGTTATGATAGTTTAAAAGCAGCCCTTCTAAAAGGATTTCGAATGACAGAGGATGGGTATCGGCATTTATTTCGTTCGAGTTTACCCGGGAAAGGCGAGACGCCTAGTCAGTTTGCCGTCAAACTGAGCGGTTTTCTTGATAACTGGATCAAGTTATCAGGCGTGGAAAAGAGCTTCGATGCTCTGAGAGATTTGATGCTTCGTGAGCAGTTCGTCAACTGCTGCAGCAAAGATTTAGTAGTCTTCTTAAAGAGAAGAAATGCAAGTCTGTTAATGACATGGCCGATTTGGCAGAGCGCTATACTGATGCACACGGGATGCATAGGTTTACACAGCGCAGAAATCATGCGAGTAAAACAAACTCAGCCCCGGTTCAGTCAAAACGGGACTAACTGCAGGGGTCACAGATCCGGAAGAACGGAACTCCTGCACGAAATCCGATGAGGTGTTTTAGATGTAATGAAGTTGGTCACCGGATGGCCGAATGTCGGAAGCCTGTTGCGGAACACTCTCCTAACACGGAACAGTCTCATAACACGGAACAGTCTCGTAAGACGGAACAGTCTCTTAAAACGGTAATGCATGCTATGACGCATGATCTTAATGTCGCTGCGAATAAGGATCAACCGGTAGTTGAGAACGCGGATACAGACACCGGTTGTGCGGAATCCCAGGTGCAGTTCATGGGAGGCGTTACGCGGATCGGTGATGAACATGTTTCCGAATTCCCATGGGATCGTCAACGGTTGTCCCAATATTACTGCTCTGTGTGATACCGGGTGTACGTGTGTTGTCGTGCGTAAGGCTTTAGTGCCAGATAGTCAGTACACGGGTGGGCAAGTTAGCTGTCGGTTGGTGAACGGTGCACAGGAGACGTACCCAGTAGCCATTATTAGTGTTGAGTGTCCATTTTTCTCCAGGAGGACCGAAGCCGCGGTGATAGATAATTTGACCTACGATGTAATCAAGGTAACGTGAGCGGTATCGCGGATAGCGTGGTGGGAGTAAAAGCTTGTCTGAATCCCTCCAACGAGGATGCTGTGCGTTCTCAGGTAGAAACACAATCTGCTCCGGAGATTACCACAGTGGAGACAAGGGCAGCTAAACGTAGGCGTGAACAGAAGTCACATGAATTAAAGGTCTCTGAAGCAGTGATAGACATGTGTCCGATTGAATTCGCGCAAGCTCAGAGGAGCGATCCGATGTTGTCCACGTATTGGAAGGAAGCTGATGGCGCAGGTTCAGGCCATAGCTCTTTCCATATTAGTAACGGATATCTTGTGCGGGACGTGTACAAGAAAGGCGTAGGAAAGGTGGGTACTCAGGTTGTTGTACCAACCGATCTGAGAAAACATGTCTTATCAGTGGGACACGAGTCCCTCATGTCTGGTCACCAGGGCATGGATCGCACGTATGATCGGATACGTAGCCAGTTCTGGTGAAAGGGGATGTATAGAGACGTAGCAAAATTTTGCCGAAGGTGCGACATATGTCAGCGGACTGTCCCCAAAGGCAGAGTCGGAACCGTTCCTCTAGGAAAGATGCCTCCGATCCAGGAACAATTCTACCGTGTCGCCACTGACCTGATCGGACCTATTCTTCCGATTTCCGAGTCTAACAATCGGTATATTCTTACGATAATGGACTATGCTACTTGCTGGCTCGAAGCTGTGCCCCTACGGAACATAGATACTGTTACTGTAGCAGAGGCCCTGGTAGATATCTACTCAAGGGTAGGTGTACCGGCTGAAATTCTAACAGACATGGGAAGCCAGATCACCTCCGAACTTATGCAGGAAGTTGGTAGGCTATTGTCGGTTAAGCAATTGACCACCACCCCTTACCATCCATTGTGTAATGGGATGGTGGAGCGTTTTAATGGAACGCTCAAACTGATGTTAAAGGGCCTGTGTAGCGAGTGACCCAGGGACTGGGATCGTTACATTAATGCGGTACTGTTCGCGTACCGAGAGGTTCCTCAAGAGAGTACGGGATTCTCTCCCTTTGAACTACTCTATGATCAGCCTATCAGGGGTCCTATTAAGATTTTGCGGGAACTGTGGACCAAAGAAGGAACAAACGCGGAAGGTAAAACGACGTATCAGTACGTGCTTGATTTAAAAGACAGGCTCTCCGATACTTGTGCGATCACACGTGATGCGTTAGAGAAATCGGCGGGTCGGAATAAACGTCTGTACAACAGAGGCAAGCGAGTTAGGACTCTTGAAATCTGTGACCAGGTCCTGGTTCTGTTACCTACAGACCATAATAAGCTAATGGTCCAATGGAGAGGCCCATACCCCATGGTAGGAAAGGTCTGTGACGTAGACTATAGGGTTAAAGTGCGAGGCAAAACTAAGACGTACCACGTAAATCTCCTCAAACAGTATCACGCGAAGCCGGATACCCAGCACCTGTTAGCCTCTGTGTGCGCCGAACCCCTCATCGAGGAGGGATCCCCAGTGACGAAGTCTGAGAATCCGAAACGCGAATTAATAGAGGCAGTTGCCACCGAATGCGTCGAAACCATGCCCTGCACCAAACAAACTCAGACGGTAAGTGATGTACACGTCAGTGATAGGCTCACTGACAAACAGTCCTCTGAAGTGCGTGAGATCTTAGATCAGTATCACACTGTTTTCACGGACGTGCTGAAATGCACTGACATAGCGCAATGTGAAATGACGTCTGAAGCGCCTGTTAGGACTAAACCGTACCCGATTCCACAAGCCGCACGAGAGCCGATGGGCCGCAAAATTAGTGACATGTTGGAACTCGGCATCATTGAAAGGTCGAATTTGAAACATGCAGCTCCATGTATCAAGTTAACAAAGCCAGATGGGAAAATCCGGTTTGTCATTGACTTCCGCAAGATGAATAAATGTGTCATATTTGACCGGGAACCCATGCCAAACCCCGAGACGCTATTCTCAGATTTGGCCGATAGCAAGTATTTCACGAATATTGACTTGACAAAGGGGTATTGGCAAATCCCGATATCCCCAGGTTCATGCGATAAGACGGCATTCGTAACACCGGACGGTCATTATCAGTTCCGTGTCCTTCCATTTGGGTTAGTGACAGCTGGGGCCGTATTTACAAGAATGATGCAGAAGGTCTTGGCAGGGGTCCCAAATGTGGTGTCTATATTGATGACATCTGGGTTCATACAAAACGTGGGAGGAACACCTACACGCGTTACAGACCGTTTTAGCTCGGTTAATGGAAGCCAAACTCGCGGCGAAACCTAGCAAAACCTTCGTAGGTTATTCGAACATAGAATTTCTAGGACATCAGGTAGGAGCAGGATGCTTAGCCACCAATCCTGAGCTTCTAAAAAAGATCCAGGGAACAGAAAGACCAGGTACCAAGAAGGCATTAAGAGCATTTCTGGGTCTGACGGGCTACTATAGGCGATTTGTCCCAAACTATGCGGAAGTAGCCGCACCGCTAACTGACCTAACGCGTAAAGGGCAGCCCAACAGACTGGTCTGGGGAGACCCACAGGAAAACGCATATAGGGCGTTAAAACGCAGCCTGGCTAATCCCCCAATATTGATGCTGCCAGATTTTGATAAACCCTTCGTAGTGCGATGCGATGCATCAGATGTAGGACTAGGCAGCATGTTGCTTCAGGAGCATCAGGGACTCTTACATCCGGTCGCATATGCTAGCCGGAAGTTGTTGCCCAGAGAACAAAATTATTCGACAATCGAACGAGAATGCTTAGCAATAGTGTACTCAGTTAAAAAAAATGATGTGTACCTAGCAGGCAGAAAATTTACTGTCCAGACCGACCATAAGCCCTTGAGCTGTATTGAAACTTCAAAGTGTCATAACAAAAGAGTTCTTCAATGGGCTCTTGTGCTGCAAGAGTTAGGGTTGGGACGGTTACCGGTATACGGTATTATCACGATATCTGACAGCTACGGTTATCATACCGTCAACTTTCCTATTATCGCGATACCACGATATCAATTTTTGTTCACGATTTTGGTTCACAAGCAAGCCCTTGAAGTACAAAATAAATTTATTTCAAAGAATCATTTATTTTTATAAACCACATGTATTTGAATACACGCGTGTGGGTGGAACCGTGTGCTTACAGACTTCGGGGTTAGTCGGAAATGTCCGGAAGTAGCAGGATGAATCGGAGAGGACAAAAGCTTGAGAATTCCAGGAGAAAATAGCATTATATTGAAAGAGCACAATAAATACACATATTTATGCTTTTATTGCATGGAACGAAAATGTCAACATAAAAGTGTCACCACTGAATCGAACATTCCATACGGGTTGCATATTTTGCCATATAAAATTGAGATGGTTCATTTAGCCATGATTGGTATGACACCCTCTCCGAAAATTCGCCGGGATTCTTCGGCTTTTATGTAGCTATAGGAAACTGATGGAAAGTTCTGACAAGGGTGATTCGACGATTGGGGCAGGACTTCCCGCCCCTCAAGCTTGCACACCTGTAGGTCCTTCATGCAACTTACGTCACTTAATGAGTCATTCTGTGGTACTGGCACCATTGGTATAAATGATATTAATACTTAACCCCTTGTATAAAGTCAAGACTTTAAAGGTGGTTGTTATAAATACCATTATTGATGGCTTATTAATGCCATTATATATAATTAAAAATATCGCGATATCACGGTATATCGCGATAAAATTTGAATAATTATCATGATATCAAAAACCCATATCATCCCAACACTAGCAAGAGTACAGGTTTGACATTGAGCCAGTCAAAGGTCAGCTGAACTGTGGTCCCGATTTTTTTAGTAGAGTTTCTGGTAGTTAAACCTAGAATTTAGACCATAGTTCAACTTTGAGTTGCTTATTAGATAAAAACAGAATTACTGTGTAATTATGGTATTTATTTAAAGGGGGAAGTATGTCACAGAAGGTCTGTGACAGCGTCATGGCCTGTGGTGGCCTGAAGTATTTGTAGCGGAATTTAGTTTCATTACACGATATCTCTGCCAGGAAGGTCCAGGTGATTTATTTTTACAGGGACACCTGGTTTTGAGAGCGTAGCCTTAAACCAATCAGAGAGGGTTATGACTGTGAAAGTTAATTTATATTCATGAGTGTCATGAATTAATTAGGTAACCCAGGAAGAAAGGTTTTTTTCTGCTGAGTGGGGGAGAGTGTAGATTGCGGCCGAGGGGAGTCGTTCGAGAAAGGCTCCTTAGGCCATCTCATGTGTCGCAGACTGTTGGATGGTTGAGATGTGTACCCCGTACGACAGTTTGTCTAGGTCCAGCTAAAAGCCAAGTTTGTGGGGAAGCTGGCAACGTATGTCCAAGTTCGGCTGTGAACGAACAGACAGGCGTGAGTATCTTAAGACGTGTCTACTGTGTTCCCATGAAATGTTATGGTCATCAAGCATCGATGATCAAGACTTTGTATGAGCTGTACTCGACAAACTCCTAAAACAGCTCGGTGTTGTGAGCGCTTACAGAAAATAACCTGTGTGATGTGAACTTGTTTTATTTTTTTACCGTGGACTGCCCACTTGTGGTTGTACGCTATGCGGCGTATGGTGATTTTTGTTATGTGACCAATATGAACATTGGCGGCTTCTAGACGTTGTACCTGCGGCGTCGGATCAAGGGATTTCTGGATTCCTGACCTACAGGACTCCTTCACCTTCGGACTTTTACCATATTTTTTTACCGTGCTACACTTGTTAATGAATCCCAGTGTACGGGAATGTGTTTGCATTAATTTGTTACTGCAAGAGGATTAGATGCAGGTTAAAGATCTTAACAGTGTAGGTGAGTCCACACATCTGTTATAACTGTTTATCTGTAAATGTCTCGTAATGAAAGTCTTAAATGTTTCACACTGTGTTTATGGGATTTTTGAGAGGCTGATTTGAGTGAATTTGAGTGAAGAAAGTCGAGAGCACGACCCAATGACGCCCGTATGAGTACAAATTAATCCCTTTAAAAGAACACAGGTTTGTCACCACCCCTTTCATGTGACATTTACCCAAAATTAGATCTGAATTTTGCAAATTTTTCAAGTTATTAGCATTAATAAAAAATCAATACCTTAAATTTTGTCCAACTTTGGCAATGGCACATTTTTTCCCTGTAAGCACTGTTGATTTAATTTTCACAGCATATATATATAAGGATTTAATCTTTTAAAATCTGAAATTTCAAAGGAATTGATTGAAAAGAGAAGCTTTTATTCAAGTTTTCATACACCATGTCAAGTGTTGTTTACATCTAGCCCACCTAGTAACAGCCTTCACTTGCATTATGTAACCCTACCCAGGCATGCAGCTTGCCTTGGCCTAGCTTTGCCACTACTAGCAGGCTTCCACTCTGCCCTGCACTCCCCCCCCCCCCCCCCCCGGATGATGCATTAACTAGATGAATGTTATAATTTTCTGTATTTTTTTTTTATTCTTGGCTATGCTACATTTTAGATTTTGAATTGTACCACAAGGGTTACAATTATTAAAGTGCACATTTTATTGTGTCCACAAAGTGGTGTATTGCTATGAAAGTGTGGATGTTTATCAGATAAGTAAATTCTTACTTCAGAAGAGTAAAAACTTCACCAGGTGTGAAATTGACTATTAATTCCAGTAATAAATTATAGCCGAGATAGTAATTAGCACCACGATATTGTTTGTCCCTCATTCAACCAACAGTGTGTATATTTTATTTGAAAAGATGTTTTTATTTTATCAAATTTACTGAATCTTTTATTTTATTTTGGTGAATAAAATTAAGCATGTACTGAAAACTCCAATGTGCAAAACTTTTAAATAGTGATTCAAGGAATAATCTTGTAGATGCCATGTTGTGGCATTATTTTCTTTTAACTTCAGTTTAAACATTTGTGATTTAAAAATAATAAAATATATGTGTATGCATAATATGACCCAATATGAGCTACACTCTGGATATATAATGATTGCAACTTAGAATTCAAATATTTTAACTTATATTTTCAGTTTTATTTATTAAAAATTTATAAAGCTTGTAAATGAAAAAAAATGAATCAGATAAAACTATTAATGGAAAAAGTGGATATGCTTAAGAAATTAGGCTTATCAGAGTATTAGTTTGCAATCATATATTTAGAATTTTACTATAACCAAGTAGGATGGCCCCTTATCTTTTAGGTTCTCATATGCTTATATAAATGAAAAACATTACAATAGAATATTTTGCATATTTTGCATTTGCAAACATTTCAAACTTCAGCTGAGCGCCGTGACCCATAGGTCCCTTGTTTTATTACAAGACCTTTAGTCATGCTTTCTGCATTTCTTTTCTTTCAGGTTTTGCAGTTTACCTACCCTGCTGATCCCATTGAAAAGCAGAGTGATAATAAAAAATATTGGAATTACACTTTTTACATTTGCATATCTATAAATCTAATATGAGGGCCTGAAAATGCCTTTTGAATTGTTTTGGACATTCATTACTGTAACCTCCTTTGGAGAATTTGCTACAAGTTTGGTCTCTTATTAGAGGATGTGTGATATCAAATGTCTGACTTGTCAGAAATCCATTATGTCTGCCAGTTAGCCACCTTAGAAATCCTTTTGTCAGTGCAGTTTCAGTGATTTTTAGCTCAGCTGACTTTTAGTCATGCTGTGCTATAGCGATGGGTCTTTGTCCGTCGTCCTTCCGTCTGTCATGCCGGCCAGCCGTCCGGCCGTTAGCAGGGCACAAATTGTAACTGTAAGGGCTAGATACATGAACCCTATGCAGTCTTAGAAGTTCTAAACAGATCTCCTTGCAGATCTGAAATTAGGTCACTGTGACCTATATTCTCTGAGTTACGGGGTGTGTTTGCACCTCCCAGAATTAATTCTTATAGCCAAAATAATCATCCCAAACCTTACATGTCAATAGAGGAACAAACCTTTTGATATTTAGGTCTTAGGGTCAAAGGTCAATGTCACAGGACCAGCTTCTTGAAAAAAGTTGTGGATGCATTTCAAGTCAGACTTTTCATCCCAAACCTTCCATCTTCCAAGTATGGTCAGATACCTTATGGTATACCATCAGGCTTTAAATACAGGTCATGCTTGTCAGCTGAGCGTCATGACCAATGGGTCACTTGTTAAACAAGTCAAACCCAGATCTTGTGATTCATGAAAAGATTGTAATATTACATTTATTGCACGGATTTGTGTGTAAGTGATATTCGGTTTTGTTAAATATTTGAGCAGATATATGTAATGAGAAATATGTAGAAGGAATGCAGAATAAAAAAGTACAGTTTTCATTTAATTTTAATGATATTTTAATAAATATACCAGACTTTTGGACCAGTCCACCCACTGGACCTGAACCCCTTCAGCTTGACTGGACAAGGACAGGGCGGCTTCTGCAATGGACCTTGCAACCAGAGGTCCCGTCCAGTCAGGTTCTGGGGGGGGGGGGGGGGGGGGGTTAGCAGGGACATAAGCTGAATTAAACTCTAAAGGTAATCCCTTTGGAAGGATACTAAGTAGAGGGGAACCCACAGCAAAAGACAGTTAATGGGAGGGCCCCCCTTATAAGTGTGGAATATTTAAAAATTCATTGTGTAAATTTGTATATTACCTTATACCTCTGAGGTCAATGGCTCATGAAAATTATAAAAGGATAGGAATAAATATTTTAAACTAAGACTGGAAATATAAGGGGGGGAGCAACAATACCATTGTTTACACCTCCCACTTACTCCCGCTTTAATGCTTGACAGGCTCTGACCAAACAGACTAAACCAAACAGGTCTTAAGTAAACAGTCGCTAACAGGTGCTGGCAGGTGTTAACCAAAATTAATAATGGAGAATAACATTAACAGGCATTATCTAAACAGAAGCTCCCAGGACTTAACAGGTCTTAAGTAAACAGACGATAAAAGGTCTTAACCAAAAAGACCATATCACTGGCAGGCCTTAACCAAACAGACCATATCACTAACATGGCTTAATCAGACAGAAGCTGACAGCCCTTAACAAAAGGGCCTAAAGCAAAGAGCCCATATCACTGACAGGCCTTAACCAAAAAGACAGTATCACTATCAGGCCTTGACCAAACAGATAAAATCATTTGCAGACATTAACCAAACAGACCATAACATTGACAGGCCTTAAACAAACAGGTCATATCACTGACAGGCCTTAACCAAACAGACAATATTGCTGGCAGGCGTTAACCAAAATTAATAACAGACGCTAACAGGTCTTAACCAAAGAGACCATATCACTGGCAGGCCTTAACCAAACAGATCATATCACTGGCAGGCCTTAACCAAACAGACCATAACATCTACTAGCCTTAAACACTGTATCACTATCAGGCCTTAACCAAACAGATCTTATCATTGGCAGGCCTTTACCAAACAGACCATAACGTTGACAGGCCTTACACATACGGATCATATCGCTGACAGGCCTTAACCAAACCGACCATATCACGAACATGGCTTAAAGGGACATAATCAGGAGCAATATTATTCCTATTCTTTAATGCAATCAGTTTAGTTTTGTTTTATACAAAAGCTTGCCAGCAAAATTATTTCAGCACACAGTCTCATTTACTTGCATATGACTGTTTAACACCTTGTTTTTGGCATGCAAGTTTGTAAACAGTCTGTTTATGATAACAAGGCCGCATGACTGGAGTCCGATTAAGAGGGGCAACACACAGTGTTTCAGCCAGGGGGAACATGTATTTCATTTTTAGCTCAGCTGACTGAAAGTCATCTGAGCTATAGCGATCACTCTTTGTCCGTCGTCCGTCTGTCCGTCTGTCTGTCCGTCTGTCCGTTAATCAGGCATAAATCGTAACCGCTGGACCTAGAACCTTGTTACTTTGGATTCTGAGAGGTCCATGAAAAATCTCCTTGTAAACCAGAAATTAGGTCTCTGTTACCCATATCCTTCGAGCTATGGGGCCCCAAAGTACCCCCCAGGAAAGTAAAAAATTTCATACAAAAACTTCAATATCTCATAAACTACTTGACTGATGGTCATGATTTTTGGCATACATATTGATCATGAGATGTTCCATCAGTTCCTGAAGACTGGTGGGGCCACCTGTATCGTTCTATTTTTATTATATAGTTTTACCCATGTCCGTCATTCCGTCCTTCCGTCATTCCGAAACGTCCTTCCGTCATTTCGAAATGAAACAGTTGTACGGACTTTTTTTCGCAATGCCTATTGGCCTGATTTTTGGTGTGTGGGCAGATATAGACCAGTTACAGATCGAGTTCGCGTTTCGTCTCGGTTGACCTACTTTGACCGTTTACGGCTCCTAAACTTAGAAAATTTCATGAAAAATAGAAATATTCATGACAGATACACATGTACGGACTTTTTTTCGCTGTGCCTGCAGATATTGGCTTGATTTTTGGTGTGTGAGCAGATATAGACCAGTTACAGATCGAGTTCGTGTTTCGTCTTGGTTGACCTACTTTTGACCGTTTTTTGGCTCCTAAACTTAGAAGATTTCATGAAAAATAGAAATATTCATGACAGAGACACATGTACAGACATTTTTCGCAATGCCTGCAGATATTGGCCTAATTTTTGGTGTGTGGGCAGATATAGACCAGTTACAGATCGAGTTCACGTTTTGTCCCGGTTGACCTACTTTTGACCGTTTTACGGCTCCTGAACATAGAAAATTTAATGAAAAATATGAAATTTCATGACAAATACACATGTACAGACTTTTTTTCGCAATGCCTGCAGATATTGGCCTGATTTTTGGTGTTTCGGCAGATATTGACCAGTTACAGATGGAGTTCGCATTTCGTCCCGGTTGCCCTTCTTTTGACTGTTTTACGGCTCCTTAACATAGAAAATTTCATGTAAAATATATATTTTCATGACAAATACACTTGTACAGACTTTTCTTCACAATACCTGCAGATATTGGCCTGATTTTTTATGTGTGGGCAGATAATGACCAGTTACAGATCAAGTTCACGTTTTGTCCCAGTTGACCTATTTTTGACCGTTTGATGGTGCTCTAACAAAGAAAATTTCATAAAAAGGTGCATATGTATGGACTTTTTTTCGCAGTGCCTGCAGATATGGGCCTGATTTTTGGTGTGTAGGCAGATCACGACCAGTTACAGATCGAGTTCTTGTTTTGTCTAAGTTGACCTACTTTTGACTGCTCCTGAACATAGAAAGTTTCATGAAAAATATAAATTTTCATAACAAATGCATATGTATTGACTTTTTTTCCTCAATGCCTGCAGATACCACCCTGATTTTTTTTGTGTGGGCAGATTACGACAGTTACAGATTGAGTTTGAGTTTCATCCCAGTTGACCTACTTTTGATTGTTTTACGGATCCTAAACAAAGAAAATTTCATGAAAGACAGAAATTTTTATGGAAAATGCACATGCATGGACTTTTTTTCACAATGCCTGCATATACTGGCATGATTTTTGATACAAAAAGTGCAGTATCTCAATAACTACAACACTGATGCTCATGATTTTCGGCATACATATTGATCATGAGCTGTTCCATCAGTTTCTGCAGACTGGGGGCGCCACCTCTATTTTTTTCAAATTTTTACGAATTTTTTTTCTCTTTTTTTGAGACCTTTAAAGATGTGGTTATCTGTCAACAGGGTACAAATTGCAACAACTGGACCTAGAAACTTCATTCTTGTCATGCAAGGAGGCCCATGAAGAGTGACTGTTGAAACTTGAAATTAGGTCTCTGTTAGTGTTACCCATATCCTTCGAGCTATAGGACTCTGAAGTATCCCTCAGAATAATGGACAATTTGATACAAAAGCTGAAGTATCTGAACAACTAATGTGGAGATAATCATGATTCTTTGCATGGATAATGACCATTAAGTGTTTTTATTAGTTTCTGCAGACTGGTGGAGCCACCTGTATTTTTGTATCCTCCAAAACAAAGTTTTGCAGATACTATGTTTTTGATCGAGTTCCTCCTCCGCCGCCACATTTGTTTCCAGAGAGCTCCTCTGAGAAAAATGGACCAATTTTTCCAAACTTACACCAATTATTGAGTCACATGTGTACTAGTGCCTAACCAATTTGTATTGACCTCTGACCTTTCCCCTCTATCCAGCGTCCATTTGTGCATCTGTTACCACACATAAACCCTCATATCTCGGGAACCGATTGACCTATCAGGAAATAAAATTTATACAAATGTAACCCTTGGATTGCTTTATAACATATACAAAAATGGTGGCGCCATCTGTAACCATGTTTGCAGCTTCCATCTGTTCATCTGCCTTGGGTTAAAATCACTCATATCTCTGCAGTGAATTGACTAATTCACCTGAAATTCGGCATGCATATACATCCAGGATAGCTTTCTTGATTTTATGACAGATGGCGCCACCTACATTCACGTTCATGCTGATCACATCCAAGCTCATATCTCAGGAACCGTTTAACCGATTGGGCCGAAATTTTGCATGTGTATAGATCTCACATTGCTCTTTATCATACGCAAAACTGGTGGCGCCACCTGCAACCATTTTTGCACAGCGTCTGTCTGTTTTCTGCCGTGGGATAATGTCACTCATATCTCGGCAGCGGTTTGACATATCTGCCTAAAATTTTGCAGTTTTATACATCCTGGATAGCTTTCTTGATTTTATGACAGGTGGCACCACCTACATTCTAGTTTATGCTGCAGACATCCGAGCTCATATCTCTGGAACCGTTTGAACGATTGGGCCAAAATTTTGCATGTGTATAGATATCACATAGGTCTTTATCATACACAAAACTGCAGGGGCCACCTGCAACCATTTTTGCACAGCGTCTGTCTGTTTGTCTGCCGTCGGCTAAAATCACTCATATACATGTAGTGGTTTGACTTTTCTGCCTAAAATTTTGCATATGTATACAACTTGGACAGCTTTCTGGATTTGTGGTAGGTGGCACAACCTACGTACACATTTAGGCTGCAGACATGCATGCAAATATGCAACATACCTCACTCTATTTCCCTTTGCTACTCAATCCATGCCTCATTCTACCGTTCCACTACACATTTTTTCTCTATTTTTGAGATATATAAATACAGACTAAATCTTGGCCTGTTGGTTAATCTGTTTGATGCTTCAGTTGAATGGGTATATACTACCATTCTGATGATAAAATTTCCTTTTGCGAATCTCTTCCCAGTCAGCTGAGCGTCATGACCCATGGGTCACTTGTTGTAGCAAAGTCAACCAGGGCTTTCCTGATTGGCATGTGTTGTGTCTCAGCATAGCACGCGGCCCTATGCACTGTGTTTATGTTTACACCTGCGATCGTGCCCAGTTACTGTTTTTAACACTGGTTTTCAGTAGTAAGCAAACGGTTTCAGGGCAATATTTTGGCTGGTACAGTTAATTTTAAAGGGAAGAAACTATTTTCCGTGTCAGCTCAACATGCTTTATAGGTCATTGGGCCTCTTTAACCAAACAGAAGCTGACAGCCCTTAGCCAAATGGACCATATCGCAGACAAGCTATAACCTTGCAGATCGCGGGCCTAAAGGAAACGGACCATATCACTAACAGGCCATAACCAAACAGAACCTGACAGGCCTTAACCAAACGGACCATTTTACTGACAGGTCTTAACCAAATGGGCAATAACATTAACAGGCCCTTACCAAACAGACCATATTGCTGGCAGGCCTTAACCAAACAGCATTTAAGTATAACGCTGACAGGCCTTAACCAAGCCGACAATATCGCTTACAGGCCTTAAATAAATTGACAAAATGCTGACAAGCCTTAACCAAACAGACCAAATTACTGACAGCCCTTAACCAAACAGACCAAAACGCTGACAGGCCTAAACCAAACTGACCTTATCGCTTACAGGCCTTTCACCGAACAGACCATAATGCTGCCAGGCCTCAAGCAAAGAGCTCTTATCGCTGATAGGCCTTAACCAAACAGACCATATCACTAACATGACTTTATCAAACAGACCACATCGCTGGCAGGCCTTCACCATATGTACAATAGCTTTAAGAGGCTTTATCTAAATAGATGCTCCCAGGACATAACCAAACAGACCATATCGGTGACAGGCCTTAACCAAACAGACCATAACCTTGACAGCCTTAACCAAACAGACTACATCTCTGATAGGCCTTAACCAAACAGACCATATCCCTGACAGCTTATAACCAAATGGACAAAAACATTAACAGGCCTTAACGAAACAGACGCTAACAGCCTTAAATAAACTGACCAAATTGCTGACAGGCCTTAACCAAACAGACCTCATAACTGATAGGCCTTAACTAAACAGACCATAACGCTAACATACCTTAACCAAATGACCATATCGCTGACAGGCCTTAACCAAACAGACCATAACGCTTGGAGCCCTAAACAGAACATACCATAATACTGACAGGTCTTAACCAAACAGACCATGACACTGCCAGGTCTTAACCAAACAGACCATAACACTGCAAGGTCTTAACCAAACAGACCATAACGCTGGCAAGCCTTAACAAAACAGACCATATAGCTGACAGGGTTTAACCAAAGAGACCAAATCACTACCAGGCCTAAACCAAACAAAAGCTGTCAGACTTTCCCAAACGAACCATATCGCTGACAGGCCTAAACCAAACAGACCATAACGCTTGAAGCCCTTAACAGAACAGAACATAACACTGCAAGGTCTTAACCAAACAGACCATAACGCTGGCAAGCCGTAACCAAACAGACCATATCGCTGACAGGGTTTAACCAAAGAGACCATATCACTACCAGGCCTTAACCAAACAAAAGCTGTCAGACTTTACCAAACAAACCATATCGCTGTAAGGCCTTGACCAGGCAGATGATAACCCCGACAGCCTGACATAAATTGACCGATTTGCTGACAAGTCCTTACTAACTTAAGCATAACTCTGACAGGCCTTAACCAAGCAAACCATATTACTAACATGCCTTAAACAAACAGAAGCTGGCAGCCTTTAACCAAACGGACCGTGTTGCTGACAAGCTATAACTTAACAGGTCATATCGCTGACAGGCCTTAACCAAACAGACCATATCACTAACAGGCCTTAACCTAACAAAAGCTGACCGGCCTTAACCAAACGGACTATTTTATTCACAGGCCTTAACCAAATGGACAATAACATTTACATGCATTTACCAAGCAGACCCTAACAGGCCTTAACCAAACAGACCATATCGCTGGCAGGCCTTGACCAAAAAGCCAATAATGCTGACAGGCCTAACACAAGCAGAATAAAACGCTTACAGGCCTAACACAAGCAGAATAAAACGCTTACAGGCCTTAAATAAACTGACCAAATTGCTGACAGGCCTTTACCAAATGGGCCATATCGCTGACAAGCTATAACTTAACAGATCATATCGCTGACAGGCCTTAACCAAATAGACCTTATCACTGACAGGCCTTAACCAAACAGAAGCTGTCAGGCCGTAACAAAACGGACTGTTTTGCTGACAGGTTTTTACAAAATGGACAATAACATAAACAGGCCTTAACCAAACAGACCATATTGCTGACAGGCCTTAAACAAGCAGAATAAAACGCTAACAGGCCTTAAATATACTGACCAGATTGCTGACAGGCCTTAACTAAACAAACCATAATGCTTACTGGCATTACTAAATCAGACTACATCACTCAAGCCTTCAGCAAACAGACTATAACGCTTAAAGACCTTAACCAAACATACTATGGCGCAGGCGGGCCTTAATCAAACAGACCATAACGCTGACTTGCTTTATCAAACAGGCCATAACGCTAGCAGGCCTTAACCAAACAGATCATATTGCTATCAGGCCCTAACAAAAGAGACCAAAATGCGGACAGGTCTTAACCAAACAGCCCCAACCAACCTGGCTGAAAGTCAACTGTAGTATTGTTATAGCACTCTGTACGTCGCCATTAATTATCATGAATCATGCTTTGAATATTGACCGTGACTAATTTGACCAGTTCCGGAAAACTGATGGTGCTACCTGTGTTTTTTGTTTGTTTTTAATTAGACTGTAAAATAGCAGTGTCATAGCAGCATGTCAGTTTCTCATTTGTGGTTTCATCTAGTGTCCCGAATCTGGTGTGGTCATTGATCATACGTGGATTCCCTATAATAATCTCCCTATCCGTCCTTCTGTCCGTCTGTCTGTCCGTCCGCCCATCCATAAAATTTGGATCCAGATGACAAATCCAGTTTGGATTGACATTTGGATTTTTAATTTGATTTATGTCACAAAACCAAGAATTCTATTGATTTTTGGATCATCAGGTCAAAGGTTAAAGTCACAGGACCCACTTATTTAAAAAGATTATGGATGCATTTTATACCTGACGTTTCATCCCAAATCTTCAAACTTGCGCATATAGCTGACCTGCTATCAGGAAAGAGCCTGGTTGATTTTGGGGCCACAAGGTCAAATGTCACAGGGGTCATCAGTTCAGTAAACCGGTGACGGTGACAAAAATAACTAATTAACCAAAACAAACCGTGGATTAAAAAAAAATACCGAAGCGTATCAGATCAAAATCGATAAAAAGGCATTATAAAGAAGACTGAAAACATTTCAATACCGTGGTAATGTGTCTTCCCAACTGACATTAGTTTTATCCTTTATTTCAGGGCTTATACAGGGAAAAGCAATCTAAATGCCAGGACAAGGATCAAGACCACACAGAAGAACTTTTTTTCGCACCATGTCGTGTCCAGAGCAAAGGACAGATCATATCAATGTGGGAACTGATAAAGCCGCCTCAATAAGGAATGATCTTGCTGATTATGTTAGGATAAGCACAGGACAAACCACATTTAAATGTGAGGACTGTGGAAAAGCTTATGCACGAAAGGGTGTTCTTGTTCAACATATGAGGACCCACACAGGGGAAAAGCCATTTAAATGTGATGACTGTGGAAAAGCTTTCACACAACAGTGTGGTCTTATTCAACATAGGAGGACACACACAGGGGAAAGGCCTTTTAAATGTAATGACTGTGGAAAAGCATTTGCACAAAAAGGTAATTTAATTAAGCATGTGAGGACCCACACAGGGGAAAAGCCATTTAAATGTGATGACTGTGGAAAAGCTTTCGCACAAAATACTAATCTTATTAAACATTTGAGGACTCACACGGGGGAAAAGCCATTTAAATGTGATGACTGTGGAAAAGCTTTTGCACAAAGTAATGATCTTATTAATCATTTGAGCACCCACACAGGGGAAAAACCATTTGAATGTGATGACTGTGGAAAGGCTTTTACACGAAGAAATAGTCTTATTAAACATATGAGGACCCACACAGGGGAAAGGCCTTTTAAATGTGATGACTGTGGAAAAGCTTATGCACGAAAGGATGTTCTTATTCAACATATGAGGACCCATACAGGAGAAAGGCCATTTAAATGTGATGACTGTGGAAAAGCATTCGCAGAAGAGACTGGCCTTATTCAACATTCGAGGACCCACACAGAAGAAAGAAAAGCCATTTGAATGTGAGGAATGCAGTAAAGCTTTCACACGAAAGAGTAATCTTAGTAAGCATGCGAGTACCTACACAGGAAAAAAGCCATTTATATGTGTGGACTGCGGTTAAGCTCTCCGATATAAGAATAATCTTATTCAACATGTGAGGACCCACACAGGGAAAAGCCATTCGAATAAGAGGACTTCACACAAAAGAGTGAGCTTATTAAACATGCTAGGACTCCGACAGGGGAAAAGCCATTTAAACGTGTGCTGCCTGTGGTGACGCTTTCTCACAAAAGGGTAACTTTATTCAACATGTGAGGACCCACACAGGGGAAACGCCATGTAAATGTTAGGACTGCGGTAAAAGCTTTCGCCAAAAAGAGCGACCTAAATAAACAAATGTAGACCCCCACAGGGTTAAAGCCATTCAGATGTGTTGCCTGCGGTAAAGCGTTCGCATGTAGGAATGTTCTTATTCAACATGTAAAGACACACTGGTGGAAAGCCATTAAGATGTAAGAACTCTGGAAAGGCTTTATGAGAAATAACTTTCAGGTTTGCCAGGGCCCAAGAAGGAGAGATGCCATTTTAATGTGAGGACGTTGCTTTTGTTATTAAAATAATACTGTTCCAAACATGTCAATAATTATTTCAATATTAGGACTATGACAAAGCTTTCTCACGCTTTCTGTCATAGTTTTGTGATGCCTAACAATGAAAGTCATTGTAATTTTTCTCATCTGAAGAATTTATATCAGAAATTTAAGTCTTAAGAGATGATGACATGAAAACAAAAGCGTTATTTAGATGATGGACCTTGGAACAAAAAACGAGTGTAAATTTAAGTTGATTATTAGAAGATAATGTAAATACAATAATATGAGGCTGTGATTAACAGAGAACATTAACCTTTCTGGCAAACTTTATTGTTGGCTTTGAAGAGTTGTGGCGTAATGGTTACTGCGCTGGACTTATGCGGTTGTGGGTTCGCGTCCCGATCTGACCACATTCCTTGCTAAGACTCCTGGAAAAAAAAGTCTGAACAATAAAGGTGCGCTCTCTTCACACTTCGCCAAATTCCCTGTCTGTTCTCCAAGCAGCCTGGAAAATGTACATTAATGCACAGGGCCGAAGACCAGGAAGGCTGTCTTTAAATAAGTCGGATGAGTGTGACGTCGTCGGTGATATCAGACTATTACACCCTCTCCTACCTAGTTTGCCTTGCAACGGTGTAGGCATTGGTAATATTTATGTCATGCCAGTGGGGTTATGGAGGAAAAGAATGTTCCCCGTTGAAGTTGGGCAATCATATTCTAATGGATTTATTTTCGCGATGGTTTGCCTTTCGAGAATTTTGCAAAAGCCAACCACAGGATATCCTGTCAAGAACCACCAATGTACCCAAGAACAAATTTAATTTATTTTCACATGCAAACATTGTACAACTGAACATGAGCCCATGTACTGCAGACAATGGATTGTCTGCATGCTTGACGTACTAGACCGAAACCACATTTTGTGCTATTTGTATGACAGACCATGCACGTTTCACATTTTTTTTATAGGCCCATTCGGGTCTTATTCTAGCTTAATGCGCCCCATTTTCAACTTTCATTTTACTTACTTTAGCTATATACTCCCCATTTTCAACTTTCATATTACAATAAATTATGGAGTTTTCATTGAGCCCGCAAAATTCTCAAGTTGGCTGGCCTCAAGCATATTGCTATAAATTCAACTAGCATGCATTGAGGACAATATTGATGACATCCTTGAATAATGAATATTCCGGCATTTTCTATGTATTAAATTTTTTTTCTAGTGGCATGATAGGAGAGTATCGGAGTTTTGCTAAGGTGAAAGACTATTATGTTTACACACATAACAGATAGATGTACTTTGATGATGGATTTTGTTGTACTTCTTAAAGCCCTGGAGTTTAAATTCACCTGAAAGTACTACTTTGGGTTCATGTTTGTCCTTTCCAGGATTAATTGCTTCAGTTGCTTTCTTGATTTGTTGAACAAATCAAAGTCTCCTGAGTACCGCGGTAGTAAAATTAATTTTTAGAATAAATCGCTCTGGTTTAAGTATCTAAAGTTCCTTTTAATGTGGTAAAACTCTAGACTTAAATATTTTAGTTAAGATAAAAATAATAAACTATGGGACGACAAGTACAAACTGCCATCTTTCACATGTGGCTTTACCACTTTATTAAATACAGGATTCTCTTACAGTCCACATATATCCCATGTTACAAAAACACTAACAATCCCACTTAACTTTAATATAGTCAGAAGGTTCATCGACTGTTGTTTCGACAAAAAGCAACCTTGACAAAATTTGGAGTAAGGGAACAAATATGTACATATATAGGGTTTCCACATTGGATTGGCTTATGCGCATGATTAAAATTTCATGGACAATTTGTATTTTGTAAAGCTCATCATTTGTAGTGTTCACATGAGATACACTAGTGGTATTTTGAAAGATAAAAAAAGAATGATGATAGATTAAAAATCGATTATTTTATGTTCCATCTATATTATCGTGAGTAGGCTCTATACGATTATACCTAAAATATTAGTAAATTAGGTCAAAACTTCTACATCCCGCTGTTAAAGTAATTGTCGGGGTTTTAACATTTATCAATTGTGCAAATTTAAGTTTTTTTTTCTATTCGTTGTTGTGTATCCTGTTTTCCTAAGTAAGGTTATTTTACTGGGATAATATAACATTACTGAATGTGTGTATACATAACCATTTATGATCGATTATGCAAAAATGCACCCGTTTAATAGATTATTAAAGAAAACGACCAGTCATTGACCAAGAAAGTGACAGTCTCTACCTTATAAACTCCTGGTGGTTATCAGAGGTAAGAATTTTAGCTGTAGAATTACATGAAGGCCGAAAACTCTCCAACACAGAGTTCATATGCTCTGACAAATCTTTACAAAAAGACAATTTTAAAGTGATAAATATTTAAAGCTAGCTATTCACCTGCATGCTTAACTGTAGAATTCACGTTATTTCTGGTTTAGTCTGTGTATGTTACAGGCATCTTAATACGATATCATCAATTTCAGTCGCATAAGACCCATTCACCAATATATAGTAATTATTTATTTTGCTGCTGTGATAGGGATCGATACACCAGTTTTAATAGCTAAATAATATGTGCATGGTTACATTGTCAGTCACCCGTAGTTGTAAATGTAAGCACCTCATCTCACCACACCTTGATAATTGCTCGTCATTTAAAAAAAATCATTTGCATATATTCATACTGTGAATTGAAAAAAAATAAATAAATAAATAGTAGGATTTTGACATTTGATTTTGACTCTGAAATTTTAGAATTTGACAAGGCAAACTGTGATAATGCTCACTACTGAGCTTCATATAAAATAAAATATATATGATATCTGACTTACTTCTTCATTAGGTAATAGGCATGTTTGGACTTGGATGAAATGCTCTTGGAGGCATTCTTTAACACTTCAATTGTTGAATAGTAAACATCCCTCCCTTCTGGCCCTGCATACTTTTCAAACAAATCTTCATCGCTAGTTCATTACCATTAGCCATTTTCACTGAGTAAACAACTGACAGCGGATCAGTTGTCATCAGCAAGTCACAAGTGATGAACAAAATCCTTACACCCCCCACCCTCAACAGTAAATCAGTAGAGGATGTGAGCAGATCAGTATTAATTAATTAATTACTGGTAGACCCACTCAAAATCTTCGCAGGTCAGTGATTTAGATCAAACAATCATCACTGAGCGGATCACTGGCGAGCAAGTGTGTTAACAAATTGACCTGTGACTGGAGGGTGAAAATTTGTCCACACAGATCTGAGCAGATTAATAGATTTGCATAACAGTAATAGTGAACCAAAATGATGCGAGTAGATCAGCGTAAAGTAAGTGTTGTTGACAAAATCCATAAATGAACAGAGTAAGGTGACTATTGTCTAAAATAGAGCACATGGAATTGAGATTAGGTTGGTACACTTATTTTCCTAAACTCTTCAGGCAAACTGTGTAATAATGATCACTAAATTTCAGTCATTACATATAATGCCTTGGAATTTTTTACATTTCATGTGATGCCTAAGTGAATAAGTCATTACGTGTGATGCCTGAAATTTTCAGTCATTTTATGTAATGCCTGATTAAACAGATTATTCTTGCTAAGAGTAACTCTTGTAATGCTTCTGTCACGGATGCCTTGCCTTGTGTATCTACAAGGTAATAGTAAACATGCTACATGAATTATTGTTGACCAACAGAAAGTCCATGAAGCTGAAGGTGGTTGGTTGCAAAAATGCGGAAGTTAGCCCTGCCTTGGTTATAGTGTATTGATGTTTACTGCTAAAATGCTTAAAATGAAACGTGATTCCATGTACAAACAGACGTAACTCAGTTCTAGCTCCTATCACTAAAGCCCTGTAAAGTCCATAGGGTGAATCCCTGATATTTGCATATTAGAGCGTCACAAGGCTCCTGACGATTCCCTCGCATTTGCATATCAGGCCGTCTGGCCTCTTGTGAATGGCATCGTTGCTATGAGAACGCCAACAGCGGTCCCACAGCTCGACCCGCTTGGTAACATTCGCACTGAAATCATGCATGTTTACAGAAATTCCATACCTGGACCTTCGTGTCCTATGATATATCTCTGCTGTTCGAACATACGGTCCATGGGCCAAATTTAAGTGCATTGTAGACAATGTTGCAATGTTCTGTGTATTTATTAGTGTTCAAGTTACACATGAAAGTCTTGCCACTGTTAAGTTGCCAACACGCTGAACGTCGTGATCGTTTCAGTCAGCCGGTACATGAATTACAGTTTGACTGCGTTCGTCGCGTGTGGACCTGAATATGTCACGCTGATTGGCTGAGCTAGAGACACATTTTTAAACCGGCCTGCTTCGGTAAGCGATGGTCTGATAAACGGTGACACACTGACTCACTGAAGCTTAGGGTTGTATATAGTGTTAAAAATCTTTCCGTACTCAAATTGCCGAGGACATAAAATATTAAGACTGGAAGCCCACAATTAGCGGTTACTGAATTAACCATGTTGGTTTTGAAAACGATTCTGGGCAAGACCACTATAATTACTCCTTACATCACTGGGAAAACCTTAGTTCAGCGAGGCGGTGATGTGTGGCGCTGACTGTCCGGAACGGCCCAAGTTTACCAGTCGATGAAATAAGAGGGCCAGAGAGTAGTAATTAGTAATGTAAGTTGCCGCAAGGTAGCAGTACCGACACTAAATGCAACAAAGTGAGAGAACGTTTGATTTCTCTGTCAGAGCCATTTCATTGACTGGGCCAGTCTATGCGGAAGTTTGAAGACACCGCTTGCCAAACCCCATTGCCTAACGTGTCACGGTGGCAGATTTCGTTGTTGAATAATTTCAGAATACTTTGAGTGGATACCTCACAAGTTTTCAGCATGGTGCACATGCATCACTGCAAAAACAAAAATAATCTTTCATTACTCTTGTTTTTTGTTTAATTGAAAAAACGATGAGGACGTGTGTTATCTGTTCCACTATGCTTATAAATATATAAATCAATATATTGTTTCAAGTTATAACGTGAAATTTGTCACTTTTTAATTTAAAAAAAGGTCATGAAGAGGTCGTAAATTGTCCACAGTGTGAATAGATTATACAGTCCTTATATTAAAATTCATGCAATTGTAATTTTTTTTTATTTTTCCAAATAAACATATGTTTATGCTTATATAATTTCTTAATATCTTGATTTCTCTGAATAACAAGGGCTGATGTGGCTGATGTATATAAAATAGTCTTTGGTAACGGTTACTTGATTATTTTTATTTGCTTGACTGTAATTTGCAGGAATTTAAAACAAAGTATGAACTTGGATAATACAATCAGATACTTCTATCTTGTTATTTCAGGTGCAGTTCGTATGAATGACCAAACATGATGGATAACGCACACCCACATTTACGATCTATTACAAATATGACTCATGAACTCAAGGGACAGAAAAACAAAGTAAAAATTTGATGGTATGATGAATAAACATAATTATCTCTGATATATTGGTTTGTTGTTGTTATAATTTCATTTTAATATGAAGTCATCAAAAGAAAAACTTAAGAATCAGAAACAAGGAACTTGACCCTCCTGTACCTAAAACGCGGTTAACTTGTAAAATGAATGTGAATAAGATTTGTTTCATGTTCACATCAAAAATAAATTTTCTACAAGGCAACCATCATCATTGTGTAAGCCACACCATGAAAATAATAAAGAGGCTCAAAGAAGAGAGTGGGTTCACCAAGGACACGTGGAATCCAAATGTGAGAGGAAATCAGTAGAGGAGGGGCCCATTAGGAGCCCATGTGCGAGAGGTGGTCAGAACAAAATGGACCTATGGGAACCCATGTGTGACAGTGAGTCAGTGGAGAAGGGGCCCATGTGGGACCCTTGTGTGAGAGAGGCGAGTACTGATGGGTCCCATGTGGAACCGACGTGTGAGAATAAAAGTATTTCCTTAGTCCAAGAGGGCCCCGTGTGGGGCTCATGTGTAAGAAGAAAGGCATTGTCAGTACCAGAGGAACCCATTTAGGGCCCACGTCATGCCCATACATGTGTCAGCCCATGTGCTACCCACGTGGGATCCCGTGAGGGCAATGGGTGCAATTTTCATGGGATCCCATGTGGCTTGCCATGTCTTGCCCAGGGCTAGCCCATGATAACCACATACGGGGACCATTGGGGGCTGCTGTCTGGGATTAGTAAGAGACAATACTTACAGTGACATCTGAAAGGCTGTGATTGACGGAGGCTGAATATAATGAACCCTAGCTCCGACCAGACATAACCGGACGGGAAACGCTCCTCAAAACATGGATGTGACAGGTATCTGTATTTTATTGGAAAAAAAAAACATGTTCTGCTCTGTGTCGACATGTCATAGAAAAATAATTTACGACTATTGTCAATACCACCAAAGAACTGATGTGATATGTATTAATATATATAATGCCCACAAAGTGAAACTTTCAACCTGGTACGGACTAAGCCCGGAGGTCGGAAATTGGATGCCTTCTATAAACAGCAACTAGGGAATCAGAACAGATTTGAGTTTCCAATGCCTTATTAAATATATCTTATGTAAACGTTCTTTCGTCTATATATATGCGATGAAAGATTTTATGACTTACAAAATATATTTTGGCTTTGTAATAAGCCAGATACTCATGGCCTATAACAAACAGGTCAAGAAAATATTATATATAAATCACAAAGAACTTACAATAATATTTTATAATATAATATCCATAAAACTAATATCATATAATACAAATATAATACATTCAATGTGCAAATCATCTGAATAAACACGCGAGATACGGTACTTCTGCCTGAAACCACATTAAAAAAAAAACATAAAAAAAAACTTGTAAAGAACGAACTATTAATTCATCTTTTTAAACCACAGCATGCATCATTAGTTGCTTTGCCCAAGTCAATCCAGTTCCTACTATTAGTATGAGAAGTGAATTGCCGTGACATCTGAAAAGCCGTAATTGACAGAGGCCGAATATACTGAACCCTTCGACCAGACAACAACGGCTGAGCCTATACGCACGATATCGTGCAAACACGATGTTATACGCACGATATCGTGTATATAGTCAGGCCCGTAGGCTGGGGGGGGGGGGGGGGGGGGGGGGGGGGGGGGTTTCGGTGGGTTCGGACGAACCCCCCCGCTGAGCATCCGAGTTCCACCTTACGAACAATGATATGCTATAATCTGGGGAAATTACACAGAACCATTTTTGCCCGGTTCCTTGCATATCCTCGCAGGGAGAGACCATATTTCTGTATAAATATTGTTTATAGCGGCCTTTTTATTTAGCTCGGTCAGGGATGTAGGCCTAGATTGCAATTACAGTTCAAAATGTTTAATTTCACCTCTGAAACAAGCTTTAAATAACCCGTTCACTGCTTGGTTCTGATCACAGGCACTTGTTTCCAGGGTGTCATCCCAAATGGACGGGTTTCAGATAGACGGGTCGGAATTTTTCGATCCCATCTGGACGGGTCCCCGTTGGACGGGTCCCAGTCAGACGCTCTATCAATAACGTATGGGTTTAATACAGGAAGGCTATAATATATGCATTTTTATAATATATATAGTATTATGAATGAATACAGGCCCGTAGGCTGACTGCTTAGTGGGAGGGTTCGTTTTCACTGATGTGGAATCTCTCTCTCTCTCTCTCTCTCTCTCTCTCTCTATATATATATATATATATATATATATATATATATATATATATATATGCCCGACGTTTTCTTTTAACGAAATAAAAACAATCCAAAAAAGCTATTATTAGCGAATTGTCCTTTTTCTCGCCTTGTGTACTCAGAACGTCCCATCCAAAGCGTTTCGCAAGCTGCTACAGCACAAAAATGCATGGTCATAAGGAGGCTGTATATACGTGTACACTAAACAAAACAATTCAGATTTGAAAAAAGAAAACTATATTCATTGTCAATCTCACACCTCAGTCATCAGTCTGATATTCTCCGGTAGCTGTCCATTCGGGTGATCATCACGTTAACTGACAGTTAAATGGGGTTGCTTGAAATTGATATGATTCAATGCAGATAACTTGTAAATTAACATTCTTGGAAAGAAATGAACCAGGCGATGTTTGGTGCTTCTAGCTATACTTGAAATTTGCCTAAATTAAAAAAAAGGACCAGCAGGCGAGCCTGTTAGAAGCTGAAAATGTCAGAATTATATTCAAATTCTTTGACAAATGAAGCAGTATATGGGACAGAACTGGGCCGGAGCTGGAACTTTAAGGGATCAATTAAATTAAGATCCCGGGGCATTTCTGCGAGTTCTAGAATAAAAACAAAATGTGTAGACTGAACAATTTAAGGGGTTTATAGCCTAAAAACTGACAAAATAAACGATTAAAGTAACTTAAAGAGCCTTGGTGAATGAAATCCATGTTAATATTAAACATATTAAATGATAATTATGTCATTCATCGGTCCTACAGGAGTGTATAGCCTAAAAACTGACAAAATAAACAATCAAAGTAACTTAAAGAACCTTGGTGAATAAAATCCATGTTAATATTAAACATATTAAATGATGATTATGTCATTCATCGGTCCCTACAGGAGTGTATAGCCTAAAAATTGACAAAATAAACGATCAAAGTAACTTAAAGAGCCTTTGTTAATGAAATCCATGTTAATATTAAACATTAAATGATATTTATGCCATTCATCAGTCCCTACAGGCAAGGGGCACACGCGCACACAGCAGGTGTGCTCCACTTCGCCATATACTGTGGTTGGCTTTATATTCGCGAGGCTGAGATTTCGCGATTTCTTAATTTTGAACGTTTCACGATGGTTTCATTTTCGCAATTGCACCAGAACCTGTACAATCTAAGTACAGCAGTATCTGTATTGATGTAAAATTAAGCAAAACAAAATCCTTCAAAACCTTACTAATTACTGTTTCAGTGATTAAATTATGACTTGTATCACAGTCGATATGTAGGGCCTATCACAGCCTGTGAGTACGGCTAATGCATGGACCAGTTTCAAAAACCGGCACAGATAAGGTTGCTGATAAGGTTGTTTTCAGAGGTCATTTTAGTTGATGGGCATCTTATTCTCGAGGGTTTCATATTCGCGTTTATTCCACATTTGCGAATATCGCGGAATTAATACCCTTGCGAATAAAAAGGCAACCACAGTATCAATACCAAATATATCTATACCTTGCCCTCTGGTACACTGTTGAGGTGGCCTGTCCCCTGATCTGGATTACCCATAAATTATAAGGTATTATCCCCTAGAAAACTCCCATACCTGACCAATTTTTTTAGGTAACTGCATTAAAATTTCAGAACCAACAGCTTAAATCCATGTTTTCATGGTATTTGAAAATTAAATTAACAGTGATTAAAAGAAAAACAATATGCGATAGTCAATATAGGCCTAAAGGGTGAAATTCATGGTAGCTGTTTTATATTTGTTGATTACTTAAAAAAACATTGAATTTCAGACCTGATCTCCGATGTATATATACTTCAATCTAAATAAACTGTAGTTATTTTAGGATGAACTGAGCGCAAGCTTAAGCGGTTAACATATTCATTGAGTAAAATTATTCTCGACTAAACACATGATCCAGTCCATAATTTTTTTAATTACTTAATACCGACTTAATTTTCCTCATATGCATCGGACATATAATGAAAAGCTCTGTGTCTTAATCAGAACAATACAAGCTAAGCATTTTTTATATAAGGTAGTCTTGAATTGGTATAATAGGTTTTGAATGCAAACTGGTTTAGTTTAGCAAAGTTACCTAGTTGCCAGTTTGGTAGAGCTTCTGTACATCGTTCTATGTGTAAAATTTTAAAATTTCAATAGGTAACAATGTAAAATCATGCCAATCTAACGGGAAGACAAACTGCTGATAGGACGACTATAGAGAGTGGATTAACCCCATACATATCTTGTGAAATAACGAAGTAATATATGGAATGCCTTCCTTTTATTTTGCAAAATCAACAAATCAAAAAGTTCCATAACCTCATTTTTAAAACTCTATATGATATATTTGAACTTTTTGTTTGTTTGATTTTTTTTCTTTAATTTATTATTCTTATAAAATTAAACTTGGTTTGAACTCTTGACACGTATGTCTCCTGTGCTCTTTTGACAAAGTGGTCTTAGTTATACATCCTTTGGACCGGAAACAAGATGGTGCTACTGCCATCTTTGCATGAGAGGGGGCATTATCAACAATTTTCTCTGTATCCCCTCTCACATGGCAATAAACATCCAGTTCTGGACTGTAATCAGAACCACAGGCACTTGTTTCCAGCCCTACAATGGCCTTGAAACTGTTAACACATTGACTGATTGAGTATGGGCGATATACCCATTATAAAAGAACTCTTATAATGGGTATATCGCCCATACACAATGTGTTTACGGTTTCTAGGCCATTGTAGTGCTGGTAAAGATTACGTGTCAGTTGGACGGGCGCCAGTTGGACGGGTCCCATTTAGACGGTCCCAGTTGGACGGGTCCCAGATAGATGGGCCCCAATTGGACGGGTCCCATTTAGACGCTATGTTATATTTATGTGACTTAATGACAAATGTAAGATTTTATGCAAGCCCTTATACCTGTGTACATGAATTATTGTTCAAAGAGCTATAGATTTTAACCGTTATATTGTTTTCTTCCCTGACGTATCTTTCGTGAAAACTGAAATCATTTTATCCTAATATTATCTGTTTCGTCAGAGTTACAATAACGAATCAACATGCAATCAAATGTCAAATAAATTAGCGATATCTACTTTAATAACCGACGTGTGGTCGACATGCTCTACCAATTAATGTAAATAAGCAATATATAAGCTAGGTTTTCGGAGAATTCTTATATTTTATTCCGATATATCACATAATCCATGTGCTGCCTTATTGTCAGTCCAAAATTATGCACATTTCCAAGAAACAAGAGTAGAAAGTCAGTTTGGAAACCCCATACCACATCATGGATATATGACAGGGAAACCTGCACCTCTGACACGGGCACCGCACTTCAAAGGGAAGCGAGGTCGCTTTATAATTAACTTATTGTGTAAATAAAGAGACTAATTAAGTTGCGTTTCACAATGAATATTATGGTAAGGCATTTTATAAATTCAGTAAAAACAGCCGATTACCCTTTGATAGGTGTTTTATTAATCAATAAGACAATCAATAATCAATACACATTTATGTTTGTCTGTGTTGTCCTATGTATTTTGGATAAAGTTATTACTTATTGCTATCAGCTAAATACACGGGTAATATACATACTTGGTAAATACATGAACAACGAGAGAGAGAGAGAGAGAGAGAGAGAGAGAGAGAGAGAGAGAATGCCTATGAGAGAGATATGATAGAAAGAAAGGAGAAAGATGTTATTTTCATTTAAAAAAAAACAAATGGTTTGAAAAATGAAATTATTATCATACAATACACATTCCTTTTATTTCACAGGGAACTTTAATTTTCAGTGGATCATGTTATTCAACAGAATATTTATCAAAAACCACCGTGCTGTTATTATAACAGTTACAACATGGCTTAGACAACCGGTGCGGAACGAAACCTAATCACAGTAACTGCTTAATTAACAAGAAGATGCACTTATGTTGTTTCCCTTTGAAACTTGGTAATATGGGATGTACAGTTTTCTCATTCCTGTTAAGGTCTTTGAAGACAGTGATTTATACATAAATTTATTTGAGGAGTTAATAAATCTATGTGAAATCTATCTATCTATCTTTCTGTCTATCTATATAATTATCTATCCCTATATCTATCTATCAACTAAAATGAAAGGCATTGTACGATACAAGTCCGTAAAGAATCACTGAATTTAATACTAAAATAATAGGCAATGTAGGATAACCTACACCTGTGAGTAAAGAAGCATTGAATTCAATAACCAAAGATTATTTATGGAAGAAAAATGTGTAATATATGAAATGAATAACTCATATTTTATTGACTGACCACGTAACTCGGCTTTGAAATAAGGACAATTTTGATTTTATTGATATCACAAGCAAGCAATAATTATTTAAGCTCTGTACACGTTCCATAAAAAATTATGAACTGCATTTATTTTAAGATATAATCTCATAAATTATCGTTCTAATGAATAAATTCAATATAGGCCTCAACGATGCCAAATACATGACGTTTTAATGATTGCATTTTATGTCACCAGTTAGCCGGGTGTTCTATGTAAATATGCCATTCATACTTCATGGCGTTGCAAATGGTTCGATATTTTCATATATACAATTAAAATGCTATATATATCTATATATTTATATATCGTGTTCGTGGTTTCTTTGCTTAGATATATACACATAGCCTTATATATATACATATATATACATACATATATATATATATATATATATATATATATATATATATATATAATAAGACAACAATACAGCAAAATACCCTAGATATTGCAAGGTAAGTGATAATAAACGAGACAATGCTACGCGTCGCCATATAGCCGGGTGGTTCGAGTGAGCCGTTCATCTTCCAGGACGTTTCAAACTGCTTGATATTTTCATATATTCATTCATAATACTATATATATTATAAAAATGCATATATTATAGCCTTCCTGTATTAAACCCATACGTTATTGATAGAGCGTCTGACTGGGACCCGTCCAACGGGGACCCGTCCAGATGGGATCGAAAAATTCCGACCCGTCTATCTGAAACCCGTCCATTTGGGATGACACCCTGGAAACAAGTGTCTGTGATCAGAACCAAGCAGTGAACGGGTTATTTAAAGCTTGTTTCAGAGGTGAAATTAAACATTTTGAACTGTAATTGCAATCTAGGCCTACATCCCTGACCGAGCTAAATAAAAAGGCCGCTATAAACAATATTTATACAGAAATATGGTCTCTCCCTGCGAGGATATGCAAGGAACCGGGCAAAAATGGTTCTGTGTAATTTCCCCAGATTATAGCTTATCATTGTTCGTAAGGTGGAACTCGGATGCTCAGCGGGGGGGTTCGTCCGAACCCACCGAAACCCCCCAGCCTACGGGCCTGCACTAGCGCTGTCAGGCCTTAACCAAACGGACCATAACACTGACAGGCCTTAACCAAACAGAGCCTAGCGCTGGCAGACCTAAACGAAACGGACCGTAACATTAACAGGCCTTAACCAATTTGACGCTTCCGCTGACAGGTCTTAATCAAACAGACCACAACACAAACAGGCCTTTACGAAACAGACCATAATGCTGACAGGCCTTAAACAAACAGACAGTAACATTGATCGACCTTTACCAATTAGACCCTAGCGCTCACTGGCCTTTACCAATTAGACCCTAGTGCTGACAGGCCTTAGCCAAATGGACAATGACATTTAAAAAGCCTTAACAAATAAGACGCTAACAGGCCTTAACCAAACAGACCATATCGCTGGCAGGCCTTAACGAAACAGACCATAATGTTGACAGGCCTTCACAAAAGAGACCTAAATGTTGACCGGCCTAAAGCATATAGACCATTATCTGACAGGCCTTCACCAAGTAGACCATATCATTGACAGGCCTTAACCAACAGACCATATCGCTGGCAGGCCTTAACGAAACAGACCATAATGTTGACAGGCCTTCACAAAAGAGACCTAAATGTTGACCGGCCTAAAGCATATAGACCATTATCTGACAGGCCTTCACCAAGTAGACCATATCATTGACAGGCCTTAACCAACAGACCATAACTATGGCACACCTCAACCAAATAGATTATTAGCTGGCAGTCCTTCACCAAGCATACCATAGCGCTGACATGCCTTAACCAAATAGACCAAACCAAACTAGCTGAAAGTCAATTGAGCTATGGTTTTGGCGCTTTGTACGTCGCCATTTGCCCTGCTGTCCGGCCGTGCGTTAGCTAGGCACAAATCTTGACTGCTGACAATAATAGCTACTAAGTTAATGTTCATGGATGTCAATAAATAATCACCTTGCAAACCTGAAGGTAAGTCATTGCGACCTGTATCCACCGAACATTGGATCTTGTAAGTATCTGTCCCCAAGAATAAGTTTAAAAATTGATACAAAGCTTCCAGTATCTTGATAATTAATGCATGGATTGTCAGGAATCATGCTTTGAATATTTACCATGATTAATTTTTAGCTTAGCTGACTGTAAGACATCTGAGCTATAGCGATCACTCTTTTTCCGTCGTCCGTCCGGCCGTCCGGCCATCCGGCCGTCTGTCCGTTAACAAGGCACAAATCGTAACCACTGGACCTAGAATCTTCTAACTTTACATCCAGAGAGGTCCATGAAAAATCTACTTACAAACGTGGAATTAGGTCTCTGTTACACATATTCTTCGAGCTATAATCTTCGAGCTATAATCTTCGAGCTATGGGGCTCCGAACCCCCCCCCCCCCCCCAGAATAATGAAAAATTTGATACAAAAGCTCAGTTATCTGAACATCTAATGCATTGGTCACCATCATTATTTGCACGGATATTAATCATGGGGTGTTTCATCAGTTTCTGCAGACTGGTGGCGCCACCTATATTTTTATATTTTAAATGAATTTTTTTCTCTAATTTAGGCCTTAAATGATGCGTCATCCGTTAACAGGGCACAAGTCGTAACCGCTGGGCCTGTAATTTTCTCACCTTACATCCCGATAGGTCCATGAAATGTCTCCTTGGAAACCTGAAATTAGGTCTCATTCACCCATATTATCCGAGCTTTGAGGCTTAGAAGTACCCTCCAGAATAATTGTATCCGCCAAAACGAAGTTTTGCGGATACTATGTTTTTGACCGGGTTCCGCCGCCGCCGCGTTCGTTTCCGGAGAACTTCTCTTATACTACTGGACTGATTTTTCCGAAACTTACAAAAATTATCGGGTCACATGTGAACTGGTGTCTAACCAAATGACCTTGACCTCTGACCTTTCCTCTCTGCTCAGCGTCCGTTTTTGCGTCTGTTTCCACACATAAACCCATTTATCTCGGGAACCATTTATCCAATCAAGAAAATTTTTTTACACAAATGTAGCACTGGGATAGCTTTATAACATACACAACAATAGGTGGCGCCACCTGCAACCATGTTTGCACAGTGTCCATCTGTTCATCTGCCTTGGGTTAAAATCACTCATATCTCTGCAGTGGTTTGACTAATTCACCTAAAATTCGGCAAGTGTATACATCCTAGATAGCTTTCTTGATTTTTTGACAGGTGGCGCCACCTACATTCACGTTAACGCTGCAGACATCTAAGCTCATATCTCGGGAACCGTTTGACCAATCAGGAAAAAGGATTTACACAAATGTAGCCCTGGGATAGCTTTATAACATACACAAAAATGGTGGCGCTACCTGCAGCCATTTTTGCACAGCGTGCATCTGTTTGTCTGCTGTGGGATAAAATCACTAATATCTCTGCAGTGGTTTGACTTTTCCACATGAAATTTTGCTTGTGTATACATCTTGGATAGCTTCTCGTTCAAATAACAGGTGGCGCCACCTACAATCATGTTTATGTGGCAGAGATCCATTCAAATATGTAACACATGTAACTCTATATCCCCTTGCCACTCAATCCATGCCTCACTTCATCCGTCCTTCTCTGATTTTGGCGGATACACGTAGTCGCTTGTCGACTCCCCGTATTCCAGTGGAAAATTTGATACCAAAGTAGGACACAAATCATAACCATAGGGCCCAAAATCTTCTAACTTGACATCCTGAGAGTTCTTCAAAAGTTCTCCCCAGAAACCTGAAATTGGGTCACAGTGACCTATATTCTCAGAGTTTTGGGGTATGTTTGAGCACCCCAGAAATAATGCCAAAAGGACACAAATTCCTAGAATCCTCATGGCTGGTTGGATTGTAATCAGATTTTTTGTGCTTATGGGTCGTGATATACTTGAGCTAATATGCATGAACAATGATGCCACCTATCTTAACTGGTCTGTGCAAGGACATATTATCAACTTGTCAGTCGGCTGAGCGTCATGACCCACGGGTCACTTGTTTTATTTTCTCCCAATTTTTTTTTTGTATTTACGACTCTAAAATGCCAGCAGTGTTATGTCAGCATGTGAGATTCTCAGCTGGGGTTTTATCTTTTCTCCCGAAACCTGGTGTGGTTATTGATCATTAGTGAATGCCCTATAATAATCATCCAGTCCGTCCATCTACATATTTGGTTCCGGATGATAAATCCTGTTTGGATTGACATTTATATTTATGACTTGATTTATATTACAAAACCAAGAACCCCTATTTTGGGGTCGTTAGGCCAAAGGTTAAGGTAAAAGGACCCACTTATTTAAAAAAATTGTGGATTCATTCTACCACAAACGTTTCATCCCACACCTTCAATCTTGCGCATATAGCTGACCTGCTAACAGGAAAGAGCCTAGCCGAATTTCGGGACACAATTAATACGTTAATAATAGAATTATCATCAGTGAAATGGTGAAAAAAAATAAATAATAAACCAAAATAGGCAGTGGATTAAAAAAACAAAATACCAAAGCATCTCAGATCAAACTCTATATTTAGGCATTACAAAGAACCGAAAAATGTCAGTATTGTGTCATTGGTATTCTGTCTTCCCCAATCATATTGGTTTTATCTTTTATTTCAGGGCTTATACAGGGAAAAGCAATCTAAACGTCAGGACAGGGATCAAGACCACACAGAAGAACTTTTTTTCACACCATGTCGTGTCCAGAGCAAAGGATAGAGCATATCAGTGTGAGAACTAATAAAGCCTTCTCAATAAGGAATGATCTTGCTGAGTATGTTAGGATACCCCCAGGTCAAACCACATTTAAATGTGAGGACTGTGGAAAAGCTTATGCACGAAAGGATATTCTTATTCAACATATGAGAACCCACACAGGGGAAAAGCCATTTAAATGTGATGACTGTGGAAAAACTTTCACACAAAAGATTAATCTTATCCGTCATATGAGGACCCACACAGGGGAAAAGCCACTAAATGTGATGACTGTGGAAAAGCTTTCTCACAAAAAAAAAATTTTATTAATCATGTGAGGACCCACACAGGGGAAAAACCATTTAAATGTGAGGACTGTGGAAAAGCTTGTGCACGAAAGGATGTATTTGTTCAACATATGAGGACCCAAACAGGGGAAAAGCCATTTAAATGTGATGATTGTGGAAAAGCTTTCGCACAAAATCGCGACCTTATTAAACATGCGAGGACCCACACAAGGGAACAGGCAGTTGAATGTGATGACTGCAGTAAAGCATTCGCATAAATTAGCGACCTTATTAAACATGTGAGGACCCACATAGGGGAAAAGCCATTTAAATGTGATGACTGTGGAAAAACGTTTGCAATAAAGGGTAATCTTATTAAACATGCGAGGACCCACACAGGGGAAAAGCCATTTATATGTGAGGAATGAGGCAAAGCTTTTGCACAAAAAAATGGGCTTATTCAGCATTGGAGAACCCACACAGAGGAAAAGCCATTTTAAATGCGATTACTGTGGAAAAGCTTTTGCTAGGAAGGGTAATCTTATTAAACATGCAAGGACCCACACAGGGGAAAAGCCATTAACATGTTACGACTGTGGAAAAGGATTTGACCAAAAGAATGGTTTTATTCAGCATATGAGGTCCCACACAGGGGAAAAGCCATTTAAATCTGTTGACTGAGAAAAAGCTTTCGCACACAAGAAGGATCGTATTAAGCATGCGAGGACCCACACAGGAGATAAGCCATTTAAATGTGATGACTGTGGAAAAGCTTTCGCACAAAATAGTAAACTTATTAAACATGCGTGGACCCTTACATGGGAAAAGTCATTTAAATGTGAGGACTGTGGTAAAGCTTTCCGATATAAGAATAATCTTATTCAACATGTGAGGACCCACACAGGGGAAATAGCCATTTAAATGTGGTGACTGGAAACGCTTTCGCACACAAGAAGGATCTTTCTTAACATGTAGGTGCCCACACAGGGGAAAAGCAATTTAAATGGGTTGCCTGTTGAAAAGTTTCGCACAAAAAAGCGACATATTAAACATATGAGGATCCAAACAGGGGAAAAGTCATTTAAATGTGATGACTGCGGTAAAGCTTTCGCAAAAAGAGCAACCTTATTAATCATGTGAGGACCCACACAGGGGAAAAGCCATTTAAGTGTGTTGCCTGCGGAAAATTGTTTGCACGTAAGAATGATCTTATTCAACATATAAAGACACACTGGTGAAAAGCCATTTAAATGTGAGAACTCCGGAAAGGCTTTATTAGTAAAAGAGAAATAACTTTCAGGTTGTCAGGACCCACAAAGTGGATATGCCATTCTTATGTGAGGACGTTGCTATTTTTTTACAATTAAAATAATACTCTTTCCAAACATGTCAATAATCATTTCAGTGTAAGGACTCTGACAAAGCTTTCTCACGCTTTCTGTCACAGTTGTTTGATGCCTTAAAGTGAACGTCATTGTAACTTTTTTTCAAAACTGAAGAACTTATATAAGATATTTAAAGTCTTAAGAGATGATGACATGCAAACAAAAGCGTTATACATGCTGCGGTTGTCTTTATGTGCGCGAGGTTAAAATATCGCGATTTCTGTTGATTATTAGATGATAATATCCGTCTGTGCTTTACTATATGAGAATATTAAAGTTTCTGTCAAACTTTATTGTTGACTGTGGAGAGTGGTGGCGTAATGGTTACTTCGCTGGACTCGTGCGGTTGTGGGTTCGCATCCCGATCTGACTACTTTCCTCGCTAAGTTTTTACCATAAGGGTGCGCTCTCTTTACCCAGAAGTGAATGGTTACTGATCAAACATGAACCTCAGGCAGATGTAGATTTGATAACCCTCTAGCGCCGCGTGTGGCTACGTGGTTGTCTGTTCCCCGGGGAGCCTAGAAAATGTACAATAATGAACAGGCCGGAGGAGCGGGAGGCCAAGTGTAAAATACGTCGGATGAGAGTAACATCGTCGGTGATTTCAGAATATACCCCCCCCCCCCCCCGCCTACCTACTTTGCCAAGGGTGTAGGGATATATAATATTTATGAGATGCCAGTGAGATTATAGAAGAGATGAATGTTCACCGGTGTAGTTGGGCAGTCATATTCAAATGGATGTAATTATTTCGCGAAAGCCAACCTCAGGATATCCTGTCAAGAATCACCAATGGCTTAAGCAACACTTCCGTGCGATGACTGTGGTTATGCCTTCTCGCTAAAGAGTACAGTATATAGGCTGACCCTTAAGAGCTTCTCAATAAACTAATAAATATATACATACTTTTAGGACGAACCGAATGACAGTCACGGTGTAATATATAGTTATTTCTATTTAGTGCAGGTGATTGGTGGCAGCTTTTCTTGGATGGAAAGAGAATAATGGATTTTGAATTCCCAAAATAAAATCATAGTGACAGAACCAATATGATTAATGAGAATATTATTTTTAGTTCAGCTGACTATAAGTCATCTGAACTATAGTCGTGGTCCATTGTCCGTCGTCTGTCCAGCTGTCCGTCCGTAGATGTGGCACGTTTTGAAACCGTAAGACCAAGTAATCAAAAAATTTGGCACAGGGTTAGATGTCCTCAAGATCTCCTTCCAAGCCCAAAACTGGGTCTTTGCGGCTTCTCTCCTTTGAGAAATTAAGGAAAAACCTCAATTAATTATTAAAAAACCTATTTTCACACTTCAAGACTGCCTAATATCACAACCACTCATCTGTTTTTCTTCATATTTACCATAAATATTCCTCTATATAGTTCCTATGTACATGCCAGAAATTAAGTCTGTTAAGTATAATTTCTTTAAGTTATGGGCCCGAACAAAATGGACTTTGTAAAAAATCAGGAAAAATATTTACTCACTTCACATGAAAATAATTTGAAACTAGAGTCTATTTTCCTAAGAATATAACTATGTTTCAATAAGATTCAATTGTTTACCCAAAATTAGATCTGAATTTTGTATAAATAAAAATCAGTATAATAAATTTTGCCCAAATTTGACCATGGCACTTTTTTTTTTCCTGTAAGTAACATTGATTAAATTTTCACAGCATGTAAACATAAGTAATTAATTTGTTAAAACTGATATTTGAAAATAAAAGCTTTAAAATTAAGCTAGTTATTTTTTTTCTTGAGGCTCTGTTGTAGTCATTTGCTTTGACTACAGATTACAGATGTAGGGTCCCACTCGAGGTCACTGGAAGTCAGCTATGCAAGGGTTTAGGTTTGACTGAATTGGTGATAGGTCCAGATCGGCTTCTGGGCCTGGACACGTACATATTTCGGGACTGCATTATATATAACCAGTATTCAAGACAGGCATTACCTGCAACCACCTTTAAAAGCTGTCTACCTGAACATCTGTTTCATCCAAATCTTAAGTGTGGTTCGATGTATCCGGCTGAAATTCTAGAAAAGTTCAGTAGGCAACCCATTCATTATACAATACATATCTGCTTGTTGTTCAGTTATTTATTTGCACATTCATTTATATCAAATATAAATTTCATTGTAGACCAGCAGGGGGAAGACGAAGAAGACGAATATACATGAGGATGTTTTTTGGTGAAAGCTTCCTACCCACCTGACCACCACGTGACCAAACATTGAAAGTGGACCAAGAGACAGGGACATTTTTCGACCAGCAACCTCTTCAAATGACCAATTGATATAAATTGAATGATAATGGGGTTTTGCAACTTGCACTAATAGGTCACACATTGAACCGTGGTGTTAACTAAAATATCCAATTAAACCAAGAAGGAAACCCCTCCACAGGGGATTAGAAATACAAAAAGCTGGCAAGCGTATCAAAACTGTTAAAAGCATTAAACAATAGAAACCAAATATTAAGAATGAAAAATAACAGCATAACAGTAACCCCCTTCAGGATCCACACGCTGCGGAAAAATATCCAAATAAAACGGCTGATAAGAAGCTGCCGTAATAAAAAGTACTTTTCATATGTAAATCACGGTAGCACTCGCAAGTGGGGAGGACCCATTAAAGTGGTTTTAAAATTGGTGAGACTTCGCACAGATGAATACTTTTCTACCACATCATGTCTGAAAAAAGTACAAACATTTATTATTTAGCTTTATAAGATCGGGGGTAAAGATACTTAAATCCGAGGATTGAGTAAAACCTTTTTAACACAAAAGAGTCATTTTACTCAACACGTCTGGAACCACAGAGTTAAAATGCCATATAAATGTGAGGACTGCGGTAAAGCCTTCTCACAAAGGAATCATCTAATTCAACATGTGAGGACCCACACAGGAGAAAAACCGTTTAAATGCGACCTGTGTAGTAAAGGTTTCTCACAGAAGAGTCACCTTATTCGCCATGTCAGGACCCACACCGGGGAAAGATTATTTAAATGTGAGGAAGTGGTAAAGCTTTCACACGGAAGGCAACTCTTGTTCAGCATATCAGGACCCACTCAGGAGAAAATAAATTAAAATCCGAGGACTTTGGTAAAGCTTTCTCACGAAAGAATTATCTTACTAAACATTTCAGGAACCACAAAGGAGAAATGTCATTTAAATGTGAGGACTGCGGTAAAGCCTTCTCACAAAGGAATCATCTAATTCAACATGTGAGGACCCATACGGGAGAAAAACCGTTTATATGCGACTTGTGTAGTAAATATTTCTCACAGAAGAGTCATCTTATTCGCCATGTTAGGACCCACACCGGGGAAAGATTATTTAAATGTGAGGAATGTGGTAAAGCTTTCACACGGAAGGCAACTCTTGTTCAGCATATCAGGACCCACTCGGGAGAAAATAAATTAAAATCCGAGGACTGTGGTAAAGCTTTCTCACGAAAGAATTATCTTACTAAACATTTCAGGAACCACAAAGGAGAAATGTCATTTAAATGTGAGGACTGCGGTAAAGCCTTCTCACAAAGGAATCATCTAATTCAACATGTGAGGACCCACACGGGAGAAAAACCGTTTATATGCGACTTGTGTAGTAAAGGTTTCTCACAGAAGAGTCATCTTATTCGCCATTTTTGGACGCACACCGGGGAAAGATCATTTAAATGTGAGGATTGTAGTAAAGCTTTCGCACAGAAGAGTCATCTTGTTCGCCATGTCAGGACCCTCTCAGGAGAAAAGAAATTATTTTCCGAGAACTGTGGTAAAGCTTTCTCACGAAAGAATTATCTTACTTAACATTTCAGGAACCACAAAGGAGAAAAGTCATTTAAATGTGAGGACTGCGGGAAAGCCTTCACACAAAGGAATCATCTAATTAAACATGTGAGGACCCACACGGGAGAAAAACCATTTGTATGTGAGGTTTGCAGTAAAGCTTTCTCAAAGAAGAGTCATCTCACCACACATGTCAGGACGCACACAGGGGAGAAGCCATTTAACTGTGAGAACTGTGGTTAAGCTTTCGCACGAAAGAGTAATCTTATTCAACATGTAAGGACCCACACAGATAGAAAGCCATTTCCATGCGAGGCCTGTGGTAAAGCTTACTTACAGCAGGCGAATCTTATTCGTCATGACAGGACCCACACAGGGGAAAGGCCACTTAAATGCAAGCAATGTGGTGAAGCTTTCTCACAAAAGAATATCCTTATTAAACATGCCAGGACCCACAGAGGACAAAAAACATTTAAATGTGAGGACTGTGGTAAATCTTGTCCACGTAAGTTAGGGTTTATTGTACATGTTAGGACCCACACAGGGGAAAAGCCATTTAAATGTGAGGACTGTGGTAAAGCGTTCTCCCGAAGGAGTCATCTTACTCAACATGCATTTACCCACACAGGAGAAAAGCCATTTAAATGTGATGATTATGGTAAAGCCTTCCCACGGCAGGCAGGTCTTACTTCTCATATCCGGAACCACACAGGAGAAAAGCCTTTTAAATGCGAGGAGTGCGGTAAAGCTTTCTCCCGAAGGTGTCATCTTAAACAACATGTCAGGGCTCACACAGGAGATAACTTAAAGCCATTTGAATGTGATGACTGTGGTAAAACGTTCCCACGTAAGGCGAACCTTATTCAGCATATGACGACCCATACAGGAGAAATGCCATTTAAATGTGATTTTTGTGGTAGAGCCTTCTCACGGCAGGCGAATTTTATTCGACATGTCAGGACTCGCACAGGAGATAAGCCATTTAAATGTGAGGTCTGCGGTAATGCTTTTTCACGTAAGGTAACGCTAATTAGACATGCAATGACCCATGGAGGAGAAAAGCCATTTAAATGTGATGATTGTGGTGAAGTTTTTCCTCGGAAGGAGAATCTTGTTCAGCATATCAGGACGAACACAGGAGAAAAGCCATATAAATGTGAAGACTGTGGTAAAATCCTCTTACAGGACTTTCCTTTAATCCTGCATATCAGGACCCAGACGGGAGAAAAGCTATCTAAATGTGATAACTGTGGCAAAGCAAGCCCACAGATGAATCTTATTCAGCATATCCGGACCAGCAATGGAGAATATCAATTGCAATGTCGATTAATGACGACAAAAATAGGTTTAGGCCTTAAATAAATGGATTCATCAAATCCTAGCATTTCAAATGTTTCAATATATGAGAATCGGAGGTAGCCGAAAAGTTCATTTATGATAAGTTTATATTTAAGATTAAAGATTAATTTCTATTTATTTTATGGTTTATATAAATAGTAATCGAGGCATCAGCTCTTAATCTGGCACATGAATCCGATTTCAAGCTTAAGTCCAGGAGGACGCATGTAAACAATTCCTGATTGCAAGCCTGTGTCTAATACAGGTCAAATGCCACTGTCATTTTTTTTATCTGGTTGATTAACACTTCACCACACGGAATCAGGATGATCACCCACAGACAAACATGGTGTCATAGTCTCATGCTACTAATTTAGCTTTTCTGCAATCATTCATCTCTCGAGAACAACTTACTGACTTAACGCCTAGTATATTCTGCTCCACACCTATGAATTATTCTTTCCTGACTTTCACCTGTACTTACAACCTTTCCAAATTATATTCCATAGAAAATCGAGCCTGCCTAAACCTTGCATGAATGCTCCAAGCAGCACAAGGTAAAGTGCCTATTTGCACCACCCTCATAGGTCCCTTGTTAGCTGGAGATTGGGATGGCCATCACCCTACAAACATGGTCATTTATCAAGTGTATCCTAGGTTATGTTTCGGGTTTCCTTGCGACGATCAGTCACTTCACGTCATGTATACTGTTTTTAGACACTGATATTGGCTCTCACCCTGTACAGAACCTCTCAAATACTGCCACCTGCCTACGGTACTACTCCAACCAACTTACCAGGAAACACTGACCATCAGCTGATTTATTCTTATTATTTTAACATCTGTAAGCGTGCTTGGAAAAGAATTTTAACTATGCTTCTAATTAATAATAGCTCTAGCTGTTTGTATATTCTGATGTTACAGCTGCCACAACTTGACCCCTCTCCAATGATTCTGTTATTAGGGGTATCCCGTCACCTCTTTCAGTAAAAACTTATCATTCGCCTGGATCAACCCTATTTTTGTTAAGGTAAAGACCACAAAGCAGTCAGTACCCATTCAGTTGTCCATCTAACTGAATCTATTAGTTGCATTCAAAATTGCTGATGTTCTTAAGGCCACCTCATATACCATACTGGTCATCACGTACACAATGGATGTGTGTATACTAAACGTATTCCTTAAGTCACGTCAGTATTCAGGTTATGTAAACGTAATAGCACGTGGGTTTGTTAAGTTCATATTTCATCCAGAACAGAGACGGGACCCTGATGTGATTAGCTGTGCAAAGTGTGACGTCAAGAATTGATAAAATTTAGAATTAACTTAAATCTAGCTGTACATGTTTTTATTCATCTATGAAAATTTGGGGTTGACAGTGTCAGAAATACTAAGCTTTCAATGATATCTAGAATTTTGTGTCACATGGGATTTCCCATTCAGGGCCTGGTCTTCTTTGATATTCATTTTACAGTTGCATATGCTTACATTTTATCCAATGAAAACCCATTGTGAATATGATGATACATAGTCATTTTATTGGAGTTCCAACTTGAACTGTATTGCTTTCTTCTTTGTATTATTTGCTTTGTATTATTTCGTTGTGTACGTATATACGCACATAAAATGTTAATATTAATAAGAACCCTCACACGCATATATATATATATATATATATATATATATATATATATATATATATACGGAGTTGTATATTAATTGTTAGGTATACAGATAAGGTATATTTTATATTGTCTTGTACTTCGGTTTCAGGCACCAGAGAAGGACGTAACAAAATATCATATGCATTGTTGTTGTATAAATTTTATGTTAAGTTATATTAATGTTCTAAAACTGTAGATAGTATTTATGAATGTGATTTTAAGATTGCTGTACCTTCATTATGTGCCAGTTATAGGAAGTATAAATTTGTAAACAATGATACGATTGTATTAAATGAATGCGGCTTATGAAGAAGCAGATTATGGTCACATGTTAGTCCAGTAGAATTAGATTTTAACTCGGAACAAATTGCAATAGTTTCATGATTGCATCGGGTTCAGGGGGTCCTGCTCAAGGCGAGTTCGAACAAAATCGGGCATACGGGAGTAACTTACTAATATAAATTCAAAATGGCCGCCAATTGCTTCTTTAAGGGTCAATATCTCATAAACGGTAGATAATAGGCACATAAAATGTAATACCGACATATAGGAAAGTGACCTGAAGGAATGACATCAGATTTTTTTGTGTGACATCACATAATCGAGATATGACGCATTTAAGATATTTCATTTTCATTATAACATCGTCAGCATTACGGTATTCGCGCAAACCAACATTTATTTGTTGTACTAGAGTAACTACTCTTCGTCATGGTCGCCGTCATCAGAAAAATTTGCGGCATGACTACGGGACGAACCCTTGCAATCAGTGCAAGAACTGGTACATTCTACTGCATTCTTACGACATGAACAACGTAAAGTTTCACAGTTTTCCTTGCATTGACAGCGGATGTTTATTCAGAAGATAATCTGGTGCAGACAATAGGTCCATCTTTTTTTTTAAGTAAACGACCATCTGCAGCTGCCATCCCCAGTCTCTCGGGCTAAGTGTCTCAGAACCAATCCAGACCTGGGCCTGAAAGTAAACCTTGTGCGAGTGATATCGTGCAGCATCTGATGTTGGAGGCCTAGTCTGAAACTGAACAGAACTCGTTCTGGTGGCCACCTTTTCTGAATACGTCCTGGCTCTTAGTTCATCAAGTGTTTCTCCAGACTTTCCACAATATAACATAACAAAAGCATGCTCTCCGCCTTCTCTACGTCTGCAGCAGAAAGCCCACTTCTGGCCAGAATCGCTACTTGATTCTTGAAATCATCATTTCGTACTTTTTTAAAGGTGCTCCTTTGCCAATGCAAAACAACCTAGATGTTATGTCACATCCACCAAGGGCGTAAATTATTGGTAGCAGTTAGGCCGCTGCCTGCGGTGAACAATGTCCAATATTCTTATCTTCACCTCCTTTTCTTCACATTTTCTTTCTGATCGTAAGACTAACCCTTTGCAATCATCATCATAGTAGAGGCAAAGCAACACGAGAAGGTCTGAACCTTCAACTGTTAAATGGGTGCTAGCATTAGCAGAACATTAACACCAGTCTTTGCTATCAAGACATCAGTATCTTCCTGTGCACCTAAGGTTCTTTCTCCTACAAATTCTTCATCAGTAAATTGATGAAGCGCAGTTTTTTTTCGGCGTTGGCCAGGAATCGTTCTTTCTTTGACTTAAGGGGCATGGTTACAGAGAACGAAACTCGTGGACCCACTCTGGCCTTAGCGCTCCTCTCATGGGTGACATCCTTTGTGGAAGGACCGTGTGCATATGCATCGAAACTACTATAGCGTTTGAAACTTCATTTTTCTTCCATTGTATTCTATGAAGGAGGAATCCTCCATTCACTACATAGGCATCAGCAAGTTGTGGTTTAGATCAGAATTTCGTTATTTCTATTAATATAATTGTATAATTAGTATAATTGTAAAATTAGTATCTTAAGTTTGTCCCAACGTTTACCATTACTTATTTTTCTCTATAAGCACTATTAAATTTAATTTTCACAGTATGTATAGATAAAGATTTCACCTTTATTTGTAATGAAAGCTCAAAAACTGGGTTAGAAATTGAATGGTGTATTAGGAGGCTTTTTTGTATTTACTTGCTTTCGCATTTCCCCAAGGTAGCCCACCCAGGTCACTTCAGCCCTGCGTAGGTAACCTTATTAGTAATGCAATAACTGCTGCCTCAGGTGTACTCAGTGATTCTCATAGCATCCCCCCTACACACACACACACAAACACATTAAAAATGCACTTAGTGCAAGGCAATAATGGTAATGTTTGAACTGTTATTTCTTAACTATGAAGCTGTTTTCACGAAAATATATCAAACTGTGCTTGAGATAGTTATTCAAGAAGGAATCCAGAGGTAATGTAACATATTTTAAGAAAGTAATTTCATATGAGCCAAATAATTGATAAATAAAGACCAAATTTATAAATGTGAATTTAAAATAAAGTTTCATTTTTAGATACTTGTTTTTATGCCCCCGCCACAAAGTGGCCGGGGCATATAGTTTTACCCATGTCCGTCATTCCGTCCTTCCGTCCTTCCGAAATCAAACAGTTGTACGGATTTTTTTTCGCAATGCCTGCAGGTATTGGCCTGATTTTTGGTGTGTGGGCAGATATAGACCAGTTACAGATCGAGTTCGCGTTTCGTCCTGGTTGACCTACTTTTGACCATTTTACGGCTCCTGAACATAGAAAATTACATGAAAAATATGAAATTTCATGACAAATACACATGTACGGACTTTTTTTTCGCAGTGCCTGCAGATATTGGCCTAATTTTTGGTGTGTGGGCAGATATAGACCAGTTACAGTTTGAGTTTGCGTTTTGTCCTGGTTGACCTACTTTGGACCGTTTTACGGCTCCTAAACTTCGAAATTTTCATGAAAAATAGAAATATTGATGACTGATACACATGTACGGACTTTTGTTCGCAATGCCTGCAGATATTGGCCTAATTTTTGGTGTGTGGGCAGATATAGACCAGTTACAGATCGAGTTCGCATTTCGTCCTGGTTGACCTAATTTTGACCGTTTTACGGCTCCTGAACATAGAAAATTTCATGAAAAATATGAAATTTCATGACAAATACACATGTACGGACTTTTTTTCGCAATGCCTGCAGATATTGGCCTGATTTTTAGTGTGTCATCAGTTATTGACCATTTACAGATGGAGTTCGCATTTCGTCTCGGTTGACCTACTTTTGACTGTTTTACGGCTCCTGAACATAGAAAATTTCATGTAAAATATATATTTTCATGACAAATACACTTGTACAGACTTTTCTTCACAATACCTGCAGATATTGGCCTGATTTTTGGTGTGTGGGCAGATAATGACCAGTTACAGATCAAGTTCATGTTTTGTCCAAGTTGACCTATTTTTGACCGTTTGACGGTGCTCTTACATAGAAAATTTCATAAAAAGGTGCACATGTATGAACTTTTTTTTCGCAGTGCCTGCAGATACAGGCCTGATTTTTGGTGTGTAGGCAGATAATGACCAGTTACAGATCGAGTTCTTGTTTTGTCTCAATTGACCTACTTTTGACCATTTGACTGCTCCTGAACATAGAAAGTTTCATGAAAAATATAAATTTTCATAACAAATGCATATGTACTGACTTTTTTTCCTCAATGCCTGCAGATACCACCCTGATTTTTTTGTGTGGGCAGAAAATGACAGTTACAGATCGAGTTTTCGTTTCATCCCGGTTGACCTACTTTTGATTGTTTTACGGCTCCTCAACAAAGAAAATTTCATGAAAGACAAAAATTTTTTTGGGGAAAATGCACATGTATGGACTTTTTTTCACAATGCCTGCATATACTGGCATGATTTTTGGTGTGTTGCTTGATAATGACTCGTTACAGATCGAGTTTGCATTTTGCTCTTGTTGACCTACTTTTGACCATACGACACCTCCTGAACTTAAAAAATTTTCCAAATTTTACAAATGTTTCTAATTTGCCCCAGGCGGGGGCATTCGTGTCGTTCCGACACATCTAGTTTGTTATCAGATTTATCTTTGTGGTAAAAAAATATATTTGATGCATAATGTGGTTTTGTCTAAAATTTAGGGATATATGATGATGCAATTCAGAATTGTGTCTCAACTTATGTGAAGAATTTGTACAAGTGTCCTGCAATCTATATTTAAGTAAAGAGCTGTAACTTTTAACATGTTCAATCTTATAAATGATATATTAAAAGTATTATTGAAATGTTTTGGATATACATTTTGATATATATCTTTAAAATTGTAAGTTACATTAAAACATTTTTCGTTGGCCAAATGTATCCTTTCGTATAACTTTATAGACTGGCCCAGTCAATGCAACGGTTAAAGTTTAACTCCTCCCACTAACAGAGCCTTCAAACTTGCTTTGCTGTGTTCCTTTGTTTTGACTGTTTTTACTGTCACCAAGTACTTTTCTCTGGCCGACTGTTTCATCGACTGGTAAACTCCACTGGTTATGGGACGGTCAGCGCCACACATCACCGCCACGCTGAACTAAGGTCTTTTCCAGTGACGTCAGCAGTAATTGGTGGCATTTCCCAGAATTTTTTTCTATACCAACATGGTTCATTCAGCCATCGCCTATAGCTGGCCTCCAATTGGCTACTAACATTCCCCTTTAATCAGTCTTAATATTTTAGGCCCTTGTCTGTGTTGAGTTCGGCGAGCCTTTCCGCACTGTAAATCTCACATGGCCCAACAATTCAGCGTGAGTTATTCATGTGTACATGGGAAGAACGCAGTCAAAATGTAATAGGCCTACATGTACCCGCTGGCTGAAACGATCATCACGATTCGGATGTGGGAAAATTGGCATTAGCTTAGGAAATCAATACACGGGTTCAGACAAATGCTGCCAGCTGCAGAGATATATCATAAGACACGAAGGTTCATGTGTGGACTACCTGAATACAATAATTAACATTTTAGTGCAAATGTTACCAAGCGGGTGGAGCTGTCTCTATTGCCTAAGGGACCCGCTGTTGGTGTTCTCATAGCAACGATGCCATTCACATGAGGCTTGACGGACTGATATGCAAATGCGGGGGAATCGTCTGATCCTCAAAGAGCTTTGTGACGCCCTAATATGCAAATATCAGGGATTCTCACACGGACTTTTGAAGGGCTTTAGTGGTAAGAGCTGGCCCCGACTTACGTCTACCGGTACATGGATTCACGTTTTATTTTCAGCATTTTAGGAGTTAACGCAACTACTAAAGTCCAGGCAGGGCTAATAACTCTTAGGCCCATCATAGTTTTTTTATTGCAGTATCAAATGGTTTCGAGTTACAATTTTCATGTTTTACACAATGCAGTACGTACTAATCAGATTTAGTTTCTGCTAGTTGAAAATGGGAAAATTATTTTTTACAGCATTTTATTTCAGTGAATAAATTTAATTTGTATTATTTAAATAATGTGTATTATTTTCCTTCAGCTAATCTCCACTTTCTCCCTGATTCTATATATGATAGGGGTTCATACATGCTCATGGTTATCAACGAACCTGTGAGCTTATGCGATGGTGTGGCGTCGTCCGTCGTCTGTCGTCCGTCGTCTGTACATTCACCCACACTATCTTGAAAACGGCAAGAGTTAGCATAAAAAAATTTTATGCAAAAAAAAGTCATCTAAAAAAACTCTATCGGATTTTGCTTATTTTTTGGATAACTGCATTTTAATAGATTTTATAAGGAAAAAGCTAAAAAAGCTCTAAAAATCTTCTCCAAAAATGTTCTGCCAAATAGTCCAATATTTCACAGAAATGATTCCTGGAACAATCTTTCTCAAGTTTGTTTGATTGGTTTAAGTTTGGTGATTTTTGGCCGAGTTACAGGAAGTTGAACTTAGTCATCTGTCCAAAAAAGCATACTAAAATGACAGTCTCAGAAACGGCTGGTGCTATCATCACCAAATTTTATGCCAGTGTTGGTCACATGAGTCAAATATGAAATTCAGGTATTGGTGGTGTCACCTGCATTGACTTTTTTTGTTCGGGGGTCATTGGTCATCTGTACATTAACCCATAATTTCTCAGGAATAGCAGGAGCTACCATCCCCAGATTTTACGCTATAATCTGTCACATATCAAATGTTGTGGGATTCGGCTTATTTTTTTGCTATCTGCATTTACTTAGATTTTATAGGGAAAAAGCGGAAAAACTTTTTAAAGTCTTCTTCTTTTAAACAGTCCAGCCAAATTGTTCAATATTTTACAAAAATGAACCCAGAGGCAAGGCCTCTCAATTTTTTTCAAATGGTTTGCATTTGATGAATTTTAGTGGAGTTACAGGAATTTGAACAGTCATTTGGCCAAGTAGGCCTACTGACATAGTAATCTCAGAAATGACAGAAGCTAGCATTACCAAAGATTGTTCAAATGTTGGTCACATGACTCATATTTGAAGTTGCAGATTTTGTGAATATGTCAGCTTGATAAAAAAGCATTTTAGTCAGTCTTTCAGTATGTGTAAATGCAAACGGGTGAATATACAGTATTTTTTTCCGTAGGTGTAGAAATTATTAATACAATGTAAATTGAAAAAATAAAAACTAATGAATCGAATCATCATTAAATGAAAAAATTAAAAATAGATGATTCAGAACCCTCTGAATAATACGAGAAGCACAAGCAAGACATCCGATAGCAATTCATGGTATTATAGTGACGGCTACAACCTTTATTTGAATAACCTGCTTATATGAATATAATCAGTGGATAAATATGAGATTCAATTAAACGGGACCGACTGTATATATATATATATATATATATATATATATATATATATATATATATATATATATATATATATATATATATATATATAGCGAGAGAAAGAAATAAGTTTTGCATTTACTAATTTTTTACGAAATGCAGCTCATCGCCGTGACCCCTGGGTCATTTGTTCAAGTATATTCGTCACACGTGTCCTTGAAAAGTAATTAAATATTTTTCAAATAAACGTCAAGCACGTTTTCATGAAAGCAAAATACCTGATGTATCCAATTGTAGGCCTTGTTAAATTTCGAACATGAAATATTGCATTCACCACTATCTCAATAGCAGGTGGATTTTGATCAGATACATATACGTAACATCAACTTACATTTTCATTTGACAATGACTCTGGTGATGTGGCAGCTCACTACTATAAAGAGAAGGCTCGAGTGGGTCAAGGATTCGGCCTTGAAATAGCTTTGGCATACAAAAGACCAGAGCTGCTATTTTACCAAGGACTGGACAAGATATAATATACACGACTGACACAACTACGGAGCCAACAATCTGTCACTTGTCCCTGGATTGAAGCCTGGAATTTTCTGGCTTCCGCAAGAGGTCCGTTTCTGAAGCTATATTAACAAGGGCTTATTCATTCATGCGATGCCTTTATTCCAAATTCCAATTAACACCCCACACAGTAATGAAATTATTAATATATTTTCGTTATTTTTGGTAAAATATTAAATTCCAGTCTTTTTCAAAAAGCCATTTAAATACCACCCAGACCTGTCGCTTCGTTCGCATCAGTCTTTGTATACCCTTAGAAAATATATCGACATGAAATCAGGTGTATGTTCAAAGAGTTTTGATTGTCTATTGTTTCTTGCAACATACGTAAAAAAATCTTTTAGTGGTTCAAAACCGTCTGCCTTGGTCGAGTCCAAAATCCTGTTTACATATTCTCTAAAACATTTAGCAATAGGGTACCTTTAAAAAAAATTATTGTTATTTACGGTAACTCTTATTTGCTTATCAGCTCCATCTAGTATTAAACCTTTGAACGATTTTGAAGTTTAAGATATCTATATTATCCATTAAACGTTAACTTTAATCATATTTCAACTCAACGTAGTGAAGCTTTATGTATTCTTGTTGGGGATCCACTCAAATGTATAAGAATATGCAAAGGAATAAGGCAGTTTAAATGCCTTTCTCAAACTTTCTGTGTTTCTCTAAATGAACACATGATGGCGCTAATAAGCAAATGCGGGAGTAACAGTAAATTACAATAATCTTAGACCCTTAGGCCGATTTTCTCGAAACCCATCATAAAAATTGTTAAATTCCACCTACAATAGTTTTTAACATAAGTAGATGCATCATAAACAGGACAGGTGGCGCCACAGTTGGTTTTCGTATATATAATATTGCCTTTTTCTCAGGAGTGGTTTGATGTATTCAACTGAAAATTTGAATATCCATATAGACCCAGGAGTAGTTTATCATGTTTCCAAGATTGCTTCGACCAACTACAATCAATTTCATCTCAAATCCATCTGTAGATCTGTTTCGGTGAAAACTGCACATATATGAGGAGTTTTAAAACTATGTATCAGCCTGAAATTTTGAAATTTATCCATCTTGGATAACTTGGACATACCACCACGTTTTCAGTGTTGATATACTTTTGCATCTCTCACGCACATATTTTGAGACCTGTCATACCAGGACACATTCCATCCCTTACTTTACCCATGGTTCTGTAAATACTTGTTCTGGCTTGTCGTCTGCCCATGTTTTTTTTTTTTTTTTTTTTTTTTAGTTTTGTCCATCAATCTGTCCCTCTATAAATATAACATATGCCTGAAATTCCGCTTACAGCTCTTTATTTGAAAGCACCTGACACATTACCGGTATATATACTGCAGTTTTGGGTTCGCATTTGCACTTGCATGTGAATGCAGAGCTACCAGAAGCTTTGCATTTGCATGTAACTGCAAATTATAAAACATTTGATTTTCAAATGTAAATGCAATTCATAAAATGCTCTCTTGTATCAAATAAAAGGCTTTATGCCAGCAGTTTTTGAGGGTCATGGTATATGACCAAGCTAGCAATCACGCAGGGTACATAATACGTTGAAGTTAGACTAGTCTGAATATACAGTACTGTATATTCAGACTTGGCCAAATTCAACGAAAATGCTAATTTCCTTTCAACATATTAAAATAACCTTAATAAGTGGACCATTATTTCCGGAACAAATTGAAAAATGCATTAAAATATACAAAATTGCGAAAAATTTAATGCATGTAAAACGAATTGGATTACCAATATATCTCTCATTCAAATTTATTAGAAATAATTAAAGACAGAGAGAACATCTTGAAAAAATGGCCACAATATGGTGATTATAGATCGATAATAGGTTTGTTTAATACATGTTCCACTGTACAATAGACTTATATACATATTTACTAGCATGAGACCATTTGTACGCACATCTACATATGAGCTACCACTTGGCGTGAGATGAACATATATTTATATCTGTTCTTTTATTTGTATCCATGACAATTGACTTATTTGTGCGCCAAAGGATAAGACAATATTGAATTCATAGCTTATCTCAGTACATGTTGCATTTTTTAATGTATACATCATAAAAATTGTGTCATTTACATCAACTCCACTTGACAATGGCAGATCTACCTACCTCACACAACGAGTATACACTGCACTCGTCCAACTCATCCTTTCGTGTAACAGCTGCTTTTTATGGCAAGATTCTCTGGGTTCTAACACACAGAGCAAGAAATTATTATAAGACCAAGAACTTTAAACTTAAATGCTAACTGGTCATTACTGGTATACTTCGTGGAAACAAACATGTAGGCCACTGTGATCTATATTTTCGTGAATTATGTATAAAAAACCTCGATCTGTCATAAACAGGGCACCCATCGTAATTGTAAGGCAATGCTAACATGCTGGAAACCACAAAGTGGTTCATTGTGACCTATATTCCCGAATTACGCAGCGAAAATAGATGCCATCCACTGATGTTAGCAGTTCTTCGCACGGAAACTCGCGTACATTGAAAATCTACAACAGTATAAGAGCGATTCTGACCAACAACGCCTTCGCCCCGCGTGGGATCACGGAAAGGCAGCCTTAAGCCTCACATGCTAACTGGCGCTGGTAGGTCTTTTGTTGAAAGCCCGCCATTGTTTTTGAAAAACACTACTCTGACCGGCGCGTCAATTCTCGCTCAACAAATACAACTGTATAGCTTACCTGGTTCAGCTCAACTGAGAAATTAAAATAAAACAAAAACCGACACGATTCATTTTGTGACATACCGTTTATTGGTCTACTACTGCTCCCCCCCCCCCCCCCTCTTCCCCAAATTAATATTTTGTTTCGTCGCCCCATGATAGGATTCAAACTCAATTTTACTATGTGATCGATTCATAATAATTGAAAGTTTATTTATTCAGATAAAACAGTTACGTGCGTGCGTGTAAAATTTCACCTGCAAAAGCCCTAATTAAGGATTGCAAGACTGGAAATAAATGAAGGTTATTGGTCTTACATACAATAGTCTTACATGCATTCTATGTTGTTATTTGTTATGGTTTTGTTGTTAACATTATAGTAAATTACACTTTTTTCAACACCACACTCATGTCATCTAAAGTGCCCTAGACAAAATCAGTCGTATGGTAAATAATTGAGACAACAACCTACCATACTAAAGGGTGTCCGTCCAGTTTTAACTGCCTGCATGATTTTATCTGGTTTACTGAGACAACACTTGTATGAACACATGTTGACAGTCTCTATAGGCGTACCACACCTGCCGTTGAAGTTTCGTCCACTGATAAGGATTCAGCCAAAATGAACTATTGTGTAAATATTTCTCCGGTTGTTTATGCTATATTTTAAGCTTGTTCTCATGTTTATAAACATACATGTTTTCGAACATATTTTTTAATGAAATATGTCAGCTACATCACTCCTAGCGGCAGCCTAGCTACCACTTAAACGTCGATTTTTTTTTAATTATAAATTTATTTTTATAAATGAAGACGCCGGCCCCTATCAGTTTTATTTTAAAAAGGTCTGAATATCATGGTGTCATGGATACATTAATATTGCTCCTTGCTACGGTATATATAATAATTATAAACCTGGTTTAGATATACATGTAAAGTATTTCATGGTTAACTCAGAAATTGAATCAAAGTCTGTGATTATAATTATTAATATATTACTTACATTATTTTACATTGACCATCCCCTCTTGCTAAAAGGTGTATTAACGACCCTATGATTATTAAGCTGTTTGGCCGCTACCGTGACCACAGGCCTCAGTAATACAGCGGTAGTGGCACCTAGCGTCTGTTGGAGAGACTATACGATTGTTTTCATGAAAATTTATTCACCATGACACCGGAAATTAATAATGAAAAGCCGGAATTGATACAGGCCGAGTTTATTGAATCTCGTCGATCCTCCTGAATAAATACAGATGTGTCAACACGGTGAAGAGAACCCGACATTGTGGTTTCTCAGGTACATTTAGCAGCATTTTATTAGTTATATGTCAAAATTGTCAATTATGATTCAGAACCACCACCAATCCCTCACAAGAATTGAAATGTGATCGTAATTAATGAGGTGGCCCGTTGTCTATGTTGAGAACAAGTACAGGTCACTTCGTACCCAAATGGTTTCGTCCCAAAACAAATCTGTGATGTTGAGGTTTGGCTGGCCACCCTTTTAATAACTGCCTGCATCGACGAAATGTCTTGCACCGTTATATCTAACATCTTAAAGTCACACTTGGTGGCTACACTTTTTATGCCTTTGTACATATTAGTCACAAATATGTAAACTTATACATGTGCATATATAAGCACTTGACAGAACTTGTGTCATAACTTATGACCACAATATGTATATATATATATATATATATATATATATATATATATATATATATTACAATATAGACAGGTGGAATTTTTATTCTTCTCTGAAAATATTATTGAGCTGGCAGTGTCAGAAAGCTTTTGATGAGATCTAGAATTTAAAGTCAGAGGGGATTACCATCAGCTGTTTAGCATCTTGTTATGATTTTGCCTGTGAGTAAACTTGGTCCACGTTTGTCTGTTTACCATTACAAAATACTGGTGGCCTTTGCACTTTGTTTATGTTGAAGTCACTCATCTTGTCTAGACCATGCACTTTTTTTTAACACTCATGTACAGGAGTAAACCAACAGTTTCAAGGCAATATCTGATAAGGGTCCGAAGTGCTACTGGCCTATCCTGGCACCTGCCAGGACGGTTCGACTTTTTACCGAAACTGACCTCTTTTACCGGAACTGACTTTAAAACATATTAAACTCCATTTAATTTACATTTTCTATTTCCATATTCTCAGACAATTTGAAACATATTGTAATACAGTAACAACACAACATAATTAATATACACGATAAAATACAAGGTTTTGTGAAATGATCATAACATAAAAGTACCTCCTTTTCCATTTATGTTCATTTGTAGATATTTTTAAGTTTTATAAAATCTTTCTATTTTTATGTAAAGTGGACAATTTCTTGTAATTTTTTATTTAATTTACATTTGGACAAATATAATTTCCTCAGTAAAATGATAATATTTTCAGTATCTTTTCCAAAACAATTTCGAATATTCTGCACAATCAATTAAAGCAGAATGACAGAATTTTAGAATGAAAGAAAGAATGCTGATTAGTCCATCACCCTTTGATTGATCTGTTTTTGTTCTCTCTGAGCAACTGCAGGGTGTGATGGGCTGATTAGGGGTGCTAATGACTGGCTTTAATGAGTTTGCTCATTGATGCTTTTTTACTTGTTGTCAGTATAGTTCTGAGTGAATAAAAAGAAGACATATTTTCTGCAACTCTATACAAGGAAACCCCAACTATACTGTGCAAATCTTTGAGTGAAACATTTACTTATAATATTTGAGAAAGCAGTTTATTTTGACTTAATTATCATAAATATGATAAAATACATCAGCAGCTGAAAGACTACATCTAGCACTGTCAATTTATGAAGAAACATGTAGAAAGTTGCAAAGTATACATTAATAAGTTTATCTAAAAAGTTCTGCCATTGTAACATCATGTCCTAAATATTGCCAAAAAACGATGGGCACCCCTTGGTGAGACAAATTTTATCGACTGTATATATCGGCCTTAGTATATATAGCAGCATCCCCACAGGACAATTTTTTAGTATTTGTAGATTCCTGATGGCCCAGGTATTAAAATTAGAGCAAAAAAAAGATGTTAAAAAGAAAACTTCTCCTTTGGGTTCATATAATTATTTCTTAATTTAAATTTCAAATATGTTACATGTGCAACACTAAGAGATAAATAAATCTAACAATCCAAGGTGATAAGGACAGAAATGTCCAAGACATTCCATGCATTTGTCATGACAATTGCCTTATTTTCTTTTAAGTTCTGATAAAATGCAGTCAGTTTTGGTCAGTTCCGGTAATATGAACTCAGTTTCGGTCAGTTCCGGTCAGTTCCTGTAAAAAGTCGAGCCCTGCCAGGATAGGCCAGGGTGAGGATAGGCCAGTCCTATAAATAGGTCAGTCAGGCCTTTACCAGCTACCCTCTGTGTGCCCAAGGGATTACTGGAGAGTATCTGTAATCACACAGTTAATTAGCTCAGATTAATTAGTCTTAGCCTCCATTCCTACAAAGTTATTTCCAACTTGTGCATTCATTCTAAATCATATAAAGTTAAAACAATTTCTTTACTCTTTTAACATGATATCTATATTATTTTTGTATTATTTTCCATGAAAAATTTATAATCATTTAATTAGCATTATTATTGCCAAATCCTTAGAAATTTTTAGAACTTAATCTGGTTAGAGTAGGTTTGATCACTCAATCATGCATCCACAGCCCCCCCCCCCCCCCCCCCTCCACACCCAAAATCAGTATGAGGCACAATTGAGGGGACAGTATTTTACACGCTAATTAAAAATTCGGAATAGTGTTTTTGTACGTACACACACAACATACATGCCTGTGTCATGCCAATACTCATATATAAAATGGATTCTTTACTTTTTACATGCAGTAGGCTTGCAAAGTACCTAAATCAATACATGCGTTTATGGACCTATCACAAAATCGGACCATTAGCTGTCAATTAAACAAAAATCTGAAAAAGCTGAACAATTAAAAAAAAATGTCAGTAACCCTTGTTTTTTTCTAGTATATGATATTGTATTCTGCAGTCTAAGTGACGCAAAAGTAATCGATACATACGTTACATACGAATTTAAAATGCCAAAGTGTTATGGACACTAATATAATTTTACTCATATAAGTAAAATATCTGTGAACAGTTGACACAAAATAAAAAAAAAAATTTCTGGCGATAGTTAAATATTGTGTATTTGAAGGTCCTGTTTCCCCAAATAATGCGTACATCACCGGTACATACGTTACCAAGAAATGTGAAACTGGCGTTTCTTATAGAGCAACACACAACCTTATCTTCCTGGAGAGTTGCTCAGACTGCCATTTGTTTAAGTGCCATAAAGAAATCCATGGGTATTATGTTTTCACTGAAATATCCTTGGATGTCTACTTTTTTGTGACCTCTTCAGCTTCAAGTATGTGTTCTCGCTTTATTTCATCATATTAGTTCCGAGGAAAGGATACAGAATACACAGAATGCCTTTCAGATGACAAATGAAATAAACAGAGAATTGTCAAAGTGAATCTTTCCAGCCAATATAAATGGTAACGTAGCGATCTATACATTACTACTGGTAATGTGTGTATTTTAACTATAGACATCTATGCTCTTGTGCAAATATGGTGGAACTTCCGAACAATAAAGTTTAAAAATGAACATACTGACTTAATGAAAATATATAAAATCCCAATAGGGATTCTACCAAGTACTTATTACACATATATAGTGCAACATGTTCAATCCTGAATGAGAAAGATAGAAAGGTTAAAAAGTAGACACAGGTCTTTCTCTCTCTCTATCACACAGATGTATAACTCTATCCCCTTCTGTCTCTCTCTTCCTCCCTCTCTCCATCTGTCTCTGTCAATATATATATATATTTATCTATATACAAACAGTTCTTTTTCTCTCTGTCTCTCTCTCTCTCTGTCTCTCGTCTCATACGTACAGCTCTATCCCCTTCTGTCTTTCTCTTCCTCTCTCTCCATCTCTCTCTGTCAATATTTATATTTATCTATATACACACAGCTCTTTATCACTCTGTCTCTCTCTCCTTTCTTTCTCTCATACTAATAGCTCTATCCCCTTCTGTCTCTCTCTTCCTAATTCTCCATCTCTCTCTGTCCATATATATATATATTTATCTATAAACACACAGCTCTTTTTCTCTGTCTCTCTCTCCTTTCTCTCTCTCATATGTATAGCCCTGTCCCCTTCTGTCTCTCTTCCTCTTTCTCCATCTCTCTGTCAATATATATATATATATATATATATATATATATATATATATATATATATATATATATATATATATATATATATATATATATTTATCTGTATACAAACAGCTCTCTCTCTCTCATACCTTGCAGCCCTGGTTACTGGTTTCAGTGGATTTCACTTAACATGGTTAGATCATAAAACATATTGCACACTTGACTTGTACTGCTGATTGCTCAAATGGCTTGAACAAACCCTACACTTGTAGTCAGTATCAGTAAGTATCAGTCAGTATCCTATAATCCCTTGAGCTAGAACACCAATTAATGAGGGGTAACCCCAGGCTCCAGTACTGGCCTATCCTGGTACTGACCTATCCTGGCAGCTGCCAGGATAGACCAGTAGCACTTCGGGTACTGTTGCAATATCTTCACAGGTACCATTTAATTTCAAATAGGAGCCGCTATCTTTCATGTTAATTCAGCCTATTTTGTATGTGATTACGTCCCTTTAAAAAGTCTTTAATTGTCATGTATTCTCTAGAAGCTTTGTACCGGTATACATATAGATATAGTTTCTCCATGATTGCAGACCTTGAGTTTACTCATGAATGTAATTAACAAAAGAGAATTGTAATTAACTCAGCTGACTACAAGTCATCTTAGCTAGAGCTATGAATCGTGTATGATCCATTGCCTCATTTGCCTGTTGTCTGTATGTCCATTCGTCCTTTCATCCATGAGACTGGCACATTTTGAAACTGTTCAACCTAATATAAGTATCCAAAATTTGGCATACCATTAGATGTCCCCAAAATCTCCTTAACGAAGCCAAAAACTGGGTCAATTTATTCCTTCATGAAGTAAGTAAAAACCTCAATTTTCCATTAAAAACCTATTGTTACCATTCAGGACTGCCTTATGTCAAAATCATATATAGATCTGTTCTCTTCCATATTTAATAAAAATATTCCTCTATATTTCCAATGTATGTGCCAGAAATCAGATCAGTATTGTGTAATCTTTATTATGAGTATGATCCTGATTATTATGTATTTTGTAAAAAAAATCAGGAAAGATATCTTCTCTTTCAAAATGATAATTGTAGAAGCTGGAGACGTCATTGAAAGGATTTAACTTTATAAAATTAAAATTCTATTGTAAACCTAAAATTATAAAGGAATTTTGTAATATTTTTAATTTACTAGCACAAATGTAAAATCAAAAAATAAAATGTTACCCATCTTTGACCATGGCACATTTTAAGCTCAGCTGACTGTAAATCATCTGAGCTATAGTTATGGTCCATTGTTCGTCGTCCGTTAGACTGGCACTTTTTGAAACCATTAGACCTACAAATCCAAAATTCGGCATACTGTTAGATGTTCCCAAGATCTCCTTTCAAACCAAATACTGGGTCACAGCGACTTCATTCCTTCGACAAAGTAAGAAAAAATCTCAATTTTCCATTAAAAACCTATTATCACATTTTCAGGACCGCATAATATCAAAACCACTCCTCTGTTTATTTTTGTATTTAAATATATATTGTCCTATATGGTTCCTATCTACATGCCTGAAATTAGGTCAGTAGTACATAATTTTTTAAAGCAATGGGCCCAAACATAACGCACTTAGTAAAATATCAGGACAGATATTCACTCGCTTTACATGATAAGTATTTTTTTCAGACTTTTTTTTTCCAGGAATATAACATTATTTAATCAAGATTCAGTTATATACCTAAAATTTAATCTGAATTTTGTAACTGTTATTAGCATAAATGTAAAATCAGTGCATTAAATTTTGCCCAACTTTGACCATGGCACTTTTTTTTCCTGTAAGTACCGGTACATTTGATTTTATTTTCACAGCCGGTACACATATTTAAGGATTTAATCTGTATCAGTTTTTAATCTGTTTACAATAAACAGATTAAATCTGTTCAAAATTAGAGATAAATGATGATGCAATTTAGAATGGTGAGTCAACTTATAAATTCAGGTATTTATGTTATTTTGTAAATGTATAAATTTTATAAACAAAAAACAAATTTGATGCAATAAAAAAATAAGGATCTAATGCAAACATTTGATGATTATTTCCCTGCCTCAGTAGAGTGGGAGATAAAGTGATCACCTTTGTTTGTCTGTTTGTCTGCCAGTCCACTTTAAAATATTCAGTGATTGTGTAGCGAACCAGTTAATCCAGCTCACCACAATTCACTGGTCCGTTGTCCCTGATTAAGGGCGGGGATTCGCGATAACTACATGCATACCTCTTAGCAACCAGACAAACGGAAACAAGTCAGTCTATTTGTATGAAAAAGTTCTTAACGAAAGACATAAAAAGTTATCATCCCATATAGAATTACCATTGGTCTCCGTCTGCTATTTCTTAATGGAGAGGTCTGCTACATTTACTGGGCTGTCTACAACTGCATGCTAAAATTTCCCTGTAGCCATATTGATCTGAATTCAGCAAGGTGGTATCTCCCTACGTACTTTCACAGTTTTTACTGGCCACTTAAGTGACTTAATGATATTACAGCCTGTGATACAGCCACAACTGGTCCTCACCAACTAAACACTTTGATGTTAATCTTAGACTTCTCTCTGAATATATCAATCCTTTTCTATAGCATCAGTCCACCACATGTTTCTCTACAAAACAACATTCTCCCCACCTTGTCCTCAAGCCAAGTCGATTCTCTACTGGGTGACTTCTCCCCTTACAGGTTCCCAACTTATCAACCCCTAGGACAATCTTGCCATAATTGTAAATCTTTTTTTTCCTTTGAAGGCTGTTGATTTCAGTTTCATATCCTATATGTATATGCAGAGATTTTGTAACTCCCACCTTTCCCTCTTCCCCCCTCCATCAAGCCCTTGCACCTGTGAACTGGGGATGTTAGTTCTGTTGCAACTGTAAATATTTTATAAAATTGTAAAAAAAAAATAGGTATATTATAAAAATTAGGATCTTATTGAACAAATGTGTAGACTAAAGACATGTTAACAGCTTATCAAAGATCATATGTTTACAAACTGCTCACATGCTTCAGTTTTAACAGTAGAAAATAGATTGTCAGATCACAAAATATTATTTGCATCAATTTCTCACCAGTACAAACCAATCATAACAACCAAACTTGGCCAATATTACCTCTTCCTCTCAGACTATCTCCATTTGTAATTATTTTAGATATTTACCTTCAAGGTCAACTTAGCTGAGCACCGTGACCCATGGGTCCCTTGTGTTATGTGGGACCAGTGTGCAACTTCATGACAGTAATACTATTTAAGATTAATTATTCAGCAATATCTTTAGTTTACTGTGTGCACTTAAGTGATCAATCTTTTGAATTATATTTTCAGGTGGAGAGTCGATGGAAAGACCCTGAGGAATGGATCTATTTGTAAAGCATGAAGACCTGACAGATTACATAAAACCAGACCCTGAGAGCTGTAACCAGATAAGCCAAGCAGATGCTGTGGTTGGTTATATTAAAACAGAGCCAGAGGAGACCATGTCACACATAACAGAAAACATGGCAGCTCATGGGCCGGGTGACAGTTTTGACGATACAAGACTCAATCCAGCTTTTTATCAAGTTCAGTCAGGAAATATATCAAATTTTGATGGAGATATGTCAGAACAGGCTGGCTCTGATGATGGTTGTGATGGTTATGAAGAAAGTGAGTCTGTGGAAACCGATATGAAAACTGCTGTTCTTGGAGGCTCTGTGGTACGTGAGAACAGGCACGAACCAGATAACAGAACAATCATCTCTGCACACGCAAGTGTTGAGCAAGACAATATTAACCAAAATAATGCTTTCTCACCAAAGATTGAGGCAGTTTATAGTACATTTGGTTCTTTATCACCGAGTATTGAGCCAGATAACAATGTAGAACTGGAAAACCATGCTGAGCCAGATACTGGTAACAATTTTGAACCAGATAACAATATTGAACCAGATAACAATCTTGAGTCAGATAACAATATTGACAGAGATGACCATGTTGAGCCAGATAACAATGCAAAAAGAGATGAGAATGCTGAGTCAGATAACAATGTTGAGTCAGATAACGATATTGATAGAGATAACAGTCTTGAGCCAGATAACAATCTTAAGCCTGATAACAATTTAGGTAAATATTCTTCGCAAGATGCTGAGACTGGTGACAATCAAAACGAATCTTTATTACCAGATATTGATCCAGAAAGCAGTCTTATAAAGACATTATTATCAACAGCTAATTCTGATAACAGTCTAATTAATTCTACATTGCCTGGTATGGTACCGCTTATGGGTGACTACTCCAAAGAATCCTTCGCAAATACGAGCAGCTTTGATGACCAATGGAGGATGGATACACAGGAACAATTATTTAAATGTGCGCACTGTGAGATCGCATATAAAGACAAGTATAGGCTCGACAAACACCTCAAAACCCATGGTGGAGAAAAACCTTTTGCCTGTGAAGAATGCGGAGAGTGTTTCTCGAGAAAAAGCAACCTTACTGTTCATACTAGAATCCACACAGGTGAAAAGCCATTTGTATGTGAGGAATGTGGCCAGTGCTTCTCTTTGAAAGTCAGTCTGGTTAGGCACACCAGAATCCATAGAGGGGAAAAACCCTATGATTGTGAGTATTGTGGTAAAAGTTTCACCCTTAAAAGTGGCCTTGCGAGGCACATCCGAATGCACACTGGCGACAAACCATTTAAATGTGAACACTGCTTCAAGTGCTTTCCGGAGAAAGCCCGTCTTCTCAAACACATTATGATTCACACTGGAGAAAAACCGTTCACCTGCGAATACTGCGGTAAAGACTTCTGTGAGAAAAACACCCTCGTTAGACACATCAGGATACACACGGGTGAAAAACCATTTATATGCACAGAGTGTGGACAGTGTTTCTCGAGAAAAGGCAATCTCACGGCGCACACCAGAACCCACACCGGTGAAAAACCTTTCAAGTGCGAGTTCTGCAGTGAATGTTTCATGGATAAATCTCATCTACATAAACACACCATGATTCATACTGGAGAGAAGCCATACATGTGCGAGTACTGCGGGAGAGATTTCACGGAGAAGAATACCCTTGTCCGTCACGTCAGGATACATACCGGGGAAAAACCGTATAAATGTGAAGAGTGTGGTCGCTCTTTTTCCCGCAAAGGAATCCTTGATGTACATTTGAAAAAAATCCATAAACGTGATAAATCTCTGATGTAACAATTCATTGTATTGAAGCATCATTATTGTGACCTACAGTAATACTGCTTTTACTTTTCAGCACCATCTAGTTTTCAAACTAGAAACCACTTATCTTTTGTAATTATTCTTCATTTACAGGAATATGTAGCTTGAACCATATTTTAAATAGTTTCTGTGTAAATACTGCATGCTTACCATATTTTTGTTATTTGTCATATACAAAGGGTTGATGTTCCACAAAAGTAGGTTTCTCTGATAGGCAGATAAATGAAAATATATTTATGGATTTGTATATGATTTGACAAAAAAAGCCAGATACAAATGATAATTAAGTAAACTGTACGTCATGGTTGTGTTATTTATTTTTAGCTCAGCTGACTATAAGTCATCTGAGCTATAGTCGTGGTCCATTGTCCGTCGTCCGTCCGTCTGTCCGTCCGTCCGTCCGTCCGTCTGTCCGTCCGTAGATGTGGCACGTTTTGAAACCGTAAGACCTAGGAATCCAAAATTCAGCATAATGGTAGATGTCCCCAAGATCTCCTACCAAGCCGAAAACTGGGTCTTTGCGACTTCGTTCCTTTGAGAAATTAAGGAAAAACCTCAATTTTTTATTAAAAACCTATTTTCACACTTCAGGACTGCCTAATATCAAAACCACTCATCTGTTTTCCCTCATATTTACCATAAATATTCTTCTATATAGTTCCTATGTACATGCCAGAAATTATGTCTGTATTATATAATTTAAAAAAGTTATAGGCCCAAACATAATGCATTTTGTAAAAAATCAGGAAAGATATTTGATCACTTAACACAAAACTTGTTAAAGCTATGGACTTTTTTTCCAGTAATATAACTTTAATTTATCAAAATTAAATTGTATACCCAAAATTAGATCAAAATCTTTTAAATTTTTTAAAATATTAACAAAAATAAAAAATTGGTACCTTCAATTTTGCCCAACTTTGACCATGGCACGTTTTTTTACTGTAAGTACTGTGGATTTAATTTTCTCAGCATGTTTTTGTTAGCATTTTGTCTGTTAACACCAAAAATTTGAAACCAGTTGATCAAAAACTGTAGATTTTATTCAAGTTTTCAAGCACCATGTAACAAATTGTTTACATCAAGCTAGTGTTATGCAGTTTGCAAGAGCTCAGCTCCCCAGCTTCAGCTCTCAGTTCCTAAAATTTGGCATACAATTAGATGTCTCCAAAATTCCCTACCATGCCAAGAATTTGGTCACTAGGACTTAATACCTTCGAGATATTAATGAAAGTTTCATTTTTCCATTAAAAACCCATTGTTACACTTCAAGACTGCCTAATATCAAAACCACTGATGTGACTTTAATCATATAAAATATACATATTTTTCTATACATTCTCTATGCATATGCCAGAAATGATGTCAGTATTGCGTAATTGTTTTAAGTTATGGGCCCAAACATAATGCACTATGTAAAAAATCAAGAAATATATTTACTCCCTTAACAAGGGGATTGCTGAAGCTAGAGTTTTTTGCCAGGGATGTAACATTATTTAATCAAGATTCAATTGAATACCCCAAATTGGTCCTGAATTTTTCAAATTGTATATGTTATTAGTATAAATATAAAATTAGTACCTTAAATTTTGCCCAACTTTGACCATGGCACATTTGTTTCCTGTGAGCACGGTTGATATAATTTTCATATCATGCACACAAGGATTTCAGCTTTTTAGTTTAGAAAGCTGAAAGAAATTGGCCAAAAATTATAGCTTTTATTAATGTTTTTATGAGACCATGTCAGACCTTAACTCTCTCCAGCCCCTCTTGAGTCACCTGTATGTTGACCTTGTTGAACTTTCAGCAAATTATCATGCTTGAGGCGAGCCATACACTGTTGCAGGTAGGCAGCTTATGGCCAGCCACAGTTGATCCAGGTGTCCAACCCAACTCATCTAGTAGTTTTAACCAACAACATAACAATTAACAATAAATTAATAAATTTTTATTGTTTTTTAATAACAAATTAAAGAAAAATAAAGAAGAATTTGTTAGTTTATAATAACAGGAAATCAACTTGCAGTTACTGATGATAAAAGAATCTTGTATCGATGGATAGAATGTCACGTACTCCAAATAACACCATGCAGTCACCTATGGTATTTTTCAGTTCAGTTTTAATGATAAAAAAGTAAATCATATTATTCAATACTAATCATAAGGGATCATATGAAGGAAATTAATGATAGACAAAGATGCAGTTGATATTATTAATCTAGATTCCTACTGTGTCTAGTGTGTACATTGATGTGAAATTAGTCCAAAATGAATATATTACATTTTTTTTTTTTAATATAAATAAAAGCCATAAAACCAGGTACTTTTGATCATAATTTAAATGTGTGAATTTTGTATATTCTGGATTCTCAACATAATTGTTTGGTGAAAACTGAATAAATGCCAGTAATGGTGGGAAAACTTTGCAATTGTATTTAAATACGAATATGAATATGTACTCCATTATAAAATGTCTTGCATAAAGAATTGGAATTCAGGTAAAAATGAAAGTATATGAATACCAGTGCAAATACTTTCAAAATGTATTCATGAATGCATTCATGAATATTTTCTTTAATATTATTTTAATAATCATTTCAGTTATATTTCATTTTAAAAAATCATAAGATTCTCTTATTATTTTTAATAAAAATTATATTTGGGACAATATTTGTAATTTTTTTTTAATAAATAGTTAAACTCTTATATTATATGATCTGCTTATAAGTTATATGGCCAAGTCAAAATCTGTGTGACAATAGTGCTCCATTTGTTAATAAAATAAATGAAATCAATCCTCTTCCCTGTCTCCAAAGATAATATCATAATCATACATAAGCTAAACACCAACAACTCATAATAAAGCTTATATTTATTACCACACCAAACCAGCATATGCCTCATTCCTAAATCATATTTTTGAATCATATATAACAGCTGAGCGCCGTGACCCATAGGTCCCTTGTTTAATATTGTTCAAGAGACACAAAAAACCACCAAGAGAAAGCTAATGTATGTGGGTTGACCATAGCTCCAGTAAAACTCTTTTACCTCTAGTTTTATGTGCTGAACCTTGGGATGCATCTTTACATAGGTATCAAGATTATGATGAGTTAGTCTTAACATGGAGCTATATTGTTCCACTAGGTGGCGCCCATCCATTTGTATCAATGATAATTAATAGGGCATACTTTATAAACCTGTTTTTTTTCTGCTTGGTCAAGATTAGAATCGTCATGAAGACTGAGACCAGGACTTAAAAAAGAGGTCCTGAGACCTACCAATGTTGGTCCCCAGAATCATTTCAAGACCTTTACTGGGACTATCAGAATTTGCTGTAAGCTAAACACTAATTAGTAAACCCTGCGCCCGTCATTCTGTTTGGCCAGCTGGTGGTAATTGGCTTTTGGACATATTTCAAGCCAAACCATTTTACAAAAACATTTCACCCTTTACATATAGCTCACTCGTCCACAAAATAGGAACTCTGTTGATTTTGAGGTCACAGAATAAGTGGTCAATTTAACATGGCCTCTTGCGAATGCATTGAGCTTAAAAACTTGAGGACGCATTTTAAGCCAAAGTTTTCACCCCAGACCTTCAACCTTTCAGGCATAGTTAATCTTTACATAGAGCAGGAACCCATTTATTGAAGGTCAGGGAATCAAAGGTCAAGGTCACAGGGCCCACTACTTGTATAAGGTTGTTGATGCATTTGAAGCCAACGTTTGTAACCAAACCTTCAATCTTCCACATATGGCTCACATATCTACAAGGGAACAGCTGTCAATGTTGAGGTCAAAGGTCAGGGTCAAAGGAAAGACTTCTTCAAAAAGCTTTTAGACACATCATAAGTGAAATTTTTAATCCCAAACCTTCCACCTTTCAAATATGGGTCACCTACCAACAGGGTAAGAAATAGGTCTATTAATTTGAGGTCACTGGGTCTTAGGTCAAGCTCACAGGACCCACTTCTTTTAAAAGCTTGTGGACCCATTTAAATTAATTTCATCCCAAACCTTCCACCTTTCACATATGGCTCAGTTGCAAAGAACTCTATTGATAATGTGGTGTCAGGGTCACAGAAGTGCCCTCCTGATTTTTCATACTGTTTAATACATCTGTTCTATTTATGAGGGGATGCTCTGCTTTACAGTGCTCTTATTACCTTATTATGGTTATGCCGGCATTGGTTTGTCTGTTTGTTGACCTCTCTGTTAGCAAAATTACTCATTAACTAATTTAATGAAATATTTGAAATTATACAAGGAGCAATCAATTAAATTTTGGGGGTGATCCCAGTCACCATCTGGATCTAGGAATATTTTAAAGGAAAAAAATGCAGCATTTCTGACAATGCCATATTGGGGTAATGAGCAGCCTTGGTAGAGGTCTGTGCTCTGTAAGTGCACATTTCTTGTATGCATATAGATTTCTTTATGCACTCATGCACACTCGCACACACATGGTACATCTTTATTTATCATCATACATTAAACTTGAACAAAAACTTGAACTGGAGGATCCCATTACATCTGTTATTTTTTTCTACTTGACCATTTTAATGTTATCAGTATATTTGAAATATTATTTAAAAATTGCACTAAAATGTACCTAAGACACAGACCATTATTAGTGTTACTGAACAGACATATAGTTATGGCTTACTTCCATTTGAGAGACTGGACAATTCTATCAGTTATTAATTTTTAAGTTACTTTTTCTATAACTAGAATTAACTATTTAACACTAGGTTTTTTACATGAAAAAAAAATATATCTGAATCAAGCATAATATATTTGCCAACATCAAATCTAAAGAATTCAAGTTTAACTCACCTAATATCATATTTCTTGTACATGCATACATATACATTGTTTTTTCATTGTACTTGTGAAAATTCAATTTCTAATGATTATTAATTCTCAAATTCTTATCGTATGCTGTATTTGCTTCAAATTGTCTAGTAAAAATAGCTTAACACCTTGGCACACATTTTTATGTATTTATATTGGCAATACTAATCTCCACAGACAAGAAGCCTCACAGCAACACTAATTATGAACACTCTACGTACAGTCCTTCCTTTCCTGTTAAATATTTATTTAAATTTTCTTTTGTGTATTTCTAGTTTTCTAGTTATTTTTAACTGAAATATATCAATTTTATATCATTTACAAATTATTATATATGATCACTGGACTGATGTTATTTTTTTAACCATGCAAAACAGGATATATACTGATGTAAATAATTATTGATTCATCAATTACTGGTAGAGCTGTAAAACTGGGCATAGATGTATGTACTCTTCTAGGTTTGAGGTATATTCATGATAAATTTACTTTACATATATCTGCATTTATTGTGTAGTTGCATATATATAAACATACACATTGTATACATGCATGATTAGGACAGTAAATGTATCTCACTTCAATAAAATTGTTTTATATGTATATAGATCTTAGTTACATGTTTGTAATGGAAATGCCATGACTTTTTATTCTTGACTGCTCAGGTTTAACTTCCTTTAGGGTGCCTTTCCATACATGCGGGTCCCTCACGCTTGAAATCCAACAAGTGTGTTATCATTGTCCCCTTTCCATACGTTCGAGCCCCTGTGCAGGTCCGCGCGGGTCCCGCATGCGGATTCGGCAGTGTTTGAATTTTGCGGGGGCCCGCATGCGGGTGCTACATGTATATTTCAGTAGCAGGCATGTGTCCTTTTCTTCGGAAAGTAAAAGGAGCTGATAGAGCTTATTAGACTGCAAAAAATAATATACGACCAGTCTTCGTTGAGATCAGGCCCGGGGCCAGCTCTAGTGCAAATAGCCACCATTTAAGCCCGGCTGGTGAGATACGATATTTATCCGCTTCAATTTGCCTCATCAGTTAGTAGGCCTATAAATGTTTACACTGAATATTTTTTAACATATTACACTAAAATTTGAGAAATTATGGTTATAAGTGCATGCGTTTATCCAAACTAATGGGTCGCCCGAATGCGGGGACCCGCACATGGAAAGCGACTCTCCGCATGCGGTGACCGCGGGACCGCGCGGGTGAAAATCCGCATGTCTGGAAAGGCACACTTAGTGAGGAGTGTTTATCATCGAGCCCGGGGGAACAATCTACCTAGTCATATTATATGAAGAGCTACTTGAAGAACCAAATAAAAAAATTGTCTGATTTGGGGAAGCAAACCCTGCACGGAATATAGTGATATGGAATTTTAATTAAACCTGTCAGTGATATTCCTAGGAACTTTTTAGCGCACCTTTGAGCTTATGCGATGGTGTGGCGTCGTCCGGCGTCCGTCGTCTGTACGTTAACCCATACTATCTTGAAAACGGCAAGAGTTAGCATCACGAAATTTTATGCAAAAAATTAGTCATCTAAAAAACTCGGATTTTGCTTATTTTTTTGGGTAAGTGCATTTTCTTAGATTTTATAGGGTAAAAGCTAAAATAGCTTTAAAAATCTTCTTCTCCAAAGCTGTTCAGCCAAATTGTCCAATGTTTGACAGAAATGATCCCTGGAACAATCTCTCTCAAGTTTGTTCGAATGGTCTAAGTTCCGTGATTTTTGGCCGAGTTACAGCTAGTTGAACTTAGTCATCTGTCCAAAAAGGCATACTAAAATTACAGTCTTAGAAACGGCTGGAGCTATCATCATCAAATTTTATGCCAATGTTGGTCACATGAGTCATATCTGAAATTGAGGTATTGGTGGCGCCACCTGCATCAGCCTTTTTTGTACGGGGGTCATCAGTGCCCGTATCATACTGACTGCTACAAAAAAATTCTTCTCTGAAACCATATGGCCAAATTGTTTAATATCGCGCAGAAATGATCCTAGGGTAGTGCTTTCTGAAGTTTGTTCAAATGGTCTCAGTTCAGTGGCTTTTGGCTGAGTTATGGGAAGCTGAATTAAGTCATATGCCATAACAGCCCATTTTAGCTCAGTGGCTACAAAGATCTTCTCAAAAACCACTGGGCTAAATTCTAAAATCTTACACATTAATTATCCTTAGATGTTGATAATTCAAATTTGTTCAAATGGTTTTGGTTCAGTGATTTTTGGCTGAGTTATGGGAAGCTTAACTTAGCCATTTAGCTGTATTTTCCCATATGAGTTATAAACATGCAAAACGTTTTTTGGCTGACGCCACTGAGGCCAATTTGTTTAATATTTTACAAGAATAATCCCCTGAATAATTCTTATGATAATTGTCTTTTATGGTTCTAAAGAATGAATTTTTGCTGAATTATAAAGATTGAATTGAGTCATTTTACCATATATGTTAGCTGTGTGAAGCAGATACATCTAGCCTGGCACCAGTTTATCAGCATACGTTACATCATGCCTCTAGACATTTTGATTTCAGTTTATCTATGGTTAATATTGACAAGATTGTTTTTTAAAAGCTTTTAAAATCTGTAGATTTATGATTTTAGATATTCCTCATGCCAGGCAATGTTTACAATCACAGGTATACAGCTCTCTGTGGCTATATAAAGACGGTTGTACATGGATTATAAATAATTGGGGTCCATACTCAACTTAATTCAAGATTTTGCCATCAGTGAGATGTATCTGTATTATAATTTTGCATTCAATATGCATCTGTAGTAATTTTTAGCGAACCTATGAGCTAATGATATGGTGTGGCGGCGTCCGTCGTCCGTCAGCTGTATGTTAACCCATACTATTTCGGAAACGACTGGAGCTAGCATCATGAAATTTAATGCAAAAAATAAGCCATCTGAAAAACCCTCCATTTTCTTAGAATTTATAGAGAAAAAGCTAGAAAAAAACTTGAATATTCTTCTTGCCGAAACGGTCAAGCCAAATTGTTCAATATTTCACAGAAATAATTTTTTATACCATCTCTCTCAAATTTGTTCGAATGGTTCAAGTTTGGTGAATTTTGGCAGAGATACAGGAAGTTGATCTTAGTCATCTGTCCAAAAAAGCATAAAAAAATGACAATATCTGAAAAGAAAAAGGAGCTATCATCACCAAATTTTATGCCAGTGTTGGTCACATGAGTCATATATGAAATTTAGGTATTGGTGGCGCCACCTGCATTGACCTTTTTTGTACGGGGGTCATTTGTCATCTGTACATTAATCCATAATTTCTCAGGAATAGCAGGAGCTACTATCCCCAGATTTTATTGGAGTTTCACGAATTTGAACAGTCATTTGGCCGAGTAAGCATACTGACATAGTAATCTCAGAAATGACAGAAGCTAGCATTACCATGTATTTTGCAAATGTTGGTCACATGACTCATATTTGAAGTTGCAGATTTTGTGGTGCCACCTAATTGACCTGTTTATTTATGGGCAAAAACCTCATAATTTTATCCTCTTTCAGCTTAAAATGTTTATGATGAAACTGTCAAGTTGAATAGTTCAATTTTTCAAAAGAATTATCCTAGGACATGGTTCTTTCAATCATATCAGAAAAGCTTAAGTTGGTCTTATGGCCATTTTTATTATGTCTTTTTCATACTGAGGACTGCAAAACTGTTCCTCTACAAAATTATCGTTTCAATTATAACTTCTGTAACATTGCACAAAAATTATTCTTAGGTGGTCTTTGTTCAAGTTTACTTGAATGATTTTTGGCAGAATTATTGGACCTTTAACAATAAAAGAACTGCATCTTTTATTGTTCTAGATATTTTGATAAAAAAGTTTATGAATATGTCAGCTTGAAAAAAAAAGCATTTTAGCCAAAGTTTTCAGTACGTGTGAACAGATTTACCAACAGGCCAAGATCATGTCTGTATCTTTAAATAGGTTGAGAAACTGCCAACTGTTTCAGATTTGGCAACAGATCAAGAGTTCATTCAGTGCTGCCAGATATAGGTCAAGAGTTCAATCAGTGCAGCCAAGCACAAGGCATGTGATCACCTCATAGGTGACATGTGAACACCTCATGGGCACCATGTGATCACCTCATGGGTGTCATGCCCCTCAGGGCTTCATGTGGAGCCAATCTGTGAGCTTATGCAATGGGGTGGCTACTATTTCAGATTTAGCAACAGGCCAAAGGTCAGTCTGGAACTATTTATAGCTTTGGCAGACTGCAAACTGTATGTGATTAGGCAACAGGTCAAGAGTTCACTCAGTGCAGCCAAGTATAGGTCAGGAGTTCACTCAGTGCAGTAGCTGCATTCTATTTATAGCGTTGGCAGACTGCCCACTGCATCAGATTTGGCACCTAAGTACAGCCTGGATCTATTTATAGCTTTGGCAGACTGCCAACTGAGTCAGATTATGCAACAGGTTAAGAGTTTACTCAGTGCAGCCAGGTACAGGTCAAAAGTTCACTCAGTCTAGCCAGGTGCAGGTCATGAGTTCACTTAGTGCAGTAGCCTGAGCCAGCAAATTTATCACAGTTCACTCGGGGCAACTGCCTTTCTCACCTAAGCCTGGTCAGCCCCATGCATCAGACTCAAGGTTAGTTTGATGTATGGGCCTGATATTTTGACCGGTCTATTTGTCTTTGATGGCTTTCTCGTTCATAAGACAGGTGTCGCCACCTACAATGACTTTTGCACAGTATATGTGCCTGCTTATTTCTTTAGAGGTATTTGATATATCAGCCTGAAATTAGGCATATTTATACATATCGAATAGCTTTGTCCTATACAAGACTGGTAGTGCCACCTACAATAATTTTTGCACAGTGTGTGTCCCTGCTTATTTCTCAGGAGGGGTTTGATATATCAATCTGAAATTGGGCATATGAATATATATCTGATAGCTTTGTTGTATTCAAGACTGGTGGTGCCAGCTTCAATCATTTTGTTTTGTGTGCACCCATGCCAGAATTTCAGCAGTGATGTTTGTGTGATTGTTTCTTATTCAAAATGTTTATTACTTGCATTGTTCATATACATGAGAAGTAATGGTCCAGCATTGAAGCATTATACCTGGTGTATTTCCCAATGCACAGGTTTGCATCAGGCCTGTAGGCCTTGTTTGATTATATAATTAATCATAATTATTCTTTATCATTATAAGTTAATTTGAAAGTTCTGGTGTAATTTATAATATCAACCTTGATTTACGGGTAACACACCAGCTTGTTTATCATACCCATCTTTTTCTTCTCTATTTGCAAAGGTTTTATTTTTCCATTAATTTCCATTTTTTAAATGTCGCAAATTTAAAACCCTTGCAAACAAAAAGGCAACCCAGTGTATACATTACAAATTTTGGACACTGACAGGACTGGAACTTTGCCCTAGCGGTGCCCTTAATACGGAGGTAATAGATTTTGGTACCTACTTTCAAAGGACGACTGCCTGTAAGTGGCCATAAATAGGAAGATTTAAAGCAAGCAATAAATATGGTATATTTCTTCAGGGACCAGATGGTAGTCTTAATAAAGACATTAGACATGGAAGCTTTGACATTTTTATTATATTACAATATACATGTCAACAGTGTATTGCTCACAACAGAGTATGAGTAAGTATATATATATATATGTGTGTGTGTGTGTGTGTTAGTATATATAGTGTAGTTGTATAACATCAATATCACTTGGTTTGATATGTACAACCAGGCCCTGCATTTCATTCAGACTTACACACACAAATAACATAATAACTTTTCTTTCAATTCCACTACATTTCAGCCATCCTGGTTGACAATGTTATCACATATTGTAGCTTAACTTTCAAACATGTCACAGTGTAAAAATATACTCATATAAACATTTAGGACTTTTATAATATTCTGTGGTATATGCTGTAAGATGCATTGATTATTATAGACTAACATCTTATGAAAGTAAATTAGATCAACAACAGATCTGTTATTTTACATATTCATTAAGACAATCTGTCCATGTACCAGTATGAATGTGTTATCATTTAAAAAATATAACTGTTAATCAGCACAATACATTAAGTATACTAGCCATTCCACTCATCAATTAGCAATAAAAGGTTTCTTTGAAATTCAACCTAACCCCAGTCTCAGTAGCAGAAGCTGAGTATATTTTTGCCTAAAACCCTTGTCTTTTTTTTTTTAGAAAATGGGTGTCAAATTGAAGAATTCCAAAAACTACCTTATAATGTGTAGCTGTTGCTGATGTATGTTTAGGTTTTATAATAATAAAAGTAAGGCCATTCTTCTGAGATTTAATTAAAGAATATTAGAGCAGAAAACTTGAAATTTGTATGGCCACCATGACGGGGAAACAATTATTAACAGAAACAGTTACGACAACTTGTGTTCGACACTTGGGAAAAACGGCTTATAATACGACCAAAATAAAACTATCAGACCTGTATAAAGCTTATTCTCTTCCCTCATCTCATCTACCTTCCTCTCCATATATGTCAGTCTCCTGTAATATCTAGGTTAATGGGGGGGGGGGGGGGTTACCACATTAGCAATATGGTATGTTGAATATGACAGGAGCTGTCTCTAACAGTACTGTAAGGTTACCTTTGTGTATATAATCATGATCGCTGTTATACTTTATTTAAGTACCAGCCAGGCCATATCACAGGCCAAAATAAGTAGCTTTAAAAAGCACTTGGCGTAGCAATTTTAAAAGAAAATCATAGAAAGTACTGTAACCTGGAAATGACCAAATATAATAAAAAACATGCAAAATCCTACATCATAAGAAAGATATCTTGTGTCAACTAAAAAAAAATTTCATCTACTTCATGTACTGTGCAAGAAACAAACTTTACTTAAGTGCAATCTATCTCTGGTAAATGAATCCAGACCGACTAGGTGCGAGTCAGTAAAAGATTAAACCTGATTGTTTATATATCTATAGTAAAAAAAATCTCATTTACATGTATGTAAGTTCTGTATGACCAAGAACATGATTACACATATAAAACATTTTCTTACTTCTAAAGCACATCACATGACCTTGTGAAGCTAACAGGTTTTAGAAAATTAAGTAATGATTGTAAAGTCAGATGAAACTGAAATACTTATAACATGTATATATTGTATAGATGATTTTCTCTTTGTTGTTTTGGACATGAAACTTTGACTGATATAAAAAAATAAAATTTTTTTGTGCATGTTAAAGCAGAAGACATTTTGATTCTATTCATTATTGAAAATTCAAAATTCAAAATAAAACTGGGAAAGGAAAAAAAAACTTCAAAATAGGAAAATGTTATTTACATGTAAACCAGTATATTTATTGCTTGTGTTTATTTAACCTGGAAGTACTTCATGAGGGATATAAGGTTTCACACGCGTTATAAATATAACAGGTGGAGAAAAATTATCATATAAATTTTAATAATTTTGTTTTATGTAACCTGTCATAGTAAAACTTAAGTCATTATGATGATGATAATGAGAGATATTTATATAATTAGTTGCCTCCCTGGTCCATTAATTGAGCTAAAAATCGTGGTCGTGCAGTCTCTGGTCTTGAGAACGCTAATTCCTCTTCTTTTTTTTGTACATAATTATCAGTTTCTCCTGCTGTCATATGAGCTTGAGATGTCTCCCTTCTTGTCAAGGGGGCGCTACTAGGCCTCTCCTTTGGTTTGCGTGACGTTTCTTGAATATCCGGATTGTGCGCTGCCAGGTTTACTAGGGTCCTATTTCTTGTTTCAATCAGCAGCTGTGTTAAAAAAAAAATAACAATTTATAAATGTGCATTGAGACATAAACACTACATGTAATGTTTTTGATGCCCTTGTATATATCAACACAAAAACAGACATCCATCACAGGGCTTCAAGGGACTCCCTATATTCCTTATATGTTCCTAAATTTTTCTATGAAACAAAGTGTCTCCTTTAATTTCAAGCTTTTACAGCATCATCTCCTATATTTTCCTATATTTTTTTATTGCAGAATTTTGTATTAAATATAACTACCAAAACTGAATAATTATTGCAACTCCAGATGATGTGATTAGGTCCCTTTAAGTGAAAAATTACAGTTTGATGAAACCTGCTTCTTGTCTTACAACCATGGATACCTACTCCATCAAAGCTGGTAGAAGTTACATGTTCCTCCCTGTTTGTCTTTCCATTTGTCTGTCAGTTTGGATTCTGAGTTTTTTTTGGGCGCTGGAATGGAGTTCAGGAGAGCTTATACAGAACACCTGACAACAGCATCTGTAGACATCCCAGGAAAAAATTTTTATCACTCTTTATTACTTGGCAACCATTTATCCTAATATTGTATTTCACATATAAATTGTTAGGATTCCCCCTATGATTTGGGGGTCAAAAGGTCTAAGGCACAGACCCTGTTGTTCATGAAGAAGTCTGGTTAATGTGTTTGTGATAGGGTGGTTGCTCCATTGCTAATGCAGATATTTCAATTACTTTTAGTACACTGATAAACAGTGATAATACCCCGACACAGCAATTCAAACTTTTCCGATTTTATAATTAATTAGAACTTTACGAACTAAATTTGTACAGATCCTGACCCAGCTCAGGTTGAAGCTTTGGGATAACTCTTTATAACTCAACTACTACTCAGCCTTTTGTTTTTATATATATATATATATATATATATATATATATATATATATATGTAATATATATATATATGTGTGTGTGTATGTTTAAAAATACTGTTTGGAAACCCAACCAACCCCAATGATTATTGGGTCCAAAGGTCAAGGTCACAGACTCGCCCCCCCCCCCCCCACCCACCCCTTATTTAAGAAGTCCAGTTGAAGTTAAACAACACCCCCTCTAAAACATCCAATCTGGCTGCCTAGCTGGTGGTCATGTTTGAGGGATTTTACTGTATATCTGTATCAGTTTAGATTCAAATATAAACATAGTGCTTCTGTTAATAATACTCATTATATTAACAAGAGTACACTTGGTATTACATGTAATTTACTGCTTTCACCTTCATTGTGCTTTTTGCTGTTTCTAGCTGCTCTGTTCTGACGTTATCTGAGACTTCTTTTTCCGTCAGTAGTTCTCCACACTTCTTCATGTATAACCTCCTGTAAACGGACACACATCAGTGTCAGGTGTCATGTTTCACAAAATTTGAATCATAAGAAATTTTATATTCTGCTGTGTCTGCTTATCAGTTATCAGTTAGGTCACAACCCCAAGAAAAACTTTATGTCCTGTGGAACATGGTCTGAGCCAGCAAATTTTTTATATTTTTTTTTTTTACATTATCATCCATCTGGCATGATACACATTTTATTTTTGCAAGCTTGTCTGGAAAATACAATTAAATATTTGCTTCAATACATGATAAAGTGCATATAATCAATACAAAATTAGTCTCGTGTTTTCTTGCCATTAAGATTTTTATAGGGATTTGAGGTAGGAGCACAAATTAGCAAAATTAATGAGGACCTGGTGCTGAGATCATTCACAATAAAAAAAATAGAATACAGGAAGTCAACAAGTGACTAGGTGTATCCGCCAAAATTAGAGTGGTATGGGTGAAGTGAGGAATGAAATTCAGACCATCAGGGTTAGGGTTAGGGTTGGGCCGATATGTCAAACCAGCCCTGAGATAAAAGCATGCATGTCTGCCATGTAAACATGATTGTTAAGGTGATGCCACATGCCAACTCAAGGAAAATTCTATGCAAGATGTATACACATGGAAAATTTCAGCTTGATATGTCAAACTACTCCTGAGATATGAGTGTTTTTTACTTTAGGCAGATGAACAGATGGACTCCACACAAAAATGGTTGTGGGTCGGGCAACCAAATTTGTATAAGCTAGCTGTAGGGCTATGTAAGATATATACTCATGCACAACTTCTGGCTGAGACATCAAGCGAGTCCTGAGATATTAACATGCAGTGACAAATGTCTGCCATGTAAACATTTTATAAGTGGCGCCACCTGCCATGTCAATGAAATTTCTATCCAAGATGTATACACATGTATGCAAAATTTCATGGGGATAAGTCTAACCACTGCCGAGATGAGTAATTTTTATACAAGACAGACAAACAGATGGACACCATGCATAATTAGTTGCAGGTGGCATCAACAGTTCTGTGTATGATAAAGAGCTATGTAAGATCTATACACATGCTCAATTTCTGGCCAAGTGTTCAAACCAATCCTGAGATATTAGCATGGATGTCTGCCATGTAAACATGTTTATAGCTGGAGCCACCTGCCAATTGAAGAAAAAATCTACCCAAGATGTATACAAATGCAAAATTTCTGGTGGATAAGTGAAACCACTGCTTAGATGTAAGTGATTTTAACCCCAGACAGACACCATGTAAAATAGTTTCGGGGGCATTATCATTTTTGTGACTGATAAAGAACCATGCAAGATCTATACACATGCATAATTTCAGGCCGATACATCAAACCAGTCCTGATATATAAATAGCTGGGATACATGTCTGCAGCATAAACGTGATTGTAGGTGGAGCCACCAGTCATATAAATAAGAAACCTATCCATGCATGATGTCTGTATGTGCAAAATTTCTGATGAATAAGTCAAACCACTGCCAAAATATGAGAGATTTTAACCCAAGGCAGACAAACAAATGGACCCTGTGCACAAATGGTTGTAGAGCTATACTCATACAAGTGATTTTCACCCCAGGCAGACAAACATATGGACACCATGTAAAAATGTGTGCAAAAAGACACACAGGTGGACCCTCTGCAGAGACGAAAGGTCAGAGGTAAACCAAAATGAGTGCGCAGCAGTTCACATGTGACCCAATCATAATTCTGAGTTTCATAAATTCTGGCCAGTGGTTACGGAGGAGTTCTCCAGAAACCCATGAGACTGCAGCTGAAAACATAGTTTCTGCAAAACTCTGTTTTGGTGGAAACAAATATAGCCAAGAAAAACAGGAGCAGTGAATCCATAAAACAATATTTTGGGGTGACCTTAACATAAAAATTTAAAACTGCTGACAATTTTAATTAGAAATACCTGGTACATCTGTTACGTATGATATATAGTATACAGCTATATAATAAGAGGTTCTTTACTTCTCTCACATTTTCAGTCAATTTGAAGCTAAATTTTCTGAACGTCAACATATCTGATCCAAATAGATTCTTCAATGAAAGTTATATACAATGTTTTGAATATACAAATCTGAAAATTATGACTTTTTTTTTCTTTGCATGGTAAAGGAATATCAGGAACTAACATCAGCATAATTATAATCTCTGATCTCTCAGTACATGTCTAACATCTCATATTACATATTCTGTATTGCAGCTATTCATAATAAATAAACTGGTAATAAAAAATAAATCGGAGCTGACCTAATCTCAGCGTTCTGGGTGCGGAGATTGTTAATCTCGTCTCGGTACTGGTCGTCCACACTCTGGACCTTCCTCTGGAAGTCTTGTTCAAACGTAATCAGTCGCACCGTCTAAAAGCAGCATGAGAAACAAACCATAATCAAGTTAACAGTGAAACTAAATAAAACAAGTTAACTATTCTTCAAGTGGAGTTTTTCAGGGCATCTTTTAACTTCTGTATATTCTGGCATATCTGTATCTAAGTCAGTGACTTAAAGTATCACAACCAACAGCTTAGGATGTGAGACCTATGAAGAGATGTAGTTTGTATTCAGGAATTACATGTGACTTTTAATGCCTGAAATATTTATGACAATCTGTAGCCAAGCTTCTATCTCACTTTTTATGTGGGTATGTTGTTAAGTTTGTGATTCTCAAGAGTCTCTGTAGTCATGTCACCGATAGTTATACAAGACTGGGCTTGCAATTTCTGTGACAATTTACTAGGGGTAATGTGGCGTACAGTGTATGAATTTCCCTTGTAAACCTGTGACCTACATTCTCTGACCTCCCTTGTTGAGTTTAAGACTTACAAAGTCAATGAGGTCTCTCTTTCAGTCTGTTAGTTACAATATCTGTGAGCTCTCTTATTTAGTCTGAGGCTTATTGTATGAATAGATTCTCTTGTTTAGCATGTGATTTGTTGTACCTGTGAGCTCTCTTGTTAAGCCTGGGACTTACTGTGTCAATGAGCTCTCTTATTAAGTCTGTGCGTTACAGTTTCAGTAAGTTCCCCCTTGTTAAGTATGTGACTTACTATATCTGGGAGCTCTGTTGTTAAGTCTCTGAGTTGTTGTTAAGTATGTGACTTGCTGTATTTGTGAATCTTCTATCTAAGTCTGTGACTTACTGTTTAAGTTAGCTCTCTGGTTGTCTGTGACTTACTGTTTCAGTTAGCTCTCTGGTTAAGTCTGTGACTTACTGTTTCAGTTAGCTCTCTGGTTGTCTGTGACTTACTGTTTCAGTTAGCTCTCTGGTTGTTTGTGACTTACTGTTTCAGTTAGCTCTCTGGTTATCTGTGACTTACTGTTTCAGTTAGCTCTCTGGTTATCTGTGACTTACTGTTTCAGTTAGCTCTCTGGTTGTCTGTGACTTACTGTTTCAGTTAGCTCTCTGGTTGTCTGTGACTTACTGTTTCAGTTAGCTCCCTGGTTGTCTGTGTCTTACTGTTTCAGTTAGCTCTCTGGTTAAGTCTGTGACTTACTGTTTCAGTTAGCTCTCTGGTTAAGTCTGTGACTTACTGTTTCAGTTAGCTCTCTGGTTGTCTGTGACTTACTGTTTCAGTTAGCTCTCTGGTTAAGTCTGTGACTTACTGTTTCAGTTAGCTCTCTGGTTGTCTGTGACTTACTGTTTCAGTTAGCTCTCTGGTTGTCTGTGACTTACTGTTTCAGTTAGCTCTCTGGTTGTCTGTGACTTACTGTTTCAGTTAGCTCTCTGGTTATCTGTGACTTACTGTTTAAGTTAGCTCTCTGGTTGTCTGTGACTTACTGTTTCAGTTAGCTCTCTGGTTAAGTCTGTGACTTACTGTTTCAGTTAGCTCTCTTGTTAATTCTGTGACTTGTCTACAAGCATCATCATATTGTTTTGTCACTTCTTCTAATTCTGCTTTTGTTTTCTGTAACAAAATGACAACACAGTAATAAAAATATAATATTAATAAAAATACAATAACATTTTCTACAGATCAGATTAATATTCATACATGGGAGGTGGCATTGTAGTATCAATCATGTTAAACTGAGAAATATATTATTTGGTTAACAGATCAGTCACGGTATCATTCTTGTGTGTTACAACACAATCTATCCTCTCCTGGAGTCAGTATGGCAAGTAAGAAGATGAGTGATCAGAAAAAAAAAATTATATTATATTTTCAAGTAATGTTTCTAATTAAAAGTATATGTTAAAAGCAGAGTTCTAGGCTGACAAAAATTAAAAAGGTGGGGATTGATGGTCTGATGGACTGATATCACTGATGATGTCATTCTCAAACGATTTTACACTTTGCCTTCTCGATCTTAACAGCTTTCTTGACCCCTTGGGGAGCATACAATAAACCAGCCATAGCAGGCTCTATCAATTTTTCATTCTACATTTGTCTGCCACCATGGCTAGTACACACTGACTCATGGCCTCATGGTAAAGACTTTGGATAGGAGTCTGCAATAGCAGTCAGAACAGGACGCAAACCCACAACCTTTCAGTGACAAGGCCAGCCCCCATAATCATTACACCACTGTGCTCAATCGGTGCAATTTCAACACACAGACCTCACATGCTGCATACAGACTTAAATTGTTGAAGGTCGGATGTTACCTTACATTGAATGATAGGAATACTGTGGTTTCTGTTTTCTTTGTGAAGGTCATAATTTTGGGATATTCATGAATGTGAAATAATAATGAATAATAAAAAATGTAGAGAATAATAAAACTACCCCATCAACTTTATCAAAACATGGTTCGATAATCAACTTAAGCTGTACCTAATGACAGAACTGGCCAATGCAAACATGCAATACTATTATAAAACATGCAGTAATCACCGGGGATATATCGACTGTGACACAGGTCATAATATAACGGCAGTAACAGAAATGAGTGAGGTATTGTGGAATATATTCTTATTTTGTAATAAATACAAATACTGCTTTGTTTATAATTAAAAGGGTTCTGGTGCCACTGCGAAATGAAACCTCAGATAACGTTCAAAAGGAAGAAAACAAAATTTCAGTCTCATGAATATGAAACCAACAACAGTCCTTTTTCTGATATTGCATCCTGATGATTTACTGCACTGGTTTTGAAAGCTGCAAAATTTAAATTTGTCTGACCAGATTTGTTAATGTGGAAGTAAACTAGGGTCTTCAAAAGTGAAACTGCTTCATGCTCTCACATTAGGGCTATAAGTGAATTTACAGGAAATATTCACATCATACTGGTAACTGGTCATTCAGTTCTACTGTTGTACAAATATGAACAGCCTTTTCCTGCATTCGGTAGATTCTGCGCATACCGTATTTATCATTAAAAAGTTGTGGCAGGCAAGATTCACATGCTCAAAGTTTTGTTGAATTAAGTATTTGTGCATAACTAACAATAACTATGTGCAAATGGAATTTGTTTTGCTATAGAGTAATAACTATCGTTCAAGACTCATTCCATGATATACATGTCTACACTATCTATCACTAAAACTAACTGAACATGCAGTATTATCTATATCTTCTAATATTTATGAGCTACTACACAATGCCTAACAAGAGTGTCCTTCTGACTGAATCAGTGCACATTCATTCAGAATATTTGGTATCTTGAATTATATCATTAAACATAAAATAGTCAGCTATATTGCTTATTAAAACAATAAGGTTTAAACCAATGATTTTTAATTTGCATACAGCACTGTTAATATCCTTCATCACATGTTCAAACATTGTCAGTTCCCCCTCCACTGATTAGACAGCCTGCCTATTGTATCTGAGGGGCAGAGTGGGTCATATAAAAATTTATGATGAAAATCTTGCTAAGGAAACTAAACTTTTTTTTTTATGTCTTTCCATTTACAATAATCATGTCACTCAGAACAAACCAGACCAATCTGTTACGATTCCACCATGTGTGAAAAAAGAATGCATTGTGTTTAAGCAACCCAACTAATATCTCTGCATGTATATTGAACACTGCCCACCAACCGGTATGTTGGATTTAAGATTTTTTCATTTGCAAGTCACATGGAAACTTGACAGGACAGCTTGGAGACAGGGTTTATACTGTTACTTTCCTGCTCTCTTCTAACACTAGTCCATGCATTCCAACTTGTCAATCAAGTGTCCTTTGTTATGTCTGCCTATCAGTAGGCAGCTATAGTAACTCTACCCATTGGACATTGTTCCAGCAAAACTAGCTTGTTAGTCAGGATTGGGTCTTTTCTTATCAATCGTGTTGGGACCACTTTGAGGGTTAGTTTATGGCTGTGCCAGTTACCTCCAATTATGAATCCCTTTTTAACAGCAGTTATGCTACCTGCCTAGGTATATACATTTTTAACTCCATGATTAACCTTATCAGAAACAATGCAGTTTGATCATTTGAAGGTTTAGAGTTGAAATTATAATTCAATTAAACAGTGTTGTTTTACAGTTTTTCAATTGCACAAGAACAAACTGCACTGTCCAGCCCGAATATTTCCCAGAATTAGAAAGCAAACTCAGTACATTGGTTTGTTCGTTTACATTTTCAACTGTGTAAATAGTACCCTTTGAGGATAAATAAGGCTGGGTACAGGAATATTGTGGCAGTATGGAAAACCATTGCAGTGCAATTTTTTTTAAAACTACTATCACAACTAGAAGCATGCTAGAATGATCTAACTTAAATCCTTACTGAGTTGTGTATTCAAGGCTTGTGTTCATGCCTACTAGAGATAATTTGTGCATTTATTAATATACCCTATCGTTACATGCAAATCAGGTCATTATTAAAACCAGAACTATATGGAGAAGAAGTATGGAGCCGAGTTGACTAACTACTTTTATATGTAGTACTGTTGATATAATGCCTGTGTGTGACCACAGATATTATTACCGTATCTACGATCTGACTCCTAATTATAAGTGACCTACACTTAACTCTCCATACAACGGATAAGTTTTCTCATCATCAACCTACAAGAATGTCATCAACAATTTTTATACATCAAACGTTATGGTCACTCAATATCACACTAGCTAACATATGTTGGCAGCCTTGGCTGCATGGCTCTATTGATTGGATCTTACAAGAAAAATAATGCTCCAGGAATGTATCAAATAGTGAATGTATGAAAAAAGTATGAATGAAAACCAGCTAAAGTGATGTGCCAATTAATTGACTATATTGATGATTGGTCTTTTTCTGTCATAAACAATTGAATCAATTGCATTTCTGTATAACTGATCTTAAACAATTATGTATGCACATCAAAAGAAGTCCTATTACCCTGATAAAATATTCTTATCCCATCAGAGATATAAGAGACTTTCTACAAAACAGCCAACAGCATTAAAACCTTTTCCTTTCAGCGTGTTGTAACAGTTTGATTGATTTACTCAGTCAATTTTTTAGATATAATTCTATTTAGCACATTTCATAGTAATATAGATGGTCTATAAAATAATAAAAAAATATTCAATCATTGGTTGTTTATCTATCTTTCAATCATCAACTTTGATTTTACAACCGATTCCTACCACCAATGAAAATCGTTGGTCAGCACGTGGCACGCTCCGCTGAAGGAGAATGAAGTTTATCATGGGATAAAGAAAAGTATATCTTGATTAAACCTGGATTTCAGGTTTTATATGCACAGGACAAAAAAGATAAATCAAGTAGTGATTGAATTCAGTTAAGAAACTTTAAAAGCAAGTCCCTTAGGCTCCAAAGAGAATACAAATTTTAGCATCAGGGGTTCTTGCAGGAATCAAACTAAGGACTTTCTGCACAAAATGCAACATTGGCCTTAACAGCAATGCATAACATCCTACCCCACACTACAACGGGCGTACACACAACTTCTTTGATATTATATACAGTAAACCCTTTGCTTAATGACCATCTCTGTTTAACGACAGCCTCAAAATATGACTTGCTCACAGTCCCTATTCTTATTTGCTCTTTATAACATACCTTGCCTAGACAACCACCTCACAAGTGTGACCATTTTATCCAGGTACTATGGTGGTCATAATTTCAAGGTATTCAATGTTACACAGAACAGTGCCACAGAACATTTTGTGAGAACATATACTGTGGTGTTTTTATATACATTTCTTGTTTAGTATTTTTGCATTAAAATTGGTAAATAAACAGGATAAAGTGTCCACTAACCTCTAGCTCAGCCTCTGTTTCCTTCAACCTCTGGAGATCAGCTGCTGCATTGGAGAACCTCCGTATTAAACTCTGTTCAGGTAAATATACACGATATAATATACACAGTAAGTGTAAAAGTAATATTCTAATCTAAAAGCAAATCAGGAAAAATATATATTCATATAAAATGGTCCAATCCCAATAATATGTGAATGGACCTGTATATTATAATACTTTTTAAGGTATCAATGCTTGATTGATAAAAGATAGCCGCTTGAGCCTATGATGGACACCTTACATTTCTACAAATAGCCAACCCTCATTTTATTGTTTATCATATTATAAATCAGTCACCTAATATAGACTGAAAACTGATATTATAATTCATCCAAAAAGGCAGCCTCAATTCTATCAATAATCAATCACCAAACAAGAAAAGATAACAGACATTAACTTTCCACTAGTAGCAATTAAGCCACAGTTTTACAATCGGGCTGCTGCTGATCAATCTTAGTGGATATGATCATTAATACTTTTTATTGAAACCACAGAAACCCATCGAAATTCAACCAAAAACCACTGGAAATCAATTAATTTCTGTGACATTCCTGAATATTTTACTTGTTTTAACTGATAAATAGCATAAAATAATAAGACAACTATATATAAATAAATATTTGCTGAAATTTGACATTTATTTCTATCCTCACTCCAATCAATCTGGCTGTTGACAATGTTAGTATCAAATTTGGTCATCAGGTGGCGATATATTTTACTCCATTCAAGGACAGTGCCTTTAAATCTCTGGGCATGAGACGGCAACTGGTTTCCATTCAGTAAGTATAAAACTCATATATCTGAATTAGAAATTTTATGATTGACTAAAATTGATTCTTTAAAAGAGCTAAAATATTCAGGAATGTCAAAGAAATTAGCGGCTTTGGTTGATTTTCGGTAGGTTTCTGTGGTTTCAATAAATTTTCGCTGAATAGTTTGAACCATTAAAAATTCTCCTGATTGCTTCATAGACAGTCAGAGAGGACCTTACATCCATTTCTTTCTTGTGTTCTTTCCTCAGGTTCTGTATTTCTGTCTGATGTTCTTTATTTGCCGCTGCTTTCTCGTTATTCTTCTCTGCTATCATACGACTCCCTGAAAGGTTGAAAAGAGTTACAGTTAGATCAATTACAAAAATAGAGCAAATATCATAACACAATTTTTAACATAAATAAATCCAAAATTACACTGACACCAGTTTAAGTTATGAACAAAATATTAAAAAAATATATTTCTTTAAATCAATGATGCAAGGAGCTATAAAGCTTTTTTTTTTTTGGGGGGGGGGGGGGGTATGTCACATTGTAAGACATCAGAGCTACCTTCTTACCACCCCTCTTAACTTTTAGTTATCTGACCTTTTAGTGAGCTACCACATGGAATAGTAGGCTGTCCAGGAGCAAGGTGTAAAATTTATATGTCACTTTTTCCCCAGTGCCTGAATGATCCAGACATCATCCAGGGGCCCTGCAGCCCAATGGTTGAGTGACTTTGACCTGCTGAGGGGCTAAACGTTAATTGAAATGAGGGGAAATCTTTTGATAGTACCCACTGTGATTGTTATAGCTCCTTGACCATCACGTTTAACTAACAGACTGGTAGTATATGTTTCTGCTTAGTAATAACAATCATTCCAAATTAGGACAGACTTTTTGGCCATTTAATGATTTAAAAATTAAATTGCTGTCTTGTTCTATTATATCTGTGGGAATAATCCTACAATACCGTATGTTTTTTACAGTCTCAGGGAGTACAGGTGGACACAAGTTGTTTGTAAAGAATACTGTGGTTGCCTTTTTGTTTGCCATGGTTTTAATTTTGTGATATTTGTGAATGGGAAGGATTCACAAATATTAAACCCTCAGAATAAGATGCCCCACCATGTATGGTGAACAAGATGGGATGATGCCCCACCATGTATGGTGAACAAGATGGGATGATGCCCCACCATGTATGGTGAACAAGATGGGATGATGCCCCACCATGTATGGTGAACAAGATGGGATGATGCCCCACCATGTATGGTGAACAAGATGGGATGATGCCCCACCATGTATGGTGAACAAGATGGGATGATGCCCCACCATGTATGGTGAACAAGATGGGATGATGCCCCACCATGTATGGTGTACAAGATGGGATGATGCCCCACCATGTATGGTGAACAAGATGGGATGATGCCCCACCATGTATGGTGAACAAGATGGGATGATGCATCTGCACAAATGGAATACTTATTACACCTTTGAAAACATGGTTCGTTGATTCGCAACCTAATCTGTGCTTGGTATCTGAACCAGCTCATGCCAACAAAAGCATTAATTATTGTAAAACATGGAGTAATACTGCCTTATTTAGATTTTATAGATTCTGGTGAAATCGTGAAAATGAAATCATTGAAAAAAATTCATATTGAAAAAAGCAAAGTTTAAGCCTGACAAATATAAAGTCTACTACATTATACAGTACCATATACTTTAGATAAACAACACATACTTATTTCATGTAATTTCTGCTGCATCTCCTCTTCATGTTTGATTTTTAAATCGTGCTCCTGTTTTTTCCAGCGGTCAATATTTTCTTGATGTAGACGACTCTTATATGACTCAAACGCACCATGAAGAAACTCAATCTCTCCTCTCATTTTTGCTGCAAAGTGAAAAATAATGTATTCAACAGAAACCATGGCATGCAGGGTTGGAATGTTTCAAGTGGTAAGAATCAGCAAGTTCAGACCAAGTCAACGAGGACAGTAAATGGGGTAAGGTTAATGAAATTGCAGACTTTACCTTTAATTACTTAAAATATTTAGATATTGGATTATTCCAATCCAAGCATGATATGTGCACAAATACAACAAGTAGTAGTCCATAAGAATAAATTAAATGATAAATTCATCACATAACACTGGAGAAAGCACTGCACTAGGTTCAAATTGATACGTGTATATTTCATGTGGTTCAATGTTGAGATAAAACTACCAGGCTTTTTAGCATGCAGTATACTCACATATATACTGGATTCTGCCTTGGCTGAGACTCTCCATTAAGTATACTTACATATATTGGAGTCTGTTCTGGCTCTTGGCATTAAGTATACTTACATATATTGGAGTCTGCTCTGGCTCTTGGCATTAAGTATACTCACATATATTGGATTCTGCTGAGGTTCTCTCCTCTGCCAGCTCCTGTTGATGCTGTAAGGTCAGCTGGGCCAGCTCATCCTCATGCTGTTCGTGGATCTTCCTGTCAACATTAATGACACCAATAAACAGATTGTGTGATTTACAGTGCCATCAGTACAACAAGTCTGCAGCAAAGTCTCTTACAATGGGTTTATATCTGAATTCTGACAGTCACATGTTCTGGTGTACCATACATGCTCAAGAAATAAGAAATATGACTTGAGTTGAAAATGACCTTGTTCTTTAATAAATAATAATTTTTTATACTTAATAAATATAAATTCACAAAGTTTCAGTGGCTTGAGTGAAAATATACCAATTTTCTTTAGTTCTCTAACCTGTTTAGTTTATAATGACAGGACTGCACTGAGTGGAAAATAATTTAGATTTGTACTCTATGCTATAACAGAGCAGTGGGCTGTAAAAGCGCAGGGAACCAACAGGGGTTTTGATAACCCATACATACAGGACATCTGTGGGACTCCTAAATATGTTAGCAATATTGTTTGTAGTCAGATCTCTTGCCAGTGGTGTAATTTCTAATTCTGAGGATAATATATATTTTAATAATGCAAACACTTCAAGCCTGTTTTAGTTACATTTAATGCAATATTTATTTATGTACGAGACACAGACACTGAATCGGACAAACCTAGGTAGGTAATATGGCTGCTGTTAAAATGTACGCAGAAACAGGAGGTGACAGCAGTATAGCCTTAGTCAACTTTCCATTCTGTTGCCCTGGTCCGAGTGAGGGCGTACGTATTGCCCTGATGGCTGTAGAGGGCGGGGTCACTTACTGCCTTGAGATAAGCAGATAAGCTAGGGGTCACCTGGTAGGATATTCCATATATACCCTCAATAGACATACCCCTCTAACTCTATGTGTGGACTTAACCATTGTTGCCCAGGCATGTGATAAAGCAGGCAGCCTTTTGGGCCAGAGAGGTGGCATAGAGTTACCTTACCAGGTAGGCAGGCCTAGAGTGTAGACCTCACCCTATGGTCATTAGGCAAGTCACTTAATTAGAAACCAGGGTCTCTGCATATAAAGAAATGGATGAAGTTAAGTGCCGGCAAAGTTGTATAGCCTGTAACTCTCAATTATCTTTATCATTAAACATTTACCCCCGTGGACTGGCAGTATTGTCATGTTTTGGCTTTGTAATAACAACCATTCGGAATTCGGACACACTTTTGAGCTGTTTGGTGCTTTTAAACTTAATTGTTGTTTTACTTTATCTGTTTGAGAAATCCAGCAACCTGATGACAAGTGGGCATGCATTGACTGACTACTAGTGACTAGTGACATAAGAAAGGAGGAAAGTTGCACTGGGTTAATAAGTAAAATCTGGTGAATTCCTTTGCTAGGAGTTTATAAATGAAAATTGGCCTACAATTATATTAAACAAGCAAATTTGCAGAATTAATGTCCCAAGCTTTGGACTCCTGTTGTCTTTCAAGCTTGATAAGCAACCAAAATTATGACATGTGGAGAACTATGACATGTGGAGACATCTGCAGGTGAACATAAAAACTAAAACATATTGAGAAATAGGACCAAAATCCACTATGTCATGTGGAGACATCTGCAGGGGAACATAAAAAGAATTTGGACCAAAATTTGATAATTTTGTTTTTGAGCTGGAGAGAATTATATTTTAGATACACACTACAAAACCAATCCCAACTAAGGTATACATGAGAGCAATCACTGACCCAAATTTGAATGAAATCAGATAATATTTTTGAAAGTTATCGCACAGAAACAAACCTGATGGATGGACGGACAGACAGACAGACAGAGGGACAGCTAGACAAACCCACGGAAGTGGGGGACAAATCAAAATGTTAAGATATAAATTCATGAAGGAACAAGTAAACTTACTGTACAGTTTTTTTATGTTTAACTGTCATGTCATTTATGGTTTCCTTCAGCTGTTCAGCTGCCTGAAAGTATAATTTAATAGTGACAGAAATGTTACCATTAAAACATGCAACCATATGAACAAAGGGCTGTTATGATATCAAGTCAAACACAGCATTGGTGTCCATAAAATCCTCCTGTAACTGAAGTTCATGATATTTTATAATCAGGCAGAAACCAACATCTGACTTGAAAACTCGCCCCGCTGCTTTACATCCTGCAACATGAACCACTCTTTATGGCTCTATGAAGATGCAAACCTTTCCATCGTTTTTGATAAGGCCTCATGGCCCACAAGTATGCTGTCACTTGACATAAACCAGACCAATAATTAGCTTTTTTACCTTACTTTCTAACAACATCTACCATCATTGTGCAAGAAAATTCCATTTCAAACCAGCATATTGGTAAATCCATCTGCATGTTTGTTGAATTTCTGACCACAAGAGTACAAGCATGGCTCGCACTAGTAACTTGATGCATAATAATTATACCCAACTTGTACTTGATACTGGAAATGACTCGTACGATTAAGACAGATTTTCAGTTTGATTTGTGGGTTCACATGTATTCTTTTGGTTGAAATCATCACTCATTGTCTAATGTGACTGTAATTGGCTTTTAACCACTATGTGTATATTAATGCAACAGGGTGGATGAATGTGCAGAATATTCCCCCTTATGGCTTGTACAACAATTCAAGTAAGGCTTACCAGCCCAGTACATAGGTAAATGCTTACTGAGTAGTGTATCCACAGCTAAAATAAAACATGTAGGGTGAAACTAATTGGTCAGAAATCAAACACACAGCATCTGACTACTAGATATTTATCTGGAAATAATTCTGAATTGAAATGGTTAGAAAATAAGTTTTAATGAAGAATCCTGGCTTGGAATCTAAACTATGTTGAGTGTTGTATAATGTATCATCTTGAGGAAAAAATTTCATGATCAGTACACGTTTCATGGGATAAAATATATATACTACAACCTAAAAATAGTATTTGTTACATCAACAAAAGTTTGAATTAATGTGAAATTTACTAAATATATGACACACAAATAATACATGTGCACTCTTATAAAACTATCTAAAATTTATCAGTAAGGTCTTCACATTAGGAAAATAATTTAAGTTTTAAATTACTACTTGAAGAAATGAGGTCATGGCGACCTTGTTGCACAAATGGTAAGAGATTTTGCGATGACCTAAATGTATGCAAAATATCAGATCAGTAGTTAGACTTTTAAATGTTCTGAAGCTTGTTCTACAGTTGGCCGAGCTATAAATAGCCAGTTGGAATATACACAGAAAACCAGCGAAAACCACCCATAATCAACCAAAACACACTAAAAATCATCTAAGCTCTTTAACATTCCTGAATATTTTAACTGTTTTAACCGATAACTAACATAAGATAATAAGATTAATATATATAAATTAATACTATTCTGAATTTGAGATTTATTTTTCTCCTGTCAAGCTGCTTATGGCAATGTTAGTGACTGATTTAGCCAACAGGTGGCAATATCTTTCACTCAGTCCAAGTCCAAGGCACCAGGCACATACTGAACAGGAAGTATAAAAATCTTACTACTGATTTATAATTTTTATTATTGACTAAAATGTATCCTTGTTTTAGAATATTTTAAAAATTAAAATAGTCATAAGTATATTAAACTTTCAAATTGTGAAAGAAAGAGAATATTTTATTTTATATTTTAATAATTTTATGTTAGTTATCAGTTAAAATGACTAAAATATTCCAGAATGTCAAAAATTGTTGTAGATTCCAAGTGCTTTTGGTTGACTTTCTGTACTAACTTTCTGTGGTTTATGTGATTTGCCTGCACCCCTACAAGCTGTACCTGTAAACGCGTCTGTCTGTGTTCAAACCTCTCCTCTTCCAGGAAGAGCTGGAGATCAGAGATCTGCTGCTGCAGCTGGTCTATCAAAGCATCCCTGAGGATAAATCAGAAATGATGATACAGTAAACCCTCACCTAATGACAACCTCGGTTTAATGACAACCTCATAATAACGACCACTTTTTTTTACAGTCTGAATTCTGTTTTGCTCTTTATATCAGACCTCACTTAGACAACCACCTCGCAAAAGGCTACCTCTTCATCAAGGTCCTAATGATGGTCACAATTTTGAGGTTTCACTGAATGACAGAATAAAAAGAATACAAATTCAGTAATGGATTTTTAAAAACAAACAAAAAATATGTATAGAAATAAACATACAAGGAGGGGAAATGTGATTTTTTTCTACAAACGCACATTACTTGAGCTCATATAATATTTTATACAGTAGATCCTCAATAATCTGAACACATTGATGTTGGGTTTTAATCTGCTCAGATTAGTGAAAGAATATTGTATAAATACACACAGGGCTACATCATACACAGAAAACTTTTGAAAATAAACATAACATAATTAATTACTGAGATAATCAAGTATTAATTAACACTTTCACACTTGGAAATGCAATCTAATTATAATCAAGATAAATGGATTTTCAGATTGGTGATATTTGCATATTAAAGGTGGTGGTGGTGAATATTTTGAGTTTCTGAAGATTTATAGTTTTATGTGGAAGTGAATTACATCAACACTGTGCTTCACTCGGAGTGGTGTTACTACTTTAAGCAATAAACTAAAAATATATATTCTCAGGTTGGTAACTTTGGCCAGGTTTGTCCAGGAAGGGGTTTCCATTGGCCTTAAGTTCACCCATAGACTGGAAATACCATCCCAATTTTTTTATAGACAGCACACATAGACGCTCGAAGAAAATTCCCAAATAATGTAAAATACCTCAGGATTTATGAGGAAAAGTTGTCCCTTAGAACACATTATGCATCAATACAGACACTTCAAAACCAATACAGGAGCATTTCTGAGGCATGAAAACAGTGGGCTAATCCAATCAATTATAATATACCTATTTTTATATACCTGTGTATAATTATCTTCTTTTTCTCAGTGCATCATGGACAGGGTGCATAAATGTCTGAATGTGGCTATTAATAGACATGTGGTTTATAAATTTATGTTAGTTGCTATGTGTACTGTACAGCTGTGTGATGTGTTGTGTGAGGTTAATACCAAGTTGCATAATCAATACCACATATATTCAACATTAACATTATTTTCCTTCAAACAATAAACTCACCAATAGTTCTTATTTCAGACACTTCCAGTCTGCCAGCTAGGTCAATGTGTATCCAGCAAGTCCAAGCTTTTCTTAGATTACTTTCTCTAAGTATTTTACTCCCAACTTTCATTTCTTCTTTCAAAGCAGCAAGTCAAATGTAGGCATCACTTTCCGATGTTCCTTCTATTAATCTTATTATGTGTTCTCTCTCCAAATTCATCTTGATGTAGCCATGAACTTTAAACTGCCATATTAATATCCAGCTCAATTGTAAATATATAGCTATTGCCTAACCCCAGTACCATGTCTCTGTCATCCTTTATTCAGATGAAGTAAAAACATGTTCCTTTACATAGCTCGCCAATAAAGGTTAATTTTAATGCTGCAGACTTCAGATTGGATGAAGCTTCTTGCATCACTGAGCCAGCTTCCATCATTTAAATTAATGTATCATACAATGAGCAGCAAAGTCACTAGCGATTTTGTCATTCTGAATAGCTCACATCTCCATTAGTATCTCTAAGGTATATTTTCTACTATATCATTTCCTGTAATTTGCTATCCGCTTTGCATATTCCTTTATTGTTGAGTGGACCACAAAGGACAACTTGAGATAAATCCTACAAGTTCCCCAATTTGATTAGAATACATTAGTTAAAATATACTACACATTTACTTTCAGTTCTACAGATTATTGTTATCTTCTCACAAACCGTCTCTGTGATAACCATTTCTGAGATAAATAAACACTCATGAACTGTATTAGGAACTGTGACTACAACATGAGCCAGACTCTGACTATAGTACAGATGTGACTACAACAGGAGCTGGACTCTGGCTATATTATAATTATGACTACAACAGGAGGTGGAGAACTTTGACTGTAGTATGGATGTGACCACAACAGGAGCTGAAGGACTTGGACTATAGTATGGATGTGACTTCAACATGAGGTGGAGAACCTGGACTATAGTATGGATGTGACTTCAACATGAGGTGGAGAACCTGGACTATAGTATGGATGTGACTTCAACATGAGGTGGAGAACCTGGACTATAGTATGGATGTGACTTCAACATGAGGTGGAGAACCTGGACTATAGTATGGATGTGACTTCAACATGAGGTGGAGAACCTGGACTATAGTATGGATGTGACTTCAACATGAGGTGGAGAACCTGGACTATAGTATGGATGTGACTTCAACATGAGGTGGAGAACCTGGACTATAGTATGGATGTGACTTCAACATGAGGTGGAGAACCTGGACTATAGTATGGATGTGACTTCAACATGAGGTGGAGAACCTGGACTATAGTATGGATGTGACTTCAACATGAGGTGGAGAACCTGGACTATAGTATGGATGTGACTTCAACATGAGGTGGAGAACCTGGACTATAGTATGGATGTGACTTCAACATGAGGTGGAGAACCTGGACTATAGTATGGATGTGACTTCAACATGAGGTGGAGAACCTGGACTATAGTATGGATGTGACTTCAACATGAGGTGGAGAACCTGGACTATAGTATGGATGTGACTTCAACATGAGGTGGAGAACCTGGACTATAGTATGGATGTGACTTCAACATGAGGTGGAGAACCTGGACTATAGTATGGATGTGACTTCAACATGAGGTGGAGAACCTGGACTATAGTATGGATGTGACTAAAACATTAAGTGGAGAACTTGGACTATAGTGTGGATGACTTCAAGAAAATTAATCAGCCATGATATGGATGCTACTGTTGTTATCAATATCACCGTACACTGTCTGTGTGTCACATGGTGACCTTGAAGAACAAGTACTACCAAGGGACTGTCCCATGGTGTTATTAGTATAATGGTCACCAAGACAACTAGCACTTACAAAATATATGAAGATGACTCTGAAAGTGAAAATGGCCAAGATTGCCTGGTTACATGTGCAGTGCAGAAATCTCATTAAGAAGTTAAGTGTACCACATCTCCCTTGCATGGTTACCACAACACAGAAATCTCACGAACAAATGGACTTGGCCATGGTTGCCATGGTAACCACAAAAGATGACACCTACAGTACCTGGATTCTGTCAAGATCACCAAAATAAAAAGTATTTCATAAAGTGAGTGTAGGCTTATTAGCTAATAGTTGTGACTGCATTCCAGACAGAGTCAGTGACACCACAACCATACCAAAATCAACGCTAGCTACATTTGAAACATCAACAATGGTTAAATATCAGACTTGTAAATATAATACTGCATGTTGTCAGACCAGTGGATGAGTTGGGTAACAGTTATATATGTCTGGTGATACATATGTATTTGATCAACTTATAAACCAGTGCTTTACAACAATGTGACCATGCACAATTGATTGATATGATAAGACTGTGATATAATTCACTGAAATGTCACTTTTAGTTGGCAAATCATGTGTCTGACTGAAACTTTGCAGGCTGAAGCTATGCAGGTTGATTATATGTACACCAGCACTTGAATATCTAAAATAAAACTATACATATCCACATCTACAAGAAAATCCTCAACTGGCATACCCTCCATATGTTGACTGATAAGTTAATATATATAATGATTTCTGAGGTTAGTCCACACCTGGGTTTATCATAAATTATAGTCAAGAGCACTAGTCAGTCCTGACTGTTTCTGTCTGACCTATGCTCCATCTTTCTCTGTCTGGTGAGTGTTTTGTTTGTTTTATGTGAAGGACTTTTCGGAGCAGACCTCGGCTCCCCCTCGACAGATTCACTGTTCTTCTTCCTCAGTTTATTCTGCGGCGTAATTTTACTTGATGCTGACTGTTTTGTTTTATTATTCGCAGACTTTGCTCTATTATTAGACCCCACTCCTCTCCTGTCAACAGAGTTCTCTTTCCTTAGTCTGCCTGACTTAGAATCCTGTGATACGTCGCTGCTTAGTCTGCCAGATCTAGAGTCACTGGAGTGATCTCTGCTTAGTCTGCCAGATCTAGAGTCACTGGAGTGGTCTCTGTGAAGTCTGCCAGATCTAGAGTCACTGGAGTGGTCTCTGTGAAGTCTGTCAGATCTAGAGTCACTGGAGTGGTCTCTGTGAAGTCTGCCAGATCTAGAGTCACTGGAGTGGTCTCTGTGAAGTCTGCCAGATCTAGAGTCACTGGAGTGGTCTCTGTGAAGTCTGCCAGATCTAGAGTCACTGGAGTGGTCTCTGTGAAGTCTGTCAGATCTAGAGTCACTGGAGTGGTCTCTGTGAAGTCTGCCAGATCTAGAGTCACTGGAGTGGTCTCTGTGAAGTCTACCTGACTTTGACTCTTTGGAGTGTCCTCTGCTAAGTCTTCCTGGCTTGGCATTACCAAGTCTGTCTGACTTCTTTGAGTCACCAGCATAGTCAGACGCAGAGCCATCTAAGTTGTCCTGACTTAATTTCGGTCCCTTGACTGTTTTTGTTGTCCTCCTGTCATAGTCAGCAAATTGATTATTATAGTGTTCTTCATTAGCTCCCGGGTAGATGTCACATTGATCTTGCAATGACATATCTGCATAATTGCCGAAACCTCCATCTTGAACATCTATATTTGGTACACTGTACAAGAGTTGATCCCGATGTGTTTCAGTATTATCACTATCACTGTCATCAGGGCTTCTTTGTTTGTTCCTACTGCTACCCGAGCCATCAAGTTGGTTCTGCCTGCTGGCACAATCTGATACAACAATCCTTGGAGCTACTCTGTGATGCACAAGTTCTGGTAAGCTGAACTGTTCAATGACATCACGGCCATCTAAGCGATCCATGCTAACCAGGGCTGGACGGTTTATGACTTCGCACATATGTTTTGGCATGTGATTAGGTGCCCTTGGACTGCTGTGACCTCGGCCAGATGGATGTGAATTTCGAGTCAGATCTGCAGATTTGCTCACATGACTCCGTGGTGATGTATGCGGTAGATTTTTACACGGTGATGTAGCTGGCCTGTTTACCTTCCGAAGACTTAGTTTTTCCAGTTTACATACATGGGTCAGATGCATTGCAGCAGCGTGGAATGACATTGGTGGGGAGTATTTTATGCTTTTGAATGCATCTGATGAAACTGACATGGACTTCTTTTCACTGAATTGAACATTTACATCCTCAGCATCATCGCTATAGTTACTGTCATCTTCATCAGTTGAAGAAGATGATGTACTACTTGAGCCTCCTGTTATTAGAATCTCAGGCTTCACAGCTCGGCTTTCCCTAAACTGAGGTGCTGATGCACATCTGTTTTTCTCCTTCATCTGTAGAGAACTGTTCTGTTTGGCTGCTTGCTTCCTCTTCATGCGCTGCCGCTTGACAAAATGCATGCCAGGAGGACATGAGGTTGCTCCATGGAGTCTGTTCATCAGCTCACGGTGGTAGGGAGTGATGTAGCGATTCTGTAACTTTTGCAGATAACAATTGAGACCATCGGGTGGTTTTACATTCTGTATCTTCAGTGTGCCAGTCCTTGGTGTACAACTTTGTGCCCTGGCCTTGGTGTTCCTGTGAACTTCCCCAATGAATACGTCATCTGAGTCCTGGTCCCGATCCACCAATGATGACTGCTCATTGGCCAACGTGGCTGTAAAACGTTCCATTGCTGCCGCACAGCTACTCGTACTGAGAGTGCTGTCTGTTGAGAACAGGCGGCTTCCTCGTCGTCCTTGGATCTCTCCCCGACTCCTGCTGTGTAACATCCCAGATTTAATCCGTCTGGCTGCTACTGGTGCTTGGCCGTACGAATAGTACATACTCGTTACAGGTGCGGACTGAGGTCTGACGTGGCGGTAAATCGCTGAGGTCATTTCAATATTGGGTGTTGTGCATCTCTCACTAAAGTTATATTTGTTGTTTTTGACAAACCGGTGCTCCGGCGGCTTATCAGACTTGAGAGGAGGCGGTGCCCTCTTGTGGTCAACATTCCTATATCGACTTGCGACTTTATTTTCAGGTCTCGGTTTCACTTCCGTAGTTGCTGGTGGCTGGCCCTTTTGTCTTTTGTATACTATATGGTGCATGTGTCTTTGATCCCCCGGTGCTGACGATCTTGCGTATTTGTCGTACTCTCGAAAATCAACCACATCCAGCACTATAGGCCTTGGTGGTGGCTGGGTAGCTCCATTTTTCTGAGCTTCAATACTACTTTCTGATTGGTCAGGTGCTTGAACACATGATTTAGTCTCATCATCATCATTATAGGCAGGGATACCAGCCTCATGTTCACATTCTTTACATGATTTCACATTCACATCTCCGAGTTCGGAATGAATACTATTTTCAATATGTCCTGAATCCACAGAATTTTTATGAGAAAAATTCCCCTGCATGTTATCAGACTGTTTATCTTTGTCGTCATCTTGAGCCGTCTCCACGTTTCGGTCAATAGATTCTGAGGCATTGTTTTTGGGAACATCTTCGTTCTGTTGCTCGCTGTCAACAATCACACCTGTGCTGCCCTCTGTGCTACACTGGCTCTGGTATTGTACATTCGGAAACATTGCAATAGACTGGTTATCATGACACAATGAGTCAGGTCCCGAATCTTGCTTGCCCAGTAGCGAAATTGCTGATTGTCGACGGAAATTCTCCAATTTTTCCTTGATTGTGTTTTCCTCATCAGAGCTCTCATCCACATCAGTGTCTAACATTGAGCTCGTCTGTCGAAGCATCTTGGGGTTGGCTCGGCAAAGTTTAATCAATAACGTAGGTGATATCACTAAGGGACGGTTGCCTGTGTCAGATTTCAGCTCACTGTGATGGCAGGCAATGCAGCACAAAGAAATTGATGGACGGGTGTATTAACAGTACATGGGTACCGGGACAGATCATGATTACAGAACATTAGAGGTGTCATGCAGATAATTGACAGGCATTGTGTACAGTGCAAATTGCAAATGGGAGACAAAAACAGGTCACCATCAAGTTTCCAGAGAGGCAAGGAAATAAAAACATAAATAAAATCAGTAAGTTAACAAGAATATGTTCTGTTTCATATACATATCACACTGAATCATCTGTCTAATAAAGTCTAAAAATAAGTTTACCATGTATTATGAAATCAGTGCTAAAGCCTTATATAGAGTGCTGGGATTAGGTACTTTCATGGATTATAAACAAATTACTTACCTTTTAAACTTTATCAAAAACATATATGTATATGTAAGAGTGTGTGAGAGAGAGAGAGAGAGAGAGGAGAAAGGAATATATACTGAGGTAAGATAGATTAACTGATAATATTTAAAAAAATATTCAGGGTAAAGAATTCAAAATTTAGTGATTTTTGTTTACCTTTCTGGTGACCCTCTTCTTATACTGAAAATATAGGAAACGTTTCTTAATTATGACCCGAACAAAATTACACTGGCTTTTATGAAAAAGAAACATGGAATATTAATAAACCTTTGCAATAACACCACAATTCAATTGTTTACACAGGGTTTTAAAATTACACATAACCCTGGCACAATAACACTGCAGTCTCAAGTTCATCATCCTAACCATTATTATTCCAAATTGTACTGAGACACATCCCTGCAAAACCTTAGCAGATTTCCCTCTCAGATAAAACAAAACAACACAGCTAATTTGGTTTTACCAAAATGGCCAAAACTTGTCGAAATCCAAATTTGGAATAGATGTTGTTATTAAGCTAGAACATACTATACTGCTGGTCATTTGGTTAAATGTGATAATTATACAATCATGGCCAGTACTTCCAAAAGGTTTCCACTCTACTCATGCATGGCTTTTTAGTTAGCACTTCATAATGTCTTATAAGAAGCAGTCATATCAGCCAGGTTAATGTTCTCTTCACCACTGGCTGGATAGAGGGCACCCTACATCTCTTCTGTGCTCTAGACACCAAGTGGAGCCACTCACATTCTACTCAGTAGTCGGGGCCCACTTCTAGGGCCAGCCCATGGTGATATAGGGAGGAAGAGTGGGTGAGTCCATTATAATGTGAGAGGTCTGGTAGGTAACTCTGTTGTCTTACAACCTTGACCAGATCTGGGGGAATGTGAGATCAGGGACCTGTTGCAATAACATTTTACTGGACTTAAGCCCAGTTGGGGGCCTAAATACCATGATTACAATTGTGACGTCATAATGGTTACCATGGTGACACACAGATGCCCCTGGGCTTAAGTCACCTACATGACTTAAGTCACCTTATTGCAACACACCCAAGGTTCAACAACATGAGAGGCTCACAATCTGGCAGTCACATGCTATTCATCCAAAATATTACATCACCAGGAGAACTGAACTAAAGGATCAAGTTATTCCACAATAATATCAATCAAAAATGTATACCTGGTTTTCTCCTCAAAATCTGGGTCAAAGAAGTCTTCTGTTTTGATGTGCATGGCGATCTTGCTTTTACTTTTGGAGAGGACATAACCTGGAGCAATGACCTGGGGAACCAGAGGGGGCTGCAATGTTGATAAGAAATTATACATCATGTCTATAATTATTATTGCTATAAGAAAAACAAACCAACTGCAAAACAAACAAACACAAGAGAAAACATAACCGCCTCCAAGGAGGTGTAATACAACAGCTAAAACTAATCATTAATTTACCTGTAAAGCCTTTATGTCTATCATCAAATAACCTTTTTCATTATAAATGTGTTCAATGTGATCCATATGAGAAATCAAAATGAACTCTGTGGCTTATATTCCCTAAGAAAAATAATGCATAATGAAAAATATTCCCAAAATCATTAAATACTGTTAAAAAATATCTAGCAAATCCCAGTCAAATATGCACAGAATTAAAGATGCATGTATTCCAGGTGTCATTATTCACCATGTATTCTTTGGAAATGAATAATGATAAATGCTATTTTCAAATAAAAATCTACACTTTTTCTAAATATTTGATGATGATTCTGAAACATTTGTCAGTCCAATGCTACTTTCAGGTAGTAAATGTGACCATATATTGGTGAAATTTAAGTTGTGTACGGCTTTCAGGAATGTAGGGGATAAGCATTTGTGATGCTTATATTCTCTTTTGGATGATTGGTTCTGCATGTCCGAGCGTCCTATCAAATGTGCAAATTTTTTACTCAGAAGGACCCAGAGGATCAAAACTGGCTCTTGTCATTGACTACTGCCCACTACCTTAAACAAATAAGTCAAATCATTTACTGACAAATTAAAACTGGCAATTATACAATTCACTATTATCAGATAACCATATAATGTAATGATAAATAACCATACAATGATCCAAAGATGACAGAAAATACTAAAAAATATTAAATACCACAGCACCATCAAAATCTGATATAAATATAACTGTCTTCTCGGGATGTTCCAAAACCACACTACGCCTTAATCTCAAAAATGTTTGCCTGAGCATACCAGACTCCTTTTTTTCTTTGTTTTGAAAGTCATGGTTGTCACCAGACAATAGGTGACAATATGTACGGTGTTTTGTATCATAGTTTAACGAAGTCTGTTCTCTATTGATATTGACGTGAAGCGTCATCCTAAAGCGTTGACAGGTCTTGATTGTATATATATATTGTGTATTCTTGTATGAAATCCCATCGGCTATCAGCTGATTTATCCGTGTCACGCATCGTGTGTATTATTACATTTTGTATGTGAGTTGCCATGGTGACGCTAACAGTCAAACTAGGTCACATATATCCTTATATGGGACACTTGAGAAATAAGCCAATCAGAGAACCGGATTGCCGTACACAGTGAACAGGCGATTGTGACGTCAGACTTCAAGAAGAGACGCTGATCGTTGGTTCAGTTGGGTCTTGAAGCTTGAGGTGGCAGCACGCACGCACGGGAATAGGAACATTGAAACGCCAGGAACGGCATAGAAGCAAGCTTCTACATGAGGCAAGGACCCAGCTCATGAGAACTCAGCCGTGCTGCCGACAGAGCTTCGTATTGGCGATAAAGTGAAAGAGCGCTCGTCACCTGCCGGCCTAGTTCAGCTTGACCTAAATACATAACCGCCGTAAGCCGTGAAACCTTTGCTACACGAGCAAGGTCAAGGACTCTAAGCTCTACGTAAACAAAGAGCGCTATTGCATTCATGTGAACGTAAACCTACCCGGGTCGCAGACAAGCAAGATCAGTTGAAGATTGCTAAACTCAGAAAGACTAGATCTATATGGTACTAACCATATGCTAGATTCTACACAAAACAGTAACCAGAGATCTCTGAAGGAACTGGACTTTATGGTTTTTTTTATACAAACCATGGACTCAGTAAAATATCCTGTAATTTTAATGTGAAGAACTGTCGTATTGACACATCAACGCACACACTCACATTGGTGTCTCTGTAAGTATTGTCTTGAATTATATTTGTGAATTTAACCTGATGTCTCATAGTTTCTATTGATCTAGGTGTATGATTGTCTGGTATTTTAATACACGTCCTTAAAAGAACCTGGAAATGTCACCTGTAATGGCCGGGATCTAATTTCTTGATGAGTGAAATCAAGTGGCGAGCGTAAACCCATCGTATGGTTTTATAGGATATATCCGTTGTAAAGTTTTCACGTTAAGTTAGGGGTGACATTGTATGGCGAGCGTGCCAGGATATAATTAGCCTTAAAAAAACTGGCTAATTACAGTAAGTTTCAGAAGTTTTGAACTGAGAAAACAGTACTGAAACCAGACATTCATATACTCAAACTAGAGTTGATCTGAATTAATAATTGGAAATGACACCAAACTGATGTTGTAGTGTATACTTGCACAATGAAATTACCCCACTGTTAGGAGTTAATATTTATTCATTGAGAATATTACCTGAAGCACAACATTGTTTCAAGATCGGCATATACCTTGTAGATTTGGCTAGAACACATGCATGTTTTGTGAGTAATGCTAGTTCAGTGATACCTGGACATCATTATTGGGTTGATATAAACCCAGATTAGAGTGAAAATTTTTGATGTTGTTAGATACGCCCTGGTATAATTTTTTCTACACTAGTTTGTGATTGGTCACGTGGTAGGGTCTCTTGACAGGTAAGTTTACCCCTCCCGATTGGCATGGTAATCATAGGTGCATGGTGTTTATTGGTATCTTGATATCCATCCGTCCATCCGTCTGACCCTTCGTCCGACCTTCCGTCCGTCCGTCCGTATAAGTAGATTTTGATGCGTAGAGCTACCGTAGTGTTATTGTACGGATACCGCCGGTTCGTTAGGTTGGCTTTAAAATTACGTATTTACGGATTTTTAAGAGCGGATATTACTAGATACTGGAATCTTACTAGGTTAGAGCGTTACCATGGAGTCGTTAGAGTCACTTGTTAGATGCGGACAGGCCTTGGGGCTAAAGGACCAGGCTTTACAAGATTATGTTGAGGCTAGACGGCGTGCGGATGAGGAACGTGAGGAAAGAGCTAGGCAACGTGAAATAGAGAAGGAACAGCGGGAATTAGAGCGCGAGCGAGAGGCTAGAGCCCACGAATTAGAGGTTCTAAGGTTAAAGTCTGACTCTGGGGTTAAAGAAGAGAGAAATAGGGATGTATTCCCGAAAATCCAGCTTCCACCTTTCGATGAGGCTCACGATCAACTAGATGCGTTTCTTGAGCGATTTGAACGATTAGCTGTATGTCAAGGCTATGATAGGGAGAATTGGGCGTTACACCTGAGTCCGTTACTGCGGGGTAAGGCGCTAGGGACTTACACACAGTTATCGGTTAGTGAGGCCATGGATTACGATAAGTTAAAGATAGCCTTGTTAAAGCGATACCAAATGACCGAAGAGGGTTATCGACACAAGTTTCGGACTTGTAGGCCTGAGCGAGGCGAAACGCCGAGTCAGTTTGCGGTGAGACTGAGTGGATACCTAGACCATTGGATAGGGATGGCAAGGGTCGGAGGTGACTACGACGGGGTAGTTAACCTGTTGATGTGTGAGCAGTTCGTAAACTGCTGTAGTAGGGATCTCTCTATGTTTTTGAAAGAGAGACGGTGTCGTGACTTTGATAGTATGGTAGACTTAGCCGAGAGTTATACGGAGGCTCACGGTGTACACAGCCTTACAGCAGGTCCTCGTTATGGCAATAATGTGCCGCGTGCAGCGCAACCGGTATCTCAGCCTAGAGAGAAGCGAGAGGTTGAGCGCAGTCCGGGCGGTCAGACATTTAAGCCATCAGGAGGCATCAGATGTTATTTATATAATGAACTGGGACATAAGGCGCGGGAATGTAAGACTAGTGCCCGGTCGAGGCCTAGGTCTTCCCCTCAAGTAGGGCGTGCTGCTGGCGATCAGCAGAGGTATAGGACTAATTTTAGCCCCCCGTATAACCCAAAACAGAAACCGGAGACTATGTCAATGGCAGTAGTCGAGGCGGAAACGGAGACAGTCGGTGCGGTGAAACCGGAAGTAGAGAGTCCGAGTCAGTCGTTAGGATTTGCTGCCCAGACAGAAGGCGGAATCTCGTTACCTGTGTGTGAAGGGCTGGTGAATGGTAAGTCAGCGAGGGTGCTGCGGGATTCGGGATGTTCCTCGGCAGGAATACGTGAGTCGTACGTGGAGCTGAATCAGTTCACCGGACACCAGGTCGAGTGTAGGTTGTTCGAGGGGTCTGTAAGACAATTTCCTACAGCTAGGATTAATGTGGACTGTGCGTACTTTGTCGGTACTATCGAGGCAATGGTGGTCGGGGATGCTGTATGTGATTTAGCGCTAGGTAACGTAGCGGGAGCGCGTGATCCGTATGATCCGGACCCGACGTGGAAGTCTGAGCGGTCCTCAGGCATAGTGTGTGACGGTGTAGAGTCACAAAAGGAGGTGTCGTCCGCGGTGGAGACACGGAGCGCTGCACGAGAGAAACAGATACCGACGCGTAGCTTGAATGTTGCAAGCCCAGTTGCCGATGTGAGTCCGGCCGAATTTTTGAAGGCGCAGGAGGAGGATGGGTCTTTAGCGCCGTATTGGAGGCTAGCTAGAGAGGCTAGAAATGATAGTCCATTTAGAATTGAGGACAGTCCTCAGGCATAGTGTGTGACGGTGTAGAGTCACAAAAGGAGGTGTCGTCCGCGGTGGAGACATGGAGCGCTGCACGAGAGAAACAGATACCGACGCGTAGCTTGAATGTTGCAAGCCCAGTTGCCGATGTGAGTCCGGCCGAATTTTTGAAGGCGCAGGAGGAGGATGGGTCTTTAGCGCCGTATTGGAGGCTAGCTAGAGAGGCTAGAAATGATAGTCCATTTAGAATTGAGGACGGATATTTAGTTCGGGTTGTGAGTGATAAACGGGGAGATCAAGATGGATCTCGAGTGGTGGTACCTCAGACGTTACGGTACGACGTAATGAGGATGGGCCACGAAGCGGTTATGGCGGGCCATCAGGGCATAGACAAAACGCACGACCGCGTGAGAACTCAGTTTTTCTGGAAAGGGATGTATAATGACATTGCTGAGTTTTGCAAGTCCTGTCCCATTTGCCAGAAAACCATACCGAAAGGCAAGGTGCCTGGAGCTACGTTAGGCCAGATGCCATTAATTGATGAGCCCTGGCGTAGAATTTCGATGGATCTGGTTGGGCCGATCCATCCAGCGTCTGAGAGAGGTCACAGGTATATTCTGACCGTTATGGATTATGCCACTAGATATCCGGAGGCTGTTGCTTTAAAGAACATAGATACAGTCTCTGTGGCTGATGCGCTAGTTGATATTTATGCGCGGTTAGGAGTGCCGTCAGAGGTGCTTACTGACATGGGAACACAATTTACGTCAGACCTCATGCGAGAAGTTAGCCGTGTTTTGTCTGTAAGACAGCTCACCACTACTCCTTACCATCCTATGTGCAACGGAATGGTGGAGAGATTCAATGGAACGTTAAAGTTAATGTTGAAACGGATGTGCGAGGAAAGACCGCGAGATTGGGATCGGTACCTCAGCGCCGTGCTTTTTGCGTACCGAGAAGCGCCACATGAGAGCACAGGGTTCTCACCCTTTGAGTTGCTCTATGGTAGGATCGTTAGAGGACCGATGCGGATTCTAAGGGATCTGTGGACCAAGCGAGATACTAGCGTCGAGACTAAAACCACGTACCAATACGTCCTGGACCTACAAGACAAACTAAGCGACACATGCGCGTTAGCTAGAGAGGCGTTGAACAAATCAGCGAACAGACACAGACTGTTATATGATAGAGGTAAATGCACGCGCAGGTTTGAGGCCGGAGACGAAGTTTTGTTGTTACTCCCGACGAAGCGGAACAAATTAATGGTACAGTGGAAAGGCCCCTATACTATTGTAAACAGGGTTGGGGACTTAGACTATCGGATTAAGATTGGCGATAAGGTTAAAACCTTCCACGTGAATATGCTGAAACGGTACCATGCTAGAAACGAGCCCCAGCATATTCTGGCAGCGGTAGCCAAGGGCGCACCTGATTCTATACATGATCCTGACGGTGTAGACGGGGAAACAGAGCACTGATAGACCTAAGACAAAGAAGGCTTTGCGAGCATTCCTAGGTCTTACAGGGTACTATCGAAAATTCGTGCCAAACTATGCGGAAATAGCGGGGCCCTTGACTGATCTAACGCGTAAAGGTCAACCTAACAAACTAGACTGGAAACCCGTACACGAGAACGCGTACTGTTCTCTAAAGGCTAAACTGTCAGACCCTCCCATACTGAAGCTACCTGATTTCAGTAAACGATTTTATTTGAAATGTGATGCATCTGATGTGGGTATTGGCTGTATCCTGATGCAAAGACACGAGGGGATCATGCACCCAGTAGCTTATGCCAGTCGTAAACTATTGCCCAGGGAGAGAAATTACTCCACCATCGAGAAAGAGTCATTAGCAATTGTATGGTCTGTACAGAAATTTGAGATGTACCTGGCTTGTAGACCGTTCACCATTCAGACCGACCACAAACCATTAAAGTGTATTAGCAAATCAAAATGTGCTAATAAGAGAGTAATGAGATGGGCACTGGTTCTACAAGAGTTTAGATTTGATATTGAAGCAGTGTCAGGTAAACTAAACCATGGACCTGATTTTCTTAGCAGACTGCCTGAGTGTTAGGATGTAATGAGCTTAATGTCTAGCCAGGTAAGTCTAAACATGTACAGGATTTTTCCCTGTGTCATAGACCGTGGGCATGTACTAATGACAACTTGTTACATGACTTTTATGTATTGCTATATGTAAATATGTTTAGCTGGACCCTGTGAGATAGAACGATACGATGTATCGAGAAAATACCGTGTATTTTCTTTAAAAGGAGGGGGTGATGTCACCAGACAATAGGTGACAATATGTACGGTGTTTTGTATCATAGTTTAACGAAGTCTGTTCTCTATTGATATTGACGTGAAGCGTCATCCTAAAGCGTTGACAGGTCTTGATTGTATATATATATTGTGTATTCTTGTATGAAATCCCATCGGCTATCAGCTGATTTATCCGTGTCACGCATCGTGTGTATTATTACATTTTGTATGTGAGTCGCCATGGTGACGCTAACAGTCAAACTAGGTCACATATATCCTTATATGGGACACTTGAGAAATAAGCCAATCAGAGAACCGGATTGCCGTACACAGTGAACAGGCGATTGTGACGTCAGACTTCAAGAAGAGACGCTGATCGTTGGTTCAGTTGGGTCTTGAAGCTTGAGGTGGCAGCACGCACGCACGGGAATAGGAACATTGAAACGCCAGGAACGGCATAGAAGCAAGCTTCTACATGAGGCAAGGACCCAGCTCATGAGAACTCAGCCGTGCTGCCGACAGAGCTTCGTATTGGCGATAAAGTGAAAGAGCGCTCGTCACCTGCCGGCCTAGTTCAGCTTGACCTAAATACATAACCGCCGTAAGCCGTGAAACCTTTGCTACACGAGCAAGGTCAAGGACTCTAAGCTCTACGTAAACAAAGAGCGCTATTGCATTCATGTGAACGTAAACCTACCCGGGTCGCAGACAAGCAAGATCAGTTGAAGATTGCTAAACTCAGAAAGACTGAGCTATATGGTACTAACCATACGCTAGATTCTACACAAAACAGTAACCAGAGATCTCTGAAGGAACTGGACTTTACGTTTTTTTTTATACAAACCATGGACTCAGTAAAATATCCTGTAATTTTAATGTGAAGAACTGTCGTATTGACACATCAACGCACACACTCACATTGGTGTCTCTGTAAGTATTGTCTTGAATTATATTTGTGAATTTAACCTGATGTCTCATAGTTTCTATTGATCTAGGTGTATGATTGTCTGGTATTTTAATACACGTCCTTAAAAGAACCTGGAAATGTCACCTGTAATGGCCGGGATCTAATTTCTTGATGAGTGAAATCAAGTGGCGAGCGTAAACCCATCGTATGGTTTTATAGGATATATCCGTTGTAAAGTTTTCACGTTAAGTTAGGGGTGACAATGGTCATAATGAGAATCACAGGAAATTTTAGAAATTTCAATTTAATGACCTGACATTATTACAAAAGCTGTCTGGGGTGCAGTTAAAATTCACCTTTGCTATGTAACAAAAATTTGTTAATCATCTATGTATGATGTAATTGTTTACTTGTAGTACATGTAGTAGAGAAGTTTGGAATGAAATAGTTAGCTTGAAGTCACTCAATGTCCTGGCCTGTCTGGTATGAATTCTCAACATTAACCATGCAGGTGACCCATAGGTCATGATGTTCAGCTGATAAATATTGCTAACAATGTCACCAAGACCTTATATAATTTTATATATAAGCCAGAGAATAAAAGAAGTGACATTATAAAGGGGGATTTCTTCATGCTGTGGTTTATGTAGGACTCAGTCCAATTAACAGTTACAGCAGTAATATTGTGTTCCCTCCAAAAATAATATCACCTGACTAAAATGTGATAAAAAGCTTAAGTTCCAAGTCATAATGGTAATTAATATATTAAAGTGCTTCAACCCTTTAGAGTAGAAATGTTTAGTTGAAGTGAATATGTATAAGAATTATCACACAAAACATATGGTATGTGATACAACTGTGCAATTCAAACACTGTGCCATATTGAACTGAGCTGCACCTAACTGTCTACAAGCAAAAGTTTGCATAACAATGTACAAAATCAGATGGCTGCTGCTTTAAGTTGGTGCTGCTAAAGTGAAAAAAAATGTGCACTTTAACATTAAAATAAATATTTAATATTTTATGTGGAGTGTTATAAAAATTATGTTAAAAATCAGCTTAAATAATTATGTATTGTGATAACAAATTATTCATACACTTTTAATTTACATTTTTTTTGTCCACTGAAATGGAACAACTAAAGTTGTATAAATATATAATGTGTAACAAAAAGAAATCTTATTCTTTATTTGATAAAACAACAAAGATGTTTTAATACATACTACAAATACCTATCAGGTTACACGCTGTTCTAACAAACCACAAAATGAATAACTGCTTAATTTTTTTTTGTTTTTAAGATAAAATCAAGACATGTTCTGAATCAACAATTATGGATTTGATTGGAAACTGTGGTTAAGATATGACAAATGACTGTAAATACAAATTAAGTGATAAAATAAAATATGCAAAATGATATAAAACACATACAAATCTTTAAAATTTAGCAGCAGCAGCATGCAAAAGTATGTCAGTAACAAAATATTATTATCAGGGTTTTATATTTATTTTCATTTATATAAAAGGAGATTATAAAGCAGATTAAAATTTGCAATATAATTAAATGGTTAATGTAAGAATAACTATGCCACCAAAAGATTGTAATGATTAGTAATAAAATAGTATACTAAAATATAAAAAAAATTTACAAACAAAATAAATTTAACATGTTTGCTTATTCATATCCCTGTTATTGCTGATACCCAAGGGCCTGGCACTTGATTGCAATTTCAAGAACTGTGGAAATGTTATAAGGTCAGTAGGAAATGACATTATGCAGGGGTTAACTTTATAACTAACAGAAAAATATATAGTCATGTATATATAAACTGACAGTTATACATCAAAAGAACAACTGTTTGAAAGTTAATGACTTTTGATGAGTTTTATTTGTATAACTTATATACAATAAGATAAAAAGTGCATGGTTAATAGTTACATATATAAAATGCAAATAACTATGCTATTGTGAATAAATAATGAGTCTATACACTTGGGAAAATATCAGGAAATATTTTTCATTTTTGGTGATAGCTATTGTCTTGGTAAGTATAATTATATAAACAAAAGCAAAAATAATTAATTTCATTATCTTTCTTCAGTGAACAGAAGCATATACAAAGCCAAAACTAGAGTATGTATGATCATTTAAAACTAGGCTATCAGTCTAAATCTACCCTGAAGCAAATACTAAATCTACGAAGCAACAGTCAAGGTAAAATAAAACGTAGCGTACTCACATGCCTCTGTGACTGTGATGAAACACATTTTAATACCACATGTTGTTAATATGTAATAATGTTATGATTAATGTGATGTAACAATCAGGCCAAAGTGAGAACAATGCACCAATCAAGTAAATGTGACCACCCTGTGAGAAATCAGGATTAAGGAAACAAACTGTACGTGACAGCAATGGATAATCTGGTGAACGGTAATATAACGAACTATTGTCATGATATATGGTCACAAGATACAGTGGAACCTGTCTAAAAGACCACCTGTCTATTAAGACCACCCTTGGCTGAACTTAAAGCATTCACACTAGTTATAACTGACCTGTCTTATAAGAGTCTGATTGGTGGTTTTATTATACGTTTTACTGTACTTAATATTGGATTAAAGACTTGGTATTTGTGTATTTTAGGGGGTTTTATAAAAGGCCTATATGACAATATTTAATGCAAATTATAAACGAAAGTAATATTCTATAATATAGAGGAGACGTAAAATTTTAGAAAAAATTAAGGGTTATACAATGAAAGGTGGTGTTGTTTGAGAGTCATTGTGGCTTAAAAATGGACTTCATTGGCTCAAATATTGATCTTCTGCCATGATGTACTGCATGACTTTCATGACGTGACGGTGCCAGAAATACAAGCTATATTTTTGTCATTATATAGAAAATATATTGGTTATTAAACTATATATGCCTTATTCTTATATAAGTATACATTTCTTCTTGTTACAGAACAACACAAATTTGGAAATAATGTGTTAACAATTGGTAATATAGGCCTTGTATAAAACCCCCCTAAACTACACAATTACCAAAGACTTTATGACGTAATGCGTCAGTTATTGGTTATTAACTCTGTACAGCACCAAAAAAGTGTTATTGGTTCCACTTGGGTGTCCAAGTGTGTCTTTTATGAACCTTTACTTAAAATTTCAGATATTGGTCAAAAGCATAATTAAAAACATGAACAAGTAAAGATATATGAAAGTCTGCAGTTTTGAAAAACTATTTTTAATTGTCCAATTTGATCACTTAATTAGAAGTTAATTACTTATACAGACTGTAAGATTCATGGAGTTAAAATTTATGAATACATAAAATGACATGACACTGGAATACAAGTATTACAGACTTTTAAATTTTGCAACTCAAATTCCATTAACATTTCAGAATTTTAAGGGTATTCGAAGCCTGTACGTCCACAGAGACATAAAAGTTCACGTAAATTGATGAATGGGATTTATATTTCCTGGACAAGAAAGTAAAGTCTGTTAACTGTTTTAAGCTGCCTTTCGTTGAGCATGGGCTTCCACCATGTGGCATAACATGCAGCATTACATGTGGTGAATGTTATGATGGGCAAAACTTTTCCATGAACATGTTTTTTCTGCAGTGCAATGGTGTTGCACTGGTGTTCAGAATCACTCTAGTGTTTTATCCATGTATAGCTTTTCCATATATGCAGGTTTCTGTGAACACTGCAAGGTGAAAATCATGCATGTAGTGATTTTTGCCACAGGTGTTCAATGCTCCGCTAGGTATATCCTTGCCAGGAAATGCCGACACAAGAATCATGCAGAAGAATCATGTTCATGGAAAGGCAGCCTAAAAGTTTTCATATTAACATATATGAGGAATTACATATTTGTTTTATATTAGATATAGGGAACAATTCAAACCTAAAACACAAATGACATAGCACAGGGTTTTCTTGATTGGTCCATTTTCTCAAAACATATTCTGCCACAAAAAACTAATTCCTAGAAAATATTTTGCCATGTTAGGTAAAATATATCAATATGAGCTCTACAAAAAGAAAATAATATATCTACACTGATAAAGCCAAGATATGTTCTAGCATGTAATGTTTAAATTATAAAGCCATGGTGATCATTATACAAAGTTGCCACATTTATATGATATCACTAATCTGAGCTACCAGGTATTTTCAGCTCAAGGGGAATTAGTGTAAACGAGAAACTAAGCCTCAGAAGTGGTTTGCACTTGGCGACCCCCACTGGAGACAGGAACTGTAGTTATATGTAAAAAGCGTAGCACCATGAGCCAGACTTTTAAACATTGTGCATAGCAACTGACACCTGGGCAAACATTGAAAACAGTCATGTCATGTGACAGGCCTGTTGACCAAAACCTCATTCAAAGGACATACATCTACACAAAACCATCGAAAAGTTTAAGGTTAGAATACTATACTACTAGCTATACTAGAAATGTAGGAACCCACTTATAACTCCATATAATGAATAGTGCATCTCTTATAGTACCAAAAGCATTCATTAGATGCCGGCACCAGTGGCTGTTCATTCTAACAATACATAAGCACAAGCATGCGTCCATGTTTGGACCTGGATCAGCTTGTGAGTTATAATGACTTGTCCATGCACCCAGGGCCACCACACCACAAACTTTCACTGAAACCTATCAATAATCTTTTACTTGCAATGAGTAAAATTAACCCATAATCTCAAAGAGATAGAAACAAACAGTAAGAAGGACAAACATAGCTGAAAACAAGACCTCCTTGCATCTTTACTAGTGGAGGAAAAAATGCTGAAATAAAGTGAGCCAAACTACTTAAAGCCTGAGTCAAATGAAAACTAATATAGGAAGGAAAACACTACACAACTGTTAATGGTTTGACTGTTTGGCATATTCAAGGTGTAACTTACATCGAGCTGTTTCTGCCATGGTTGAGGTTTGGGTTTTCTGATTGGTAGATGTGACTCCAAGTTGTGTTTTCTTGTTGGTTCTTTCTCAACCTGGTAGACTCGCTCACAGCTGTAACATAATGCCACAAGTTAAACAGTAAATATAACACACAGTGTATTCACATAAGGTTTATCACTAATAAAAACTACATCAAATGTTATTCTACATGGTTGTTTGATATCTAATGCCTCTTAAAATACAGAATTTACAAGTAAATGCCAATTTATAAACCTACCGGTAGCTTCAAAGCATATCATAAAGTTACTGGTGTTAAACTATTCAGTATTTCTGAATTAAGCACCTCAATGCATGTGTAACTTTGCTAAATTTGAACACTAAGGAATATGGTATGTACATGTATTTAGTGGGCTTCAAAAACCTCCACAGGTTCCTGAGTCACAAGCCCTGAGAAACTCAAAATTTTCATTCTACGGAAATACCTTGGATCACAACAACCACAGGAACCTCGATAACGAGGTTACATTTGTGAGGTGTTCTTCTAAGTGAGGCCTCTTTAAAAAGCAAAAAGAACCAGGACCTGTAATGAGTGGTCATTGTTTTGAGGTGGTTGCTAAATTGAGGTGGATGTAAGGAGAGGTTTTACTGTATCTAAATTCATTCTACAACATTGTAGCTTAACCTTAAACAGTGAAGACTAATGCATGAAGTACTCTGTCATATTCAGGTCTGTATATTCATAATCACATGCATTACTAATTTGCCACAAAACACATTATTCCCACCAAATCAAAATAAGATTTCAAAAAATGAAATGAAAAAAAAAACAAAACAATATTTTAGTAATGAAGCTAAGTAATAACTTATTACTCTGATTTACTGGTCCCGAGGGCAGTGTGAGGACGAGGTGGCGCCGGGGAAGACATGACAGAGCTCTGTCGCTCAGTGAAGCTCCGCTGCAGAGATGGTGGCACAGACCTGAAACGTATTAGAAACATTACAGGGCTCAACATCAACATTTGAAAATACTTACCAAGTAGGACAAGTAAAATCTAGATTAAATGACTTGCCTCACATGAATTTTTACTTGATCATTAGTCCCAACCAGAAACAGTAGTGTGTTCAACATGATTTATTTCTCAACAAGAGACATGTCCAAATGCTTGTTTGTTAACAACATTTCACTGCAGCTTTTGCACAGATATGCATGTATATAGACAATTTAATATAGAGGTTTTACAATATGATTTAATTTCTCCAAGAAAGAAAATGGCTGAAGATTAGTTCAGATTGGGGCCTTTGGTTATACAGGTTTTTGTTAGACCCACCTGCCAAATGGGGCAAGTAGGAACCCACTTTTGGTTGAACTACAACAACATTTTCAACTTTTACTTGCCCTGGGCGAGTGGTTAACCATAGCCCTGTAGTATACTATAAATATAACAAATAACAAAGCCTGATTAATGTTGAGTTGGGCAAGCACGTTATACAGTATCTTACAAGTATTGTCAATAAAAGCTATAGATTATACAATTAGAGAAGAAATCTGTTGTACAGAGAATCAAATGGCCCTCGAGTTGTGAATTTTATTTTTGTTTTCACACATTTCTAAATTTTGGCAAACTTAATGCAAATGTTATAAGATAAAAAATGCTTAAAGAATCACAAAATTGACAGAAGATAACAAATTCTGCTAGCTGAGGGATATCATCAGGTTCATTATCTTATATATTTATTGTAGGTTGATTCCGTAAACAAAAATAAAATAAGTCAAGAATACCAAACAACCATAATTATACAACTTAATGACGTGAAACTTACAAGATCCAGTTGCCATGTTGACAGTAAATCATTCTGCATGGGTATAAATATTCAAAAATAAATTGTGACACATACATGTGGTAATACAAATCAACCTTGAAAATTAAGTACATAATCACAAAATCACTTGATGAGGGGCAGAACATCAATCAGGTAAGAAAAAACATTGTACCTGTCATGTTAATTGGAAGCATATGTTTTCTAGGGATAACATATTGTATATGAAGTTAAAAGATCGGTATGAGGAGGAAGGATTGTACACTATATCCCTGGCCTGCATATCTTGTAGCTGACAGGAATTATAAAAAAAAATCTGCTATTAAGAGGTCATGGTTCTAAAGACAAATATCAGGCCTGGTGTTGGTAGTTATATAATATGGCTGTGGTTTTTTTTTTTTTTTATAAGTAAACAATTTGAGAACAAAACTTTTTGCATGCAAGTGCTAAAGAGACCATATAAATTAGTTTCCAGTGAAAAAGAATTAATAAAAAATAAAAAAAATATACTCCATCATAAGAATCTATATGTAGGATATATTATATAAAATCAACCATGCCTGGGCAGCATTTCACGTATTAACTGTGAATGTGGTTATCAGGTTTGGTTGAAACTAATATGCATGTTTACACCAAAAGTTAGATAAATCATCCAATCTTTATATTTAAAGCATCTTATTCTAATAGAATACGCATATTCTATTGAGGATTTTACAGTATATACTAAAATTCTTACCTTAAAAGTACAACATTCTACATGAGACCACACACTAAGGTAACTTGCAAGTTTACTATATATATATATATATATGACAATAGATAATCCAAATTTCTGCTGCCAGACACTTGCTAAGCGAACACTCAGGTAATGACTGAACCCTGAACATATAAAACCCAGAGCTCTGCCAGTGTGAAAACAAGACCAGCCATGTGAGAAAATTGTGTATATACACTCACAGTTAAACTGAATCAGACTTACTTCAGATTAGTTTTTTTCCCTCATGGCGGGTTACACTAATCTACCTAGCTACAGTAGCCAATATACACGCTGGCTTAACACTGTGTAATCTACAGGTAAGTGTTTGGTCACACTGCCATGCAGTCAATTCTCCGAGGGGCAACAGACCTGTTCACAGCTGCTAACATGGAGTTCTATCACAGTGACAAACATTTTAAACCTCCTACCAGAGGTTAATTTGCAGGAAACTTAATTCACATATTTGGTAAAGGGAACCAGGGGCCCAAGTACTGTTTGTTTGCTATCAATCTTGTGCTTGTCAAGTTTGCCAAGCTGAGTGAGCATTCTCTATAGATATAACTGAATATGTTTCTGCCAGCATGCGTTTCTTGTGAGTTTGTGGCCTCAGGTTTGAGGGTAAACATGTCAAAGTGTTCATCAAGCACTTGTGATGAATTATGTCACTTAGTTTATTAAACTATTGAGCATTTCTTAATGCTCAAGTTTGGTAGTAACATACTTCAAACACAAAACCATCTTTGGAATATAGCTCTAAACATTGAACATATATATACATGAACTGAATGGTTTATACTAGTGTTCAATGGTATTGAGAGAAGTCCTTGCACTCTTTGTATGTTTATACCACAGAATGCCACACCTGCGTCTGTTTTACTGAACAATACAAAAACAGTTTTTGTTGAACATCACACTTCAAGCTGAGGTTCATAGTTTGATATTTATCAAAACTGAAATAAAAGATAATGATAGTACAGGCAACACTGCTCTACAAGCATGCAGTAGCATATAGTATTACATGCTGCCAGTGTCTCCGGGTACTGGCTAAATCTAGCTACCAGCTAGGTCCTAGCTATAGTCAGTTGTCACAATGTCTGTGTCCTGAATTTTAAGGCTTGGTTTACTACACCCAGTTGACCAGTTTCCCTTTCTCAGACAGTGAAATTACAGTTGTTTTCAATGAATATTACCATTAACATACATATTTACATTTACCTGAAATTTCTTAATATACATTAATCAGATTATAATATATATACCTTCAGCAGTATAACCATTCCTAAAATAAGCCACAGAATGATCAATAAAACAGATTGGGCTGTTAATGTCCTTCCAGGCCTGTGAATTCTGCAAACTACACCGAGTCCCAGTGAGCCTTAAACTTTCTAAACAATTTTCAGACCCTGAGTATGGTGCAATTAATATGACAAAAGACAACTGGGTATAAGCTGTCTATAATCAATAGTAAAGGCTGTTTTTGCCAGGTCTAACTACCAAGCGCACTGCTCTCTGGGGTATTTACCGGTAATCATCATTAACATCCATTCATCATGAATAAAGGCTGTTCCATATTTAATTATGAGGATTTCTATAGTCCTTATCCCTTTCTTCCAAAAATCAATATACGTGGATATGCATGCAGAAAAATACAGTTTACTACAAATTGGACTGAGTATTATTAAAGAGGTACCACTTTTAGTTCAGACAGAGCTTCAACCGTAGGCAGTTAGATGGTTAAGTTACAGACCAATAAGGATTATAAAACATTTGTTCCATCATTTAAATTTAACCATTTCTTGAACATTCACTGATAATTCACAAATATTCAGTCTTATTATTTTGTTTAATAACAAGATTCTATTAGTGCCCTATGCCTGGCCTAAATAAAGACAAGGAATGATATGTTGATTTAAAATTAAACATCATAAAAACATATAATACTGAATGATAAATGAATCAATGATTATATTCAAGGAACTTAACAAACAAGAAAAATGTCTCACCTACAGGTTTGTATTTATGAGTCTAATAAGCAAATTAAATCTTTCTTTCAGTATTTAAACTGATAAAAGTTTTGGTTCAGTATCAGGGTAATAGATTTGACTTAGTCATACACAAAGCAATCCTCTTAAAAAAAGTCACATTTTTTGCCAATCATTATATGTCATGTCAGGTTATCTTTTTCCCAAACCATATAAAACTTCTAAAGACAAAGAAATGCATTATCTAAATGCATGGCTTCTTCCCAAATGTCATGTTTTTGTTAATCGTCTGTGATAATGGATGGAAATGGAACAATAACATGCTTAACAAACAATGTGACATTAATGTCATTTTGCAAGAAAAAAAGGCAAAAAAAAATATTTCTTAATAATATATTTATATATGTGTTTTAACAACATATAATCACATGTAAATAGAGGGAAAACAATTAGAAAATTTCTGCAAAGAATGATCCATACTGTAAATATACCAGCTAGATAACTTTTTAATCTTTATCATATAGTGCAGCAAATAATTTATTATTTTTATTCACCCTAGATCAAGTTTCTTTGCTTGTACATCCCAACTTTGTTACCAACTTCCCATATATAAAAGAACAGTGAACCTTTTCTGGAAGCTCTTAAAAAATCATTAAAAAAATTATTTCAGACACTGGCATTCTGTCATCCAATCTAAAAAGATAAATGGTCAAATAAATGAACACAATATTTTAAATGTGTTACTAGTTTTCATGTCTTCATATTAAGCATGCATGCCTCTACTTAAAGGGGCCTATTCTAATATCTGATGTCTGTTAACCATCAATAAGTCCTTGAACATTGATGAAAAAAGGCTGTTCACTTTATTTCCAAGTGTTCATAACATGTGGGGGGCCTGCCAAATAATTCAAACACATTCAACAAGACATTACCTAGTTTATTAATAAATATGCAGTGAGGGCAAGAAACCATATCAAATCAACAGAAAAGGATGGTGAATAATTAGCTTTAAACAGGGGAAACTCTCCAAACAGGAACTTCTTAATGGCAGGCACCTCACTAACATGAAAACTTGAGGTGATCCATCCTGTAACACTAACATACCTGATGCAGACATCCCTATATAAGTTTAAAATTTCTGGTCCTGTTTATCTATACAACTTGAAGGTTCCAGCATGTATACATAATATAGCTTTTTGGAACAGAATAATATAATTTTACTAATATAACTATATGAATCCTATAATAATTCACAAAGAATTCTCCAGCTTTTCAAAAGCTTTTGTGTGCTGCCATCTTTTGTACACGGTAAAACCTGGAGGTAGCAAATAAAAATGCAGAGACTGAAATATCACAGCCACAATACCACTTTTACATAACAAATGTTAATTTAGTACTAATAGATGTAATAATAAATGTAATAAGATTTCAATTTAAAAAGTATCTCACCCTCTCATACTGCCTGATAACTCTGGAATGATCTGACAAAATGTACCAGCTGGTAGGTCACCTTTCATATGTCCTTATATTAGAAGCTGCTGTAACGACGTGTGTATATAATGTATACAAATATTATTACCATTTGTCCAGTCAAATGTGTTTGGCAGAACATGTGATATGACAGACAATGAGTTGACACTGCCTGACCACAGTCCGTAAACAACACAATTCAGCGCAACTTCAGGGCTGTGTTCAACGGACTGACCCTAGGTCATCATGGCTATCCACTACACAAAACTAGCGGTCCAAGTGATCAGCCAGCTAATAATAGCTCAGACAGCTAGACAGAACACAAATACAACATCATAACCCAAGTCACAGGAAACGTCACAGTATACATGTACCTCTAAACACAAAATTAAACATCGTCCATTGCAGCATGTCTAGGCATAATTAACTCTTATTGTATAACTTGGGTAGAATTTTTATTGTTACTGTTTGCAGGCTGCAAAAGTTCAATGGTGTACATATTTAAAAAAAAATCAAAATTCAATCTGAAAAGTACAAAAATAACTAGAGGACATAACTTGGTATTATTTATATTATTTATTATTTCCAGGCACGAAACCCCTTTTCAAGCATTTTTTTTTACCTGCATTCATGTTTCTTTGACAAAAAGACAAGTAACCGTTTCTGGTCAGAGGTCTGTTGACAGTTGTAACGTTACCTGTGTGTCATCTAACCAAGAATATGCCTCCCTTTCGATTGCTTGCTCCATAAATAGTATATTTCCATATATTGAAATAACACTGGTAACCTATGATGATGAAAAGTCGTTTGCAAACAGTGTCATAGACTGGTAGCACGCTCCCAATCCTCTGGGACAATTGTTTTGTTTTCTGCCTGAGAGAGGTAGATTAAAACTTCGAACAAACAACCATGCTGGGTCAGGTGCATTTCTGTGGGGTCCGGCATATTTTTAAATGGATAAAAAAGTGAATTTTCTGCCCTGATATGGGTAGATAAATGAGTTTATTACTATATAACAATATCAACATTTGGGTCCAGATTTGTCAGGGGGGAAGCCTTCCTTAAGGTTCCCTGAGTGCACAACAACAACCGTGACAACTTTTTTTCTTCTACCTATGGTTGCACTGCATCTTTTATTTTCAACAGGTTTATTTTCCAAAACTGAAGATTGATCAGAGTATTAGTCATACGAGACAGGTTTGCACCTGATGTTTATTTTGTTACTTTGATAGATCTAATTTTCTAGGTTGTACACTGATAGCTTATACCTTAATAATGCAGTTGTAGGCAAAATGTTGGGGGATCCTTCAAGTGATCCTTCAAACATCCAGTTTAAAGACAGCTACATCAGTTACAACAATACAGAGGTACATAGCTAGCTTCCTCCTCTTTTAATGGTTTTACCTTAAGATAGACAAACCACCCATCAATTATTAAACCAGCTATTCTCCTACCTTTACTGTAGAATTTATGTGATTTCTGGCTTCATTTGCATACATATAACTTAACTCTAGGATATTCCTGCAAAAAAAGTTCTAAAAACGCTTCTGTGATGGATGTATAAACTTGTTTTTCTACAAGCTGTTAGTAAACAAAGTGATGTTGTTAAATGGAAATACAAAGTAACCTAAGATGGTTGACTGAATATGTGACTGGAAGTTGAAAGGTCACCAGGTGCAAAATGCCCTTTGCAAAACTCTGGCTCATCTGACTATACCAGCTGCCAGATGTCCGTGATGAATGAGATTATTTGGGCGGTCACTCCCATTTTTCATGGTTCATTATTTTCTCTGCATGGATAATGTTTTTTATTTGGTATATGCAGACAAGGTCCCTGGTAATGTTGCTGTTTTGTGATATGACACAAATTCCCAGACAGAATTCTTTAAGTTGAAGAAAATGTACTAAATTTTGTGATGATCATATACAACATTTAAGAAACAGGAGCAAATTTCAAAGGCAAGCCAGCAAAATTTCATGTATATTGTGTTTACCGGTATAAAAATATTGCCTGTTTGCACCGTATTTTTTTGTTCTCAGAGTACTTAGAAGAATTTTTTTTTTGTATGGCCTTAATTATAATTATAACCAATGGCCTAGATTATGGCATCGGTATAATGTATGGTCACTTTGTAAGTAAAAGTTAAAGGGATTAGTAAACTCACACTGTCGTCAAGACCAACATCAATGCCAATTCTCTGTACAATAAAGTGCAACACTGTCTGTTTAATTCAAATTAAAGTCAAATAAATATTAAAATTGTGCAGAATCACCCTGACTTTCATCTCTATACTGAAGCTTATTCTCCCACAGACAATCATCTGGTGATAATATACAAACAAATTATTAAGCCACCATTGAGACAAACTGATTAATTCTCCCCTGTGCACTGTCCAACCACAATACAAAAGCCTGAACGGTGCTGCCATCTGTAGCCAATGGGTTAAACTATTACAAAATTTATTGTAACAATAAACCTCACCCATCCCCCAGAGGTTGTTCCTGCTTGAAACAAACCATTTCTGTTTTGGCACTGTAGGACAGCTGGGACTAATTGTCTCAAATGTCAAACTTCAAAATCAAAATTTGTTACATTTCAAGGAAACACCTTTTTATATTTCACATGTGCATGCCTACAAAATATTACTTATTCAGTAAAGTAATTACCACAAAAACATCCATGTTTATGTAACTGGCCTTGAAACAATTCTTATCCAACACACTAGAACTGACTGCATTGACCTCTTCACTACATTAATACCTAAGCCGCTGATGTATTTAGAAGCCCTGGTACATTCACTGTTGGTGTCAGATTTTCAAGTTGACTCCAAGAATCCTAAAGTGGTATTCTTGAGAAACCAGATCTGTGCAGTGTGCAATAAACCTATCAACTGCACACCTTTAAAACCATTAGTTATTCTACACTGAAACACTCAATCAAATCTCTGCGGTTATCGCGGTTATCAGATGGACAGGCAGTAAGACAGACCACATGGGTATACCATAATATGATCCTGTCATAGACTGGTGCTTAAAAAACAAAGGTCTCCTTTGCCGAGTGTTACTGAATAAGATACTCAAGAATCTTGATCCAGTTGTACTGAATAATCTGTTCATGGATGAGACTTGAGAGGTATGATTATCTAGCTATCATCATTTGCATACTATCATACAAATTTTCATTAAGTTAAAACTGAGCAATCATTAGTATGTTACCAAGGCTATGATATGCTATGACAGACCGATGGCAAACAAAGTATGATGTTTTTACATATTTCCTTTCATTCTATATTTTGGAAAATCATAGAGAACTGCTGTGCAGAGATTCTCACCATATGTGGGGCATGGTTTAACCATCATGAAAATAATCTGCACTGAAGGTGCAACTTAGAACTGTTTCTTTTGTATAATGTGTAGGGGTATATAACAATGCAATGGAGAATTGATGGATTGAATTGCAAGCCCTGGATTTAATTGAAATCAATTATTAACCTCTGAATTTTTTATCATTATTTTTTTAATGTACCATCCCGAAGTCATCTGTGAGCTCTCTGATTCGACACAGCAGTTTGTGATGTCAAAGCTCTTTACGGAGTACTATAGACATGAGTCCCGTTGCAGAGGAAAGAAATACTGCTGCGTAATGTGTCCACAGACCAGTAACATAGTGAACTCCCCAGACCCATAAGGTATCAATGTCTGGTGGTCGATACGGGACAAATTATTTATGTCTTTGTGGTAATGGGCCACGGTGAACTTGAAGGTCAGCACTGTGGAGGTGGAGAGCAGTGTGATGTTGTACGACAGACCTGTGATGTGATGTTGTACGACAGACCTGTGATGTGATGTTGTACGACAGACCTGTGATGTGACGCTGCCGGGTATTAAATTGTATGCAAGTAGAAGGGCCAAATTGGTGTGCATTCTGTAGGTTAGGGCATCTGACTGACGCTGATAGAAAACTTGCCCACTGTCATGCGCGTTTCTGCAGGTTTTATGGGACAAACAAACATACATACAGACATGAAAATTTTAGTAGCGAATAGAAGGTAGATGTGCTCTGAATCTGCTTTAAATGTTTGCTCATGGACCAGTCCACTCACATATAAACATATTTAATAATGGTGACAGAAGCAGAGCTACATTTTTCTTTTATTAAATGAAATTAACTGACATCCATTTTGGTAAAATCGTTTTATATTTTAAAAAGTCAGAAATTTACTTCTTAAGTAAGATTGAATTGAGAATTAAATCAAAGATACAGAATCAATATAATTGAATCAGTTCTAAGGCCAGTCACAATTCACAGGCCTAATAATATGAAAATCAATTCCTAAAAGAAAATTCCCATGAAAATACAGACATTCCCTGTCTGTTCATTCATGGTGACTTGCCATGCCTTACTTGTTCATTACCTCAGATGATGAACTTGACCTGTATATACTAGCTAGGTATTAATAATAAAGGAGTTCTGTTGTAAACTCAATCATTGTAGCACTAATCACAGCTTACCTTATGCATTAATCACTGTACCATTGATTAGTCTTACTCAACAAGCTCAATCTGTATGCAATTGTCCAGCCACGCTCAGTGCATAAATCATAATGGCTTCACTGGTCTTACAATTGTAGTGCTGCATGTTACCCCCAGTTATAAACAGCCAAGAAAAGAGAGAAAAGAAAGATTTCTCACAAATTAGTTTGTCTCTTCATATATTTTCTAAGACTTTGGGTTTTGTTACCAAAAAAATCAGTTTGCTGATGTAAGTCAGGGTAGATAGAGGACTTTAGTAAAGGGAGAGCAACAGTCCTTGGCTAAGGTACATACAAGTGTACCAGGTATGCCTCTTGTAGTCCATGTATAATTATTGCCTGCAGAAAAAGGGATAAAAAACTGTGCGAGATTTATGTATTTAGCATGATTTAATCTATTTTTTTCATATTTTTCGGTCAATAAAAGGGAGAGGCATGCAACCCTCCAACTTGTACCCCCGCCCCCCTCTCTAAATCCACCCCACCATGTAAACCTAGACAATATAACAAGCACTGTATCATATTTGGAGGTAAACCTTTCCTTATGAGATAAACCTTTCCTTATGAGAACACCTATATTATGGACAGCAATCCTGCATGCTTCCTAGTACATTTGCAGGTCCTGTACCTCTCTATAAATTTGGACATGTACCTTATTATTACATGCAAAAACCCCAAGACTCCCTAGTGTCTGTAATAGGGAAGTTATACTGCATGTATATTAATTACTGAAAAAAAATTTAAACATCATAAAACACTGGAAACTAAATAACTGACACCTTCATTTATATAAGTTAGTACTATGGGGACAACAGTATTAGTAAGGTAGAAATCTGATCTAAAAGCAATGGAGACTTACAGCAACATCTGGTATAAAATATAAATCAACACGTCTACAGATCAACCGGTACCAAGCTGCCTTGACCAGTGTACTGCCTGGAAACATACTGACTGTTCCTTACAATAATTTATAATACCTGTGAGGCTCCTTGATTGACACATACATGATGCAGCTTAATCAGATTTGCAGACGCTGTAAAGCTTTCCCTGACCTGTGTGTGCAGGCAGCTTATACCATTAATGCAATTGATCAATATTGTATGTAGTTAATCACATTCTGATTCATATATTGTAGACATAGACAGAAAATTGATTCTTAATAGAAACACAAACTGACAGAGAACTATATATTGTAAATTTAAAGGGAATTTGAAACCTCTCCTTATGGGAACCTCAATTTTCTGTGTATCTGACGGTGTGGCTCAGTGAGTTTTTTTTTTTATTCTATCTATAAAGGATAGATCCACGACCTGTTGGTGGAACAGTCTATTGAATGAGGATGAAAGTAGCCATATGGTATGAATGATTTGTTATTACGGTATTAAGCCTTCTGGATTTCAAGCTTTTTTTTTTCCACTGGGTTAGGAATAGCCCAAAATTCAAGATAAATTCTCAATACGACATTAGAGTGAATCTCTGAAGTTCTATTAAGATTTCACCATTATGTCACTGAGGCACCTGTAGGGTTCTAACCTGGGACATAAACAGCTCTGAAGTAAAATGCCTTAACACTACACAGGTAACGTGAAACTTGTAATTTTAAAACTGTCTTTGATATGGACACCTCTCTATCATGAGGCATGTGACTGCAGTCCCACCACTGAATGTAACTGAAAGATTTATATGTATATATAACACTGGTGATCACAGGTGCATTCAAACACACTGGTCATATCAAGTCAGCCTGACAGGAGGTAGGCATCATTTGACCATCTAATTTAGCATTGTTTGCCATCTAATTTACAATTTGACCATGTACCTGGCTGGACCTCTGATTTTTGCACCAACCTCTTAAAAAAAAATCTGCTGTCGTAATTGTCTACAATACTATACTGACATAGTCTAACGAGAGCAACAGCTTTGAACAATGACCCATTGGTTATGATGCTCAGCTGACTGGGAAGAGATTCGCAAAAGCAAATTTTATCATTTGAATGGTAGTATATACCCATTCAACTGAAGCATCAAACAGATTAACCAACAGGCAAGGATTGTGTCTGTATTTATATATCTCAAAAATAGAGAAAAAAATGCGTAAACTTTAAAAAAAAAACAGGTGGGTCCACCAGTCTGCAGAAACTAATAAAAGCACCTAATGGTCAATATCCATGCAAAGAATCATGGTGATCTCTGCATAAGTTGTTCAGATACACAAACACTTTTCATGGGCCTCCTTACATGACAAGAATGATGATTCTAGGTCCAGTTGTTACAATTGGTCTCAAAAATAGAGAAAAAAAAATTAAAAAATTGAATAAAATATAGGTGGCACCACCAGTCTGCAGAAACTGATGAAACACTCCATAATCAATATCCATGCAAAGAATCATGGTGATTTCTGCATTATTTGTTCAGATACTTCAGCTTTTGTATCAAATTGTCCATTATTCTATGGGATACGTTGGAGTCCTATAGCTTGAACGATATGGGAAACAGAGACCTAATTTCAGGTTTCCATAGGCACTTTTCATGGGCTTCCTTGCATGACAAGAATGAAGATTCTAGGTCCAGTTGTTATGATTTGTACCCTGTTGACAGATAACCACATCTTTAAAGGTCTCAAAAATAAGAGAAAAAAAATTGTAAAAATTTGAAAACCCCAGTCTGTAGAAACTGATGGAACACCTCATGATCAATATTTATGCCAAAAATCATGACCATCAGTGTTGTAGTTATTGAGATACTGCAGTTTTTGTATCAAATTTTTCATTATTCTGGGGGGTATTTTGGAGCCATACAGATGAAAGGACATGGGCAACAGAGACCTAATTTCAGGTTTCCATGGAGACTTTTCATGGGTCTCCCTGTGTGTCAAAAATGAAGATTTTAGGTCCAGTTATTATGATTTGTGCCCTGTTAACAGATGTTCATATCTTTAAAGGTCTCAAAAATAGAGAAAAAAAATCTTTAAAAAACCCGAACAAATACAGGTGGTGCCACCAGTCTGCAGAAACTGATGGAACACCTCTTGATCAATATGTATGCCAAAAATCATGACCATCACTGTTGTAGTTATTGAGATGTTGCAGTTTTGTTTTTTTTTATAAAATTTTCCATTATTCTGGGGGGTAATTGGGAGCCCCACAGCTCAAAGGATATGGGTAACAGAGACCTTATTTCAGGTTTCCACAAAGACTTTTCATAGGGCTCTCACTGTGTCAAGAATGAAGATATGTCCAGTCTTTACGATTTGTGCCCTGTTTACAGATGTTCATATTTTTAAATGTCTCAAAAATAGAGAAAAAAAATTGTTAAAATCGAAAAATACAGGTGGCGCCACCAGTCTGCAGGAACTGATGGAACATCTCATGATCAAATTGTATGCCAAAAATCATGACCATCAGTGATGTGGTTAATGAGATATAGAAGTTTTTGTATGAAATTTTTTACTATTCTGGGGGGTACTTTGGGGCCCCATAGCTCAAAGGATATGGGTAACAGAGACCTAATTTCTGGTTTCCGAGGAGATTTTTCATGGAACTCTCAGAATGTCAAGTTACAGGATTCTAGGTCCAGTGGTTACAATTTGTGCCTGGATGACGGACAGATGGACGGCACGACAGCTAGACAGACGGACAACGGACCAAGCGTGATCGCTATTGCTCAGATGACTTACAGTCAGCTGAGCTAAAACTGAATCAGACTCTGAAGCCCTGGAATAATACACCTGTCATGTGACCTCTTACTCTATTAAATATGCCTGGCTTTTCCCAAGAATTTTAAAAAAAGGTTAGAAATCTATTGGTAAATATGTATATTTGTGGTTAGTCATTATGGTACCACCAAATTCTGGTGACCTCTGACCTTATTAAATATGCATGGATATTCCTAAAATTGAACTTAGGCGTGATATTTTATTGGTTAACATTTCTCTCTAGAATTTCATTAAAATCCATCGAATTCCTGGTAAGTTTTCGCAGGGACACCATGCAGCCTGGTGACCTCTGATCCCATTAAATATGTATGGATTTTTGATAAAATCAAACTTGGGTGAGATGATCTATTGGTAAGAACTTGTTGTGGGTTTTGAGAAAAGGCATTAAAACCCTGGTAGGTTATAGCAGCGATATTAAAAGTCAATGGTAAGATGGATGGCTATAGATGGATATACAGTGAGTGTAATACTATAGTTTTATATACCGGTATACATCCTGTCTATGATGGGATTTGATAAGAAATCCCTTTGTGTCATTCTGTAGGCCTGCCAAAGGAAAATGACCAAAAAGAGTACTATAAATGCTCTTGAAAAAAGAGCAGACTTCTTTGAAATGAAGAATGAAAAAAAGAGTAAAGTCAGTGTCAATTCCCCATTTTTTATCACAGACGGAATAAAATGTGCTTTGCATACAACAAATATGAATATATATCATTCAGAAAGATACATGCTGCACATTCCCCTGCATGAAGACATGGGCATTTTCCACATGTTATGACACTTACTGGACATTTGCACACTTGAGAATTCCCGCAAAATGTTCCATTCTTGTTCTAATTAAGTGGACTGTTAAAGCAAGAGATAAATAGTATATATCGCAAATATTTCACTGAAAAAAGGAATTTGCAGGCCTGATCTAGTATCAGCACACTGTCAGTGTGACCTGGGTCTTGTACTTAACAAATTTGGCAACACAAACAGGCAGGGTCCATGCTAGGTCCAGCATATGATATCTCTAGTAATAATGAACAAACAATTATTGGGTAACTTATAAATGAAAATTTAATTTTGAAGAACCATTTCAGGTTAAAAATAAAACAATTATCTCACCAATGGTCAGATAGAAAGTGATAACTTCACTGACAGAAATATAAAGCAACTCATTGCTCACGCTGGTGTTCTAATCCCTCAGTGTGCACATGCTGTATAATAGTTCATAGAAACAGACAACTTTTGTTGCCAATATGAACCAATGAATATATGTATACTAAGTAAATGACTAAATCAATAAAATGACCTGATAAAAGAAAGTTTGCCTTTAGCTACTACCAGTACTAAGGCTGATGTAGATAACATTATGATCTTATGTAATAAAATGCTGTAGTACAGGGGAGTACAACACCTTATCCTGTACATATATAGTGGACTTTATCCTGTCTTTATAAACCTGGTGTTAATTGATTCATTACAGTGCTAAAAAGGATGACTCTGTGTGTTAATTATTATCACTTGTACATGAGTGTCATGTGACATGCAGCATGACTGAATATGAGGTTCTAAATATGCAAGGCCACATATATTCTCGGCAAAACATACAAGTAAAAATTTTTGTTATTTGTACTTGCAGGTCATGTCAGGCCTGCACAACCTAGTGATAAAAGTAAATGTTTGGCTCTCTCCGCTGGCAACCTGGGTATAATCCTGACTGTGGCCATGAGAGTGGCCCGGTTCCAGTGGCCTGTGCAAGGCTGGAGGTTTTCTGCAGGTCCCCTAATTTCACCATCCAATCCATGGAGAATGTCTCACATATGTCATTATAACTAGTTGTACAATCCATGGAAACTAAATAAAGCTTATATAAAAAAATAGTAGTTTAATTTATATAATGCCTAGTCATAATAGACACTTGCACACTTTCAAGAGCTGGGGCCTAACAGACAGCTAGATATAGTGATGTACATGCATGTATTACTATATATGTATAATACACTCATTGTAAATTATATACCAGTACTATAAGTATGTATAATACACATAATACAATTATAGTAAATATTATATAAAATATGAGTTAATCTACTTTTAAGGAAGCAATTTACCTGCAGGATGAATAATAACAGTTTAAAGAGAATACCTCATACAATATATGATATACTAAACATATTTTTTAGAGCTTTAATTTATCATACTTACACATTTTAATATTGTAGAAACTTGTTTATATAATGCACACTATTTGTATCTAAATATCTGCTTAGGCATAAATAAAAAAACAGGAATAGAATATTCTCTCTTTTAATAAAGTACCAGTCAGGTGTGACAGCCTATAGATTAAAAAAATAAATATATATAGAAATTACTTGTATATACAGAAACATTTACAATATATGTACATATATCTACCGTTGGTATAACTTAAGTCACAAATTGCAGCAAAATGTTAACTGATAGCAGTTCTAAGTCAGCATTACTGTCAGTCATGAAGAAATCACCATATCGGTGACTTATGTGTAAATTAAGAACACAGATTTTGGATTAGAATTTGACATCATTGTTGACAGATCCTGCATTACAATACTGGAATAAGCAGTTCTCGGTTGAAAAATCTGGGCCAATCTGGGCTCTGAGGGGTTGTCAGGGAATTGGGTCAGAAATGTCACATATTTAGAAATAAGCGCTATGATGCAAGGATGCTCATCAAGGCATATCAAACTATATACTACTGTAACCAAACTAAGTACAGTGTTTAATTGAAAACCAAGCTCACCTATTATATATGTTTGCCTATTTCCAACTCAAATCAGATGCAGTGACTATGACTGGCATGTAGTATACATGTACATACACTTAAAGTGTATTTCAACTGAACAAGCAATATACAGCCATGTCACACTCACAGTAAAAAAAAGGAAATTGACACCTTATTCAAAATGAAGATTAATCAATTATTTTTTTTTCCAATATACCTCCATAGGAGCTTGATAACATGTGCAGTGGCACAGCACATTCCTGTGATGTCCAGCAATAAACATGGGTGACCTGTAGATCTCTCACAGATAACACTTCAGATTATAGTATACAGCTTGTCCAACAGGTATCTTTAAACGGCAAGTAGTTGGCCATAAACTGATAAATTGGGGGACCTCATAAAAAATGATATCACAAAAGAATGATTGATTAAGCTGAAAATCCACATGCATGGAATTGGAATGCGGCTCTATCTAAATTTCATTAGGAATGTGGATAATTAATAAAAAACTACATAAAGACAACATAAGTGAGATGCCATATGCACAAATCCCGAACTGGAATACATATCTGGCAAAATGAATCGCTATATACATTAATTTTTGCTGGTTCCACAAGGTATACTGGTTATTGTGACATGTAGAAAATTTTACACAGCATGCTACGGTACCTGCAGGTGTATAGTAACATGAACTCTCTAAACAACCATTCCTTATTCACTGCATTTATGGAATCTTGGCTTAATCTATTTGATATTTGCAAGGTTAGGAATAATGGCCAATAGATGGAGCTGCTGCTGAATGACAATGAGTATAATAATATCGTATTTTATGATTCTTAAAAAGGTTCTTATTTCTTTCTGTCTCAATTCGGATAAAGATCTTAGTGCAATTAACACAAGTAATGAAGTGATTTATCATTTATACAATCTAACAAAAAAAAATCCTATTTAATATATAAACATCAGTTGGACATTTATCTTGGAACATTTATTCTAAATATAATTACCTCCACCAAGGGATCGGGGTTATGTTTTTACCAGTGTTGGTTTGTTTGTCTTTTAGCAACATTACTCAAAAAGATATTAATGGCTTTATGTGAAATTTTCAGAATTGCTCAGAAAATGATACAAGAAAAAATAGATTAAATCGTGGGGGTGATGCCTTGGTGGAGGTCTGAGCTCTCTGAGGGCTTTTCAAGTGTTATGTCATGTGACCAGATGAATGGGAGTCAGTGTAAGAAAATATCTGAATTAATAAATTTCTTCTGTCATGCCTTCTACGTTGTGGGAGTTAGAGCCTTAAGATACATGTGTGTGCATGTGTCACACATACAAACACCTAGAGCTGATAAAAAAATCCTAGAGCTGGTTTCCCAGTAAGCCTATTTTGTAGCCAGTTCTATTTTTTGGTATCAAAGAATCAATTAATTGACACATTTAACTGCAACCTCTCAATTTAATTGCAGCCCATTATTCACAGCAGAATCCATTCATTTTGAATATCCTTTTTTTGCATGTACCACCCATGGCCCTCTGAGAGCTGTCAAATTGAACGGAGCAGGCCTCAATGTCAAGGCTATTTATCATGTACGGACTTATTTTAAACACTCTCCAGTGAACCTCTCCACTTGCACAAAAACAAAAAATGGCAGCAAAAAAAAAAAGCTTCATTGTGCCTTCACTTGCTGAAATAAACTAACAAGAATTGTGTTAAAATATTTGCTCTATTTGCAAAGGAATCTCAAATTTACAACTATATGTAACACCGAATCGAGAGTTGAATCAAATGTGGAGAATTGGTAACTGAATTGTTTCTAAAGCTTCACAATTCACATGCTTGGCCATTATGCTGGCATTACACCATGAACCACAGATACATTGTACCTTGGATCTTTAAGTGTCTACTTGCTAGTCATGTGACCATGTGACAGGTGAAACAGGTGATAAACATTTGCATGTGCATTGTCATGAATACTAAGCAATATTCCAAGGCACATCACAGCTAACTTTAAGTACCTGATAATGCATGATGACCAACCAACTGCAATGCAGCTAGTAACTTGTAAAAGCTTAATTACTCACTGACGTTATACTCACACTGAGCTAGCTGGAGCAAGATGTATATATTTATAAAACAAACACCCTACCATGTGTCATTTCATTACAGTTTTCTGGGCCACACTGACAGAATCATACTCATACCTGTACACCTCTACTGGTTAGGGATTGTGAGAAAAGAAATCCTTTCCCAAATGCACCGGGGATCTATAAACACCAATGGTAGGGGTATATATGTGATGAAGGGCTTAGATATAGAACATATAGAGGGATGTTGGATTACAGTTGTTTCAAAACAATTACATGCACATGTTTTTGTGATTAAGATTTAAATGAAATATGTGAACCCGGTAAGCATGTTTATACATGTTCAGTGTGAACAAAAGCCCTATTCTTGAAATTTATTGAATTGCGACATATTTGATTGTGAAGTTTGACCATTGAGACAAGTGGTCCCAACAATGCCTAAATGGCTGAGATTTGTTTTGATTAGAAATTAATGACCTCTGGAGAAGAGTGTTTTCTGGTATCTGCAATGATACCCAAAGATTTAATGCCCTTTTAGATAATTTTTATGACCAAAAAGTCAGAATTGGCAGTTCTTGTTATAGGCAGGCCTAAGTGCGGACCAGAGCCTCCATTGTCCTACTCATATAAATAATATTCAGCATATCTTAAACACTATAAAATAGTACTTGGTATATGTTTACTCACTTTGGCCTCAGGAGCTTAGACCGTAACTCTGCTGCACTATGGGATATCTCTCTGGTTGATGATCCATTTTGTAAACCTCTTTCCATTGTCCAGCCTTGCCCACCAGGGGGAGTCTGGCATATGATTTCAGTGCTCATTGTTCACCTAAAACACATAAATACAAAATGTATCAACGGTGGTACATTGCTGACAAGTGCTAATGCAATAAGCAGAATAATGAACACAATTTTAAATGACAAAATTGATATTTTCAAGGAATCCAAACAGGCAGAACAACTTATAGTAAAACTTAAAACAGGATTACTTTTGAAATACTATAAATGGAAACTGCAAACACTCAAAGGACTTATGGAAGGAACTTTAAAATTTATTACCAGGTATAAACCATAAGAATATTAATAAATTGGTGAACAATGGAAATAAAATTACTGATAACAAGCTAATGGCAACTGCATTAGCACTTTCTTTGCAGAAATAGGACCTAAATTGTCTAATAACATCAAGTCAGTATGAATCTAAACCAGATACTAACAGCTGACCAAAATGGTAATTTGTAACAATACAAAAGCCTGACCATTTTGCGCAAAAGTAACCCCGGTTTACTGTACCTAGCCCTATTGTAAAGTAATGTACCAGTAGTTGGGATTCAAAAGTCAATTCAAACTTTACAAGAATGATACATATTCGTTTTTTTCAGAGATTAATCACAGATTACCACTGTAGGGCACTTACTAGTTCAGAATTGGGTCTACATGTCTGCTTGGTCAAACCGGGTGTCGCATAAATTGTTTCCTTTCAAAGGTAGATTAATCATATTTTCCTAAGAAATTCCTGTTTTTAATTTTACTCATACCTTGAGTTCATTATATTACAAGGAGTGGTCCGGTAAACCTGGGTTAATTAATTCCCTGCCAAACGAGGGGTGGGGGTGGCGGCCCCTACCTTACATTAAATCTTGCTGTTAAATTAAAATAATTGTTCCCCATTTACACAACAGATGATGCTTCACTCATAATCATAGCTAAAAATGAACCAAAATCACCCCCAACTGGTATCTCATCTTCACGGCTCAGTAGTGTGTAAGACTCTTAATTTAGAGAGTAGTGTATGTAGGTTTGTTTTACCAGATCAGTCCATTTTTAATATTCACTGATAGTTCATGTTTCATTTATATAATCTGATTCTCGATTCTCTTTTAAGTTATCCTAATGTAAATTATTATATACAGTGACAGTGCCTTATAGCTATTTTATAATTTTATACAATGAATTTATTACTTTAATAGAAGTGTTGACCAGACCACCCCCTGGTGGTCCGGTTCATCACATAAGCTGTCCTGATTAGTCTGGTCCAGCTGTAGGCGATACAGTCCATTAGGTGGACAGGTCCAAGCAGTCAGGTCCATTTATTGAAATATAATTAAAATTAAAATAAAATTGTAAGTTTTCTTTAGTCTGCATTTTTTTTAACAAAAATGAATATCACATACACAGCAAAACGTGCAATAAATGTAATTTTAAATTGCTAGATCTGCAATTGATTTCTTAATAAAAATTTTAAATAAAAATTTTTGCAAATAATTTTACAACTGCGGAATATTTTGTGTTATGGTGTGGGGCATGGTGGTCAGAATATTAGCCGAATTGTGCAGGGACAGGCGGGGCCAGCAGGCTAATTCAAAGAATTTGCTGGGTGGGGATGGACGCAGATTGACATTAGCTGATTAGTTATGTGGTGGTTTAAGTGCAATTTGATACAGAAAACTTATTAATCTTATATTAATGATTTAATATATAATATATATTCAATATATTCAACATTTTGAATTTGGTCTTATTTTACTGTGATACACAGTGATACATATCAGGGTTGTTAAGTTTTTCCCAGTGCGGTATTTACCAGCTGGTAAATACCAATATTTACCGCCTCTCAAAGTGGGAAAATGGGAAAAACTGGGAAAAGCTCGAATATAATCTTATTAAAGGAGAGACCAGCAGATATCTGACTGAATTAAAAGGAAATATCATCACACACACACACACACACACATATGTATCTATATATATATATCTATATATCTATATATATATATATATATATATATATATATATATATATATATATATATATATATATATATATAATGTAATATATATCAAACAGTCCAAGAGTTCAGCTCATGGTCGATTTATGACACACTACGGTCCGTTTCGCCCAGAAGGCTCTTCAGGTGTGATTATGAGTACGGTGTGTTTACAACCTGTACTGCGTGCACAATTAGACTGGGGTGCGCTGGAGCGTATCGGAACACACCGTACTCATAATCACATGCTCTCTGTTTTACGGATCGAGCCCTCTGTTGACGCAAGGGAATGAACCTATATTGATTTATATATATATATATATATATATATATATATATATATATATATATATATATATATATATATATTTATACAAACATACTCAAATCACAAAACCAAGATATGAAAATTTATATTGTTTTCCTTAAAAACAGCTTGTTTGTATGTACACCAGTACCCGCCGTGAGGGGACACCATGACGAGCAGACACCTTCAATGTACGGACACTAAGCCAATGTCCTGACCCTTTTCCCTTTAAAACTTACCTGTACTGAGCGGACACCTGCTGAACGCGGACAGGGATAGTCATATTTTGTTGCAAACCCTGTCATGAGCGGACACCTCAGTGAGAATCTGGACCTACACTCACTCATGGAGATCGTTTTACAGTGCGCTTAGTGGATCATCAGCGTGGACAATTTATGTATATTGTATTGAAATGGGGGACCGTCGTGCGAGTGCTGACAGCACACTTGACCGGGCATAAACGCACCCTGCATTCATGAGTAATCAGTTTGGATTAATCATTTGATGGTGTAATATCAATTAAGTGTTTGACTACGCGTTAAGTTTGTGAACAGCTCAGCGACAACATTGGTCTTTGAGACCGCAAGTAAAGCCTAAGCAGGTGCGATAAACAAGCACAGCGGACAACACGGGCGAGCTGTCCGTGGCACTTCAAAGTAAACGTATTCGTAGATTAGTTTAAAACTGAACCGATCAAAATCAGGTGACACGCCGCCCGCTTTGACCCCATACGATGACCAATATTTAACATGAAAACCACATTTTGCTAAATAAAAATAATTCTAACGCCGCTGTCCGCAATGTCCAATTTCATGTGATTGCCTGTCAGTCGGAAGCCGTGTAATCTTAATTTTAAATAGCGATCGTACCAGTCAAGTGGAAATACAACGACTCACCATGCATTGATACTACCCATTTATTAGTGGTATCATATATAACGAAGGAAACATGAACTAAAATATCATTGTCCTATGTATATTTCTATATATATATATATATATATATGTTTTTTCAATTAAACATGAAAAGGATCTAACTGACACATGAACATTGATGCGATTTGTGATAGCTCTTCACTTCATTTCAGTGGCGGCACCTGCAGGTCAAAAGATAACCAAACCAGCATGTCCAGGGTCCTGAGTTCACATTTAAATTTTAAATATTTGTCATTTTACCATGCATTTAGTGGAGCGTAAACTACTTTAAAATTGATTAAAATTCATGTAAGCAATGCATGGATGAGTAATAAACTGAGTGATCGTTAATTAGCTGAGTGGCTTCAGTTAATTAAGCAATCATTTGTATTCATAACATGATAATCACGCTCTTCAAAGGCTTTATAATTAAGTTGTAAAGGAATAAGCGGTCTTTGATAATTGTATAAACAACAACATAGGCATAACTAAGCAAGATAAATGTGACAAAATTTAACTGGCCAAGGGACCAGATCAAGGGCTAATTTTGCCTATAAATCTCCGTCGATTTCTGCAAATGATCACATTCTCACTACGACCTACACGACCCATGTTCAATTCGATTACCGATCACGATCTACGATGGCAGCATGAGAGTGTAAATATGTTTCATGTGTATAATGTGTTTTATTTGTTGTTCAGAATTACTTATTTCTGTACCTATGGGATTTTTAGTGGGATTGTTGATTTCTGTACAATAAAATGAAATTTGTGTACATGCACCTGTGTAAATATTATTGTAGGAAATGTGTAAATATGTTTCATGTGTTTTATTTATTGTTCAGAAATAAACTTATTTTCTATATCTATGTGTTTTTTATTACAATTGTTGAACCTTTGTCTCTGTACGATTATCATTACCTACCCTTCCAACTGCCCCCCCCCCCCCATCATCTGTCCCTACCTCTCATGAAGGGACACCTGCAATGTAGGGACACTTTGGCTCTGTCCCAAAGGTGTCCCCTCACGGCAGGTACTGCTGTATATACATAGTGATTGGTAAACAGATAATCAGATATATCAGTTACACTGAAAAAGTCCATTGACGGCTAAGAAATAAGGTTCATTGATACATATTTACCAATCCAACTCTGATGGACCTCTCAGGGTGCGGTAACATGTTGCAAGCTTGGCAGTTTTCTCAAGTCCTACTAAAGTTTATGTTGCAGTTAATTGGTAATTAAGTAATAGTAATGCACTAGTATGAGTTGTGGAAATATTGCACACACACACACACACACACACACACACACACATATATATATATATATATATATATATATATATATATATATATATTCATCACATGTGGATATATTTATGCATATATGTATATATGTATGTGTATATATATATATACACACACACATATAATATAATTTCTACCTGCAACATTTAACAGAATTAATCAAATATACATCATTATACTCTCTCAAAAATTTTGATCAGACTTTTTTCCCAGTAATTCCCGGTACTAACCAATTTTCCCCAGTTATTCCCAATTAATCCCGGGTTTTTCCCACTGTCCGGGAAAATCTAGTTTTTCCAGGGAAAAATAACAACCCTGATACATATAGTAAAAGTATCAGCATTGTACAACACAGCAGGGGACAATGATCTGATGCTGTTTAAGTTTAAACATTTAAACATTAGGTAAAGCCTAATGGTTTGGTCCAGGAATAATAAGTCCTGTATTTTGTGTTAGCAGTCAGGTCCAGCCTATAAAATTGTGGACCTCATCAGTCCAGGTGGTCTGGTCCACTCCTCTACACTTAATATCCTTAAATAAATAAAATTGTTAGAATGGAGAATACATGAAATGAATGGTCAGAGTAGGGACATCTGCAGGAACTATAAGAAGAAAAAGGTTCATTGACGTAATGATTGAGAAAGTGAGAAGAGACAGTGTATTTATATTTTCAGACCTACTTTAGAATCCAGGCTACATATTGGTTAAAGGAACTAACTATAGGGAACAATAAGGGGCAAATAGATGAAGTATACTGATAACGAATAGGAATGGCAATATGACAGGTATGAAATATCCTGGTATGGCTAAAATAAAATAATCATTCAGTTGGACCCCGATAAGGCCTTGGTTGAAATATATATATGATTCCAAAGTCGAGCCATATTTTCAATTTAATGTTCCAGAATTCTGAATAGGCTGGGTGGATAGAAATGTGGGCAGGATTCAATATTCGTGCCACTTTATTTAATTGCACACCTCTGCACGAAGTTTTCACACTAAGGACTGTAGTCAGTACGATCTGGGCCAGACTGACTGAGGTCCCAAGTTGAGGCTTTCAGTTTCAATTGACACCTGTAGCTGTTTGTAAACACTGCCTCACAACTCTCAATCGGAGCTGAAACACGACTGAAACTACAACTTAGAAAAAGAAATTGAACCATACCTCGATTGTGCATGTCCGTATGCACAAATTACCCGCATACATGAACGCCACACGCCAAAATCTGAGCGTGAAAAGTAAAATCTTAGTCAGTGGTTGTCAAGAACGCTTGTCGCCATTGTACCGTAAACACGCCATAGAGAATCGTCCAGCCGCTACCGTAAAGACGCTAATGTGGCCATATAAGCAGGTGAGATATTGATTTATTTAACCTTGCCTATCTGGGTGGCGCCACATGTGCATGTATGATTCGCTAAGAAAAGAACTTAACTGCACGATTTTGACATGTAAAAAAAAATATATGCACTTACTATTTTCGGTGAAGTTAATATGTTATTTGCATTTTTCATTTAAATATTTAATTTCCTAATAACCATAAAAACACCGGCCAGTTGATGAAATTATTGTCTCTTTCATTTAAAGCTTCAGAAATATTAAATTTAGATTTATAAATGTATATCGGTATATTTCATGGATAAATGTTGCCAACATGACCTAATCCGTGTCAGGTCAACAAGAATATTTTTATTTATTTATTTATTTATTTTTTTGTCGTTGAAGGTATGTGCCTCCATTTTGAATGTTACCTAAACTATAAGTATGTGCATCTGCATTATTCCATTCCGGTTTCGAACGACATGGCAGGGCAGTATCATGCGCTCCCTCTATTTTTTTATTTTGGTGTTAACCTGTTCAAGTGACTTTTGCACCTGCGGGCTGTGGGTGTGTATAATCTTCCCATTGCTGGGTCATACCACCGAGGAACTCATGAAAGGCACACTCGGTTGAAAGTGAAACACGTCCCTGGGGCACGTACGGCTTTCCCATTAAGCCCGCAGAGCGCTCACCCTCGGTATGGGTACAGATCTAACCGCCTCGTTTGAGATTAGAACTCACGTTCCCCCGGGCTTTGAGTCCTATGCTCCAACTCTACACCACGGAAGCCTACACAACAAAAATATATCAGAAGAAATAGGTTGTCATTCATTATAAAACATCTGAATGTGTTCTTGTGAAAATTATATATACTACACGAACGACCACAAAATCTTATTACGGTGACCAAAATTTATATAGGCTACCTGTATACAGAGTAATGATCTCTGTATGTCAGTTGAATTGACTACGGTCATCATACTTTTCGAACTATTGTAAAGTTGAGGTAAGTTGCAGTAAAGTGTAAGGTGCCGAAATATAACATTATGGTATCTCGCCGATGTAAATTATTGTACAGGTGTCAGGTGTACAACAAGTGTAGGCCTACATTTCAATGTCCTGATGTTACAGTCAGTAAAACGGTTGTTTTTCTTCTCAATCATACTCACTCAACAGCCTACAGGTGGTCTGAGTGGCAGAGAGCCATAAATTTATAACGCGCACACTCTGGACACCGACTTTGTTATTCTCTGCTGGCAACATGGGTACGACTAGTCCAGGATTTGACGCTGGTGGTTCAACCCCCCCCCCCCCCCCCGGCCACACACACACCATCACACACACACACACACACTTGTGTTGGGGGTTGTGAGGTCCGTCAATGTCCTGTTCTGGACTAGGGGAAAACAATATGAGATGAAAATTTGTAAAATCAAAATGGGTTTTTGTTTCAAATCATGCTACCCAATATCATCTATTGACCAGAGGGGAATTGAACTCGGCCCCTGTATTCTGACCAATGGAATGATGGGATACCTTGCTTAGTTATACTCTTGACATTCCAATACTATTAAGTTCATATACAGTGGCATATCAAGGATTTGAAAATAGAGGGGGCGCAGCCCTAAAGTCGGGAAAAGGGGGCTGTTCTGCGTCTTTTAGACATGTCATATATGTATATATATATATAAATATATATATATATATTAATTAATCATTTTTTTTAATTATATTGATATTCCACAAAGCCCTATCAGTAGGAAGCAAGCATATTTAAACTTGTTTGAATACACTGCGTGGCTGTTAAATTGTGTCCTACTAAACATATCAAATATTGTTAGTTCGTTCATAATTATTATGATTATTATATGTAATTTTGTAAGGTATCCAGTTCAAATTGTTTATTATGTTTACCGTGGGACCCTCATCTATATATAATGCATTATTTGAACAACAGAAAAATACATGCATCAATAAGTGTAGTGTTGTAACTTAATTGTAATTTTTAAGTAGAAGATGGTCAGCACACATGTAAAAGAACTGAAATGGATTAACTATTATATGTCACTGAATCTGTCAAAGGTTACTACATCTATTTTTCATGTAGAGCTTCTGATAATGAATTCCAAAATATAGGTTTTCGTAGATAAATTATTTTTGCAGCAATTAAGTTCGAACTGTAGCCAGTTGGAGTTAAACAGAAATAAAGATAGTCTGACCTGAGTTAATCTAAGTACATAAACACAAGAAATATTAGAAGTGAAAAATACTCATTGACTGTTATCTGCATACCATTTTCAGAATTATATTATTATTGAAAATGCAGCTTTCAGACATAAAGCCTGGCCATCTAGCTCCAGTGACAGTAGCTGGGTATTTAGAGGTCATTTTAATTACCCTAGAAGCAAGAAACAGGAAGCTTTCATATAGTCTCTTGGTGTATTCCAGGGTAAATTTTAAAAATGAGGCATAGCAAGCGTCTAGTAGAAGTACAAATAGCTTGCATGGATTGTTAACCAGATTTTGGCCATCCACCATCATGTTACAGAACAATCATAGGGTTTTGAGACTTCACTTCTGCACACAAACAAAATAGAACAGAGAGATAGTAAAAAAAAAACATGAGAGAAATGTGTAAGTATATAATCCCTTTACTATTCAGATTTATTTAAGAAATTTTCTCAGTCTGACACTCTTTACATTAACAATACAGACAATATCTTGCTAAGCTTTTGTTCTTTCTTCACAAATTTCAACAAATACAACAAAACTAGTTTCTCTTTTGGTCAATAGGAACCTTTAGAACTGATAATAAATATACATTATTATATCAGATACATATATATCTATATTTACATTACAAACAAGATCTTTCTTGTTTTTCTTTTTTTCTTTTCCATATGGGGATAACATAACCATAACCGTGCACAGAAAAAAATATTTAATTATGAAATATTTATTTACTGAAAACGCCATATTTCACTATGTATGTGTGTATACTCAAATAATCGAACATAAAATAAATTTGAGTTAAGAAACATAACACTTGCCAGTAGTTGACTGGTATAAGTGTTAGCAGAATTTTAGGGGGGGGGGGGCGTGCCCCTTTGCGCCCCCCCTATGAATACGCCCCTGATATACACTACAATAACACAGTACTTAACATTACTAACTGTCATAGTGCACGCCAAATCTGCGCGAACTCTCTCTCTGGACATACATGTGGTTTTGTTTACACCAGACGTGGGGTTGACAAATTAGTTAAAATGCTACTTTTATTCAGTAGTGAAATTTAATGTCAACAACACGTTTTTTTGTGAAAACGTGAATGTATCAATAGCCCATGATTTTAAAAATTAAAAGAAATAACATTTCATTATTTCAAAAGTGGAATATACATAATTCATTCTCAGGAATTGCAACACCAGTCGAATCAGATATACCGGACAATTTTAACGCAACTACATCTACTATAGCGACGTACGACTGTACGGCAGGGACGGCCAAGCCTGAAGAATATGATCTTTGGTACCCGAGATAACCTCAACGTTAATTTTATTAACTGTATTTATCTTGAGAGCTCCACAAGAAATTTAAGAGTGACCACATGCTGGTTACCCTCTAATTTTTATCCACTGCAGTTGGCTAAAAATGTGCTTGCAAGGGCTTTCTTATTTGTGAGAAATACAGTGCGTCATCAGGAAGACGAGGGATGTCGTGGTCACTCTTCACGCACAAAAATTTGTTTCGCTATTTGTTCTGTCCATGTCCAGGAGAATTAGTGAGATACGACACTACCCGGTGTCTTTCACGGTCGGTAGGATTGCTCATATGACTACACTTTGTGGACCTCTGTTTTGCGAGAATATCCTCCTTTCGTGCTGCTAGACACGGAAGGGAATGACTTTTCTGCTGCGGATAAATTTGGGAGCCTGGAAAGTATAGTGGGTCTCGACCTACTGATGACCCCTGTATTGTGGTCGAGATTACGCTGCTGATTACAACCTCAACGTTGACATTTCTAACGCTATCTGGATGTTATCTTAAATGATGCCTCCTATGAAAAGCTATTGCAACAGAAGTTTAAATGGGGACCTCATTTGTTCTGGATGAAGGGATCCATTTTAATGACAGGGGTCCTAAGCTCTGGTACAAGTCCCTTAAGGGGTTACCATACATGGCATCTTAATGTAATGTATTTTTAGCATGTGTGTGACTCAGGATCCTATTTTCGAATTAAATGATTGCTGAGCTGCTGCCATGCTTGGAACTTTTTACTTTTAATAGAGTAAGTTCACCCTTCCGCCAGAGGTTGTTTCTACTCCTATAACGACAACAACATCTACATAAAATAAAAGCGTATTTGGATGAACGTTCTGTTGAGCGCCTGATCCATGCTTTTGTCACTACCAAGTTAGATTATAGAAATGTTTCACTTCTTGGGTATCCGTCTTCATTAATTCACTGGCTTCAGCGAGTTCAGAACAGCGCAGCCCATATACTAAGTGGATGTGACAAGTATGATCACATTACACCTGTATTGCGGGAGCTGTACTACGCTCTTTACACAGCGCTTTACCTATAGGGCTACTACCTATATCGTAAGGCGCTGTTTGTTATGACCTCGTATCCTGAATTGCAACACCAGAGGGGAGCACTGTATTTTTGTCCAATCAGATGAAACCTTGTGCTGGAAGACAAAGCCAAGCGAGGAATACACAGAGCCAATCATATTCATTTCTTTTTGAGTGACAGCTCATCCCCCAGCGTAACCGTCTGAACAGGCCACAGGCTCAGAGAGAATTGCCCCTGACGTGGTTTGCTTAGGGCCTTTGGCACATAGGATGCTCGGCCGGTGAGCTGTAATTCAAACGAAACGTAACTACAAAGGCTGCGTGCACACCTCGCTTGCTGGTTTCAGTTCTGCAGACAACAGATACATGGCTACGCTAACACAGTCATATTGTCATAATCGAATCGGTCGATGATGCGAGAATGCAGAGGGAGCAATTTAAATTCGACTGGAAACTGATTAAGCGGCGCTTGAAGCGCAGCAATGGGCGGAGCCAGGATGCCTATCGAGTGTTTGTTTATTGGCATCTGATTGGCTGCTTGTCACATCATACGCACGTTTATTTCAGTGGAAAACGAACCGCCATCTGGTGTCTAAATATATCATAAACGGTCAAAGCTGACAGCGTGAAAATCGGTTGCTTCTTTAGAAGCGCAAGATTTCCGCTGCCTCGGGAGCGTAGAGCTGTACTGGCTCCCTGTGAGTCAGCGCATTAAATGTAAGGTGGTCATATACTACTTTTTCAAGACCAAACATATCTATATAGCATGGCCCCGGTCTACTTACAGGATATAATTCATTCGTACACACCAGGTAGATGCCTCAGATCGGCTGATCATGACTTACTTTTTGCTGAACATACAAAGTCTTCCATGGTTGCTCAAAGAGCATTTTGGCAGGTCCCACTTTGTGGAATTCCTTTCCTTAAGAAATATGAAAAGCTGAGAGCCTAGCCACTTTTTAAAAAATGCCCTAGACATAGTTATTTGTGCAATATTTCGATTAGCTGTGATTTTGCATTTGTGCAGATTTTCAATTCCATACCGTAATTTCAACTACATTTCTATAAGTTTAATGTCTTTACTGGTTTAGTATCACAGTTAATGTATATTACTGGATTATGTGAATGTTTTATCCAGGCTTAGTAATATCTAAAGTGTGTCATCATTTTTATTTTAGATCATAACACTGTGAATTTAACGCTTTACAAAATAAAATATTATTATTTATTTTTTATTATTACTATATAACCAACCTCTTCTAGTAAAGCAGTGTACGATGGCCGTTAATAAACTTGTCTTATATGACAAACTCAAAATTAAAAAATGTTACATTCCTCGGAAACACCTTGTGTTTACATTGCAGATACATATGTTTACTTCTTCCGTGATTTCCTACCACAAAAACCGCCATGATTATGTGATTTGCCTTAAAACAATTCTTGCCCAACATATTTGAACGGACTACATAACCTTATTCAATACATTTATACTTGCGCCACTGGTATGTTTAGAAGCCCCGGTGCATTGTGGGTGGCAAATTTTGACGCCCTTTAACCCTAACCAGCAAAGTCGTACTCTTGTGAGTCCGATTCTGCGCAGTGTGAATTAAGCTGGTAACGTTTTGATGCCCCCCACCCCCACCCCCACCCGCTCAGGGTGCCATCGTCTGTCGTTGTCTGTAGGATATATTGTGAACGCGAAAGCTTTTGAAGTCTTGCATATTTTCCCCCGAAATTTGAAACACAGATTGTTACGAATACAATCTCAAATTTGTTCGAAAAATCTTCAAGGTCAGATTAGCCGAAATGTAAAATGTTTGTGAACCCCATACCTTTGAAGTATTTCATGGTTTAGAATGGAGAAATAGCTAGTCCTTTAGTTACTTTGCAGCATATTCTTTTTCGCTGGACATATACCAGGTAAAATGAAAAGTTTAAATCAATACATTCTGAAAGTGAAAGCAGGGCAGTGTGAGCAGGTATAACGTTAGTCATTTCAGCACTATCTGGTCCAGCTTGTCTAGCCAAAGGAGTGCCCAGCGCAAAGATTGTAGGCATTTGTCAATCAAAGAGGTCAGTAAAATGGTCCTCTGACGAAAAACAAATAGAAAAAGATTTGCTCTTTATTTTATATCCTACCCAGTTCAAAAGCCATAGTTTTATGATCGGGGCAACAACAGGAGGTGAAGCTGCAGGTCTCGGTGATGCCCAAAAAGGCTAATGGGGCAGATGGTATTCTGACGCACTTAAAAGTATATTAGACTCCATTCAATCCAGTGAAATAACCAATATTCATTAGTGGGGCGCCACGTTGTGGCAGTGGATCATTATGATGTGCATAACCCTATGACATTTCTAATATCCTATTTGATATTACATATGAAATGCAATATGACATTAAAACACTATCACACATCACAATGCTTTGTGATACCACGTGATATTGTAATTGAATAACAACTAGTAAGAATATGTTGCTGACATTTCAAATAATCATTTTCGTCTTTATTGTTAAGAACAAACAAAATAGAATGTTTTGGTAGGATGTGTCTGTGTGAGGAGCGGCATTATATATATATATATATATATATATATATATATATATATCCGCATAAGACGTGAATCAAGGCGCCTGTTAAGTTCATATTTTCGTATTCATATGTTTAATGCATGTTAATACAGGTAATACACCTGCTAATTGTTACATATAGCATCCTTTTCTGTTTTTTACCTATAAATTATAAATACCAATTTTAATTTTTAAATTAAGTTCAATTCGAGTTCATCGAATTCCCTTCAATTGAAAATGCGCCCATCCATATTTCATTTTCCAATCAATTTTATTGTATAAGAATATAAAAAGGTATCATTCAGACGTTAGGTGTTTCACTAAATTAATACAAGATGGCGCCGAGATGCGGAAGCGGTTTTGCCGTAATTAATAATAAAGACATTTTAGACCCCCACCAATGATTAGATTAAACAAGATTTTTGACATGTCGCTAAATATATGATGGCCCTATGTCATACACCAGCCAGTTAACGCTCTCACATAATATACTTGATAGGTATGCTATGACTGGCATCATATTCGTTGGGTTAAAGGTTTGCGATTTCATTCACTGTATGCCTCACTTTTTGTTTACTCACTGTATGCCTAACTCACTGTCTAACGCACTGTATGCCTCACGGTTTCACTCCTTGTATACCTTAGGAACTGCCTCACTTTCTAAATTCCTCACTCATTGCCACACTGGCTTACTGCCTTACTTTTGCCTCACCCGCTGAATACTTCACCCGGCCGCTTCACTGTTTGTTCACTCACTGTATGCCTCACTCACTGCCTTACTTAATGAAAGCCAGGCCCACTCAATGCCTCACTGGTTGTGTGCCTTACTGACTGCCTCGCCCGCTGTATACTTCACCCGCCTCACTTTTTGCTCACTCACTGTATGCCTCACTTTTTGCTCACTCACTGTATGCCTCACTCTTTGCTCACTCACTGTATGCCTCACTCTTTGCTCACTCACTGTATGCCTCACTCATTGCTCAGTCACGGTATTCCTCACTCACTGCCTAACGCACTATATGCCTCACTCACGGACTCCCTCTATACCTCACGAACTGCCTCACTTACTCTATGCCTCACTCATTGCTTCACTCGCAGTGTGTCTTACTGACACACACCGCACACCCTGAATACCTTATCCACAGCCTCGTTTTTAGTGTGCCTTATTCACTCTGCACGAGCTTCGATATACTACTGTATTAGGCTGCATGTAACTATATTGACAGACTCCATATTAAAAACGGCCAGTCTGTTCTTGAGGAGCCGAGGGTCAGCGTCTAAATGATTTAAGATCGATTTATAGGGAATGTGCCAAACTGGTTCACCTCGGGAAACCGTAAATAAAAAGAAAAGATATACGTACACGTGCAATGTGAACGACTTTTTTCTTAAATAATATAAGGTATAAAAGGCAGTCATGCATTGGCTGAACAAGTTTAATAATAACAAAAACAACACGATATTGTATATTAACAGTGAAAACGTAAGACAAAAGTAATGTTTAGTTCAATTTAAATTATTCAAACGTATACCTGTGAAAGAAACCATCTAGTCAGGTAAGTCCCATGCAAGGCAAGCTTGCACTCAGGTACGGGTGCCCGTGTAACGGATTTCTTTCCCACACCTTCATCAATTCTTCCTTGCAAGTGGCTTAACTAAGTCAAATGGTTAACAAAACAATGCAAATTCATACAATATCCTTAAAGGAAATATTAAAATATATATGTACCTGAAAATATATAATCATGTATCACAGTTTAAGCTTTCTGATTTTCATGTATATAAAAGTAAGTTAAAATTTCATCGAAAAATAATGTATATTATTTACAAGAAATTAGATGTAATTTAAGTTTGAAAACGGTTACAATGATAACTCTCAACAGTAAACACATACGAAATGCTTGCACGTTTAAGAATTATATAACAACTTGCTTCAGTTCAATATTCAAAATATGCCTGATAGAAATTGAAGTTATTAATGCACAAATGATATAATGATCTATCTCGCAAATTAAACATTTACATAAAGTGGTTGACATTGAAATTAATCTATATATAAAGAATACAAATACACTACATAATATAGTACCCTGTCATATTATATTCTTCTCCTACAAAAGGGCTTGTTTAAAAAAATATACAAAAGACAACAAAAATTTCATCTTAACTTAACTTCTAATATAGAGACACCTTGATGAACATAGTTCTCAAATGCTAAAACGTGCCTTCACAGTGAAAAGGTCTACTATCCTCGGAATTTGTTGGGACCGTGCAGATAGTTTGGTAAAAAAAACCAAATGACTTTATATACAAAACATCTTCGCCATTAAACTTTAAAGGCATTTAATCCTTTGCAAAAATGTCTGTTATCTCACGCTGTTAGTTCATTTTGGCTTAGTTCACCTATTTTATATATTGTTGAATTTATGTGGAAATAAAGGCAGCCCCCGTTTGTCTGTTTATCATGACAAGACCATAGGTCTGATCTTGCACTTGGGCAACAGCTCTGAAACAAGGGGACGAAACATGAAAAAGAGACAGGGGAAACTCGATCCGGTTTGATAATGACGTTTTATGACGTTTTGCGGCACATCCACCAGGTGGCGCCACTGATTGCGCCCGGTTCATGTTTATTTCCACCTGTGTACAGGAGTGAGCAGACTGTTTTAGAACAAAATATTGGCAATTACCATAATATATTAACATGATATATAATGTATATTTAACATACCCGAAATGTGAATAGATCCCTTTAATATATGATACCCCTGCTGATACAATGGTTTTGGAGTTGAAGATCGTCATGATGTAACTATAGTTTACAAATATTCACTTATTACAGCACATGGTGAAGCTTAACAAGCGTGAGACAAAATAATTTTTGTCGCATTTTCTACTCGCGGTAATTAACTTATCGTGAAAATAAAACCTTAGCCAATAGGAGGCCCCATCATACAGAAGCTATTCGAAAGGCAAGAGACTTATATATAATGGTATGTTCATACTAATAGATCGTGTATGTAACGCGTTAATCGAAGGTTGCTATCGTAAAAAATATCGGATTTTAAAATTATCTTCCGATAAAGAAGTATAGTAGCGTAAGAACAAATGTGTGCCTAGATGGATTGGATGGGATCGAAACTCTTAATTGAATTCAGCCAAAATGAACTAAAAGAGTGAAATAATACAATGGGATAATACAATTATTATCTCACATATTTATGTCTATACCTTTAAACTCGTAAATTGGTATTAGGCGAACAATTCATGCTGTTATGAAACCTAAACACATATATTTAAAAATGTCAAAGTTTGTTGTAGGCCTATTTGATTGACCTATTTAGATTTATTAGTGTTGGTTTCCAGCCATTTGCGAACAGCAGGGAAAGAATCGACAAAGGGCATCAAGTAGCCGAGGTAAGCAATTCGTCCATTTTGTATGATCACCAGGCGTTCAGGCATGGCGTTATACTTCAGATTGGCCTCATTCGCCATATTGTCTACAAGAAGAGGACAAGGTAGATTTTCCTCTGCAAGTAGCTTCGCTGCTGCGAGACGGTCTTCTTTCTCCCTATGATTCTTTATCTTAAACTGATTCGATTTGAGCATCCAACCGTCTGTAGGATGGGCCTCTTTAATATATACAGTGACAAAATCTGCAGCGTCAGCAAAATCTCTCACGAGATCTCGGAACGCTTGCAGTTTTGTCATGAACGGGGGTCAGGTGCAGCTTCCAAAGTTCACAACCAGGGGTCGCCCGGATATGACGTAATCCATCAACCTGCATGGCTTCCCATCTAACGAGAACAGGTTCACGTCAACAGCAGCGCTACCTGTGTGAACTTCCCTGTATAGCATGTTATTCAAAACTTCAGCTGGTATGGATTTAAACATGTTCAAAAGGTCATACTCAAGGATACGCTCTACACGCTCCCCTTTGAACAGCTTGAGGGGCTTCCCCAAATAAAATATCAACTTGAGGAAGGTGACCCTGATGAGCACAAAGGACACAACGAGGACCAGTTGAGTCAGCTCCTTCCACTTCTGCAAGGCCATCTTGTCCTGTAATACAAACAAAACAACTAATCATTATACCTTCACCATGAAGCTGTCATGTTTTTACCTTAAATTGGTTTGTTGGTTTGTCCAATTTTGAAAGTAATATGGATTACGATCATAATATATATATATATATATATATATATATATATATATATATATATATATATATATTTGTTTTAATTCAGAGGATTATATATATACGACTGTGTCACGGGGTGATTCCTTTGTCTAAGAGTAGAGGCCGTCCCATTCATTGGTATTTGTGGCAGCAATTGTTCAGCTAATGATCAGGTGAACCCGTGTTATTAAAGTGTGACACGTTGTACATACAACACAGGAAAGGTTGATGAGCGAACCCTGGCAGGGGTAGTCGTTCGTCTGCAGACATCTAATTGGAAAATAGTTCCGTTTATAATGTCGTTCTTTCCAATGTTAAATTAGCTTTAACAAAACGCTGCCCAATATATGGCCTCAAATAAGAACCGCGGATTCTAAAGTCTGTTCCAGCATGAGTGACCCATTAAAAACTAAGCGATTATGGCTACAAAAAAAGGGTGTTTTTCTTAGGCACCTTTTTTTCATAAATTTGTGCTGGAGAACAATATTTGTACCATTTATTTTTATATATGTCGAAAAAAAAATTCATATTATCAGGGGAGAACCTGATTATAACAGAATTTTTTTGCTGAAGAGGAAAAAGCACCTAATGTCAAAATGACATTTTATGGAAATTTATTATTTTATTTTCTTGAAAGTAAAAGATTTATGCAGGGGGGGGGGGGGGGTCAAATTTGACGCGAGTGGTGCCTAGAAAGCCAACTTTTTGTGACCTATTATCTTAAACTGATATAGGTATCTCACAGTATGACACCAGGGTGAACGAGGAAATGGAATTTTGGAGATAAAAAATATCATGAAAATTTAGGCCTATTTCAATTATTCGTTGTTGTAGTTCTTTGCTCAGATGACTGTAAGTCATCTGAGTTCTCGCGATCACGCTTTGTCCGTCGTACGTCCGTCTGTCCGTTAACCAAACACAAATCATAACCGCCGGACCTGGAATCTTCTAACTTGACATCCTGCGAGGTCCAGGAAAAATATCCTAGGAAACCTGAAATAATGTCTCTGTTACCGATATCCTCCGAGCTATGGGGTTCCTACGAACCCCCTAGAATAATTAAAAAATTGATACAAAAGCTCAAGTATCTGAATAACTAATGCTTTGATCGCGATGATTATTTGCATGCACATTGATCATGGAGTGTTTCGTCAGTTCCTGCAAACTGGTGGTGTCACCTGTATGTTTTTTTTCTATTTTGACGCTTTATTTTCTCATATTTGAGACCTTCAAATGAAGCGGTCATCCGTTAACATTGATTGATTGATCTTTATTTTCCTCCATGCTGGAGAGCTCAACCAAAAATCGTAACCGTTGGACCAGGAATCTTCTAACTTGACATTCTGCGAGGTCCATTAAATATTTCCCTGGAAACATGAAATTATGTCTCTGATACTCGTATCCTCCGAGCTATTGGGCTCGTAATTAACCCCTAGAGTAATTAAAAATTTGATATAAAAGCTCCAGTATTTGAATAGCTATTGCACTGATCGGCATAATTGTTTACATGCACATTGGTCATTGAGTGTTTCATCAGTTCCTGCAAACTGGTGGCGCCACCTGTTTGTTTCCAGTTTGGAAGCATTGTTTTCTATTTTATGAGACCTTAAAATGCAGCGGTCATCCGTTAATATGGCACAAATCGTAACCGTTGGACCTGGAATCTTCTAACTTGACATCCTGCGAGGTCCATAAAAAAATTCTGTGATTTTTGGCTTCCTCTCTGTATATATTAAAGATCTAAGGGTTATTCTGGTTATGAAAAATTCTTATAACGCCTCCCTGAAGGATTTGTGAACTTGTTTATCAACAACGTGTTTGTAAACTCAGCAATGTTGACTAACGGGGGGGGGGGGGGGGGGACATGTATAACCTAACGTGGTATGTTGCATATATACAGAGGTAGAAACGTCTCTTGTTGCAAAACACCCTTGCCAAACTCTGGTTTATCTGACTTGCCGCCAGATGCCCTTGTTTAATTTGTTTTGTTTATTTTGGTGGGCCCCCACATATTATAAACACGTTGATATAAAAAAAGCTTGTGTGCTATCCACATTGATATCCACATTTTCTGACCTATTTTACCTTTAGTTTGTAAAGGTCAGATAGGTGACGGGCCTCATTTTATGCGGAAGAGGACGCTTGATTACAAGTTTGTGCAGTCCAAATATTTCCTTAGAATTCATTTACCCTGATAACACCCGTGCTTCATTCTTCCATTACAGCAATAATCTACCAATTAATAATGGATTATACCAGTGTCGCTTTGCCGGTATGTCTGTCTGCCTGTCAGTTGTCCTCAATTTTGCCTTCTTGCTTGTTCCTGTGTCTTACATATAGCGTTCTATAGGCCACAGTTTTACAGGAATCCATTTGAAACTGATGCATCTTATGTCATACACTTATATATCAAAGGTGCATGATTTTTCATTTTCGGGATATGGCTGCAAAGGGGGGCTCTGCACTGGAAACAATATAACAAATCATTGTTTGACAATATCCCCGAAACTATTCACCGTAATTACATATACTATAGCTTATTCTCTTCCTCTGGGTCTTCTCCATAACTTGGTTAAGTCATCTGGTCTCACATGTGTGCCACCCTGTCAGTATGTCTGTCACTTGGAAACACTCTAAAATGTTATTTTCCTCAAAACTTTTTCAATTCTGGTCTTACCTTCAAAAAGCTCGGCTAATTTTTTATACCTTAATCTCCTGCATAACTTAGTGTAGTCAAATGGTCTCGGCTTTGTGTCACTTTTCAATATGTCTGTCTGTCATTTGTCCTCAATTTTGCCTCCTTGTATCTGTTATAAAGCACTCTACTGGCCACAGTTAATCAGGAATCATCTTGTAACTTTCACCTATCGTATATCGGAACGATTTTTTGAAGATGCAATTTGTGTATTTTTAAATAGGTTAAGGTCAAGAAAACACGTCAAATTATTATTTCCATCGTAACTTTGTCAATATTGGTCCAATCTTTACAGACTATGGTTCATTTTCTTCCTCTTTGTCTTCTTTATGACATGTTAAGGTTAACTGTCTTCCAATATGGGGCAGAGTTTTTTTCCGGCAAGCGTGTGACCTCTGGTCGTCTTGTTTTGAAGACCAGGCAGACGGTGCTTCAATATAATGAATAATGGCTAAACTTTTTAATATTAATAAGAAAAACATTTTGTTGCACATGCCATGGGAAAAGCATTCTTAAAGTTGATCTTGTAAATTAATAAGTATTAGATAAGACAAAAGTTCATTTCAAAAGCCTACATGCCACACATCTCATAGACAGAATCATCTGGGAACTGAACATTTGTTATGTTTGACTCCATCTGAGTATTAAAAAAAGATGTAAAGATATCGCACAAACAAACAAATATTATCTTTGGCCTCAGATCGTGATTCGGATAAACAAACTGCGTTCTGCCTTGATACGCCATCGTAGATGCCGACAGATGGCGCTGCGATAGCTCCTTCGAAAAATATCTCTGGACACGCGTTGCCACATTTCCAACAGTTCAAGATCAAAAACATGCATATCCGAGTAAAGCCCCCCAAAAATAAAAAAAAAGTTCTCACGGTTTAACATATATATTCATATATTTTAACAAGACACCTACAGATATTCTGTGGCTCTTACGGGTGTACTGGAACAAAAGATTTTTAACCAAGTATCTGAAATCCATTCATAGATTCATAATCTATGCAGATCTGTCACTTAAATATTCTCCGGAGCGAGTCGATACATAGCGACTGACAAAACACGTCACCAGTGGCGGATGAGCTGAAACATCTCTTATTTTATCTATATCTTTCCCATTTATTCGTAAGATATTTGCATTTTACATATTTCTTTTTATTCCCTAGAAATAAGATAATTAAATTATCTATATTTTATTACTTTCCAATTCATATTTTAGGATATTAATGAACAGCTTTGTGGTTGAGTCCATATTAAAATAGCATCCAAATATTTCTATAAAGGGTCTTTCTGTTTTTACACTCTGCTGGGTCGTAACACCGCGAAGCCCCCCCCCCCCCCCCCCCCAGTTGAATTCGCCTGTGAGTGAGGCACTTTCTTCCCGTTAGCCTAAGGAGAAGCCGCGGTAAAAAGTTTAAAATATTTTACTATTAAAAGATGATGATATTTTGCAAGTTATAAACATAGATGTGCATTTTCATCGTTGACATCAACATTCTATACTTTCCAGTTAATATCATTATCGATCTTGAAGAAATATAAATATGAAAGCCGGTCACATGTCACCGCGTGGGCGTCTCGCGAGATAACACCTTTAAACAATAAACGAAAAAAAAGTAATTTACATAATTTAACAATATAAACCTGCTTTAAGCTAAAAAAAAAGCCCTACATAGAACTGTTCTGTGATATTTCATCACAGGTCATTTTGCCCTGGCGTACAAAGTGAGTGATTCATCCTCGGCCTTGATAACAAAAATTGTCATATCTCTTATTGGTAAGTAATCCGATAAAAAATATATTATGATGACCCTGAATACCGACAAAGTGAATCCATTTCTGTTATCCTAATCATTAGTAATATTCATCAAATCCATTCATATTTAGAGTAAAGTTGCTAACAGACAAACCTACCATCCAAATAAAATCAATAAACACACCTCACCTCCTGTCGCAGGTATAATAATGACACTTTGTTCGTTTTATATAATATTATAATAAGTTGTATTAAGTTGTAATGAGCTGCTTTATGTTAACGAAAGGCCGGTTATACATTGAAGTTACATTTTGTCCTCACAAAGAATAGCTGGTTTTCTAAAGTCGTAGAAATGATAAACAGAATATTGCTGTACCGTATGTAAAATTTCGAGAAAGCTTTCGAATTTGTAGTATGTATTGACGTACCTGTGCTGGCGTTTGTTCTACATATCTGTATTAATGTGGGCCATATATAAACGAATGCCTTCGTCGAAGAAAGCTTGGTTGGTACGTACTTCCAGGAGATAAGACTGTACCTTGACATCGGCAACGTTCAACGTTCAGTCCTTTGTAAAAAATAACATATTTATTGCCTGACGCAGGCTCCAGAGTGTCACCTTTTTACTGACCAAACATGACTCTGTCACATCAGTCACCACCAGCGTGTACTCCACTCCATGTGTAGGCCACAATAATGATATCTTAGCGGCAGCGACCTTTAGTGGAGATAACGGTCACGTCTATGTCTGTAGCATTTACGATGCTCAACAATTTTTTTCACAAATGTTCCGTTTTGACCGACTAAGTCATACATGATTATGTAATTAACATGCCCTTTAATGGGGCAAATCCGGTAACAATATTGCGTACATTAAAAAAAAGAGTCTCCTGTGGTATTTTGTTCGATGTAATGGGACTATATACTAGCTCCTGGATCAGTGAAATCCGAGCCTGCCTTGTCCTAACCGTGAACACACGACTCGGTAGGCTGGTAAGCCTATCTCGAGTCGTGATCCAAGCCACACGGGGGAATGTACTGCAAAGGTGACACGTCTTGTTGCATTATTATCGTAGTAAACAGCCGATAATCTTAACATTAGGTTATACGAATGTGGTGTTACCACTTATGAATACATGTGAACTCAAAAACCAAACTGAAAATCCGTCTCTATGGCCACGAGTCATTTCCTATAATGCATACAAGTCTGCTGCCGTCCAGTACCCTTGAGAGCCATGCGGTGAGAAATTGAACGCACGTGCAGATGGATTTACTAGTTACAAATATGCTAAGTTAAAACAGAATTTTTCGCGCACATGGTAGGTGTTGTTAGAAAGTATACTAAGAAAGCTAACAATTGGTCTTCTTTACGTCGAGTGACCACATACTTTGATACCATGATGCGTTTTCAAAAATGTCGAAAATAATTGCAGATGCTTTAAAGCGTGGTCCTCGTTGCAAGATGTTAAAAGCACTCAGACGCTAATAAGCAGGTCGTAGACTCTAATGTCAGAGGGCCGAAATGGTGCTAACCTCTCCCTCTTGTAAGTGAATGTTTTAGTTCTTTTTCATAGTGACACGACATTTGCAAAGGTGCAGGTTCTATATATATATAACACATTACTCTGGCTGCATATAAACTGACTGAAAATCATCTAAGCTTTAATGATGGCTCGTTGTCTAGTTCCATTCGTTTGTTTGGTCGACCCTCCAACAACAGGACCCAGATCCTATCAGCTTGACCTAGAAACCTCTAACTGAAAATCATATTGGAATCCCCTTGACCTTAAATTAAGCCAAAGTGTCATATATTCTAACAGCTACATGGCAAACATTTAATTCGGAGCAGTCTAAAAGTTAGAATCTTCAAATTGTTCAAGGCGGCTCTACAAATATTTTGCGAAGTGTGAAGAGAATCGGCCTAATATTTCTGGAGCTACGGGCGATATTTGCAAAGTAGTTTGACGGGGCACAGGCGCTTGAATTGCTATTAGTATAGATTTAAATTCAATTGTTCCTTTTCTGGTTCATTTCCTTATAACGATTACTTATCTGGCATTTTCCCTGCGTTTTTTCGCACTATATGGTCCATCTCTTTATTATTTACTTAATATTTGAGATAGGCTGGCAAGAAGCCCTCGTTGTCAGACCCGACAGCCATGGCACATCGGTTTCAGGCTATATTTGGAGTACATGCGTGATTGGTTAACCATTGTTACGTCAGTGATGTCACTATCTGATGACTCAAGTAGTAGACTCACCAACCAATCAGAAAATGCGTCCTCGGTAGCTATGCCATGGATGTCGGGTCTAACAACGGGGGCTTCTTGCCAGCCTATCTCAAGTATACAGTAAAAATGAAGAGATGGACCATATAGTGAGGGAAACGCCAGGAAAATGTCAGATAAGTAATAGTTATAAGGAAATGACCAAGAAAAGGAACAAATTTAACACTAATAGCAATTCAAGCGCCTGTGATTAATGCAAGATTCGTCACCTTTTGGTAATATGGCAACGTCGACACGTGGTCCAAGTGGATTGTTGGAGTAACCCCTTTAGTCCCAATCAAGGACCTTCACCTTTATCTACGGCAATGACGGCACCCAGGGAGAATATAAAGGACCACGATTTTACAAGTGAAAATGAGAAATAAAACTGAACAAATGTGACATCAATTATATATTGTTAATCAATTCCTGTTTGCTTACTATAACAATTTAAGTGACCCATCGGTCATGACGCTCAGCCGACTGACATGTTGATAATATGTCCTTGCAAAGACAACTAATTAAGAGAATGTAGGTGGCATCATTGTTCATGCATATTAGCTCAAGTTCATCAAGACCCATAAGCACAACAATTTTAATGACAATCCAACCAGCCTTTCCTGAGGAATCTGGCAATTTGTGTGTATTTTGCATTATTTCTGGGCTGCTCAAAAATACCCCAAAACTGTGACTGTCAGAGTGACCGATTTTCAGTTTTTCAGAACTTTTGAGGAACTCTCAGGATGTCAAGTTAGAAGATTCTGGACCAAATGGTTATGATTTGTGCCCTACTTTGGTATCAAATTTTCAAATATTCTGAGAGGTGCTTATAAACCTCATAGCTCAGAAAATATTGGTAACAGAGACCTTAATTCATATTTCCAAGGAGACTTTTAGGATAGAAGATTCCAGCTCCCATCTTTATGATTAGTGCCCTGCTTTGTTATCAAACTTTTAATTATGCTAGGAGTGCTTATAAGCCCCATTGCTCAGAGAATATGGGTTACAGTAACCTAATTTCAGGTTTCTAAGGATATTTTTCACAGACCTCCCTGGATGTCAAGTTAGAAGGTTCAAGGACTAATGGTTACAATGTGTGCCCAGTTAACGGAAAACCACATCTTTGAAGGTCTCATAAATAGAGAAAATAATGTGATAAAATAAAAAAAAAAATCCAGGTGGCACCACCAGTCTGTAAGAACTGAGGAAACACTCCATGATGAATATGCATGCAAAGAATCAGGGTGTTCAATCCATTAGTTGTTCAGATACTGGAGCTTTTGTATCAATTTTTTAGTTATTCTGGGAGGTACTTCTATATCCTCATAGTTCGGAGGATATTATGCTGTTTACACAGCGCTTTACCTATAGGCTTATTGACTATATAGTAAGGGCTGTTTGTTTTGACCTCGTATCCTGAATCGCTACACCAGAGGGGAGCACTATATTTTGGTCCAATCAGATGAGACCCTGTGCTGGAAGACAAAACGGTTTACCAGACAAGCGAGGAATACACGGAGCAAATGTTATGGCTTGTTATGAAGCAAAGCTATGGACGGAGCCATGATGCCTGTCATTTGGTTGGCTGCCAGACTACGACCCACCACCTAGTGTCTAAATATATCATAAACGGTCAAACAAGGCAGCGGGAAAATCAGTAGCTTCTTTAGAAGCGCAAGATTTCCGCTGGCTCGGTAGCATAGTAGGATATGGGTAACAGAGACCTAATTTCAGGTTTCCATGTAGTTTTTAAGGACCTCCCAGGATGTCAAGAAAGAAGATTCCGGGTCAAAATGGCAATGATTTGTGCCCTGTTAACAGACGACCACATCTTTGTAGGTCTCAAAAATAAATATAAAAGTGCATAAAAATAAAAAAAAAGTCCAGGTGGCATCACCAGTCTGCAAGAACTGATAAAACACTACATATTTTCAAGAATAATGCCGATCAATGCACTGGTTGTTCAGATACTAGAGCTTTTGTTTCAAAATTTTAGTTATTCTTTGGGGTACTTCTGAGCCCCATAGCTCGGGGAATATGGATGACGGAGACATAATTTCAGGTTTCCAAGGAGTCTTTTAATGGGCCTCCCAGCACGTCAAGACGTTACGATTTGTGCCCTGTTAACAAATGGCCGCATTTTTAAGGTCTCAAAAATAGAGAAAAGAATCGTAAAAAAATCGAAAAAATACAAGTGACGCCACCAGTCTGCAGAAACTGATGAATGACTCCAAGATCAATATCCATGCAAAGAATCATGGTGATCAATGCATTAGTTGTTAGATACTTGAGCTTTTGTATCCAATTTTTCATTATTCTGGGGGGTACTTCGGAGCCCCATAGCTTGAAGAATGTCGGTAACAGAGACCTAATTCCAGGTTTCAAAGGATATTTCTCTCAGGATGTAAAGTTAGAAGCTTCCAGGTTGTTACGATTTTTGCCATGTTAACGGACAGACTGCCGGATGGCCGGACGGACGACGGTCAGAGTAATCGCAATAGCCCAGATGACATACAGTCAGGCGAGCTAAAAACCTAGATATCTTGTTATTGGGTCTTTTATTCTGTTTACTGGGGATCCGGAGGGTTGCCAGTTGTTTGCATCATATGACATTTCATGGGGACTAGCCTAAATCCCTGCATAAAGCTGCTATTTGGTAAAGCTATTGAATTGCGTGGAACAAGGACAAAATTAATGCTTAAGTACAGGTGCCCATGGAATCTTTGAATACAAACTAGTATACATGTACCTAGAGAATAAAACAAAAGTATCTATTCTTGTCAAACCTCGGGACAGCACCATTGAAGGGGTGTTTCCATGTGCACGTATATGCGTGAAAATCGCTAAAATTGTTTTGTAACTGGGGTGTTTCCATGTATCCGTCAGCGTATACCGGTATGCGTGAATTCAGGGATATGGGGTAAAATGACGTCACTTCATATTCTTTTTTGTGGGAGGCCTGCTCGATCCACTGTACAAATATAGACGTCTGCCACTTTAAGTATATACATGCACACGGAAACACACCTTAAAGCATACAGCTGGAACGGTATTTTCACATTCATTGTATTATTTCGTTGTAAGCCACTGTCACGTACAGTTTTGCACGAAGTTTATACAAGACCATTGCGTCATTTTTTGAGACTGACTGACCATAGCTGTCAGTGTAATATTTACCATAATATTCCAGTAAATTGATAAGAGGCTCATTCAAGCTTACATAAAAACAAGTAAATATCAGGACAATTCATGAATTTTTTTTATTTTTATAAAAAATTGAAGATGTTGTCAGGACACTTTTCTCTCTCCTTGTAATATCTGAGTTTGTCTTTGAGTATCAGTATGTACCTTTACCAAGGTAAAATGTTCTCTCATCATGTCCAGAAAGCGCGTGTCTCTCTCATAGCGAATACGGCATGATATGATCACCCGAACACCGGGTTTTGCTAAATGAAGCAGAGTGTCTAAAAGTAACTGGAAAGTCTTCTCGACGTATATGACGTCAGCGCCAATGAGGTAATCGTATTCTGGCTGAAAATCCATGTGGTTGATTCCCCAATCCAAAGCCCTGACGGTGGCGAAACCTGGTGGTGTGTTGAGCTGAACGTTGTCCTGAAGCACCGGTAAACTGACTTGTCTGTCTGTCAGGGTCACGTCTAATCCTGAAAAATGTATAAAATATATAAATGCAATATAAGTGTTTATATATATTTATATTATATATATATATATATATATATATATATATATATATATATATATATATATATATATATACACAGTATTTTCACAATTTATACATGAACAACTGATCACGTTTTCATGCTTATTAAATTATATCACGCTTCCCATGACCTTTAATAATGCGTTATCACGTATATTGTAATCATCAGGATTTGTTATCAGGCTGTTTACTTTATCATGCTTTCATGCTTATCACAATTATCACAGTATTACGTTTATAGTTTCATCGCGCGCATCGGTTTAAGTAGGAATACCGTTCATTCATAAAAAAATAGTGTACCATTACCATATAATTTAAGTTCCTTTATGAAAACACCAATTTCGGCGACGATGGATCAACCCCTAGGGATATTTTTTTTATCCCAATTTATCTTTCTTCTATGCAAAAATTTCCATTCTACATAACGTTCCAGTGCTTTTCTATCTTCTTTCTCCAGTCTCTATTGAAGTCATATAACGGTTCTAAGCAATGGTTATAATGTTGATACCTGTATATATTAAGTTGCTACTTGTATAAATTAAGTTGCTATACCTGTATATATTAAGTTGATATCTGTATATACTAAGTTGATACCTGTATACATGTGTGTGTACCTACCTAATTTAGCCAGCAGAATCCCGACGATCCCGGTTCCAGCTCCTAACTCAATGATCCGTGAACTCCTCAGCTCATCCCTCTTGTCGTACAAGAAGTCACACAGTGTAACCGCCTGAAGAGAGAGAACGTACAAGACATGAAGTGAGAACTCGGGCCTCTCATTCATCAAAAAATATGTTTTCCTCTGGCTGACATTTCGCCAGGGAACTGGTATGGCAGAGTATATACGTAAAGTGAAAAGACGTCACATGCACGGGCCCTGTGCCATGGACAGGCGCGCGTTTCCGCGTATATGCATAGACACTTATTAAAAACTCATTTAAGCTCGTTTCTTAAAGGGGCAGAATCCTCGTTTCAGCATGTACATATAAAAGGCATGAAACAAAAAAAAAGAAACCATCTCAGAAACTAGTACAAAAAAAAACCGTATACACGCACTGTTACAAACAATTATGAAAAAAAGGCATCTTTACAAAAAAATAATAATAATAAAATGCGACAATCAATATGGACAATAATCGTAATACTATCGAATTTTGTTTTCGACCAAATATCTACATGCACATGTAATACTCATTTAAAATTACATTAAAAGAACATATTTAAACAGAGTACATGTAATTTGTAATCAAGATCATACGACCCGTCATGCAGTCGCATACGTTACTGCAAAGAAGTGGCAATTAATGGGCACGTGACAACACGTTTAACTGTTCTGACAAGTTACCACGTGATCGGCCCGCGTTTAATCAATTAGAACAGACTCGTGACATAACCTTCGCCACAGGGTGATCCAATCAGTGAAGCCTTGACTAACATGTGAGTAAATAACAGGACTGCTGGGGGATAGAAAAACCCGTGATAGACATGTACTTGTCAAAGCCATTCCGAAGTGACTTCATTATATAAAGACCTAAGTGAATAAAACGATGTGACACTTGTAAGATTAATTATCTAAGTTTTAAAACTGAGTCACAAAATCACTGTAAAAGCTCACAAGTTGAATTGATGTCACCTAAAATAGAACAGGACAATCATTAATCTCAGCCTATAATAACCTTAATCATCAATAGACAACGTTTACTACTAAATAATTACAATCTACTGGAAATTATCAATCAGAATCCCTCCGTAACACATACTATAGTATATGGATTGTGACGATAAGCCTATATACAACTATCATATCATTATTTTGATAAGTATTTGCATTCCATGTAATCTAATTGAATTGGATAAATAGTCTAATGAGTTACTGCTTAACAATTTACAGTTTATTGAATGTATTAACCTTCACAATACATGATGGGCTGTACAATATAAATGTATTAGACACCATTAAAAATTAAATTAGTTTTCCCTCTGAGAGATAACAGGGCCGTAGCCTGAACAAAGTCAGTGGAGGGTAGTAAATGTTTTGTCAGAGCGAAGCACAACGAGAGGGCATAGCCCTGGGGGGGGGGGGGGGGGGACTGAAACCCCCTCCAACGGCGTGGAATTTTTTTATATACACACCATACATTGGCTTTTCTGTTGGCAGAGGGGTTCCAGGAGGCATAGAAATCTGAGGTACCCCTCCCCCATCGAATGTAACTCTTTTTTGGCAAAACTTGTATTCGGAGATCCATTAACAAAATCAGAATATACACTAATTTGATAACTTTATTAATCTAGAGAAAATATTCAATATAAATATATAAGGAAAATCCCTTTAAAGGACACTTCATCTTTTGTATTTATACTTAAAATGAAAAAAAAAAAGATTTTTTGGGGGATTATTGCTGGTTGCTTACGCCATCTATCGGAGAGATGCAACATTATTATTAATTGAATTCGAGTCGGATATTTCCATTTAATTTATGCATAAATACGTTGCATAAAATTGGGTGACGTTAAAGTGTAATAAACTCAATAAAGTGACACACGGTAGGCCTTATTCGGGCGCTTCTAATCCCATTATTTCTTTTATTATCGCTCATCCTCACCGCATCCCAGACGACACCAGCCACCCCTTGCTGACCCCAGTCCTGTTTTATTACGATCTCATGGCCGCCAAACGTAAATTTGCGCTCAGGTTGATGAAATGGGGAAATCAAACTGCTGTCGTAGGCCACAACAGCTAGCGATGACGTAGGTGGCTCATTTTGCATTTTGGCTTTCCCGTCCGTCGGTCCATCTGTTTCCTCGTGCATGTTCGGAGAACAGCTATGTTGGCCTCTTTCACTCGTATCGTCCCCTTTCGTAATGAAATCTGTCTGCATAAAACACAAGGCACACAAGAGGCCAACAAACTGGCTATTAAATGCGCTTATGACCACCATCTAATATTACCAGACAGACTTTCCGGATGACAATAATAAGTTTGACACCTACACGTCACGCGATACCGCGCACTACCCGAGACTTCCGTTGTTGTCATGGTGATCGCGGGACGCGTGCTGACTTGTGTACAGGGATTTTGAAGGCCCCAGTGTTAGTGTGTCATCCCCAGCCACTCTGTTCTACCATACACAGCTTAGAGAAGGGAAAATTTGAAGAACATTATGGCGTCAAGACAAAAGGCATCAGATCTAGGTACGGGTAGATTATTTCAATCAACACTATGTTTTAAGTCTGTTTATAAAATAAAATGGCAGGCCTTATTTCCACTCCCCGGGAGTGGAAATAAGGAATGCTTATTTCCACTCCCCCTGGGGGAGTGGTAATAAGGGATGCTTATTTCTACTCCCCCTAATGGTAAAGGCTTGTGCGGTCTGACCGTCCGAGCTTTCTGGAAAAAATACACAATTTTTTTTTGTCTATTTCAGTTATAAAGCAAGTCTATAAACAAAAGTCAGTACCTATATTTATTGTTCACAAATTTTTATTTTGTGTGAAACTATATTATTGAGACATTAGGGGTACTAATCATACATTTATGCACTTGAAAAGGTTTCAGTTTTTACTTTGACAGCCATTTCAAAGTTAAAATTATTGATTGTATGAAACATAAGTTTAAAACAATTCTGATTTGCCAGAGTGAACACTGCTGTTAAATTACAATAATATTTGTGACCAAGTTTTCAAGGACAAATGTACATTTCTGCAAATAGTTAAAATTAGTGGACTAGTTTGTTAAATAATTTTACAGATTTATTTATTAAGCAAGAGAACAAGCTTAAAGTAACTCAGATAGGCTGGTGATAAATGTTTTGACAACAATTGTTTCCTTGCTCAGTCCTTATCTGTAGAGGGTTAGCACCTCATCAGTGGGGCCAGTTAAGAGTCTGTCTCCATATGCCAAGACAAATGCCATGGTGGCAGTTCTTGGCTCAGTGTACAGGTAAAGTCTAGACAGTTGCACTGGACCTTGAATTTATCCCACCACATTTTATCCAGAACAATTTGAATAACATGACTGCAGTGTCAAAATAAGTGAACTTTGTCTGAAAGAAAAACTAGAACTACAAGGAAACAGAAGTATTTCATTTAAGACAGTTGTCACCAGTTTTGGACATAAAGGGTAAGACAAATAACCATCTTTTATAACATTCAGCCATTAGATCCTATATAGGGCTGATGTTTACAAATGAATTTCTTAACTTACAATTATTTAACCTTATGTCATGTATATAGAGAGTTTGGAAATAAGCATTCTTTATTTCCATTCCCAAGGGGAGTGGAAATAAGCATCCCTTATTTCCACTCCCCAGGGGAGTAGAAAAAAGCACTTCCTAATTAAATTGCTTGATTATTTAATATATATTTTCTTTCTGAAAGTCAAAGAGTAATAATAATTATAATTTTAATTTTGAAATTGAATTTTAGTTGTGGAATCAGACTTTGAAATATGCAACAGTCATTTCCTTTTTTGCAAAGACATTTTTAAGTTTGAAGTTCACAATGTTAAAGGTTTGAATAAGCAGATAGGTTTAATTTTAACATTTACAAATTAAATGCCTGCTGTCTTGAGATAAGCGTACATTATATTCAAATTATTGTATTTCTAGCACTACACATGTTTTACATTGGTCTTATTTAAGATAAAGGTAATATAAAGCAGACTTGTTTAATTCCATAGTTGATAAGTTAAATTAGGCACTTAATTTTATTTGTAATAATAACTTGTAATTTTGTATTTCACAAAGATAATAAATGAAATTGTGGACCAGGTAATAAAACAAATTCCAACATATATTCTTATTAAAAATAGGTCATATTACACCCCCAATTTGTTCCACCTTCATCGGCTTATTATATATTATGAATTTTAGAGCCATGTTTCTGTCTCCAGCAAACGGGAACAAGTCACCAACCAGCTCAGCAAGGACCACCCTGGAGCTTGTAGGAATGCTTGTATCGGCATCATCATGAATTATGTATGTTAATTTTTATCACTGTTTCAGGCTGGATGTATCATGCACCAAAGAAAATTGAGAAGTCAGCAGAACCTGTAGCCGTCCCTCCTCCATCACAGATTCCGGGACTCGGCCAGGATGGAGGGGACTATCAGGAAGACATGCCAAAAACAAGCTGGATCAAGGACACAGACAGTAAATACATCAGACTTGCAAAACAAGGTGGACGCCAAGATCTCCTGCAGTTCAGAGAGCCCAAGCCCAGATCTGAGGAAGCAGTGGGCTACCCACGGAATGAATGGTTCTACCTGGAAGATAACGCTATAGAAGATGAGACACGAGAGGCTAAAAAGGGGTATGTAAACAGTTTCAAACTTCAGACTTCAGTAAGTTTTAAGGGGCCTGTTCTGATATCTGACATGTATATTTATTAAAGAAAATCTCTTGAACCTTTAATAAAAGCAGGCCAGAAAACACAAATTCCAGTGCACAAAGGCTGTTCATTTTGTTTATATCCATGTTTATAACATTTGGAGGGCCTCACCAAAATAATTCAATCCCATTCAACAAGGACAACTTGAGGCAAGTCAGACAAGAGTGGTAGGAATTGTCTTAAAATCATAGTCAATTATTGAAAGATGAAAACAAACAATGATTTTTTATGTGCTATGTATTTTACCATGAAATATGTACATATAGAATTATAGTTTAAATATTGACCGAAAAAATTGAAGATCATGCTGAAAGGTCAAGGTAATAGCTGTGTTGTTGACACTTATTTGTTGCATGCATAATGGTTTTAACCCCATTCACTGTTTTTTCCCTGTCTTTCCTGCATCTCTGACATAATAAGAATATTTCATCTGTATGATAGTATGATAATTTTGGATATATGCATAAATAATCGTTTGTGATTAGTTATGCAAAAATGCAATCACCATCTGATTATGAAAGAAAATGACCAATCATTAATATATTCAGTTGCTTGGCACACTTATTATATCTTCAGAAACTCTGGAATAATTAAGATAGCAGATGATCTGTTTACTTTAACAATTGAAGGAACAACATACCTTCAGTTAACATAATCAGTTTACTTAAACTTTCCTGTGGTATATAATTTGACAATAGGTTTGGTGACACAGTGAATTAATTTTCATTTACATGATTGTTTGTTACAGAGACTATGAGTTCCTGCTGCCGGAGTACATGGTCCACAAGGACTTCAAGCCGTCTGTAGATCCTGCTGCCGATCTCAAGAGGGCCCCCTATGCCTTTGACAAAACCAGTGTGTTCCAAAGAGAGGGAGATCAAGCTTCTGACAAGAGGGTGAAGGTTGGTGATAAATTTTGTTGGTATAAATGTTGGAAGCAGAGTCATTTATAAAACAGGACATACTGTCTGATACTGTTCTAAGTTGAAAACCACCATATTTGCAAATTACTGACAAAGCATTAATAATTATCTCACTGTGATCTGAAACATAACTGCAAAAAGTCTATAATTACCATTTCTTGAGATGAAAAGACAAGAAAAATGTATAGAATAAGTATTTACAAGTGGAACTTAGAAAAAGTACAATTATACATGTATCTCCCTTGAAAAAAGTGTAAAGTGGCAGCATCATTAATATTTACAAAAAATTATATCATGATTCACAATGAATTTTGAGGTCCTAGTAGTTGTTTATATTTTATGTGTACTGTGTGTATGTTACTACATTTTATATGTATACATAGTATTGTGCATGTATAGTATGTTTCTTTTAATGTTTTCAAAACAGGTACCAGAAAGCAAAAGATCAGGGTATGGTGTGCGGAGTGAAAAACAACAAGGGAAGCCTGTCAAGTACAACATGCCGAAACAAGAGCGAGGTAAACCTCCGTCAGAAAACCTTCAGCAGCAGAAACCAGTACTTGAACCTCCGTAAGTTAATCTTATAACTCATACTGCTGATATATCAATAAAACGAAAGATTTAGTGACCAATCTGTTTTCATTAACAACTGAAATATATTTGAAAAAGACCCACAATACTCTCCAGAGACCAGAGGCCCAAATAGTTACAAGTGAAGAAAAATTGATAATTGAAGACCAGAGGAACAAGAACCTTTAATATGAAATCAGGATTAAAGACCATAAAAGACAATCAGATTTGGTGATTTCAACATCTTTAAAGGTTACATAAGCAGCAATAGCTGCAAATCTTAATGCTCAAGGTATTATATTAATTAATGCAAAAAAAATTAAAAAAAAAATGATTTCAGTAGTGGTGGTAGTGATAGCAGATTCAGTTGCGGTTCCATGGTTGGTCAGTCACTCTTAAATCTGTGTTTGAAGTGACTGAGTTGTTCCACTCTGACTGGGCAGCCTCTGCACATTGACTGAAGGAGATTTAGGTAATTATGGTATTTTATTGATTAATGTTTTATTCTTTTAGGAAACCAGCATCTGACCGTCCGGCTATGGGAAAACTCTTGGCTTATGGTTACGCACAAGACTGGGAGAAAGACAACCTTGCTTATCATGATAAACTGAAGAAAATGACAGCAAAAATGGACCAAACAAAAGTAACAGAAAACTCACGCAGCGAGTACCAAGAGGTTATCAGTAAAACGCAGAAAACAGGACAAACAAAGACTGCAAAACAAGACAGGTAATAACAACTGAGTTGTCACATTATTCATGCCTTAATGAATCCAAGTGGACACATTTTTAGTATAATTTATTTTGCTCACCAACTTCACCAACTCTAACACCACAGGAATGATTGTCCAAAGATAGGGTTGGCAGAAGGCCAGAGTAATTATCTAAAAAAAGCTTATTAAGAAAAAATTGTACTGTTAGGTTTAAATGTACTATTGGACACAATAATTCTAGATTGCCATGTATATATAGCAGACTGGAAACTGGTATGCGATCTTTTTCATATGACTTTTGAAACAGCAGAGTAACATTAAAGAACATGAAGTTAGGATATTGATGTTTCATCATTGTCTCTTGATAGGCAAGTTCAGTGTTTGATTGGATGACAACTGCATTATTTTACAGTAGTTGGCGTCATGCTCTGATAATTATTAGTAAAGTGAAGGGATGGCTACTATTGAATTTATACTATTTTAGAGACCTACAGCAAAAACCATGGTTTCATAATGTTAATGCTTGTCAATCTATCCATCTTTACAGGCTCAAAACTTTGTTCATTATGTTTGTCTCCATTTCAGACCAAACACTCAGACAAAATCACAAGGAAAAAAGGAAACAGAAACAGAAAAAGAAATGTTCAAACTTAGCAAGTAAGTATATGAATCGCCATATAATTTCTGTCTATGCAAAGCAGTTCACTGTGACGAAAATAGATTGTGATATATCAGTTCTCATAGTATAATTTTATAATTGTAAAACACAGAATAAGAGTAAAAGGCACATCTTTTGTCAATGTGAAATATTTCAGTGAAAATGCAAACTGCAAAATAGTTCTGGAATGGAATTTGAAACATAAAATATAAATCAGAAATGTTATGTATACATGGTAGCTGCTGTTGGGAAAAATCTAAAAAAAAACCCCTGATATCATTTCAACGGTTTTTATGCATCCCGATTGACCTACTTTTGACCATATGACAGCTCCTGAACATAGAAAATTTTACAAATTTTAACAAATATTTCTAATTTGCTTCAGGTGGGAGCATTTGTATCTTTCCAACACATCTAGTCTTAATGATTATTTTTCATAAATAAACATTTAAAATACATATTTTCTCTGTTTGCAGGTTCAAAAATGTTCCAGCCAAGACAGAAACACACAGGACGCACCAAAGTGTGGCAGTAGCATTGCAATAGTTCAGCAGAAACTTTTGTGTACTTATTAATTTTGTTGTTAATTAAACACTGTATTTATAAATGTCACAAACACGGACACACACAGAGACACATATAAAGTTATTGTTAACTGTTGAAATTGTCAACACCAACACATGAAAAAATAATTCTTCTGCTCCTGTTTCACTCGTCATTTTTCACACACACACACACACACACACACACACACACACATATATTTGTATTAATATCATATACTGTTATCTGTTCAGCTGTGATACACATACATTGACTTGCATTACTGTAACTGTGGTACCTATGAATCTTGTATGTCACTTAAAAAGCTGTCTGTTAGTTGCAAGGTTTTCAGTTTACATTACTTTTATCTCTTTTTTTCTTAATTTCTACCCATTTTACCAGTCTTCAGTTGGTTTTTACCTTGATATACTTCTATTATTATTATACTTGTATTTTTCAGTTATTTTACTGCCCGCCATATTTTATATTTTTGTTAACAACTTTGTGACATGAGCAGGGTTATTGATTCGTGACTCCTCTTCAGGATTTTATTGATTTAACAATATCACAGATGCCAAAATTAATGCATCCATATTTGATGGATTCCATCATATGTTCAAGCAATTAGTTTAACCAATTAGATATATGTTACTTTTGGTATCTGGATCTACCTTTTAAGTGTTATTCAATTTTGAAAGTTTAGTAAATTATAAAAGTATTTCTAACAAATACAGAAAATATTCAAACTGCTCATTTGGCATATGGGCATTTGACATTTTTAGTGTTATTTACAGTCTTGAAAACACTGCATGTGGCAAAAAAATTGCATTTAGTATCTGCAAATAAGAGAAATCTAGGTATACAATTTCTTCCATGATCTTTTTATACTTGGCAGGTCAGGATTTTGTTCACCTTATATTTAACATTAAGCTTTTTAATACGTTGATATACCTGTATGTTCAGATCATATCCTCTGCCGGATACAGTATGTATTTGTATGTCAAAGTCAATACTTTTACTTTTTATATTTCTACATCTAAAATCGAGAAATATATATATATATATATGCATGTATGCTGTATATGTATATGCATGTAGGCTCTGTATGTATATGCATGTAGGCTCTGTATATGTAGGCTCTGTATATGTATATGCATGTAGGCTATGTATATGCATGTAGGCTCTGTATATGTATATGCATGTAGGCTATGTATATGTATATGCATGTAGGCTCTGTATATGTATATGCATGTAGGCTTTATATGTATATGCATGTAGGCTATATATGTATATGCATGTAGGCTATATATGTATATGCATGTAGGCTATATATGTATATGCATGTAGGCTGTATATGTATATGCATGTAAGCTGTATATGTATATGCATGAAGGCTTTATATGTATATGCATGTAGGCTGTATATGTATATGCATGTAGGCTGTATATGTATATGCATGTAGGCTGTATATGTGTATATATATATATATATATATATATATATATATATATATATATATGTATGTATATGCAAACATACTTAAATACACACTTTGATGCCAAAAATAATTTAATTCCTGATCTTGTATACTGTGAATGACCGAGGGTATTTACAGTTAAAATGTGTGTGTAAGGCCAAATGTTATTTTATATTAAACATTTGTCATTTAAAAATGTGTTCGTTTTTAAACAGATGGTCCAACAGCCCTGATGTCATGCTAATTCCTCATGCAAAAAATTCCTTCCTGAACCGGTTTCATTGTTTCAGTTTAAAAGTGCCCAAGTCAAGGACTATTATATCTGGAAACTGGACCTTGAGAACTTTGGAAATACTGCATGGACAAATGAGGGAGTTATTTTGCTAGAGATCACCCTGATCTGCCCTGAGGTTGCAATCATCCTAATGTCCCATCCCCAAAATGTATTTGAAATATTTCCAGAATTTTTTATAAAAAAAATAGATGGGCAGGATGAACACAAAACCCTCTCACCCTTTCTTCCTGTTTACTTATGATATCATGTTGTGGATCTCATGGGGAAATCTCTCTAATCTAACAACTTATAGGTGTCCTGTTTCTTGTAAAGAACAAAAAAGTATAATTATCAATACGAGTCTTCCAATCAAATAATAAACTGAAATCAAATGCAGAAAATTTGATATTTATTACAGAAACAACATTTGTATACAACTATAAATTTACATTGTTTTTATAACTGTGCATTCACCTGAATCTATCAACATTTTATATTAAAGGAAGTTGCTTAACCGTGGAATAATTTTTTACCAGACAAATGACAAAACAGTCCACCCCCCACCCCAAATAAGTGTGACCTAGTACCAGTAGGATATTATTTGAAACGGGTCCCTTGTATTGAAACAAATGCTTGTGTAATAACCTTGTTCCCTTCATACCAAGTGGGATATTTCAAAACTATGCACCAAACACTGAAAATACTGCAAACTACATGTAAAATGTTGATAAAAGTTTAAGCCTAAAATAAATAGATGGCTTCCCAGTGAGGAGAGTGCTTGGCAGATAAGTACTCCAAAACAAAAGCTGAAACAAAAGCTGGATAAATTTAAAGACAGAGTAATAATAATAATAACATGTTAGTGGTATGCCAATTAATTGATTATATCAATGATTGGTTGCTTTCTCTCATAATCAATTAAATCGACCATGTCTGCATAATCGTTCACAAATGATTATGTATGCATCTAAAGAAGTCATATCCAAATACCACAGTGCATATTTATTGCAGTTGAGGCACAGTTGACACACTGAGCCTATCCTGGTAACCTTACTGGAAATTTCATAGAAAAATCTGCATGACAGGCGATGCTGGCATTTCCTTGCTTATTATTAAACCATCATCACTATACTACCACCAGGCGCAGTAATTAGACTTTTACAAGATTCACTTGTTATACAAATATTAAAATTTACCAGTAATTATTCTGCAAAACTGGGTCAATAAGTGATATGAGTATTCATCTTAATAACAAGCCTTTACAAGGACTACCAGTATGCCCTGAATTTTATCACGAGAGTTTACAAAATAAAGAAATATCTACCTAGAGAGAGATAATTTAAAGAACTAGATCTGGACATACATCATTCATTAACACAAGACTGTGTACTTTCAGTCCATTTGATATCACAAACAAGTGCTAGATGATCTGACGGAAACACTGCATTGGGTAGTGCGGTGTACTGAGTGACCTCTTCATGTGATGGCAGTGGTATGACTCGTTCTGTCGTTAAATGATTGCTATCTATATAGATGTAGTCAAGGCAACCACTGAAGCTGGTAACGTAGTTGGTGTAGTCAGGGTAACCACAGGCACTAACAAGGTTAAGGTCATGACTCAAGTCCATCCAATCTACGAACTCAGCTTTACCACCTGTAACATAAAACATAAAATTAAAACATTCCATTATGGCAGACCACCAAATTCTGGATAACCAAATCCAGAAAATTTACCAAGGTCTTTGTTAATTTTATATGTAGTGTATGTAAGTGCAGGACAGATATTAATGCAAGATGAGTGAATTATGTTACGATTAATCAACCTGATGGTTGTATTACACATGAGCTCTGTCTACCAGAACAAACGTAACTCTAACTTGGTCACATCTTTGCACATTGCAGGTACTGGAGTCCCCCCTTGAGAAATTTATATTTAAATTGAAATTTGGAGGGTTGCCCCTATTATCTGTGAATGAAATAGCCTCCTTATTTATTTGGACAAATAAACTGCTTTAACTAGCGTTAAAATGGTACAGAATCCTTCAAACAAAATTATAAAATGGTTATGCAGATTAACCTAACATTTAATGGGATTTTTTGGGTGTTGCTCTGCAATCAACACATTTTGTTTTCCTGGCAATGACATAATAAAAGCAGAACTATTATGAGTTGTGTAACAAAAGAACTGGCAATACAAAATTCAAAGACACTGTTCTGCTGCCATCATCACAGCATTCAATGATGGTGTTTGTACAATAAAATTCTGAATAGTCTACATCATATTCACCATCTCTTTTTTTATTTATTTTAATGCTAGCTTAACTAAGTATTTACATCTGTAGAATTCCATTCTGGATTTGGAAATGTTGCAGGGCAGTATCACATGCTTCCTCTCACTTTATATCCTGATGCTAGCCAGGCCCAGTGACTGCTGCACCTGCTGGCCTTGGGTGTGTAATCGTCCCCATTGCTGGATCATAACACCGAGGAACCCCCAAAAGGTGCACCACCGAGTGACCCATTACAGAATAATCACCCTGGGCAGGGGTCGCCTGTGAAAAATCTTACTGCCTAAGCCGGCATTCAAACTCAAAATCTCCCAACTTTGAGTCCTGTGCTCTACCCCTAACCTTCTTAGTTATATTCACCGTCTCATCATATCTTAAATAATCAAGTGCTGTTGTTTTATAACCAACCTGAATACCAGTCAGCATGTTTGCTTGATATCGTCTTTTGTCGCAGGAGATCACTCAGTCCAGATCGAGGGCTGGTGTTCAGGTCCCCACACAGCATCACAGCAGGTCTATGATCAGCCTGTAAGCCAGAGAACATGGTATTACTCAAGCACTCAGCAAATTTATATTTCACAGGAACTTGAAAGTATCTGAAAACAATGTTCCATATCAGCTATTTATCATATATGCTCAAATTTTCATTCTTCCAGTTTATTTGTTTATTATATGATTTCACCCTGATATTACCAAATCTTGTATTATCTCACATTATCTCACCTGTACATTACCCTGAATTGTGTTTATCACACATTATTTCACCTTTTCATACATTATCTCACTTTTTTACATTACCCTACCTTGTGTTTATCTCACCATTTACATAACCCTACCTTGTGTTTATCACACATTATCTCACCTTTTACATTACCCTACCTTGTGTTTATCTCACCATTTACATAATCCTACCTTGTGTTTATCACACATTATCTCACCTTTTACATTACTCTACCTTGTGTTTATCTCACCATTTACATAACCCTACCTTGTGTTTATCACACATTATCTCACCTTTTACATTACCCTACCTTGTGTTTATCTCACCATTTACATAATCCTACCTTGTGTTTATCACACATTATCTCACCTTTTACATTACTCTACCTTGTGTTTATCTCACATTATCTCACCTTTTACATTACTCTACCTTGTGTTTATCTCACATTATCTCACCTGTTTTTTGTACTTCTCTGTCACCTTCGTCAGATGTCTCAGACAAACAATGCCCTGGATGAGACGGATGTGGTCAGCTTTGGGATGAAAATAAAGATGTGTTGTCCCAGCAACCAGCAGCCTCCCAGAGGAAACATCCTCCAGCACTGTGACCTAAAACAACGTTTTACCTGACATATTTATTTTGGAGAACGGTATGAGATAAAACAGCACCTTGGTTTATTGAGTTCAGGTTTGATTTTGCAGTAGCCATGATTTTGACACTATTTACTTTTTTACACTTTAGCTACTTAACAGTTCACTGAAAATATTGAACAGTCTGACAAATTACCCTCATTCAAGAAATGAATAAATTAATCTTGGAAGGAAGCTTGATATAATATGTATAATGACCTGAAAATGAAATTCTCCCAGGTTTAACCAGCAACATTTCTGTAAGTGGATGCTAATTTACATTATATCATCATGCTTATTTTAATATGATTATGAAAACAATAATATTATATAAGTATTATAAATTAAATTATCAAGGCCAGGATACACTTTGAATTTCTAATCTGTTAATTAAATTTCAACTCCGTACCATTGGTTATGGGCATTCAAAAATATATGAGGATCCTTCATATTTAAATAGGAGGACCCTGGTATCTTTAAATAAAAATAAAATCATGCATAAAACAATAAAATCATAAACTTTGAATTAAAGAGTTAGGGTAAAACAGATATAACACAAATAATAATTTCATTAGCACAAGTGCTTATATGTCCAAATGAGTCATTGTCTTGTGTTGTCACATATTAGATAAGATCTCACACAGGAAATGACCCATGGGTCATGATGCTCAGCTAATGATTGCAATCAATAATACTATGACCACTTATAAACTACTGATATGAAAGAAACTGGAGGCATGGTTCATGAAAACACCATACATAACCTGTATGAGGTATAATATTGAATGTTTATTAGTGGTGTGCCATTTAATCAATTATATAGATGATTGGTGGTTTTCTTTCATAATTGATTAAATTGACCGCATTTTTGCGTAATCGATCATAAACAATTATTTATGCACATACAAGAAGTCATATTATCCCAATAAAGCATGTTAATTCTGTCAGAGATATGGGGCATAACACAATGAACAATATTGTGCAACCAATAAGTGTCAACAACCTAGCACATACAGTTATTACCTTGACCTGTCAGCGTGATTTACAAACAAGATGACCAGAGGTCACGCGCTTGCCGGAAATGGAAATGATAAAGACAGATAGACAGAGAGTGCATGTAGAAACAGTCATATAAATGAGCAACATTGTGGGGGCAGCAGAAACGGATAATATGTTTATTTATGCATGCTGACCTTTAACAGCTGCATATCTTTCTAGTGTAAAAGGGACCAAGTTCAAAATTTTTTCATGAAATCCCGTTAATCTCGTTTGACAAGAAGCAGTGAGACGTTTTCAGGTTTGTCATGTCAAGCTGGCCAAATGATATGAAATGCCGAAAACTAGACCTGTCTAGCTATAAAAGCCGCTGAGTTATAAGCATTTGCATGAAATCTCGTGTTTTCTCGTTTGACGGGAAATGGTGCGAGCTTTGGCGAGATTTCCACTTTTGTCATGTCAGGTTTGTCAAATATTACAAAATGCCGGAAACTAGACCTGTCTAGCTGCAAAAGTCGCCGTGTAATCAGCATTTACGTGAAATCATGTTTTTTTCTTGCTTGACGAGATATAGTACATGATTTGGCAAGACGAGCAGTTCTATTATGTCAAGACGGCCAAACGTTACGAAATGGCGAAAACTAGATCCGTCTAGCTGTAAAAGTCGCCGAGTTATAAGCATTTCCTTGTACTCTCGTGTTTTCTCGTTTGACGAGATATGGTGCAGGATTTGGCCAGTCTTGTAGATTTGTCATATCAAACTCTCTAAATGTTATGAAATGGCGAAAACTACATCTGTCTAGCTGTAAAAGTCGCCGAGTTATTAGCATTAATGTGAAATATCCTTTTTTATCGTTTGACGAGATATGGTGCGAGATTTGGCCAGTCTTGCAGGTTTGTCATGTCAAGCCGTCCAAATGTTAATGAATGCCAAAAACTAGACCTGTCTAGCCGTGAAAGTCGCCGACTTATATGCATTTCTGTGAAATCTCGTTTTTCCACATTTGACCAGATATAGTGCGAGGTTTCGCCAAGTATCGCAGTTTTACTGACGAGATATGGTGTGAGATTTGGCCTGATTTCTTTTCTGGCGTGTCAAGCTGGTCATATGTTATGAAATGCCAAAAACTAGACCTGTGTAGCTGTAAAAGTCGCCGAGTTATAAGCATTTCCGTGAAATCTCGTTTTTTCTCGTTTGACGATAAACCGAGCGAAATTTGACGAGACTTGCAATTGAATGACTTAGAACCAAGGGGAAGCAGCCTTATGCAAAAAACTAGACCCTTGAAACATAAATATTAACCGAGATAGAAGCCAAAAACTGCATATTTTCAGATCGTCAAGTTTAACCCACAAATTTGGTAACCATGGTAACGGCAGCACAAAGCTACATGTGTGGAGGAATAAGCCAATGTTCCTAGTTTAAGATACAACAATAAAAATTGTGCCATGTTTAAAATTATTTTAGATATTGCAGAAAAATGATATGTTACAGTGTTTCAGGTACCACGGCCCCTGGTGGCTATTTCCAAAAAATGAAAAACTGATTTCGAGATATTTATAAATAACACAAAAAAATATCAATTTCAAAGCCATTGTTAAAAAAATGCAACCTGTAGGTCATATTTAATGAAATCTCGAAGACTCTCATTTGACGAGAAATGGTGCGAGATTTGGTGAGACTTTCAGTTTTATCATGTCAAGCTGCCTATAAGGTACATAATGACCATAACCAGACGTCTGTAGCTTAAAAATTGACAAAGTTACAAAAAATGGTCGTGTTATTTCCAATTTCCATGATTTTTGCCCAAAAAATGTAACCATGGTAACGGCACTTGCATATCTGTCGTGTCAAGCTGCTCTAGTGGAACTAAATGCCGAAAACCAGACATGTCTAGCTGTAAAACTGGCCCAGTTATAAGCATTTCCGTGAAATCCCGTGTTTTCTCATTTGACGAGATACGGTGCGAGATTTGGCCTGTCTTGCAGTTCTGTCGTATCAAGCTTGTTTGGTGGAACGAAATGCCGAAAACCAGACCTGTCTAGCTGTAAAAGTCGCCGAGTTATAAGCATTTCCGCGAAGTCTCGTTTTTTCTCGATTGACGAGATATGGCGCGAGATTTGGCGTGACTTTCAGTTCTGTCGTGTCAAGCTGGTCATGTGGAACAAAATGCCGAAAACTAGATCTGCCTAGCTTAAAAACTGACAAAGTTACAAAAAAATGGTTGTGTTATTTCCAATTTCCATGATTTTTGCCCAAAAAATGTAACCATGGTAACGGCAAATTTAAGTAAGCTACATATCAAAAGAAAGGCCAGGTGATGACGAAAAAAATGAGCTATTGCAGAAGTGGATAAGCCTATATATGGCGAAGTTATAGTGCAAAAACCGTTAACCACACCTGTCGTGACCTTGACCCTTGACCTTGGAGCAATGTTGACCAAAAACAATAGGGTTCCAGGGTGTTCGGTTGTCAATCAACCCTGTAAGGGTCATGTCGATTGCTGCAAAATTGTGGCCAGGAGAGCGCAGACAAACACACAAAAAAACAAGTGACCCATGATTTTTGCCCAAAAAATGTAACCATGGTAACGGCACTTGCATATCTGTCGTGTCAAGCTGCTCTAGTGGAACTAAATGCCGAAAACCAGATATGTCTAGCTGTAAAACTGGCCCAGTTATAAGCATTTCCGTGAAATCCCGTGTTTTCTCATTTGACGAGATACGGTGCGAGATTTGGCCTGTCTTGCAGTTCTGTCGTATCAAGCTTGTTTGGTGGAACGAAATGCCGAAAACCAGACCTGTCTAGCTGTAAAAGTCGCCGAGTTATAAGCATTTCCGCGAAGTCTCGTTTTTTCTCGATTGACGAGATATGGCGCGAGATTTGGCGTGACTTTCAGTTCTGTCGTGTCAAGCTGGTCATGTGGAACAAAATGCCGAAAACTAGATCTGCCTAGCTTAAAAACTGACAAAGTTACAAAAAAATGGTTGTGTTATTTCCAATTTCCATGATTTTTGCCCAAAAAATGTAACCATGGTAACGGCAAATTTAAGTAAGCTACATATCAAAAGAAAGGCCAGGTGATGACGAAAAAAATGAGCTATTGCAGAAGTGGATAAGCCTATATATGGCGAAGTTATAGTGCAAAAACCGTTAACCACACCTGTCGTGACCTTGACCCTTGACCTTGGAGCAATGTTGACCAAAAACATAGGGTTCCAGGGTGTTCGGTTGTCAATCAACCCTGTAAGGGTCATGTCGATTGCTGCAAAATTGTGGCCAGGAGAGCGCAGACAAACACACAAAAAAACAAGTGACCCATGGGTCATGACGCTCAGCTGACTGGGAAGAGATTCGCAAAAGGAAATTTTATCATCAGAATGGTAGTATATACCCATTCAACTGAAGCATTAAACAGATTAACCAACAGGCCAAGATTTAGTCTGTATTTATATATCTCAAAAATAGAGAAAAATGTGTAAACTTTTAAAACTAGAATACGGGTAACCGACAAGTGACTACATGTATCTGCCAAAATCGGATAGTGAGGCATGGATTGAGTGGCAAGGGGAAATAGAGTGAGGTATGTTGCATATTAGCATGGATGTCTGCAGCCTAAATGTGTATGTAGGTTGTGCCACCTACCACAAATCCAGAAAGCTGTCCAAGTTGTATACACCTGCAAAATTTTAGGCAGAAAAGTCAAACCACTACATGTATATGAGCGATTTTTGACCATGGCAGACAAACAGACAAACACTGTGCAAAAATCTTTGCAGGTAACCCCTCCAGTTTTGTGTATGATAAAGACCTATGTGAGATCTAAACACATGCACAATTTTGGCCCAATCGGTCAAATGGTTCCTGAGATATGAGCTTGGATGTGTGCAGCGTTAACTAGAATGTAGGTGGCGCCACCTGTCATAAAATCAAGAAAGCTGTCCACGATGTATAAACCTGCAAAATTTTAGGCAGTTATGTCGAACCACTACAGAGAAATGAGTGATTTTAGGCCACGGCAGACTAACAGACAGACGCTGTGCAAACATTGTTACAGGTGGCGCCACCATTTTTTGTGTGTGTTACAGAGCTATCAAAGGGCTACATTTGTATAAATTTTATTTCCTGATCGGTCAAACGGTTCCCAAGATATAAGCTTGGATGTCATCAGCGTGAACGTGAACGTAGGTGGCGCCACCTGTCATAAAATCAAGAAAGCTATCCTGGATGTATACGCATGACGAATTTCAGGTGAATTAGTCAATTCACTGCAGAGATATGAGTGATTTTAACCCAAGGCAGATGAACAGATGGATACTGTGCAAACATGGTTACAGGTGGCGCCACCATTTTTTGTGTATGTTATAAAGCAACCCAAGGGCTACATTTGTATCAATTTTATTTCCTGATCGGTCAAACGGTTCCCGAGATATGAGGGTTTATGAGTGGAAACAGACCCACCATAGGACACTGGATAGAGAGGAAAGGTCAGAGGTCAACGCAAATTGGTTAGGCACCAGTTCACATGTGACCCGATAATAGGTGTAAGTTTGGGAAAAATCGGTCCATTAGTCTCCGAGGTGCTCTCTGGAAACGAACGCCGACGCGGTGGAGGAACTCGGTCAAAAACATAGTATCCACAAAACTTCGTTTTGGCGGATACAAAAATACAGGTGGCTCCACCAGTCTGCAGAAACTAATAAAAACATTAATGGTCAATATCCATGCAAAAAATCATGGTGATCTCTGCATTAGTCGTTCAGATACTTCAGTTTTTGTATCAAATTGTCCATTATTCTGAGGGATACTTCGGAGTTCTATAGCTTGAAGGATATGGGTAACAGAGACCTAATTTCAAGTTTCCACAGGCACCTTTCATGGGCCTCCTTGCATGACAAGAATGAAGATTCTAGGTCCAGTTGTTGCGATTTGTACCCTGTTGACAGATAACCACATCTTTAAAGGTCTCAAAAAAAAGAAAAAAATTCGTAAAAATTTGAAAAAAAATAGAGGTGGCACACCCAGTCTGCAGAAACTGATGGAACAGCTCATGATCAATATGTATGCCGAAAATCATGACCATCAGTGTTGTAGTTATTGAAATACTGCAGTTTTTGTATCAAATTTTCCATTATTCTGGGGGGGGGGGGGGTATTTTGGACCCATATAGCTTAAAGAATATGGTAACAGAGACCTAATTTCAAGTTTCCATGGAGACTTTTCATGGGTCTCCCTGTGTGTCAAGAATGAAGATTCTTGGTCCAGTTTTTATGATTTGTTCCCTGTTAACAGATGTTCATATCTTTAAAGGTCTCAAAAATACAGAAAAATTTCGTAAAAAAAAAACCGAACAAATACAGGTGGTGCCACCAGTCTGCAGAAACTTATGAAACACTCCATGATCAATATCCATGCAAACAATTATGGTTATCTCTGCATTAGTTGTTCAGATACTTTAGCTTTTGTATCAAATTTTCCATTATTCTGAGCTGTACTTTGGAGTGCCATAGCTCAAAGGATATGGGTAACAGAGACCAAATTTCAGGTTTCCATGGAGACTTATCATGGGTCTCCCTGTGTGTCAAGAATGAAGATTCTAGGTCCAGTCGTTACGATTTGTACCCTGTTGACAGATAACTACATCCTTAAAGGTCTCAAAAATGGAGAAAACAATTCGTGAACATTGAAAAATACAGGTGGCGCCACAAGTCTGCACAAACTGATGAAACATCTCATGATCAATATGTATGTCGAAAATCATGACCATCAGTGATGTAGTTAATGAGATATTGAAGTTTTTGTATGAAATTTTTGACTATTCTGGGGGGTAATTTTGGGCCCCATAGCTCGAAGGATATGGGTAACAGAGACCTAATTTCTGGTTTCCATGGAGACTTTTCATAGGTCTCTCAGTGTGTCGAAAATGAAGATTTTAGGTCCAGTCGTTACGATTTGTGCCACGCTAACAGATGACAGCATCCTCAAAGGTCTAAAAAATAGAGGAAAAAATCGTAAAAAATCAAACAGTACAGGTTGCGCCACCAGTCTGCAGGAACTGATCGAACATCTTATGATCAATATGTATGCCAAAAATGAAGACCATCAGTGATGTAGTTATTGAAATATTGAAGTTTTTGTATGAAATTTTTTACTATTCTGGGGGGTACTTTGGGGCCCCATAGCTCGAAGGATATGGGTAACAGAGACCTAATTTCTGGTTTCCAAGGAGATTTTTCATGGACCTTTCAGTGTGTCAAGAATTAAGATTCTAAGTCCAGTCTTTATGATTTGTGCCTTGTTAACAGATGTTCACATTTTTAAAGGTCTCAAAAATAGAGAAAAAAATTCGTAAAAAATCGAAAAATACAGGTGGCGCCACCAGTCTGAAGGAAGTGATGTAACATCTCATGATCAATATGTATGCCAAAAATCATGACCATCAGTAAAGTAGGTAATGAGATATTGAAGTTTTTGTATGAAATTTTTTACTTTTTTGGGGGGTACTTTGGGGCCACATAGCTCGAAGGATATGGGTAACAGAGACCTAATTTCTGGTTTCCAAGGAGATTTTTTATGGACCTCTCAGAATCCCAGGTTACAAGGTTCTAGGTCCAGCGGTTACGATTTGTGCCTGGTTAACGGACGGACAGACGGACGACGGACAAAGAGTGATCGCTATAGCTCAGATGACTTTCAGTCAGCTGAGCTAACAAAAAAACAAACAAACAGACAAATGGACATACGCAACTGACCAACCAACTTGCCGAAATCGAAGATTTCCGGCAAGCAAAAAACAAAAAAACAGACAAATGGACATACGCAACTGACCAACCAACTTGCCGAAATCGAAGATTTCCGGCAAGCAATTAGACTGAATTTTCAGGGTCATTATTTCAGGTATAATTCTATACAGCATATTTCACAGTAATAAAGCTGGTACATGAAATAATCAATTAATAATTGATCATCGGTCGTTTTTATCTTTCAACCATCGAATATGATTTTTAGACCAAATCCTGCCATTAATGTTTATATACCTGTAGTGTTGTTGCCCTGTCATTCCATTTTGTTTTCAGAGCCTCCCTGCTCTCCACTTTTTCCTTCAGGTCTTTGTAATCTGGATCTGTTGACATTACATCACGCAACGTGATGTTCTCCTGACCTACACACCTGGAAGTATAATAGATTTGAATCCTCTAATGTATCCTTTAACTTCTATGTCTGAAACAAACATGTTTTAAAAAAGATGGCTGAAAACATAGAGGTTAAAGTATTCATATCATCAGCAATGTTGATGTCCACTTTGTGTTTGAATTCTCAAATATCTAGTCTGCTTTAAATCTATTATTCAGTTGTCATTATGTTTTCTCTGATTTCAATCCTTTTATATTTACCCTAATATATATTTTGTGTAAAGTCCCTCAGAGCTATTGTATTTGGTACAGTGAATTTTGCACTTTAATATACTTAAATATAATATACATAATATATATATTCACAATTTACTAATTAATAATCAGGAGTTTTTTTTCTGGTAAAACTTCACTTCACTGGTATGCCTATTAATGTGATTAATAATAGGTTTTGTCTAATCATTTCCTGAATATACAGATATAATTAAGGTATGAACTGGGTTGTGTGTGTTAAATGCAACATCTAAAATATATGATGTCACAATCCATGGTCACCCTCACCAAAACCACACAAAAAGAGTTAATATATCTATGATGTGTGTCTGCACCTGAATTTGCTTTTCCTATAGAATGTTGCCATCCCCTCCAAGACCTGCCCTCCTTTGACACACAGGAGTCCTTCATACCCAGCCAGGTCAAAGGTCGGCAAGAGGTCTCGCTCAAACAACTTTTTGTCCACTTCTTGTAGGCAGATGATGTCAGCTTTGTAACCTGACAACAAAGAATAATACAACATCAAAATAGAACAAAAGATAAGATACTTATATTTTTTATTGTAAATATTACATTATCAGTCGAGTCATTTCCTGGGTTAGTAGATGCTTCAATGATTGACATTTTTTTTATTAACCACATCAGATCTATGACCTCACAATTTATTGGGAAAGAAGCAAAATTATTATAGCTGAAAAACAGGCATTCAGTGAGGAAAATTGGCATTTGCTTTAGCATATTTCTTCATAATATATAGACCATATAATTAATATATAGATTTCTTTCTAGCTCACAAGCCCCACATTTTAAAACCCAACAATCATTTGTGTAATATAAATGATTACCAACTTGACATATTGAAAATGACAGATTACCAGTACTAATATTCATTTTTGTCTAAAAGTACAGTCACAGTGACTGAGAATATCAACCTGATAGCTCTTTCATAAGCAGCTGCTTCCTGTAGTCAAGTTCAAGAGCATACGGTGGACAATAAGGGAACAGGTAATCTCTGGTGTAGTCAGAATCGGCATATATGTCAGCAAGAATGTTGTAAGACACCATGCGGAAACTGCAAAAGAAACATACACTAATATCTATAGCAATATACAAAACAAACATTGATAAAATCTTATGTACAAGTTGCTCTTGTATATTCACAGACCTTTTCATGTTTAATTAACATTTCAATAAAAAAGTGCTGCCTTAAAAGCATGATTATAGCAGTATTTATTTTTTACTCTGGACAGAATTTAATTTGAAAATAAATGAACATTGATATGAATTATCAACCTATATAGGGCTGAGTTGATGCACCATATAATTTCTATTCTTGAGTTATTAGTAGTCAGATATGTAGGTACTGATAGTAAAGTCATACCAAATAAACAGACCTGTGAATGTTCATGAAATATCAATACTGAGAACATAAGCATATAATTTAATTCAAACACAGTAAAACATTGTTATGATAATCATATTACATGTGTCATGTACATTACTATCTCTGAACCATGCAGGTGGGGACACTCCCTAATTAGGGATAGGGACACACCCCCTAATTAGGAATTGGGACACACCCCCTAATTAGGGATAGGGACACACCCCCTAATTAGGGATAGGGACACACCCCCTAATTAGGGATAGGGACACATCGCCTTATTGACCTGGCAATCAGCCAATCCCGCAGCAGGCCTGCCTGGTGGGCACAGGTTTTCCTGGTATGCTGGGTTAGAGCTGGTTGAAATCCTGCAAATCAAGCTTTGTAAAACTTTGCACAGAATGTTCATATAAACATAAATCAAACACTATTAAGATCCATAATTATGAAATTAAATGCTGTCCTTTGATACTTGATGGTGTGTATTTTAAAATCTATTTTTTGCTTGCACACTTATTATTAAAAAACCTGTTGCCTCAAAAAAGGCATACTTGAACTGTAAATTAATACATTCATGTATCTTGACACTGATTTCAAAATTTGGGAGCGAGTATAGAATCCAGTCTACATGGACGAGGTTATGGGTGTATACAGACGGACTTAATGATGTTTAGGATTCATGTAATGGAGAATTTAGAGGCATGTCAATGTCAGATCAACAGGCATGTCATGATTTATGTTGATTACTCTTAATATAAGGCGGTTCAGTCAGTTAAGACCCATCTTGGAAATGTAGATTGGATTCTATACTTGGGTTGAAATTTAGACCAACCTTCCAGGATTAGCTTCTTTCTCTGTGTACAGATGACGGTTTTCAAATGGACAGAACCCCGGCCCAGCTGTCACCTCATGTTTGCTGACACAACCTCTCTTCTCTCCAGTCCGTTCTCCATTTTTTGGTGTACATACAACTTTTATCAAAAACCCAATATCTTGATTTGTCGGCATATAATGTGTACCACCATGAATCAACTCCCAAGGTAAATCTCTAAGTTCATCAGAATTCATTTTGCCAGGATTTTTATTTTTACCTTGTTTTTTAGAATCGCTCTTTCCTGTTGCCGAGCAACTCTCCTCGGACTTTTCTGACGATTCAAAATCACAACGAGCTTTATACCAAGTATATTCACAGTCTTCAAGATTCACAAATTCTGCATCGATTTTTGGAGAAACAGGATAACCGGACATGATACATTTTGGTAAGATCACTGTGCGCACTGTAGGTAAATTGACTTCAACGTTATACTGGAAGTCACCAATATGGACACAGTTATTCTGAACGAATGCTTCTTCATTCAATAAATCACCTCGCACTTTTTCTGTCCCTTTAAACAGCTTAGATTCAATATCAGCCCCTTCCCCTTGTTTTCTCCTCTTTTTATTAACAGTTTTTGATACTACACTGCTTTTAATACGGCCTAGAGTGACCCCAACGAGTTCTGACTTTGGCCGATCGAAATTAAATTCCCGACTTTTACCGGTCTCTAACCCAAAACAGAAGCTCATCTGCAGTCTCTCCTCCCCCGGTATATTTCTGACGTTGAACGTGTTCATTTTGGATGTTAACTTTACCCGCTTACGTGCGGCGGGCAATAAATAAGGGTATAGTTTGCACCACAGCCGACCTAACATGTGTAATAAACTCACTGACAGCAGGAAGTTTACATGACTGTGGCGAAATAGCAGTCCAGTAAATATTGCACAGGCACAGGTGTGGGTAAAATCTTGGCGTCGAACGCCAGAAAACGATTAGGAAATTTCCCCAATTATGCATCACTCAATATTGAGTATGACAATAATATTTCACAAGATTAATTTTTTTTGTTTACTTTTATATTGAATTGTATCAAATTATAATGAAATTAATAATATGACACATAATGCTACTGATAGATTTGGTATATCTGACATATCTGATTAAGAAAACTCATTTTTAACATTTCGCAAGTTTAATACACATTTAGCTATAGACATATCAGTTAGGGAATAAATTTAGACAACAGTCGCATTAATGAAACGACTCCTCTTCTGAGCCCGTCCCTCAACATTCCAGCCCCTTTATTGGATCTCTCTCATTATATTTTATTGCGCTTTTTTTATAGACTAGTGCAGTCGATGCAGTGATACTTTATAATTCCTCCCTCTGACACAGCCATTATTAAACTTGCTCTTGGTGCTGGGAAACACTTAGAACCAAATCCATAGGCCTATAACTGACCGACTCGTATCGTTTTGTCATGCGGCTCAAAGTTGCGTTTATCGGTACATGGAGTTTTATTTAACGCATTTTAGTGGCACAGATATTGCTAAAGCCCTGGTAGAACTAGTTTTTTTTAATAAAGTTTTGAACAAAGAAAATTTCTGAAAACCATACCTTTTATTTATTTTTTCCCCTTATCTATGTATTTATTGTTATTTCAGGGGCGGTCAACACAGGTCAACACGTGTGCTGGGATCGCTGGTTGACTTTACACGTTTCTCTTGCATTCGGGTTAATGGGTAGGGAGGAAAACGTCCCCACACGCAAAATGCGCTGCCTTTCGGTATTAGGCATATATTCAGGTAGTTTATAACGTTGATACGCCGTGTAACGGTTGTATTTACGTACTGGATGTAGTTACGTTGTCACATTGTTGTCACAACGTTTCGCCCTTTCAACTTATATTAGCAATTAAATACAATGTCAGGCAGCAACGTTGTATTTACGTTGTAAAAACGTAAAAAGTTACGTAACACGGGGGACGTATTAGCTTATAAAATTTACCAAATAATAATAATAATGTAAAAAATATTTGGCGCTTTTTATGGTATTAAAATGGCCTGCGCCCTGTCTAAACCCGTCCCTTTGTATTATCCTGGGAAGACCCGAGAATCATCCATTTCACCATTTCTTTAAATTTCGACAGGTTTTCACAGAGAGAGAGTGTCTGCCACGTAGAGCCATTTTTTAAATACTGCACAAGGAACGAACAGCTCCACCAACACCTAAAAAGTCAGGGTTTATTAGAACTAAGGTAGAACCAGTGTTGTGCAGATTAATCAATTACCGGTGTATCAATGATTGGGCGCTGTGCTTCATAATCCACTCTATTAGATGCAATCGATCACAATGTACTATATGTTTTCATAGTTTAAAGAAGTAATCATTTAGGGAGAATATTTGCCATTGTAAGATATAACATAAGATATACATAAGGAATCTTTGTATGTATGCATAATCTGTGTCATTGGTCAGGGTGTATCTGCGGTAGGTACGAAAGTGTGAGAGCTATATATCTGGTGTAATCAAAATGGCGATTGGGCCTTCAAATGCTGGAGAGATAATAAATAATGAAGATCAATAATAAAATCGATTAAAATCGAATTTTTAAATCTTCAGATATGACATAAAAAGTGCTTCCTGTAATAATACGGTTAGTATAGGTCAGGCAAACGTATTCCAAATCTCATTATATTATCATATCACATTATTGCCTATGAAAAAAATATAAATATAGATTTTACATATAATAAGCCCAATTCCTGGAGGAAAAACTTTTTTCTATCTATTTTTCCACTAAAAACATGAGGTTGTGTGATTTGTTCAAAAACTATTGGCACATCTATGAGCACTGTCAACTCGGCAGTGACGTCACACACTGGGAAATCCCCTGTGACTAAAAGTTCTAGATCTCAGTAAAAGCACAGTGTTTCTGCTTCTGTCAGTCCCAAATTTTCAGAAGAGAATAAAAACAACATGCATTACTAGATCTGAGTTGTTGATAAAATTCAGTCCATGATGTCACATGTGTACCAGCCAATCAAATCAGGACAAAGTCTGGGATCTGGATGAAATCCTCGCATCACACAACAAACGCACATGTAATAGGTTTACTTAACCTAAACCGCCCCAATAGTCACTCTTTCCTTCTGGGACCCTTTCCCAATAAAATATAATGTTCAAAGACAAGGAGACATGTACAAACACAAAACAGACAGATCAAGGTTTTACATGCGAATTAATACGGATGAAATGTTATAAAACTTTTCCTACCTTTCGCACATTTAATTTCATACCCCAAAAAAAAATCTACAAGCCCTATCATGAGCTAATCTTCTGATTATGTCTCTTACATAATATATATATTTTTTTTTATCGTGAAAAGCAGTGCAAACATTTTTTTTCTTTATGAGGTGACAGGTGGATGGCGCTCAATATCGTAGTAAACTATGGGAATGTTCTATGGCTTATGTTATGGGGTATATGAACCCGACCTTTTGTTATGTAGTTATGCAGTTTCATTGATCTGCAACATTTATGGGCGAATCGGTGCAAAACCTCAAGGACAGCCAGATATAACTCCGATAAAACAAAAAATGTACATACGTAATGGCATGAGACAGGTGATTTTTAAAGCACGAAGACACGAAGATACTCAGCCCGTATTTTCAGATGAAATATTAAAATTTATGACACTTATGCTGTACATATAATGAACTTTTATTTTTCTGCAGTTTGCTCCTGTTAAGTAGAATTTAATTATTCTACTCTTCAGACATCACGACTGTACATTTTGACGGTGGTACTTGCTTCTTTGTGTGAGTTTCATTCGTAGAAAGAAAATGAGTTAAATAAACTGATATATTTTAAGAATAATACATGAAAAAAAACTATAATTAATATGCCAACATACTATTAGATTAAAACAAATTCCACAGATCCCGACTTATGCCACACATCCCCACCCGGAGGGAGACTTCCTCCCTCTCTCTCTCTCTCCCTCTCTCTCTCTCTCTCGATCGATATCTAATCAACTACTGACCTGATCTGGAAAATTCAAGTTGCTGTGAAAATATTCTTTTACCAAAACCTGCCAAAGGTACAGACATTAGAATAGGGAATTCTAAGAAAATGATTGATGTTTTTTGATTGGTGAGTTTTGTGCTCAGATTAAAAACATTCGTTATTGGGTCTGTAAGAGTCCTATAAAGAACCCCACACATGCTTTATCTATCCTTTCAAACTACGAATCTACCTGTTTTATGAGTTAAGCTGAAAGAGAGTTATCAGAGCTATTTGGATAAACCTTTGCTAATCCGTGCGTCCTCCAATAAACATAATACCAAGTAAGTTTAAGCTTAACATGCAGACAGTCACTTATAAGGTATACCTGTGACGATTTATATGATCTATATTCTCCGTGTTACTTGGCAAACATATATGTCTTGGCGCCTTAGATGTCAGGATTCCAATGAGAAGAAGAAAAAACACACAAAAGGATAGCTATTTTTACGCATTTTAGATTACAGACATTGGCCACAACTGCAACAGAGCACAAACCTGTATCCGGGGTAAATTTTACATATTGTCAGTTCCTTGTTCTTATTCTAATATATATATTATGAAAAAAAATTGGTCACTGTGACCTTTATTCTTTGAATTAGTGGGACACAACATGGTAAAAATTAGCATGCACAGCCTCTTGGATAGTTGTGAAATTCTGTGTGTCAATTGAGCTGAGAGAACCTTACTGCAACAGAAGACTGGTGGCACTCCCTAAGATATTTCTATTTTATTAAGTGCATTTAATGCTTCCCCACATTGAACTCGCGTTTCTTTTTTTTTAAATTCCCAGTGCTGTAGCTAAAGCAATACAACTGAACTATTAAGCAGCCAAAGGCGCATAACGCCTGTATGGCATCAAGGTCCAGCCCAAAATTTTATCAACCCCTGATTTAATTTCACATTAAATCAATGAATTAATTGAAAACATCAGGTGATACTGAAGATAAGAATTATTTGAAACAAAGAAGGTCATATTGTTCATTACCCGACGAAAGTTGGAGCGAATTTTTCTAGTTGTCTATTCTGATATATCTGATATATCAACAACCTGCAAATTTAACAAACTTAATACATTAAATTTGCTTGACAGTTATTAAATCTCGTCAGTCGCAGTTCTCGGTATGACTGTAACTATGTATCCAGGTAGGCGCTATCAGCTAAGTTAAAATATAACGGACAACTACGCAGGCGAGACGGCTAAAATGATTTATGCGATGGGCTGAGACACGGTGGTCCTTTAAGATGTGCTGTCACTTATCCCTACCCCCTCTAGTTAACTTCTGTGAATCTAGTCACGGTTGTTAATCATAGAACCAAATCCTTTTTAACTCATTGGTTTATACGTCTGTTAAGATATATGCATGACATACGTTTATATCTGCATGTTTGTTAAGCCTATATTAATTTTAAGTGTCAACATAAGCTGTTAAATTTGATTTATTAGAAATGATAACTATTTATAACCCCCCCCCCCAAAAAAAAATGTATGCGAGTCATATATATATATATATATATATATATATATATATATATATATATATATATATATATATATATATGGATTCACAAGGACAAAAACTTCATTCGTAGCCTATAGGCAGCTTACATATTTGACATATTTATGCGTGGGTATCAAGTTCGAGAAACGCACACGACTGTACAAATTAATGCAGTAGACATGCAGCTGAACGGAGACTTTCATTGAAGTTAACGCCAGTTATTCTATGTTTTTTTTTTCAATAGGCGGAGTGGGCAGGTCCAATGCATTTCATCAAATCAAAGAACATTAATTCCCTATAAAACAGCTCGAAGAATCAACCACCGTGCTTTTTACGGCCATTAATCACTTGACGCTCTTGTTATGAATATTTAATTACCATAAAGACTGCTGATTGGGTCATTCTATATACCATAAACATCAATAAACACATGGCACAAGACCACGGTGTAAAAATATTTGAACGGAAATAAAGAACATTTTCCTTTGATATCACCTTAAAACACCTAGCGCTCCAAAAAATGTGTTAATAGCCTTTAATTACATGTTATAATTTTTGACGAGTTCTCTTTTAAAGAGGCAATGAATGAAAGATGCTTATATGGTTTATGTATACCTCTAAGAATTAATCCATGCACTTGACGAGAAAAACGCTTATTCCTCGCATGGAGTTACCAAACCTTTTCAATCTCAAAGAAAACATACATCACCAAGTTCATACTTATAACTTATTAGAGAACAATTATTACAGTTTTGTAAAATAAATATTGTTGTGGCCGGAAAGGTAAAAGTGGAAGGGCCAGATTAATTTTTTTAGAAAGGACCTAGGAAAGATTAATTCACGTGTAAATGTTTAAGTACTGTTGTCGAGGATGTTGTTAGCAATGTGTTGAGCACCAGCAAGCAACCAGCTTTCCCCTTTATTTCTTCTTTACACGTTAGGGTCGCCTCAGTGCAGGACGCCTTGCTGTGTTAGTGAACCGGAATCAGTTTTAACAGTTGATTAAAAAATGAAGCAACATCAAGCCTGCCAAAGGTAAATAACCGAAAAAGGAGTAAGTGCTCTGGAAAACAGAACAGGCTTCTTTTGAAGAAAAGAGTAAAATCAGCGCAATATCTCTCTTTTTATGATAAAGTGAAAAGAGATGTACTTCATACACACACACACACACACACACACGTATATATATATAGATGTATGAATAGCCATGCTGGTTCATTATATATAGATGAAAATTGTATACACAGAAAAGTCGGTTCACTGGAGGTAGGAATCGAACCAAAGAACTTCCGTTTATATATATATATGCGCTAAAATTTATTGAATACAGATTTTTATTTTTAAGCTTTAAGCAAGGCAATTTGATGATAGAAGGGTGCTGATAATTTGAATCAGCTGATAATTTGCAGAAACGTGCATGCTGCACATGCCCCTGCCTGATTATTAATGCACTTTCAACATGTTTTGGTACATGCTGGACATCTGCATTCACACCAAAAATGTCCCTTGTTTTACTGACTGGACTTAGAGAAATAACACGAGAGAAATAAACTATTTTAACTGAAATATGAGGGAAAAAAAGAGTGTTGGCGGAATAAATGAAAAAGAGCCCTCTTTGATTTGCTTTGTGAAGTTTCCTCGTCAACTTATCTCCATTTACAGAATAAAGCCTACCAACTCTATATTAAACAAGCGAACCCACCTCACAATAATGGAACCAAGGGAAGCGCTAACGCTCGTTACGTTAACATTTCGACAAAAATATTTTTCTCTGACCAATTGAAACAATTGTTCCAAATTGTTACAAAGATGATGATATATGCAAAGTACAAACATGAAACTCTAAAAAATAAAAAAAAAACAACATTGAGACTTCTAAACATCATTGACTATTGATATTAAACATAAATAATAAAAAAATATATAGAAACATTCAGAGTTCTGTGTGTTTTGGTACGCTGCGCTCATAACTCTTTGTTTAGAAGTTTTGAGTATTATTTCGGCGAGTATCATTGTGGTTCAATAACTAGGGTGGAAAAAATTAAATTAAATAGATTATTTGAATGAAACTGTCCTTCACACAGTAAATGCATTAACGTTGATGACTTGGTTTACCGAGCGACAAAAACTGAACATGCGTGCACGCATTTCCACCATATGTCCGAATGTGATCAATAAATTTCTGCTGCTCCATTTCATGAGAGTGACAAAATCGCAACGCATACACGCGCAGAGTTTAAATTTTATTTCAACTTATCAACATATGCAAAATAGGAAAATATTCATCCTAAAAAGTCTTTGGTATTTTTTCATTAAAAAAAAACAAATAACAGTCTTTTAGTATTTTTTCGTAAAAAAACAGTTATTTAAAGTGATTCACCCCCACTAAGCAGGCCCGGCGCTAGCATTTTCATATGCAGGCTCTATAAGGTCCAGAAAACGATTCCGTGGAGTCTGGGGTCATCTCTCCCCAACCCCGACTGTATATAATATATATATATATATATATATATATATATATATATATATATATATATATTCCACTTGGGCCCAAATCTGCAAAAAATTTAATGACCTGGAAAACTATTATGCCAAGTTTCATTCTTTTTTTTATTTTTATTTTTTGCACAATTCTTCTCTTAACAGCTGGATTACTATTTCTGTCTTCTTCTATCTGGTCATAGGGGTGATTTAATTAAAAAAAAAGTATATTAATGTAAATGATATAGTAGTCAATAGTAAAGTTTGTGAGAGCTTCCATTTTGGATAGGAAAGGAAATGGATGCGGCTCGAGGTATTTTAGTTACAGGCAAATATGAATCAATCTAACGGCTATACGGAAAGACAGAACTTTAATGTTGAAAATTATTCACAAATACATACAAATAGCTAAAATGCAAACTTTCACGGAATTTATCATCGGGAAAATATGTGAGTTCTGACATTCAATTGACCAAGGGGCAACTTGGCGTTTACATTCGTTATACAGGTTACTTAATTGGCGCTTTTTTTAGAAAGTTCAGGGAGGAGGACAGCTTCATATAAAATTAAACTGAAATAGGATCACCGAGGCTGCACATAGCCTTTTAATATAAAAAGGTAGTGAGGACTGCTAATCATTTTTTAATAACCTTTCTGTTTAACAATTATCGGGCCCGTATCTATGATAGTTAACGTTATAACAAAATGACAAATGACATTATCATGGAAATAATATATATATATTTTAAATTCCATTGTTCAGTATTCATTTATAATTTGGTTTCTTGGAATAATAAATTAGTGACCGTACTTTGGTATTTATTAGTTGCAACCACACGGATTACAAATGCTAAAGCTTTTTTTTTATTATTTGTATTTCCTGTTGGAATTTTTTTATGTCTAAACCTTCATTCCTGTCTACACTGAGGGAAGCTTGGATATTTCACTTTTGACTTACCATCACCGTCCATTTTGATTACTGACATTCAATGACTTGACTGTTTGTTTAGGTGGTAATCATTGAGACAAAACTGCTTTTATTAGCTGATAAATAGCATTTAGACTGTTAAAACACTTGTGCTTTCTCAGTTTTATTGTTGTGCATTTGTAGGAGCAACATGACTGATTTTCTGATAGTGAAATATAATACAAATACCGGCATATAACTAGCCATATGCTGAATAAATTGTCACGTTTTGAAATGCAGCACTTCGTAAAAGAATTAAGGGAAAACAGTAGAATTTAAATAGATTATAAATATAATTAAAACCTAAAACGGAATGCATGTTAAGCTATTTTTAGGAAATATTGCACTTTTGTCTTGGGTCAAAATATTACACATCTGGTGCAAAAGTGTCATATACAAAGAACTTTATTTTGCAATTTGTGTTTGCTGGTCAGCTTCTTGGTATAATGTTGGGTCATCTGGGCCATATATTGGTGAGGCTCCAGCCTGTTCAGCTTCACCGCGTTCGCCCACTCTGTTAAAATTCATTCGTTTATTTGACATATCTGTTCGATTATCCAGAACCGAGAAAAGCAGACGACAGTTCAATACAGGCGACGGGGGGGGGGGGGGGGGGGTTAACACTTACGGCCTCGTTCGCCTCGTTGGACATTCCTGCATCCTCCGTACGTGCATACGGGCTGCCTACGACCTCGAAATTTTGCGTGGCACGTGAGATTCTTCACAGAATATTGACGAGAAGAGGCCGTAGAAGCCCGTACGGCCGGTTGTGACCAAGGCTTTAGTCCGTCCGTCCTCCGGCGAACAAGGTATATTTCAAGTATATACCAAGTAATTTTAAACTTTACATGTAGACAGGCCCTGATAAGTCGTAAATGGCAATTTGTATGATCTATATTCTCTGAGTTACTAGGCAAAAAAAATATGTCTTGGCGCGTTAGATGCCAGGAGTCCAGTCAGAAAAGAACATGCAAAGGACAGCTATTTTTACGCATTTTAAATTACAGCCATTGGCCACAACTTCAGCAGAGTGCAAACTTGTATAGCCCTGTTACGCGGAATGTTAAAATTTTACATGCTGTACGTTCCTGGAGGACATTCTGAAAAATAAAAATTAGGTCTCTGTGACTTATATTTTCTGAATAACTGGGCGACACCATGTATTTTAGCACTCCAGAAGCCAAGACACTTGGAAATAAACATTCGCATAGACAGCCCCATGGACAGTTGTGAAAATCAGTCTGTCAATTGATCTGAAAAAAAACCTAGCTGCTGCAGAAATCTGGTGGCACTCCCTGAAATATTTATATTTTGTTAAGTGCATTTTATGCTTCCCTACATTAAACTCGCGGCTCTTTTTTCCAAATTCCGAGTGCTCAACCTAGGCCTAAATACGTACAGATTGAGCTAGAAAGCATCCACAGGCGCATAACCCCTGTATGGTATCAAGGTCCACCCAAAATTTCATCAAGCCCTGACCAACTACTTCACATTGAAACAATTAATTTCACTGAAAACATCAGGTGATACTGAAAATACACATTATGTGAAACAAAGAAGGTTGCATTGTTCATTCCTCTAGCGAATCTTGGAGCGAATCTTTCTTTTTGCCTATTCTGATATAACCAAAGAGAGATTGTAACTTGCAGGCATGCATGGAGTTATGGACGTTGTTTATCAACAACCTACAAATTTTACAAGCTTACTACAGCAAAGTAGCTTGACAGTTATAAAATCTCGACAGTCGCGGTTCTCGGTATGATTGTAACAATGTCTCTAAGTAGGCGCTATAAGCTCGGTTATAATGTAACGGACTACTATGCGGGCGAGACGGCTAAAAATCATTTTTATGCGATGCGCTGAGACCAGGTGGTCGTTAAAGATGTGCTGTCACTGAGCCCCGCCCAATATAGTAATCTTCTCTGAAGCTAGTCACGGCTGTAAATCATAGAACCAAATCCTTTTAAACACATGGTTTATACGTGTGTTAAGATATATGCATGGCTCACGTTAATATATGCTTGTTGGTTTAGCCTACTAAGTGTCAACATGAGTAGCTAAGTTTGATTTATTATAAATGTTTAACTGTTTATAACCCCGCCCCCCTTATATGCGAGTCATTTCTGGTTTCGCACACACACAGACACACAGTTAATAAAATGAAACTTAATCATACATGCACCAATGTAATCACAGATCTTGTCCCATAATAATATATGAAATTGAACATTCAATAAATTCGTTACGGATGCATTTATGCGTTCAGATTGAGATCTAATTTTGATTTATACTGAAAAGAGTATACGATGATTCCTTGGTATTTTTTTTTTTTGCCTTTTCGTATGTTCCTATCACCGGTTAATAAGAGAAGCAAACGTGTGTATATATATATATATATAGGTATTCAGCAGACTAAAACTTCACTCGTAGTCAATACATATCTTACATATTTATGCGTGGGTATCAAATTTGAGAAAACGCACACGACAGTATAATTAAATGCAGTAGACATGCAGTTGAACGGAGACGACAGTTTAATTAAAGTATAAAGGACAGTTATTCTCACTTTTTATCAAAAGGCGGAGGGGATGGGGCCAGTGCATTCTATCAATTAATAGAACATTAATTCCCTATAAAACAGCTCGAAGAATCAACCACCGTGCTTTTTACGGCCATTTTCTTGAGGTTCTTGTTATGAATATTTAATTACCGTAATGACTACTAACTGGGTCAGTCATTATACCATAAAACATCGATAACCATATGGCACAAGGCCACGGGTGTAAAAATACCAACATTTGAATAAAAATTAATAAAATGTTGCTTTTATATCACCTTAAAACAACTAGCGCTTCAAAATAAGTGTTAATGGCCTTTAATTACATGTTAAATTTCATGACGAGCTTTCTTTTAAAGACGCGGTAAATGCAAGATGCTTGAATGGTTCAGGTGTACCTCTAAATTTCAATTCATGCACCTGACGAGAAATATCAAAGTTTTGTAAAAATAAATAATGTTGTGGCAAGAAAAGTGTCAGGGCCAGTTTCTTTTTTTTAGAAAGGACGTAGGACAAACTAAAACGCGTGTATATGTTTAAGTATTGTTGCTGAGGCTGGTGGTAGCACTGTGTAGAGCATCAGTTAACTATTGCTCAAAGTAGGCAACCAGCTATCCTCCATTTCTTCTTTACATGACTGGGTCGCCTCAGTGCAGGGCGACTTGCAATTTACGTGTTGCTGTTTTAGTGAACCCAAACCTATTTAACAGTTGATTAAACAATTGAAGCAATACCAGGCCTGCAAAAGGTAAATAACTGAAAAAAGTGAAAGTGCTCTATAAAACAGAATAGCTTCTTTGGCAGAAAAGTGAAATATCAGTGTATTATCCCACTTTTTTTATGATAAAGTGAAAAAAGATGTACTTCAAATAATATATATATATATATATATCAATATGTATCAATATATATATATATGTATATATATATATATATATATATATATATATATAAGCCAGAAACATGCTTGGTGCACATGCCCCGTCTGAAGATCAAGGTACTTTCAACATGTTGTGGTACATGCTGGACTACTGCATACACAAACAATTGCGAAATGTTCCATCTTGTACTAACTGGACTGGGAGAAATAGTACGAGGGGAGTAAAATATATTTTACTGAAAAAAAGGAAAAAAAGAGTGCTGGTAACAAAATATGGAAAAAGAGCCCTCCCTGATTTTTGTTATGAAGTTGCCTGGTCAACTTATCTCCATTTACAGAATAAAGGCTACAAACTCTAAATTTAACAAGCGAACCCTTCTCACACTATCGAAACCATGTAAGAGAAGCGATGATACGTCGACGCTCATTGCGTTAACATTCCAACACAAATACTTTCCTCTGACCAGTGAAAACAATGGTCTGATTACAAAAATGGTCATATGTGCAATGTAAAAACATGAAACTCTGAAAATGGTAAATATTGAGACATCTAAACATCATCATTGGCTATTGATATGAAACATACATAATAAAAAACAATATAGAAACATTCTGAAAGTTATGTGTGTTTTGGTACGCTTTGCTTATAAAAGTTTTGAGTATTATTTCGGCGAGTATCATTGTGGTCCATAAACTAGGGTCGAATAAATTAAATCAAATTGACTATAAGAATAAAACCGTCCTTCAAACAGTAAATGTATTAACATTGATGAATTGGTTTACCAATCAAGTTTCTGTCGCTACTGTTCACGATAGTGACAAAATCGCAACGCGTACACGCGCAGAGATTAAAATTTTATTTCAACTAATCAACATATGCAAATTAGGAAAAGTATTTATCCTTTACAGTCTTTTATCATTTTTTTCATAAAATAAATTAAAACCAAGTATTTAAAGGGATTCAACACCACTAAACAGGCCCGGCGGAAGCATTTTCATATTGGACAGAAAACGATTCAAGGGAGTCCGGGGTCATCTGTATATATATATATATATATATATATATATATATATATATATATATATATATATATATATAAATTCCGCCTGGCCCCATATTTTCAAAACCTTTTACATGACATGGACAACTATAATGCAAAGTTTCATGCTTTTATATTTTTATTTTTGCACAATTCTTCTTTTCACAGCCAGACCACTATTCTGCCTGGTCATTGGGGTGATTCAATTGAAAAAGCATATTAAAGTACACGCAGTAGTAGTCAATAGAGCTTCGGTTTTCAATAGGTAAGCAAACAATGCGCCCCCAGGTGTTTTGGTTACAGGCTAATATGATTCAATCTAACGGCTTAACGTAAAGACAGAACTTTAATGTTGAAATTAATTCACAAATACATACAAAAAGCTAAAGTGCAATATGGAATATATCATCCGGTAAATATGTCAGTTCTGACACTCAATTGGCCAAGGGTCAACTTGGGTTGTACATTCATTATTCAGGTTACTTAATTAGTGCTCTTTTAGGAAGTTTAGGAAGGGGGACAGCTTCAGATAAAGTTAAACTGAAATAAGATCACCCAGACTGCACATAACCGTATAATATAATAGAGGTAGTGACCATTACTAATTTAATTTTTTAATTATCTTCCTGTTCAACAATTATCTAGCCTGTATTTATATTTGGCGTTATAATAAAGTGGCAAATGGCATTATCATGGTAATAATATATATAAATTTTAAATTCTATTGTTCAGTATTCATTTATTATTGGGTTTCTCGGTATAGTAAATTAGTAACCGTACTTTGGTATTTATATGCTCCTACCACACGGATTACAAAAAGTAAAGCTTCGTATGGCTTTCATATTTGTATTATTCCTATTGGAATTTTGTTTTCTCTGAACCTTCATGCCTGTCTACACAGAGGGAAGCTTGGATATTTCACTTGAATTACCATAACCGTCCATTCTGATTACTGACACTCAATGGCTTGACTGTTTGTTTTATTTGATTATAAATAGTATTTATACTGTTAAAACACTTGTGCTTTCTCTGTTTTATTGTTGTGAATTTTTAGGAGCAATATGACTGATTTTCTAATAGTGAAATATAATACAAATACCGGCATATAACTAACTATATGCTCAATAAAAGGTTATGCTTTGTAATGCTGCACTTCGCAAAATTTTAAGGGAAAACAACATAAGTTATATGGATTATAGATATAATTAAAAGTCAAAGCGGAATGCACGTTTAGCTATTTTTTTAGGAAATATTGCACTTTTGTCTGGGTCAACATATTATACATTTTGACGCAAAGTGTCATATACAAAGAACTTTATTTTGCAATATGTGTTTTGCTGGTCAACTACTTGGTATATTGTTGGGTCATCTGGGCCATATATTGGTGAAGCTCTAGCCTGTTCAGCCTCAGTGCGACCCTGCTAAAAATTCATTCGTTTATTTGACATACCTGTTCGGTTATCAAGAACGTGAAATGCAGACGACATTTCAATACAGGCAACAAAAACGAGGGTTTCTTTTTTTTCGATCAGTGGAGGGGGCGGGCCTTGTGCATTCCAACAGTTTACAGAACATTAAATTTCAATTAACAAGCTCGTAAAATCTTCCATCCTGCATTTAATGCCTAGTTATCACTGTTTTCTCTCTTGTTATGAATATTTAATTACCGTAAAGACGACTTCCAGGTTCAGTTTATATACCATAAAACATCTATAAACTCATTGCACCGAGACTGCAGAAGTAAAAATACCAACATCTGAATAAATGCAAGATGCTTACATGGTTTAAATACTACAATATAATTTTTAATCCACGCCCGGGATACAAGGATCAACGGCCATTCCTTTGTCACTAAACTTTTAAATGCTCACTGGAACATACATCCATAATTTTTTATTAATAGGAAATTAGAACTAAAAAAAAACTTTAAATTTAACCGAGTCAGGATAAGTAAAAGTGGAGTTCCAATTACCATTTTTGCTGACACAACAAAAGACACCATTGGTCGTTTGGCAATCTGCCCAGAACGACTTAATATATAAGGTAATGTGATACTATTAATATTGAAAAAAAATATATATGGTATTATCATATGGTTATTAATGTCCACAGATTATTATACGTGTTATGATTACTGTTTAACTGCACGTTGTTTCTAGTATTAAACGTTGCTCTTCGATTGAAAAGGTAGGGTTTATAGGAGAAGCACCTCCACAACTCCTCACCTGCATTTATTGCAAAAAAAAAAAAATGAATAGCGGCCCTGGCTATCACAGAGGCTCAGCTGTAGCTTTGATTTATACAGATGACATTTTTGTTAACATTTGTGCTGCATGATTCCTGTGAAAATTTATGTTTCCTAAGCCTTTAATATTAATGTCATTGGAAAAATTAAAAAAAAATATTATATAGGGATTAACCTGGACAAAAACATCAGTCGCATATTTGACAAAACTCAGACGACAGTTCAAAGCAGACGACATTTTAAAAGCAGACGATGGGGCGAGTCCAATTTATGCATTTCATCAGTTCACAGAACATTAAATCCGTAAAAACAGATCGTGGAATCTACCACCGTGCGTTAAACGGCCATTAGTCACTTTTCTTGACTTGCTTGTTATGAATATTTAATTACCGTAATAACTACTTACAGGGTCAGTTCTTATACCATAAAACATCGATAAACTCATTGCACCGTGACCACGCGAGTAAAAATTAGAATGGAAACATAAAACATGTTGGATTTATATCATCTTAAATACACCTGTTCAGACAATACATATTAATGGTCCTTAAATCAAAGCAAGGTTTAACTTCGGGTCACACTTGTAAATATATTTTTCATCAAAATATCCTGTACCTTTTTATTTACAAAATATACACCTTAAATTTCCATTTAAATAATAAATACGTGTTTTTCCTTTCTGTTAGTATTCAAACATAAGACTTTACAAGCCATTAATAATATTACATTTTGTCAACATCGAACACACAAAATGACCAGTGAAATTAAAACTTCAGAGACTATTTACCTGTCTGCAGATATTGTCTGCGATGAACGCGTGGCCAGAACCTTTCCATGGGCGCCATATTCTGCCGTGCGATGGCAGTCCGATTCACTCTGATGGTTTACTAATGTAGCCTTTCAATTGACGCGGTTTCCGCGCGGGTTATGCTCCGCTCGCATGTAGCGATTTCTGCGGCAACTCTGCTATAGGTATAACCTAGCCAGGCAGCGCCATCGTACAGCAGAAAAACCGTGTTAATAAAATTGCAGACTAAATCTAAGGTTAATTATGACTAATTTAGTACAGAAAGTGGACAAAATTACTTTCGTACTAGCAATTACCCGTGCTACGCACGGTTTTGGGCGAACACAACAATCCATACGGTGGTATCGGAAATCCACCGGAAATCCGGAGGAACGGAAAATCCCAAAAAAAGTGTTACGCTTTTAATATATATATCCATTATATGTATGGTGTTGTGGATAAAAATCTTTTGGAACAGCGTTCGGAACATATTTCGGAACAGCGTACAGTCGTTCACCTTCGCCAAAAGCCAGTGCCTAACATGTGGTCGGGGTCTTTAACAAATAGTACCTACACATGTACCATGTGACATGAGAAACTGATCAACAATATCACAATTACATACAAAAGAAACCGCCCATGGAATAGACCTAAGAAAAGAATGCAAAAATACCAGTTTTATTTGTGAAAATAATAACAATTATGGCCATGGCTTATACGCAATAAGCATACATACTGAATGAAAGAATATAAAGTCTTTAAAAATAAAGAGTATTACATAAACATTATTGAATGAGATGTCATAAATGTAGTAATGAGAAAAAATCTCGATATTCAAAACATTTTAAGTCAATATTATGTTTACAACGTTTACAATCCACACGTGTACACATCGCACTGTACCAACCACGACGTGAATTTGGTTAACATTTTCTTTTCATCTGTTACATAGGAGGTCTACATATGCATATGTTTGTGAATATTTGTCAAGCATCTATATCGCATGCTAGGCCCTGGACTTCGTGCGACCGCGTGTGCGCTGTTTCACCATCACGGATTCCGCGACCCGGTTGATGTGCACTCAAGCATATCAGGTCAGGTTGGTCGCAGGTAGGTGTCCTCGTGCAACCCCTGGGTCGCAGGAAGGCCTGCAAAACAATTCTTTCAATGATCCCCTTTTGAGAAGGGATCGCCGGTGGGGATTATTTCGGGCCGGTCACCACGAAATGTGAGAAAACCCCAGATAGGGCCCCGGAGTAAAACTCTGTCCCGCCATCACACACCCTATGGCCATTGTGTTACCGGGCCTAAAGACACAAAGAAAAGAGGCGCCCACGGGGGAGCAAACATTAAAATTATTAATTATGCAGGTAATACGCAAATATCGCAAATAAAAGGGGGCGGAATCTCTTCGGACAAACCCAGAGCATATGTTTGTCGAAAATCACGGCAATCCGTACGGCGGTATCAGAGGAGATACGGAAAATCACAAAAATCGCCTTACGCTATTAATATATAGATAACGAAAACATATCTTTTCTAATATGTGGTTGGGTGAAGAATTCTACGATTTTCTCGAAGAAAGGTTTTGTACTGTTTGTCATTCTGTCGGAAAACCTTTTAAGCTCTTGTCCCAGCTTGACGCACGAATTTTGGCATCGTACCTCCCCTGCGAAATTAGGGTGCCATTGAGGCCGTGGAGGTCGTTGGGGAGGGGGGGGGGGGGGCTTGTTTGCTGAGAATTCATAACATTTGTTGGACAATTCCAAAATCCTCCGTACGTGCTTTCGGGCCGTCTACGACCTCAAAATTTCACAAGACGGACTTCCGTGGCACCTGAGGTTCTGCACAAAATTTAGACGCGAAGAGGCCGTAGAAACCCGTACGGCCGGTTGTGACCTAGGCTTTAGTTGTCCCCCTCAATTTTCTCAGCAAACACGGTCAATGATTATATACACTTTCCTGTGAACCTTTGTGATAGTCAACACTTTTAACAATTTATATATTACAAAGTAAACTCAGAGCTAATTACCAACAAGTAATAAAATGTTTCATGTACTGAAAGGGTTTAATATCAAACACAGATTAAAATGTGATACACACGAGCTAACAGTATCTCATTTAGTTATGTAGGCTTCTAGAAAAAGTCCACCCTAAAACCATCATACATTGGACTATTTCAGTGGCACAACAAATACAAATGCATTTCTGTGGAATAATTGAAATGAGCATTTAATAAAAATAGAAAAATATAGGTAGACACGTGACCTCTTATGGTCACACCATCTGGCGGTCACGATCACTAACGACAAAACTGCAGTAATCCTTGAAATGGTTTTCCTTGAGTAGAAACCGTTAATTAATACATTGCATACACAAAAATTATGCGTTTACTTAACATGTCAAAATAACGAATTGAGTACATAGTAAAATATGATATTTACGAATTGATATATATGTAGTTAAGTTTTAGCGGTTCATCTAGCCCAAGGCTTATATAGGTCATGCGTTATCAATGTATTACATTGTGTATCGGTCAATGTCAGATACAGTCTCCGATGTTAATGAACATTTATTCAGTCATAGTTCATTAATTCAAGTGAATGAGTACAATGTCACAGAAAAGTTAATCAACCTAAATACTGACCGTTAATATGAATCCCTTATCTGTTAGATCAGGTTAGAGAAGGGTTAAACATATGGCTTTAGTGTCGTCGTAAATCATACAAAATAAGTGAAATCGCGGCATATTCGATAAGTCGCAAGAGGAAAGAGATTATGATATTGGTCTCGAAACATACGCTACTCCATGTAGTCACGTGATTCACTGACTATGCACGACATATTCCCTTGGTAGCTATTGTGGGTTGAACAAAAAATGATGATGCGATGTCCTCAGACGGCAGCGGAAATCCAGGAGAGTTTAGGTTTTACAATTTTTTCGATATATATGCTAAATATGATGAAATATTGTTCATTTTTTTTAGTTCTAATGACCGCTGGCTTGCAGAACAGTTTGATCATTCCTGACTCAGTGAAACAGCACACAATTTTGATCAAATATGCAATTCATGATAACGCAGTTTCCATCATTATGTTCACGTTGCAATCTCGCTGACAGGACAATGGCTTGAGCATGTGACATCTTAAAGAAGCATTTGCATATTGCATAAAAATCACCTGTACCAATCACGTGCGTATTTTAGCATCTTATTTAGTTCATATCTTCCAGTTAACATTGTATCTGAAATATTAGTCATGACAGTTCAACCCGAACGCTATTTTCATAACCTGGTGTGGCAAAAGGAAATGTGGCTTCGGTATAACGCGTCGTCATTTTCGTTGGTTATTTCGTCGTTTTCATGTGCATTTGTATAGGCGATGATATAGCTGATCCCGAGGTGTTGCTTTGTTTGTTAACAACAGATTACTTGTGTACGACACACAGACATAACATAACCGTGCATCATTTGGATCAATTTACACCTGGGGCCCAAAGAGGTTGGGCGAAGGAATTATTATTTCTTAGATCGTATATTAGTAATGCTTTACCCAACTAGATTTAACGTCTTTAACTCTATGACGTGGCACACACTTTTGAGGAGACCCGCAAATTACAGTGACGCAGTTTCCATTGTGATGTTCACGTGACAGTAGTGCTGACAGGGAGAGCAGTTTGCATGATCATGTGACCTCCTGACTCCATGATATAGCAAAATTTTTAAAAATAAAATGCAAATAAACATGCAAATTATACTTTGCACTTTTTTATTATGACGTTCAAGGGATAGTCCCGCAGACAGGGAGAACAATTTGTATGAGCACGTGACCTGTGGGTTCTATGACGTAGAACACATGACGCAGGTTCCATCATGATGCTCAAGTGACAGACCTGCTGACTGTGACACGTGACCTTCTGAATCCTTGAAGTAGCACACCATTTTGAGAACACATGCAAATTATGATGACATTGTTCCGTGTTGATGATCACGTGACAGTGGAATGTTATTTGACACGCGGAATATAAAGGAATGATGATGTACCTGTTATGCAGGCGCATTGGGAGCAGCTGGTTTTTCATATTTAAGTACGTGCCAACGGAGCGAAAATGCATTCAGTTACAAGGCAGTTAATGTATCCGTTTGTGTCCGCTTCATATTGACGTGGCATTATGGCTGGAACCGTTGCTTTGATATCCACCTTGACGTTCTTGTTTTCGGAGGAGGTGCTGTTTTAGCCTCTCCTACAATGAACCAATCATAATCGGTAATCTCAGTATATATAAGTACATTTTAGTATATTTGAGTGCTTTTAGCTCCCACTCTATCACTGCCTATTAAGTCAAACAGAAGAATCTTCGCTGTAATGCAATTTTTTCGTGTCTTAATATATATATATATATATATATATATATATATATATTATTTCCGTAAATAAAAACAACATTTCAAAATGAATAAGTTTTGCTACATGTCCTGTTTAATTACATGCTTCTGATAATTACCTCGAATTATAAAGAAAATATACACCCATAGCCTTTTTATTGTTATGCATTTTCCAATGGTATACTTTCAGAAATGGTTGTTTAATAATATGTTATTCAGTAATACAGGCATGAGTCGCTATGCCTTTCATATACAGATAACAGAAAATAAGGGAAGGCCTTTATCTGGAACACATTGTGAATTCATGCACTAACATATCTATAGTGTATACAGAATCCACAAGTAATCGCCTTCATTCAACAGTCAATATTGTTACATTCCGGTCCACTCTCTCTACAGATCTAAACATTGACAGCAGTTTTTTTATTAACTGCCTCCGCCAGGAGAGTAAGCGTTCATCCCCGTTTATGTGTATGTGTGTGTGTGTGTTTGTGTGATTGTTTACAACATAACTCACGCACTCATGCACAGAATCTCATGAAATTTTCAGGGCAATTCGGGAGTGAACCAATAAGGAACCGATTAGATTTTGGTGTGGATTCTGCACATGATCCGGACTCAGGCATGCGATCAAGTAATATTAAAAAAAATAAGTGAATGCAAACACGGTTTAGAGAGAATCTCCAAGTAGGGACCCCACACACACACATACACACACATGGCGGAGGCTTGTGTTCCTTAGAATACAGATTTTATTTCGTTTATAACACGCCTTAATGGCAGACATACGTACCAAATATTCCCTCTCTTTCCTCTTCAGCATGGCTCGTTTTCTCCCCGGCTGCGGGAGAGAACACGTACATTAAGTGAAAATAGCACGGTTGTATCAATATACCGATATATCGATACATATCGATACGATATACCGATACGGTATCCATGCTGAATCATCGTATCGATGTACACGAACACTGCCAAAAAATACAAAATATACAACCCTAACCTTAACTATAAATTGAGTTATTTTTAAAAACTTATGCTGCCTTTAATTTCTTATATTGACCTTTTAAGACTTAAATATGATTATGCATTGTCGTGCGATTGACTGGATAAGGAATGTTTATAAAGTTGTCGGTGCTTATCTGACAAGCCGGCGCCCCTGACTGATGATAAGTAATATTACGGTCTTTTTTCTTATTTTATCACGAAAAAAAAATATCTACAGAGCCTTTAATCAGATATGATACACAAAGATAAATGAAGCGTATCGTCAGTACGTATACGATATCCCATTAAGTGTATCGCAATACGTATTGTACCTGAATAGGCTGTCCGATACCCAGCCCTTGAAAATATGTACATTGTACAGGGTATACTTGTAGCTATAGACATGATATATCAACAGTACAAAAAGGTGCATCCAACAGATTTAAAATTTTTATTTTACGCTTAACGAGACAGCAGAGACATATGCTAGATACTGTGGATTCAGATAATATCGTGGGCTTAAAATTTCGTGGTTTTTGTACAAAACGCATATCATGGGGTATTTGAATTCGTGGAAAGACATAGAAAACTTTAGGAAATTATGTTTATTTATACCTCCATGTGCGCAAGGAAGACGAGCCCGATGTACACAGGTGGTTCGGCTTTGATGCTTATCACACGGTGCGCCTGTACCGCGATCAATCGGGTCAGTGTTGAACAAACATGCTCCGCCCGACCCGAGCCTAACGAAGAATTAATCAGCCGTGACCGAAAGTCCCGGGCGATACATCGGCTATTATTTGTAACAACCGATACATCGGCTACCAGTTATAACACCCGATCACACCATGTTCACAGAAAACGTAAACCATCACTTGACCGGAGGAAAAATGAAACGGGACCGTCCACAATGACATGAAGGTTTATAACTTTTTTTTAATCTAGGCGATAGTCACATGTGGCGCCTGTATATTCCTGACGGGGCGGTGAGATGAGACACGGTTCGTTCGTCATTCATCATTTCAGCTATATTTGGAAATTAAAAAGAAATAATTTGCCTAATAGTATTCTGTGGCGCTTACTTGCGTTAACATATATGTACAACTATCGACAATAATCGGAAGAAGTACCGCCTTCATGCATGTATTAATAATGGCTCACTGTTATGCACGCAACTCGCGGTAATGCAAATGAGTTTACATGGCGCTTGTGTTTTAGGCCAATAGGTAACGTAAGTCTCGTTTAATCTCTATTGAAAGAAGGTTGAAAAGGCCGGTTCCGAAAAAAGCCGTGCCTCGGTAGCTGTGGTTACGAACATTGGAACTTGTGTACCGTTCTTGGCGTTTCAGAACTACCGCTTTGCGCGACAGAAATGTGGTATTGTTCTTGAATTTTCACCCGTAATGTTGATAAGAGGAAATGTAGGGATACGTTTTCAGTTTAAATTATTCTTTGATATTGTTTTATTTTAAATATATCAGGGGCGCCGTGTTTTTACGATATTAGGGGAAATAATTTAATCGACAAAAGAAGATTTATAAATCCAGCATTTTAATAGTAATTTACGAAAAGCAATTCAGTGCATTTAATAAATGTATAAAATCAATCATAAAAATAGTAATAAACAATTTTTGTATCTTTATTGAAAAGTCAGCCAGCGGTAACAATTATATATATAAAGTCGACCACAAGCTGCCGTTAAGATATCGTATATCCTCTGACCGTGTGATTTTTGATCGTTGGAATCATGAATTCGTGGATTATGTTGATCCACGAAAACCACGAAAATAAAATCCCAACTAATATTTCTGAATCTACAGTAGTCCCCAGACAGGGCCCTGTTCAATATAAGGACCAGAGTGAACGACTAAATATAATGGGCTGTTTCATTACATAGAAACCATAGGCACGTTTTACAGATGTAGATTTTTTTTCATAAAAATTATTTTTTCTTCTGTGAATATCATATAAGAGATATCGTAACATTAGGTCGATGGCGGAAGTGGACAGTGAACTGTTTCTGAACCTGTTCTAGAAAAAGGTGTTTTTATTTCTTTCAGTACAAATTGCGTGACATTTAATATATAGACAGGCAGAGTGCGGATCAACATGCTTCGACTGCACGATTATACGATTCAATAATTCATGAATAGGTTTTTGGGTATGTTACATTTGAGGACCATCATAGCGGTAGCTAAGGAATAATTGGCCGTCAGTTTAACGGTCCATTGAAACAACTCATGCGTTCTAAGTGACACTTTGGAAATATAAGATATAACATGTCGTGATGAAGGGCGCTGGGATAATCTATACTTTTGAACCTAGTTTTTGTCAACAGGACTACTCAATATCACTTTATTATTATTGTCTACTGTCCTTCTGCGCAGAAGTATATCATAACTTGAATAATACAAAAAATCCTCGGTTCCCATGGGACTGCAAGCTTTTGACATATTATTCTTCACGTAGGCCTGCTGAGTGCACGTTCTCTATCCAGTTATCACTATTCCATACTGGTTAAAGGTATTTGTCTGTATTCAAGAGTACCGTTGTTTTAAGTCAGGTTTCGTACAGAACCATGTTTTCTCAGCAAATCACTTATATATTCAACAAAAGTTGTCCACCAATTCCTGATGTATATGATACAGCAAGACATTATCCATCACTTATATGTGCTCTTTTTGCCGGATATATTTTGGTTAAAATTATCTTTAATTCTCAATAATGGATTCATGTTATAGCAAATTATATAAATATATTATAATGTAATCGACCTGTCAATGTCCAACTTTTGAGTTAGGCATTCGTCTGTATCCCAGTATTCCGTTTTTTTTCAGTAAATTTTGTACTGACTCATTTCTCATCAATATATTAAACCAAAATTACAAAATACACGTAAATAGATTACGAAATACATAAATAAATCCTAGATGTATATGACACAGCATGGGATTTTTAATATAACGAAAACTTTCTCCTTAATTCTCTAGATTATTTGGTTTCAGAGAACTTTTTTTCCCCTGACAAACAGATCCAATACCGGCGACTTATAAAGTTTGGTGCTGAGCACAAATAAATCAAGTAAAGTGTAACTGACATAATACATTTTATAATGCAATTCATTTTACTTACCCCAAGGTAAATCCTAAGGCTGAATATAATATTAAAAAGTACGTAACTGCCGGACATGAAACACAGCACGCCGGTGTCTATTTTTTTATCCGTGTCTTGATTAATGGAAAATGCTCTGGTTAAACCGTGCCAGGAACAAACCAGGATCAACAAAATCATTGCCGACAGCACGTACTTGTCCTGTAAATAATAAAGAATACACACTGAATTTTGTATTCCGGGACAGTTGATACAAACACACGCTTAAGGTAGTAGCACTGGTTAAAAAAAAACAGATATCTAAAGTCAGTCCAAAAGTTGTTTTAACCCATGTTAGACAACTAAAGTATACTTTGTTTTAAACCTGGTACTCAGCTCTTTCTGATGATAAACAAATTTTCTATAAAAAGAAGAAATAGTTAAAAAGTACACTATTTTGATCACCCAGGAACAGCCAGCCACCTTCTGGTGGGCTAATATCAAACGACATGATAATTTCTCCCCCCAAAATTTTTTTTTTGCATTTCCTCGATCATGTCTCTATCTAATTTAAAACTGAAATTTGAAATTTTTATTCAATAAAAACGTAAAATCACATATATAATTAAGAAAGACATACGATAGTGGGAGGAAAATAACACTTTTGAGAAAATGTCATGAAGCTTTATATGATCCTATTAAGAAGTGACTTGCTGTTACTGGGAGCTTAAAAAAGCGTAATATCTGAAAATTAAAATGTAAGAATATCATATATGAATAAACGAAAAAAAATTGAAACAGATATGTATACCTTCAGCACAAACACTGTACCAGGTTCAAGATAATATATAATTTAAGGGTCTGCTATTAATTCCAACTTAGTTTTTGGTTGATTTTGAATTAGGGATTTCTCCCCAGAGTACTGCTACCTTCAGGTCAGCGCATCGCATCATAATGGTTGTGAGATTTGTTTAGGGATTAAATGTAAAATATATATAGAGGCATCAGAAACTGATGAACAATCTAAACGGGTCATCACCAACACCACAATCCGACTCACAATTTAGAGCACAACAAAATGAATAGACGAAGAAAACGAAGAATAGGGAACAGTACACCGGCATAAATCACACTTTTCCTTTTGGAAAAAAGTATGAAAAAACTTTGACGTGGACAAAGAATCAGACAGCTCGATGCCAAGGGTGATACCTATACTGTTGTCAATATGTGTTTTTGCTTTTCATACATAACAAATATGTAAAACACATATTTATTTTAAATATTTTAAACCCCTTGTATATATAGTGCCAGTCATGGCAGTACGTGCAGTGTACTGAAATGGTAATAGTATGACTGCAAAGTATGCAATTTTCGGCCTACGGTATAATGCATCTTGGGCAATCACGTCTGCATATATATTTATCACATACCATTAACAGTGATGCTTCCTTCAAATTGGATGGGTTAGGTTCCATGGTTGGTTCCATTAATAGAGAAATAAATATATAAAAACACTTCTAAAAATAACGACAGGACTTGGTTTTATGCAATGTTGAGAGCAACACTGTCAAACAAAAGTCCGCCTCCAGTAATCAATGGCTGTGGATGAGCAGTAAAAGGGTTGATGGAAATCTGTTAGACAAATGGATCAAATGTCATTAGAACAGCGGGCTGAAGAAATCCTTCCAATATTGAGTGATATACAGACAAGTTTATCCATGCCCAATAACATACGCTCTTCACGCAGTGCTTACACACTGCAGTCGACCCAGATCTCCCTCGTTTAAACCGCTGCTTTGTATGGCTAGATTCTCTTGTTCTCAACACCAGGGCTAGCACAGACCATTGACTTGTAGTATTATCGCATTGTGCATCCAGTTTCTAACTAAAAACAAACTCTCGACCCCCGTTTAGTTTACATGAAGCAAGCGCAATGTAAAAGTAAGTTTATATTTATATATATTGCCAACCAAGCTTGCAAGTTATAAAAGTAAGGAAATCTCGAATGGTCGTGTACAAAAAGAGAGCAATGAAAACCTATTTGGCTAACATCAAAGTATGAAACAAGAACAGTTGCGATTTTGCAAGACAACGCCTGATTAAATTGGACGTTTATGAAAGAGATAGTGAACTAGTCATATTGGACATAATTAATATTAATCGTTAACTTCGAGTTCCATTACAAAATTATCTGATAGCTCGTACAAGCTCAAGGATAAGTTACTGGGCTTGTGACCATAAGGTTGTGGGTAAAGTTCTGACTGCCTTCTACGCTCCCGAGGCAGCGGAAATCTGACGCTTCTAAAGAAGCAACTGATTTTTACGCTGCCAGCCTTAACCGTTAATGATATATTTAGACACCAGATGGCGGTTCGTTGTCCGCTGAACAAAACGTGCGTATGATGTGAAAAGCAGCCAACCAGATGCCAATAAACAAACACGCGACAGTCATCCTTTCTCCGCCGATAGCTACGCTTCAAGCGCCGTTTGAAGACAGTTTACGTTCGAATTTTAATTGCTCCCTCTGCATTCTCGCATCATCGACCGATTCGATTCTGACAGTATAACTGTATTAGCGTAGCCATGTGTTTGGTGTCTGCAGAACTGGCACCAGCCAGCGAGGTGTGCACGCAGCCTTTGTTGTTACGTTTCGTATGAATTACAGCTAACCGACCGGGCATATCCTATGTGCCCAAGGCCCTAAGTAAACAACGTCTGTGGCAATTCTCTCTGAGCCTGTGGCCTGTTCATACGGTTACCGGGGTGATGAGCTGTCACTCAAAACGGAATGAACATGATTGGCTACGTGTATTCCTCGCTTGGCCGTGTCCTCCAGCACAAGGTCTCATCTGATTGGACAAAAATACAGTGCTCCCCTCTGGTGAAGCAATTTAGGATACGAGGTCATAACAAACAGCGCTTACCATATAGGACGTATGCCTATAGTTAAAGCGCTGTGTAAAGAGCGTAACTGCCTTCCGCTTCTTCTGTCTTTGCAAGTAGGGAACAGTAGAGTGAATGGGTCCTATAGTCATGTGCGGTAGGCAAATGTAATTCTTAGTAATTACCTTCTTGTGCTTATAATGGCTCCTTGGGATGATCCCTGGGGAGCAGGGAAAAGCAATGAACAGGCAAGAAGGACAAGGAAAGCAAAATGTAGAGTCGGATGAGACTGACATCGTCGGTGATATCAGACTATAAACTCCCACATGTATAAACGCCGCCCCCACCTTTAAGGTGAAGCCTTTACAAATACATACTTGAATAAATACAACCTTTCTACATTCCAAGTACATCAGGTAGGATAGCTTTGGTAAAATTTACATACCACGTATACATATGTATGTTCGGTAGAAGGTACATACCAGGTAGGTTAGGTAGGATATTTTCGGTAGACTTTGATTCACGACAAACTTGAAAGCCACTGACGTCAGCACCAGGGTAAAACTCAACTGGAGTCGGTTCTGTGGTTTCTCTCGGTCCACGGCGAACGTTACAAAGGCCAGCGTGCATATCAGGAACTAGAGGGAGAGAAAACGTGCAGGGTTTCAAAACTGGTTCATAATCATTTGCAATTATTTCTGTATTATCTTATGCTAGAATTTTTGTTTTGATTGAATAATAAAGTTTTCATGCAAAACCATCCTTTGCACTGGTAGTTACTATCTCGAATTCACTTGTTTTTGAGTTCTGTTTTAAGTGGAAAAAAAACATAATCGATTTGTGAACGTTTACTGTAACAAGACTGCGTTGTCATAGGTTTGATCTTCACAATCCTGACAACTCCCAGAGAATATGAAGAAACACCCATTTGAAGTTTGAAAAATCTTGTTGCACACTAAAACCACCAGGTGGCGCATACTGTTTTATCCCAGCGACCGCGCCCGATTCAAACCTATCTCCACTCGTGTACAGAAGTAAGCAAACTAATTTAGAATTAAATATTTGCAGATAGAATTATATTTAAAGGATAACACATTGTATAGCATGTATATATAACAAATCTGGTATGTGTATAGGCTTCTTTAAGATAAAGGAACATGCCTTACTGCACATGTGTAAAAAAGTGGAATATGTGGCACGATGGGACCTTTAAATATATATATATATATATATATATATATATATAAAAGATATATATATAAAAGGTATTGATGTTTTACATCAGGAGCTTATCACCGTATGGTGAACAGACGTCGGTTTGCCTCGCAGCAGACATGAAAAGATGGGGGGTCAGAGACATAGACCTCTGTCCATGAGGCAAAATTAAGACCCACAGAGTATGTCATGATGGTAGGGTGAACAGGGCTGGGTATCGGTATGTCTATTCACATACAGTACGTATTGCGATATCCTTAAAGCGATACCCGACACGTATTGACGATACCCTTCATTTTTCTTTGTGTATCATCTCTGATTAAGGGCTGTGTGGATACAGTTTTTCGGAAACATAAAAGGACCGTAATACTAGTCTTTCATCGCTTCGGGCACCGGCTTGTCATGGAAACACCGACAACTGTATACAAACATTCCTCATCCAATCGATCATACGACAATGCATGATCTTATTTATGTCGTAAAGTCAAAAGAAGATTTTAAAAAATGCCAGCTTAAATAAGTTTAAAATAACTCAGAATATATATAAGGTTGGGGTTGTATAACCTGTATCTATTTTTTTCGGAGCAGTTTTTTGTTTTTCATCGTGCGACGATACAGCATGCGTAGTTCATCTTTATCGATACGGCGTATCGTGTTTATTGATATAACAGTATATTTCGTTAATTAAATAAAATGTAAAAAAAATACTCCTTTGAAAAGAAAAAATGAAAAAACCTGACAAAATCTTCAGACCACAATTAAATGTGCCGTTTACATGTCCAATTCAATGACAGGGAACTCTCATATTTGTTATCATTATTTTTTAAGTTTTAAATTTAAGTTTTTTCTTCAAGACATGTCAAATGGAAGCCTTTTCAATTTTGGATTTATTTTATCTGTTTTAAATTATGAAAGAATAGAATTATGACAATGAACCTATATGGACATAATTGCTCAAGTTTGGTAAGGTCAATTGTGCTGGCATATATTCAGCCTTTGTCTTTAACACACAAACACATACATGTGACATACGTGTTATACATATGACATACATTTAAATGATTTGAAATTATTCTTTGGGTTACTGGTCATTGCATTAAACCTTGCATTATATTGTCTCAGACTGTGATGACAGGAGCTAATCCTTGAGAACAAAACAAATTTAATCCTGTCGTTTTTTAAACAATGCAGATTCATGTAAAACAGAGTCAGCTATTATCCATATTCCTGTGAGTATTCTAACGTCTAGTCACGACTCCAAAACACGTGACTGTGATCTATGTGATAACTCAATGTGTAAAGTGCCCGCCCGTCGCCAAAGGACAGACTTAATTAAAACCCAGACAAAAGTAACAAGGACAACGGCTTTCGTGGGATTGTCGTCTGATTTTCAAGATTCTGTTTTCTGAATGCCTGTCTGAAAAGCAATATTTCAGCTTAAAGGCAATTTTTGCCTAGATCCCTTGCGGGTGTGTCATATTGCAATATTTTTGTGCCATTGTGTCGGCGGGCGGGTTTGGGGATATTTGAGATATATTTTGCAACTTTGCAAAACAAAAGTGATTCCTTGTCTGTTATACTGGCACAGCACTGTTTATCTCCGTCAAGGAGGCAATATTTACACCCGCGTCTGCTTTAATATTATTTTTATGAAGGAATACGCAACAAAAATACATAACGCTGTCCATGAAACGTTTTAGAAGGATCAGACAAGGACAGTGGCGTCAATTTATCCTTATTTGGGCCGGGGGGGGGGGGGGGGTGACTCGCAAGCGTAACCAATATATGCATATTATATTACATATACCTTAAGATTTAAAGATTAAAAAAAGGGATTATGTTTCCAGTATATGTTAATTCAAAACCAGGTTAAGATATATAATATTTCATTGTAAACTCAAAAATGGAACCAAATTCTATATTTCAAATAATTAATATATGTAATTTCCAATATATAAATAATTTTCTCTGAACATCAGGGGGGAGTGGGGGATATATACCCCCTCCAATCCCCCCTGCATTGACGCTCCTGGACAAGGAAGATATAATTAACCCCCCCCCCCCCCCGTAGGAAGGAGAATCTTGTAGGGTTGATGAGGGTATCTTTTTGTCAATATTTGTATCCATATTACTCTTCGTGTGAATTAGCGTAGTTTAGCCACAGTAGGAAATCTGAGAAACATCTCATAACTTTTTGAAACTGCAAGACGTTCATGTTTAGTATTCAATAATATAAGGACACAAACTATCGTAAACTTAGAGAGTCCTTTATTTAACTGCCCAGATTCGTTTGAATTCAGTGTACAAAAGCTACCTGAATGCTACAGGGCCTTTACAGGCAGCAGTACGGACATCACAGGATTAAGGATTTTCTTGAACAAACGGAAACTACAGAAAAGGGTTAGAATACATCAGGCTTGCCCAAGGTAATTGAGCAAAAAAAAATAAATAAATAAATAAATAACAATAATAAGTGCCAAGGAAAAAAAAAGTAGCCTTCTTTGAAAGAGCTTCCACAGTGAGAAACATACAGGATGCACATGCCACCGCATGTACATATGGGCATTTTCATCATGTTGTGATACATCCTGGATATTTGCATGCACTAATAATGCGAAGTGTCTCATCTTCTAGTAACTGGACATTTATAGGACTAGAGAAATAAAGTATCTGGGAACTTTTTTTCACGGAACCCTTGATAAAGTGTATGATAGGATTTAAGTAAACTTCTGTTAGGAGGAAGTCGGATCTTGATGGAAGGAAGCATGGGTAATTTTGATTCATATGTTTCATGTAAGGGTTATTTTTTTCTTAAGTGGCAGCAGCCAGAAATGTCGGTACTATCAAGCGGTTGAGTTAAATAAATGTAGACAGAACTAGTAATTACAGGTTAAACACGGCCATCTCAGCTGCCAGGTGAGAAAAAAGAAACACTAAATAACAATTTGGATGATCTGTGCTGTTTATGCTTTCTATAAAGCTTATTGTAGAAATATGATCAACGTAATATCAAAGTTGTCACTCCACAAGCTCGGAGAATAAAAAATAAATAAGACAAAATGGGTAACGGGGAATTTGGTGACTGTACTTTTATTTGGATAGTCATGACATACAGGACCTCGATAAAGTGGTTGCATTTTCTTTGTGGCCGTCTAAACGAGGTCTCAGAAAAAGAGCAATAATGATTTTGATCTTCAGGCCAGGTTTACTGAATAAATATATATATATATATATATATACACATATGTATATATATTGGTACGGGGTTACATAAAGGCGGACCGAACTTTACAGATAATATCAAGTATATCACTCTCCAGAATGTGCATTCGGATTATTGAAATTTCGAATGATCGATGTTCGGATAAACAAGGAACTGCTGTATGTTGTACATGTATCACCATATCACAATGTTCCTGCTCTCGCTACTCCAAATTTTACAATACTGGATTTTGACACAATTTATAACAAATTAGAATTTCCGTACACTGCTAATATTCAACGATCATACTTACTGTGATGAGGAAAATATTCCAGAAAAAATAGGCGGGTCTTCGGGCGGCTTCGCACTTGACGGCGAACGCCAGTTTTCTGATGGATGGATCCGAGTATTCATTAGCGACCGATCGTATTTCCGTTTCCGTGAACTTGTACAACTTCCACTCTTGCTCGTCCACGAACGATTGTTTGTTAACTCGGTGCATGTCGTCGGGATCATCCAGTAATTCTATTTCTAATGCCGTCCTGTCCGACATAATCGTCACTGTCAGGTCCTGAAAGAGTAGCAGTAATAATATCTCCCCTGATAATATCTCTCCTGAAACAGAAACATTGACAAGAATGAGGTTGATTTTGCAATACAGTTATATATCTCCCCTCCATATGGGCCTGCAATCACAAAAATTGAGGGAATAAAACACGGACTACATCAAAAGTCACAGCATTCACTAATAATTTCTATTTCGGTGATTGGACCTTAAAGGCATCTAATTTCCGAACACGTCCGAGATTTTTCAAGAAACATTTCCCATATCAAACTTTATGAAATATTTTGAGTGGTTCAAAAGTTATAGCGTTCATAAATATTTTCAACAAATAAATTTCGGCTAAATTTGACCTTGAATATGAAAGTCAAGGTCACTGGTTTTCGAACTCGTGCGAGATTTTTGTGGAAATAATTTAAATTTCAAATATTTTAGAGAAAAAAAAAGTTGATTAATTCAAAGTTATTGCGTTCGCCTAGAAATCACACAGACGACGCCGAAGACGACTATGGACGACAACGAAAGACCAAACGCTATATGTCTCCCCGAATGAAGCATATTATATCTTAAAGCAAGACTTCCTTCAAATATGAATACTAAAATATTACTTCTCCCAATGTTATATTTGCTGTTCCTGCTATAGTTTGATCACTACAGCTTATTGCGAGAGAATACAACCGTATAATGGCACATATATTTCGAGGTTAATCTAAATAATCAAAAATAAACCTTAATGATTCTATTTCGGATTCTAAGAAAACCTGCCTATTGTTCTGACTGATGTGTAACAGTTTCCGATTGAAAATAAAATAAGTATTCCGATTAGGTACTTTATAAGATACTTCTCAAATAACTTTTTCACACAAAAATAAGTGTAAAAACTTTAATATTTGGAACCATAAAAATTATTACAGAACGTGCAAGTCTACAAGGAATATTCAGTGACGCTTTTATATTCTAAAAATTCTTATTTAGATATTAGTCTGAAAGGGGCCTCTTAAGATAATCCCTTGAATCTTTCATAAAAATACCGGTAGGTAAGAACACGCCGATCCCTGGGCTCACAGGCTGATCGTTTTGCTGATATCCATGTATTTATAACATGCGGGGTCCCACAAAACCAGCGCTCACAGGCTGATCGTTTTGCTGATATCCATGTGTTTATAACATGCGGGGCCCCACAAAACAATCGCGACACAATCAACAAGGACATCTGGCGGCAATCAGACAAACCAGAGCTACGGACGGTTTACAGCTGGTGACCATTCAACTTCCGAACTTCATAGGGTAAATGTTTGCCTTTTTGTCGGCACTGGCGGATGCAAATTGATACCAACACTTTGTAGATAAACAGGCTTATTCCTCCATCACAGAGGCGTAATAAATACTTTACTTAACAGGTATTTCCTGGAGTTCGTTTATATATGCATGTGCACGCACTCAGAGCAAGAAATTACTTAAATCATACAGAAAACGTATATGCGAATATCTCACTGACTTTAAGCATTATGATACTTTGTTTTGCGTCATATTCGCGATTTTCACCTTTTTTCGCGAGGGTTTGCGAGAGTTTTATTTTCGTGATTTACCATACAGTAATTTACACATTTAACATAACCATATACAAAATACCTAATACGTAAGCAAAATCATAACAATGGCACGAAGAGCTAAGGGTACATCGAACAGGTGAAAATTCTTCATGTTACAGTAGCAGATCTATATTATTTAGATTATCAGTCTTAAGGGTGACATAAAATGTATGCTGATATTGTCGCTACCGGCACAAGATACGTAAAATGCCATTGGGGCTAGAGTATAAATTACTATCCACCTGTGCAAACGTGGTGCATTATTCATGAAGGTTATATTTTCGCGACAATTTCCTCTCCGCGAATATCACGAATTTGAAACCCTCCCGAAAATAAACGCAACTACAGTATTAATAGTACAACTACCTGAACATCAAAAGGGAAGTCCATGAGCTCCAGGTTTTCCAGGAAGGTTCCTTTGATGCGTCTTTTCTCAATGACGTAAGCCTCCCCCGCCTGGTTGTACACCGCCATTTGGAACACGCTCTCCTTGGGGTCGCCTATCGTGTTTTCTATGAAGAGCTTCGGGTTCCAGACCTGGGACCAGTCTACCGCGGCCCCTTTCTGTTTGTCCAGGGACGGTTCCCGCCATCTTGATTTGATCAACACATCTGCTTCGTAGTGCTCCTTCAGGGTGTCGATCTCTCCGATTTTCAAGAATATCACACACAGGTATATCCGCCTCTGAAAATAAAAGAAAGTTCACGTGACATAGGTGAAGGTTGGTCAGTCACATGATACTGATTAAGGTCAAGGTCACAGGCACCATGCACAACTCCAATTATTACATCCGGGACCATTGCATTTTGTGCCCCATCAGTGAAAGAGATACTTTTATGATAAATACCAACCAGTTTATCTCAGCAACTCATTTTTGTATGAGACCCGAAACCAATAATAGGGCTGGCGTAATAGATTCACAACCTACTTGGGATTTAATAGGTCACGGTGCTTTCGGTCAGAAATTATGAAGTATATAATGTAATTTACACATTAACTTGATATCAGAATTTATCTAATTTGAAAATATAACCAGTTTTTTTATTAATTAAAATCTCATTTAAATCAATGAAATTATGTAGCTCGACTTGACGTTTAAAAATGTTGATTAACAACTCTGTGTCGTTGGCATTCCATAGGTTGCATTCCTCAAAATCCTCTAATATCAAATTCTGGTTATTGTCATAAAACGGGCGTTATGACAAAATGTCACTATAATTTCATGCTCAAATATACACTAAACACCACTAAAAATGTCACAAACTATGTCGATTACTGCAAATGGTATGAACACAACGCCTATAATCATCAATATATCTGTTACCATGAACACGATTCTAATTACAAACACTAATCCCTGTCACAAGGACGTCGGATGAAACCACACGTTGGCTCTGTACTGCTTAGCTAGTCAGGAGACCCTTCGAGTTGTGATTCACCGCAAATAAATAACATTTATAATGCTCTGCGAGGTTTCTTGTTTCTGTCACGTGTCCCGTTCGTATGTGTTAAATTTTTAATTATATTAAGCCGGGCTTGTTATTTGTGTAATTCTCCTTATTTTAGATACAATTTTCACATAAAGAATAAATGCTATTAATCACGTTTTCCTAATAAAATATTTAGCGCATTACATCCTTTCAAAGCATATCTAATAATGACACAATTCACTGAAATCATCAAACTTTCATCGATCTTGAATTTTTTCTGTCACATTCTTTTCCCCCATCACTGAGTGTCCATTTGTCCATAAAGATTTAACTATTGCGATCCCATTAATAACATAGTTCTTATTCATTAAAAAATCACGTTTTTGTCAAGTGCTTTCTTCTATCTCGAATTTCATCTCATATATTAATTTTCATATACTCATACGTTTTTATATTACTAAAGATTTAATTATTCCTTTTCCTGTACATAAAATAGTGCTGTACTACAACAAAATCTAACACGATCTCGCGGAGTTTCCCCTTCCTCGCACTTTATCTCACATATCTAATTTCGTATACTCATATGGTGCATTTTATATCTTTTTACTCCCACCGCCGTGATTATCTGACCTTAACCAGCACAATAAACGCCAATATAAATCACCACTCAACGTCTGGGCGTCCAGGATTGATCTTAATTAGCGGGCGATGAATTAATCCCCGGCAACATCCGAGTACTGATAATGCTGCCTAAGGGCAGGTGGTATCCCGGCATGCACTTATTTTGATCGATTAGCTACTTCAAAGAAATGATTAAAACCTGTCGGAGGCCGGATACTGGAGATGTTACAGATTGGGTGTGGTCCTTACAAGAGAGAGTCGTTCTGGGATAAAGTCAGGGATCCCCCTCAGAAACAGGAAGTTTTACCGCGCCGACGAAGGTTTGAGGAGGTTATTTTTTTCACCTGTGTCCCTCTGTCAGTCTGTTTGCAATAGATGATGAAGTATGTCATAGTATGAAGTTAAAATGGAGCTATACTCAGGGATAACTTTATACAAGCGCCGGTAGCCAGGTGGAAGGGCTTACTTACCTATGCTATGTCCCTTATCAGTATCGTAAGCGACACCCAAACTCCATTATATTATACCTCCATTGTCACAAACATCATCTTATCTAAGTCCTAAAATCTGGAATGTGTAGTAGGAGCCTACAAAACTCTACAGGAACCAGGGTTTCTGAGTGAACAAAGTGCCACTTTTCAGTAGTACGGGTTATTCTAGTGAATGGCAGAGCAAGCACTGGCCCTAATTACTATCAATTAGTGGCTTGAATCTTGGTACAAAGGAATCACCTCGTGCCACGATGGAAACGAAGCCTTTGAATGACAAATTGTGATGATGGTCCAGATTACTACCATAATTAAATGAATTGTACCTTCTGGGTTGCTCTAGTCCTTCTGAAAATTCAATCAAAACGCGTAGGTCAGTTTTTGAAAGAAGTAACTAACGAACACACCAAACGAAAAACCAACCACATGGTAAAACAAGACTTTCGACTGCAGGCTCTCTTATAACTAGCATTGCTTGTCTACATTTTGATATTAAATTAATAAAATTATCAGTTAGGATGATTAATATTAAAAACACTTGTAAAACTGACTGAATTATTTTGAAATTACAATATAACAGACGGTGCCTAAACTCGAAGGTGCAGTTGTGGAGCCTTCGATAAGATGGATCCAGTGTCAGGTATGTTATGATGGTCTCCCCCTCGTTTCGCTTCTTAAGCAGCGGTTACACACTGCAGTTGTCCCAGGTCTTTTTTTTTTCGTTTTAACCGCTGCTTTGTATTAAAAGGATACTGAGCATGACCACCAGGGTGGGTACAGAGCAAACAATTGTAATCAGACCAATGAGGGCGTGGAATCGCATTGTGCATCCGCAAAAATTTAAAACATGCGACACCCGCTCCATGCAAATGAAACATGTCTACCGATAAATGGTGAAATTGCGATCCACAACCGTTATTACGGTTACAAAATATTAAGAAAGATAAGATAATACAAGATAATGTAGTCATCAAATACTTCCAAATTTGCAGCCAATTGTAGAAACACCTAAAACGCCCGCATTTACTTTCGTGTAATATCAACCCCTCTGTCATATAAATGTACACGATTACGTTTATTTATTTCAAATTTATTTCAAATTTAAAGTTTCATGAAAACTCAGTTGGGAAATCACTTAACTCGATTTATAACTTAAATGATTCATACTCAACTAATATCCTTGATTTAAGTAAACTTTGCGAGAGAGAGAGAGAGAGAGAGAGAGAGAGAGAACCAGATTGTTCTACTTCATACCATACTAATCTGGTTCACTAGTAACAGAACTTGTACATGCATGGTTTTAAAGAATCAGCTATGTTTCGATAACAAACACATACATATATATACATACTAGATCTTGCATGACTTCAAACCATACAAATGGACAATGTTAGGTTAATAAATGACCACAACGGCCACCTCAAAACAAGTTGTTAAACAAAAGTGCCCCTTCTGTTTGTCATGGATCAATTTGTGTTTGGGAATTAATAACTTTGATTCGAAGGTCATAGACGTGGACTAATATTCGGAGTTGAAAGCCAGGATATCAGGCCGAGTACGTCTCGAGTCCGATAGAAATATGGCTTGATGTTCAGATGAATTAAAACAAATACCACGAAGACTTACATGTACGAACTATTGACAAAATACATTGAAAAATGTAAATTGGACATTAAAGTGAAATTAATTAATTCCAAAATAGTGCAAACTAACAACAAAATACACGGGGTAATCAAAAGTCCCATTTTAAAATGCTTTTTGATAGAGACATTTTGGACTAAGACTCATACCTGGACTCGAGTCCGAGGAGACTCTGACTCAAAAAAGACAGCCATTGACTCGAAGTCAGAGAGTCTGGCCTGGACTTCGATACTGGTCCTGATAGTATTAACTAGAAAGTTGCTCTCAGAATACGCAGACCTCCGCTTAGGCAGCTCATTACCCCCATATGGCCTTGTCAGTAATGCAGCATTTTTTTTCTTTTAAAAAAATCCTTAATGCAAACTGTCAAGCTTGAATTGCATAAAAGCGGCAACGTGTTTCGTATTTTATGTCTACTAGTATATATTCAGAGAGGAAAGAAAAAGTACTCACTGTATATGTTTGCTCTAAGAGCCCTGTAGTTAAACATTGGTTGGCTATACAATAACCCAATGAGAGAGAGAGAGAGAGAGAGAGAGAGAGAGAGAGAGAGATTAGATTAAGAGACTTTTAACATTATAAACCTACAAACATAATGTATATACAGAATGTATTTATATTCAACATAGAGAGAGTAAGAGCGGAGAGAGACAGAGAAAGATAGAGAGAAAAATACATACTCATTTAAAAACTTAACATTTTGATCGTACAAAGTGCATTCATTTGTCCAGCGTCCACACCTGCCAGTCAGACAATCATTTAGGACTACACGCGGCAGACTGTACCTTAATTATACTCAAGAGGCGGGGGAGGCCAGGCTTATGACCGGTTTGTGTGTTAAGCTACAATTATCTAGATATCCGCAGATGAATAATTGAAACAGCTTAAAATGTCGTGACGTTTTGTCATAGGTAAGACAGTTCCCAGAGGATCAATCGAGCATTATCTGATAAAGGCCAGACCGTGCCATATGCTCCAAAAAAGGAAAGCCCAACATATTAATTAAGTTTAATAAGCGGATTTGTATTATTTATGCTATCCCTTAGTCGTCAGAAATTGATTAATGTAAATGTTGTATTCATTAGTTTCCCCTTTCAAATGAGGATTAATAGTACATGATTGTATGGAGAGTCACATATGACGTCAAACTCAAGGCCGCATATGTTTCGTAGCAAAACCAACACAGGATTTACTTACAATGTATGACTCTGTTTTAATTTAAAGGATATTGAAATTTCCAAGGAGGTACCAAAAAGAATAACCGGTATGCCACGTGATCATTTTGTAAATTATTAAAATACTGCGGACTGCAGCAGTATCGTGCTTGCGGAGGTACCGCAGGTAAGAGTCTTGATGACGTCATAGAGAGTTACGAGTCAATTTCAATACAAACTGACCTTGAACCATCTTGATACACTAAAGCATTTTGTGTAGCAATGTTGAGATGCACATGTAAAATGACATGCAAAGTTCTTAATAACATTTTATAGCAGCAGAGATGAATACTTTAAACAATACTTGTATGAGGATTTTAATTAAAATTTTGTGAGATATTCTGTCCGGATATCCCCCAACCCCCGGGTCCGATTCTTTAGCTATTACTAAACAAGAACACTTTTATTCAGGAAAATGTCACAAGGGACACGAACCAATTATCATTAACTCTTGGGCGTTAGAATTGTATATATATATATATATATATATATATATATATATATATATATATATATATATATATATATACAAATAGACGTTGCACGTTGAACCTGGATATAGGTTGACGGATATCATTCTCTAATAGGGAATACAGAATCTTCTTCTTATGCCCGCTCAATAAAATCTAGCTTGGCTATAATGCTCCTAATAGTCCGCTTATGACAAAGAAAACAAAACAAAGCGGACTTTTTCTACCAAAAAGAAAGGAACTAAAGTATTCATTTCCTCCTCATCTGCTATACCAAATTATGCATGGAGTCTCCTAAATTCAATATTCCTCAGATATTTTCATTTTGTTTAAACATGCCTGAAAAGACCCTGGTATCCGCGAAATATTAAGAGGTTCGTCCAGCCTGAAGATTGAATTAAAGCAGTGTTGATCCAGAGGGAAACAATCAGTAAAGAAAGAACGCAATTTTAATGGCGTTTTTATTCGCGGCGGTTTCTGAATTCGCGAAGGGAAATTATCGTGACATTAAAACCACAGCCTCATCAGCAGCTCACGTACATTATCTATGTTGCGTCGCAAGGCAAAGGATCGATATAATAAAAATTAATTTTTTTGAGGTTATCATTAAACCAAACACCGGTTTTAAACGTTTAATCTGTAACAAGAATTTCCGCTGGTCCTATGTTCGTAAGATTACTGTATGCTGAGATCGCGAACATGGAACGCTCGCGAAACCTTAAAAACTGAAAATTAATGAAATCTCGATCGAACCTTAAAGATTCGCTCTTTTGTCTTAACAACATGTTGCGACTTCAGTACTTTTTTCTAGTTCGCACATAACGGTTGACCTATAGAGTGACCTTTTTCGGTAATTATTATAAATACGGTAGAACGCCTGCTAACGGCCACGCCTCAATAACGGTCAATACGTCTATAACGGTCAGATTTTCCGGTCCCGAATTTTCGACCGTTATATTTCATAATCATTTTGTTTTCAATAACGGTCACTCCTCTATTCCGTATTACGGCCAGGTTTCTCGGTCCCGCAGGCCGGGAAACGCCTCAATTACGGTCAGGGGCAGTGACTCCTGACATGGGCTCAACAAATCGAGCGGCCACATCTGACCTCAATATCATTACACAAATGTCCCCTTCACATATTCCTGTCTGTTAATAAGTGCCTGGATAAAGGTAACCATTCGATCGTGACTGAGATGTTTGACACGGAGCCAGCGTCGCACTATCCCACTCAGCCTCCTAAGTATGCACAATAGTAAGGCATGTGTTCCCATCAGCGTGTATGTTCGGGAATCAGTCGTGCGAGCCGGATCTTAATCAGGGTGTTAGTATGCTTTGATGGATACAAAGGGCTTCTCAACATTTGTACAAATATTATTGATATACAATCTGTTTGTACTTTAATAACAAACACTGTATTTGTATATATTGTTGGTTATTGTTGTAAATAGGGTGATTGTAATTTTTTTTATTGATAACAGTAATTATACTTATACTCTGTATATACACGTTTATTTTGTTGATTGTAATAAAGATTTGAACTTGGTTTCCTGTAACATCTTAAACCCCCTATCCTGGTCAAGTCCTGTATAACGGTCACTCCTGTATTAAGGCCACTTTCATCCAGTCCCGATGGTGACCATAATACAGGCGTTCTACTGTATTGAGAAAAACAATTAAGCGGTTTTAATATTAGGCAGTCCTGAAATGTTGTAACAGGGTTTTAATGGAAAATTTAGGGTTTCTCTTAATTTTTCAAAGGAACAAAGTCACAGTGACCCAGTTTTTTTGTTTGGTAGGAGATTTTTGGAAAATTTAATAGTATGCGGAATTTTTTATTCGTAGGTCTAGTGGTTTCAAAACGTGCCTTGTTAACTATTTATATTTCTCCTTGTTTACTGTTACGTCACTAAGAAGGTAACAACCATACCCCTAAAGGACAAACAATAGTCACTTTGTAAGGACGCCACGAACCACGGATTATAACAGACAACCAATCCATGGATATATAACAGACAACCAATCCATGGATATATAACACACAACCTATCCATGGATATATAACAGACAACCAATCCATGGATATATAACAGACAACCTATCCATGGATATATAACAGACAACCAATCCATGGATATATAACAGACAACCAATTCAAGGATATATAACAGACAACTAGTTCATGGATATATAACCGACAACCAGGCCGTAAAGTGAAAATATTATATCATAAGCATATGTGATACCGAAACTTATGCATTTTCCTCTTTCTGCCATCGGTGCTAAATTTGCGTGGCAAATTTGTTTCACCTAAAAGTAATCACGAAAAAAAAACAAAAAAAAACTGGTGGACAGGGAAGGTCAAACGAACTTTAATAGAAAGTGCCACCAACAGACCACTGGCATATCCTTTAAATATATCAAAATATTTTCCAGTTACACTAGACCCCCCCCCCCCCCCCAAAAAAAAAGACAAGGTTTAAACATGAATTCGCAGTCCTGCCACTATAAACTTTCTTTTATAACTAATAAACTTTTTATCAGGCAAGACTTCTTTTTTATATTTTTTCATACTTCTTTCAGGGGGTTAATACTTTTTCATACATTTTTGGGAAATCGTCGTCTGCAGCTAGTAATTATAGGCTGTTTAACTGAACCAAGTGAGTGCAGTAGACATAAATTTTTCATAACAGTGGCAATATATTGGCGATTTTTTTAGCGATCTTGTCATTTTTTTTAATGACTGGATATATATGGAATTTAGGTTAAATATATATCTATATACTTTCGTACCTGAAACTTGTTTAGAACTATCGCGTGCTGTAAAATAGGTCGTAAATTGCGCTATTTGCCATCGAATATTTTTTTCATTTATTTTCAGACAATTTTATACTTTTTTTGGTAAGATGTTATATTTTTGTCTATTACATCCAGAATGACAGCACTGCTACAGCAGCTGCCCATCATATAAACACGCTGACAGCAGGACAATGCCTGATACCAATTAGTCTGGGACAAGGTTGAGACCACTACTATATAACCTGACATTTGCCATAATGTGCAACATCTTGCAGTGAAGAATGGAGGAAGCTGACCTTTAAAATAAGAGTAAAGGCATCTGGTTTAAGATGTAACTTATTAATGTAAACATCGGTATCTTATAAGACATAAATACGTAAAAATTGTTATTGCTATGAAAGCATTTCTGTTTTATTCTTAGCTAAAACGGATTCTGGCTATTTGAATGGTTAAAGGAGCACTCGCAGATGATAACGAGATTAGGAAGGCGAATTTGGCAATAATGAAAGGAATTTTCTTCTGAAAGGAGATGAAGCAAACAGATTTCATTATTGCTAAAGACGGTGGAATTAGAAACCTGCTATCTTGTTGTCATAGCGACCACGCGGCTCACAAAGATCATCGTTATGAAGATCAACTAATGGACCTGTGTTAGCGGCGATTCACATGTCTTCGCCGCCATGTCTTCTTACCGGGGATAAAAAAAAAGAGTAAAACCAAGATGATGGTTTGTCAGAGCTGATTTCTGGAGAAATGTCACAGTCGGCATGTTAGACCAAGCTGGGCTGTGTGTGTTGTAACACCATCTTGGACAGAAGGAGCCCATCTGTATAACTCATTAAAATTACTACTTTATTGCCTCAGGCCAGGATTCGTTTGTTTTCGTGTTTTTCATAACATTATTAACGTAATAATGAACGGAATCTCATAAAAATTTCGGGGAATTTTAGGAATGGGCCACTAAAGAATATGATTGTGGAGTTGATCCGGTCTATGATCCGGATTCAGTAACGTCATCAAGGTACATTCACAAATGTACAGTCACTTATGCACAAATGAACCTGAGAATACGAGCCGAATAAGTGAACGGAAGTAATTTCTTTCAAATACATAGTTCATGTGGTATTTTGTGTTCTTGCTTCAGCCTAAACGATTCATGACAGATTTCATACGAAATAGACAAAAATCGAAAAAACATTTCAGTATTCTTATGGTGAGTTGGAGAAAAAATATTTAAAAATGTTTAATTTCGTGGATTTACAGGAGTTACCTAACCCACTTTTCCTAAAAAAATACACATCGGTTTGCTCAATGCGCCTACTCAATTGAAGAACCAAAAATTACTTTACTCAAAGTCGATCATAAGAGCTCCACAGAGTGCTACTTCAATAAAAAAGTCATATTATCGATATTAAAGGCCGTGAGTCCCCCCCCCCCCTTTTTTTAAATTAAGAACGACATCCTCTATTCCTTTTCAAAAAGCCTGAATAAATGCGGCATAGATAAACTAGGACAATTTTTGAAGCTACAGTAGATGTTTTTACGTTTTGCTTGTGACACATGATACGTCGGCGCAGTCATGAGGTTGGTATAGAAAAACGAAGTGATGTGACCAATAGAAACCTTTGCGACAGGCGGAGTTGAGTGCATATTGCACGGATGTTGATGGTCATATACCTTCACCGAGAAATCAGCAGACGACTGTCTCATAAAAATTCCAACAGGACTCCACATTGTCCTTCGGAAGAGAGGGCTGTACAAGGCCTCTTGTCGGTGACAGAGCGTGTGAAATTTTCTTTGCAAATATATGGAAACAGTTCAGCAGGGGACCTATATGTTTAATTGTTATAAGATACAATTAAGTTGGTGCAGTTTCGTCTAGCTTAAATCAGGCACTGACACATTTTGAAATATGCAACCACTAGTCTGTATCCCTGATAATAATGTTCAAGGGACTTACAATCTAATATATATATATATATATATATATATATATATATATATATATATATATATATATATATATTCACTTACTAATTTTGGGAACATATATTTACGGTATATAATTAGAGAGGAGATTAATTAAATTTTAATTTAAATATCATACAATTAATGTTATAATATGATCACCAATTCATGTTGGTAGGTCTTTTATTAAGACATTAAAATTATAATAATTAATTCGTTAACCTTTCTGCTGGCACATATTTTTATAAAAAATTTAATATACTAAATAAAATGTCTCAAAGCGAATATCCCTTCCCAGATTTGCTCGATAATATTAATACACACACACACATAAACACCTGGCAGAATGCTGGCAGAATCAAAAGGTACATTGTTCGGTATTATATTTCCCATATGTGGGTATACGAATGTGAGTGATCCTGTATAATTAGTCAGTTCTGTAACACGCTATCGATAGTGGCACGTTAACCGTAACGGATGTATTTAATGATGTTTGAAAAATAATAAATCAAAGAGTAACATACGCTGTTATGAGTCAGGATGAGGTTTCCACTTTCCAAACATGATGTAGCTGATGAGGATGCGAGCAAGGGGCGCTGCATCTCAAAATCCACAGCAGCATCCTCCTCACCTGTCTGCGAGAGTACCGGTCCAGGTGAATCCATCGCACAGACTGCGTAAACACGGACCAAATAACAGACCGTCACTTTACTCCCGGCCGGGCGTGGCGTCAGCTCGCACGCCATAAAACCATACCTGACGACAAGCGTGAGCTGCTGTGTTTTTGTTGTTCAAGCTCCACCTGCGTGATGGCGTGTTAGAGCCGTTTCAATCTGACCTTCATTGATGATTTCCATTGCTGACGCCGGCTTATGTAAATTAATTTACCCCCCGCCATACTGGTACATCAGAGACAGGCCACCTAAAGCTACCTTTGTTGCGTGAAGGGTATAATCCACTATCAAGGCCGCTTTGAGACAACAAACGTATGCTTTCAGTTCTTAAAAGGGATAAGCCCACTGGACAAGGCGGAGGGGGTTGACTCCAATAGACTCTAAACCTGTCCGTTTCTCATGTACTCAAAAGGTATCAGTTGCTTTTTTTTTAATTTGGAAAAATCTGTACCATTGTGCAAGAGACGGTTATCTGACAATTTCTTCAGCCAAATCGGTCAAATAACTCAGGTCATGAATTTGAAATAAATACCTGATTTGTGTTTTCATATTACTTGCCATATTATGGTAAAAATCCACTACCTAGTAACAGACCAGGCACCCAAATGTTTAGCGAATTTATAAATAGAAACACAACGTTATTGTATACTCTTATAAAATTATTAGCTGAGACTAAAGCAATCTGCACAGCTGCCGGTCAAAAGCGTCAGTCGGTTGCTATGGTTTCACAAGAGCTAGGAGCTGGTCGTGTCAGAGCTACTATGAACCGAGGTCACCGAGGGGATTAGCTAGTGTTTATACGTCTGTGTATAGATTATTGTTTAGCAACAGAAAAGATTATAAAAGGATTATCTGCATGTACAATAAAACCAGATAATAAGGACATCCAGCGGATCAAGCAAGAAACACATGCCACTGCAATAACAATACAGTCATGTAGAAATCCCCGCTAGGTGTCACTACCATTCAACCAGCAAAAATGAGCCTGCTACTGGAGACATTGACTCTAATTGGTCAGACGTCCTGCTCTGTCTTATCTTGTCGACCAAAGCCTGGTCACGTGACTCAGCTCTGTTATGGTCTGTTCCAACAGTAGTTTTCCGTTGAAATTTGGTGATTATCCTCTTAAACTTAAATATTATCACACAGTATGACACAAAAGGGACCGCCAACATAATATGAGGTGTTAAACATCAAAAATTGCATTTCTTTTTTTAGAATATTTATGATACTAAACAATAAATAATGAGCTTGAAGTGTTTGCTTGAGCATATGACCAGTGACCTTGACCTTCCGAAATAGGATGATATATTGTAAAAAATAGAGTTTTTTTTATTCAGATATTGATTTTTTTTTGCATAACTTAAATAATTTGCAAGGTATGGCTTTAATTTCACTAAAGTTAATTAGGCCTGTATCCCCTCCTTGATTTCAACATACCATCTGGAATTAATCTGTCAGGTTTTGAAAATATTGCCAAATATCAATGGACAACGCCCCCCCCCCCCCCCCCCCGAACAAACTACAGTCGATAATCGCAAATACCGACAACGTCAATGGCGTTCGTTACATGGAGACCCCTGACAATAAAATGTCTGTTAGCTTTATAAACAAAAACAAGGAGAGAGCTTCGTGGGCGGGTTGTTTGAACAAAATTACTGAACACCTGTCGTCTACTGGAGTGAAATTACTGCTGTGGACTCCTGCAAATCGATACTTCCACAACCTCCCCAGTGTCTTGAACATGAACAGACGCACACCTGGTTTCAGCGGTAGCGGCACCTGGCGTCCCTCAGAGAAACTACACCGGTGAAAAGTTATCTGAGTTACGACGAGAATAAACTCCCTGCATGGAGGGCCACACAGTACCTGACCTCAGTGTAACTTGTCCATTCATTTCCTTTGTCCAGGAAACGGCGAGGGCTTCTTTGCTTTGCCCTGGGGCATGCGCTTAACCGGCGAGAAAACGGTGTCATGCCCTTTTCGAAAATCTGGGCTAAGACCTAATAAGTCAAAGTAAGTTATTTATGATTAACCCCCCCCCCCCCCCCACACACACACACATTCACACACACTGAGACGGGGAGGCCTATGAGGAGGATGAGTTTATATATATATATATATATATATATATATATATATATATATACATATATTTGTATTTGTTTGATTTTTTTATGGATGGACCTAGGTAAGTCCCCCCGAGTGTAAAACCATCGATTTCGAGTTTCTTTTCTTTTCTTTTTTTTTAGCTTGGCTGAGCTTCAGTCTTGCTGATCTATAGCGCTCACGTCTTTTCTATATTTTTAGACTCTTAAAAGGACACCATCGTATCAGTTTCTCAGCTCTGGTTTCTCCTAGTGTTCTGTACCCTTGTATATTTATTGATCCTGACTAGTTTTCCTGGTGCTTGAAGACACCTTTATTTTGTTAATATTTTGATGCATTTCCCCCCCTATTTTTAAACTGCCAAATAACATCGACGGCATGAGATACTCAGATGTGGTATCATCTTTTATCGTGCATTGTTTTAATATTACCGTTGTCTGCCTTTTCCTCGTCTGTCTTCGTCTACAAGATATCTTGTGAGCACAATTACGTTTGAAGCGCTGTATATTTGCCCCTGAAATTTTAAATGCATATTATTTATATGAAAATCTCCGAGTTGTTCGAAAACGTGTGACCATGAACTTGATATTCAAGGTCAAATCAGCTGAAATGTAAAATGTAAATCCCATAACATTTTAGGTACTGGATATATTGTTCTCAAATTTGACACACAACTTTTGAGGTGCTACATATTTTGTCAAATTTGACACTCACGTTCTTTAAACCAAGTTCTCGGATGAGATCGAAAAACTGATGACCTTGGCTAGGATCTTCAAAGTCAGACCATTCGAATTATAATACATGTTCTGTAGGATTTCATGTGTAAATAACAACTTTGTAAGTATCTTTCTTTTAAATTTGACACAATTGTTTCCTTGAGGTTCTCAGATGAGCTCGAAAGCTGGTGACCTTTACCGTTATCTTAAGTATGTAAACTTTTTGGAAATATAGGATTATTGTGACTACTTTCACTTTTGAAATACTGAAACAGTGATCGCTTGGCGATTGCATACATCTGGCTGAAGGTTTCTTTTATACACCCTTGTCTTAAAAAAACAAGTCTTTTTCAGCACCATGAGATATGCTACCCAGGGATACTGGAAACATGTGAAGCATTATTGGTTTTGCTGCAAATAATAACTGCATAGTTACATCGCTGTGAAAAAAAAAACAAATGTTCTAATTGTTTAGGGAGCTGAGAGAACCTTCGAAACATTGCATACCGCCAAACTTTGCCTATCTAGAAGTTAGATAGAGCGTCTTGTTAGTATCAATCTCAATATCGGACCGATCCTAGCTATGCTGAAACTGGGTCGTTAAACCAAGCATTGATAACTGTGCATACACTGTGTTACTGTCTGTAAATATGGCTGTTTATATATGAATAGGTGTCTTGTTGTCAGGCAGCCTAGATAATTACCAGCTATTGGGTCATTTGATGACTACAGCGCATAACAGGTATAAAGTCGGCTTATATCTAGCATTAAGTATTAATTTAAGTGTAGTTAATAATAATAATAATAATGATAATAATAATAAAAATACCGCTTTCGCACTGTAGCGCCATCTAGTATTCAAACTTGCAACGAAATATTGATGTTTCAAATACTGTTATGTGAATATAGTATGAAATGTAAACATAATATGAAACGTCAGTGTAAGTACTGATTTCACCTTTCGATCTGTGACGTTCTGTGAGACAAACTTATTAATTTTTTTTTAATAATAATGATTGAAATAATTGATTGTTTAGTGGTAAACACATTAACGTAAATACATGAACTGGGAAGCAGAAAGTTATATATATATATATATATATATATATATATATATATATTTGTATATGTTACGATGTACCTACATGATACAAAATTGTATACTGGATATTAGAGTTTTCGTAATATCAAATAGTCATGAAAACTCTGTAACTTAATGAACCTTGACAGATTAATATGGTACTCGCATGTAAAACATGAAAATTGTACTTGTATTACACTGTTATTTGGTTAGAGAAAAGCTGGGTCCATCTTTGCCAGATTAATTTTCGTGAGTTTCACCTTTTCCCTTTTTCGAGAGGATTTCATTTTCGCGATCTCACCATACAGTTACGTACACATAATATGTCCTGCATTTTGTCATATCAGTTGATATGCTCATACAATCTAAGAACTTGACGAGAACCAAAGATAAACTCGAACTTATTATTATTCAGTTTTGGCATATCACAGTATCATCAAAGATCTGTTGTTATTTATAACATTAATGCTCGATTTACAGGTAACATTTCAAGATGCAAATGAAACTGTACAAAATTAATAACTATTCACCTGCTTTTTAAATGAAAGTGTTATTATTTCGATAAATTCCTGATCGATATTTTCGCGAAATGGAAACCCTTGCAAACAAACGGCCACCCACAGTTACTACTTTACATAAAATTGTATAGCCTTAACAATGTTTCATTTCCTTGCAGTATATATCATATTAACCACGTAATAAATCATACTCCATGAGGAATTAATCATACTTCATAAGGCATTAATAATATATCATGAGGAATTAATTATATTTCATGAGGATAAGCAAATGGATGATCCCGTATGAACGTGTTTTTTCTCTGCCGTTGAGTTGCATAAACACTATTACCCTAAATTATAAAGGAGCCCTTTTAAGAACGCCATTACTGGATATTGTTTAACAATTAGTTAATTAGTTCTGTCATCTCGTCCTCCTCCTAGTGTCATTAATTAACGTAATGATGCAAAACTAATCAGGCTCAGATTCCTCAATAAAGAGCATGACTGTGCAAAATGGTCCTGTTTACAATACTCCTGCAGCAAGTCATTATTAAGGTTGTGTTAGGGTCAGATTGTACAGGCTTTATTAAATCATATTTATAAATCAGTATTTGTAAAACCTATGCTCAGTGAAAGAAAACGAGAGTTACCGAACCATTATGTGAAATTTAATAAATGCCTAATATTTTTATTTAAAAATAATGAAGGAACTGGTACAGGAATAACCAATAATCGTCTGTATGATAGAATTGTATTTCCTGTCTTACATCACTGGCACTTTCAATATTTTGTTTTCATTTTAAATATTTATAGGTTCCTTTTCCTATTTCATTCGTCAATTGTACAGCTTGGTTTTAGCCATGAATATTTTGTTATCCCTATTAGGCCTACAACTCAAATTAAGATTGTACCCAGAAGAGCAATATTATTTCCGACAGAGACTAATTTCTAGTACATAAAACGAGAAGTCAAAATAATATCCCACGCATTATATTTTACCCATATACTCACCAGAAAACCATCTATACAAGAAATTGTCCGATTTATTAAAACCCTGCAAGAATGTTCCTCATGAAACTTTTACGTCAATAGGCCTACACTGTCACGATTCAACAGCCGGCATCCCAGGTATCCTCCAGTGCAACACCACCCGAAATTATAATGAAATAATCTTAGCAATTGGACAACACCCTTTGAATAATTTTTTGGGGGATTTATATTTACCGGATTGTTTTCTTATCCCCCAGTGCCTCAACAAATTTTCGATAGATTCCGTAAATAAAATTTTGCATAAATATGCTGAAGGACAAACCGAGGGAAAAGTACAATATCTGTCGCCACCTAAGGGTTTAAGACAGAATAAATGTGAAGCTATAATAAGTTAGAGAGAGAAATACTGACCTGTATTCCGGGGGCACTGGTATCCATGGATGTAAGTATTTCCGGGTCACAGGTCATCTTGTTGTAAAGCACGAGCTGGAGGTCATCTAGTGCACATACGTCACTCGGCGACGCCTTATGAACCACTGACTTGCCCGTATCCATGGCAATGTCTGAAAAAAAAGAACACGTGTGTCACATAAACATCCACTCGCTTTAAAAACAGACCAAAGCACACGCCGTTCGTAATAACAATACATGTCCAAGCCAAAAGAAGTATACGCTCATCTAGCAGCTACAGGTTGCTGCGGTCAAGACCTCAGCCCTGTGCGCTCCTTAAGCATGTTCTCCGAGCCAACAGTCGCAGTGCCACACCAAGCCAATCAAGGAGCCGTAGAGGGCGCCATCTTCTCTTCTGGGTTGAAGTCCTTGTTAGAAAGCTACAGCATCCAAAGCCACAAAGCCCGAAGCAACCCGCATTCCCTCCACCGATCCCAGCAGCGGAGACCCAGCCATGCCATTCGAGAACCGAACTCGATCCTTATGAACGACCCTTACTTCGAGACGCAAAGCCTTTTTACTTGCGATTTCGGTCATTTGGACCGTTAAAGCAGTTTCCCAGTTATGCAAGTTTACAAGTTTTTTCGTCATCGGCAAACAATAAATGTATAAACACACAGAATGAAATTTGTAGAGAATTATTGCTAGAGAAATGTAAACTAGTGACCTTGAACAATTGTTTCTCCCTCTGACTCCGTAAAGTCTATTTCACTATGACGTCATAATGGGTACACTTCCTGTTGACAGAGGGCGTTGTCTAATGAGTATTTTACGTTCCCGAAGATTTTCTTTTTAGATTTTTATGTGGATATTGAAATCATATACATACGATGTCATTCCTAACCTTGAAATAATGACTCATACCGGTTACTATTGAAAAATAGTCAGTTGACCGTGGGTATAAAAAGTTGAAAAAAAAGTATTGGCGAATTTTCTCACAACGCCACCAGGTGCCGGCACCGATCATTGCCAATCAACTTATGATCTTTTGGACGTGGAGAGTGTGTTCTATCATATTCAGATGGAGCTTTATAAGTATAAAGTATATTACAAATAAAACTTTAAACGGACATTATTGGCTGATTCACAGAGAATGTTCCCTCGGAAATCGATAGGTATCGTAAGTTAGCCTCATACTAAATTTAATATTTATTTGTATATTTGTATTCTACATACTGTATTCCATTAAAGGGAAAATCTAAAAAGGGAAAAGGGAATTTACATTAAAATGTTTACTTAACTCAACATTTTGATGTATTTAAGATATTGGCTTATATAGCATTGACTTTTTTAATAATATATTTAATAAATTTATCTGGTTTCTGGTAGAGTACTCATTACGACGCATGACTAGTCACTTAATTTTACATCTTGATTTGAAATGACTTTTGTTTGCATAGATGGTTTAACAAAACGAGGGTTACATGTCAATTATAACTGCGTCATAGGCGTGAAGGCGTGATCACTCCATTATTAAACAACAAGATATCTTATTTTGCTTCAGGCTTTAATTAAACAATTTTTTTTTATTCTCACATAATAAATTATCATTTATAAACTGAAGTTTTAAACTGAGACAGTGGCTCACTATATACACAGACAACACATATCTTTTAAATGCAAAAAAAAATCATCCGATCGGTTTAAACGTTCTCAGTACCTCTAATGATAGGATTGCATATAATTTGCAAAAATTTCCAAATCAGCATTTGTCACAACACAACTCTGTGACTGGCCTGACTTCGTTTAAACATATTAACAAAGGGACTAGACGTTTTGTTTTGCTGTAATCTCAATCCAATCAAAATTGAAAGACAAGCCATAAAAAAGAATCATTCTCTTGGTACGGTGGATGTCTTATAAAACCTTAGACGCGCTAAATTATGCCAAGTCAGTATTATAATCATAATAACATTACATGGACGAAAAACAGTTACTGATTGTGTAGCCATATCAACGGACGGTTGAGCTAACACAAACTGCTCTCATGTGGCAGCATGGTTCCTTTAAGGTCGCCCACCACGCCTTTCAGTTACTAGGTGTAATTTGCACCACAAGGTTATGAAACCAAGACAATAACGGGTAGGTGGCGCCTGATATTAATTAACAGGGAGACCTTACACTTGTTGAGACATTATTTAGCAAAAATCCAGCTTCTCATAAATAAGTCGAGATATTAGTCCAATCAGTCCGATATAAATGCCTGCAAAGTCATATCGCTTGACAATATAAGGAGCCTGCAACTTGAGCAGCCGTCTCCCAGATTTGGCAGCAAAACAAGACCGCGAACGGGATTATGTTCTGACAGTAAACAATTATGACAAATGACAGTAAACAATTATAGGTTGGGTATATATATAAATACTGTACCTAAAAAATACATGGCATGAGGGAATCTGGTTAAATTGCAATTGAAAGTTCTAATAAATTTGATAATTTTTTATCGGTTTTTCATCTGATTTTTTCTTTACTCTATGTCTACAAAGAACATTCTCAGCGGATTTTACTTGTCCCAGTTAGAAAGAGCATATACGGATTTAAGCCTACCACTGAATAGTTCGACAAGTGATTTGTTTAATTGCACTGATATAAAGATATAGGCTACTAGACCAAGTTGTATATATATACGACTGAGTTAAGATGGCAATATCTGGACCTGCTGAAACCCTTCATTGAAGAATATATTATAAAAAAATTAAAAAGATTCTAAATGAGTGTTTTCCTTTACTGGTTATTTCAATACTGTCTAGAGGCAAATTGTGCGGACTGGTTCTAAACCCTGGATGTCACCGAGGAGTTCTAATACCAGCACGATAAGGCTACCTCACACACTTAAGAAAAAATGAAATTACCTTTCAGTAACCCTGGCAACATGAAGCAACTCTCCCCTGCGTTATTCCCGGGGATAACTGAATCTGTAGTAAAATCCAAAGTAGACTTGGTAATATAAGATCTTAATTGCCTCCTTTTGATTTCATAAAACCCGTCAATCACATCTCTTGTTTTATTTATCCCGATGCTCAGGGTAATATAACCATTTACAGTTCCGGGTTCACGACACTGCGGCCGCTAAACAATACCCTCCAACAGCCGCGTCCATGGAAACAATATTCAGTAAACGTTAGGTCCTCTAACATTCACTATCATGTTTCCGAGGAAGAAAAATATAGTTACAGGCAAAAAAAAATATCCTATTAGTATGTCAACTGGAAATTATCAATATTTGTATTTCATTCAACGTAGGCTAGGCTTGAACGGTTTTCCAACTAGTTGTTTACAGTCCTCGCGCCAATGTCATTAATAACTCTTAACCCTCATCGCCGAAGGGGGCAAAATATTTGCTAATGACAGCCCATTCTGAAAAGTACGACAGAAGGCACAGTGGAAATAATGTAAATATTATCACTGCAGGAGTTGTCACGTGATGATTTCGACGGAAAATCTTCATTCTAGTAGTTCCTGGGAATAATCACCAAAACCAATCGTAACACAATAACAGATCGGCTAGTTCTCATGGCTAGCGCGTTAAGATTACATTGACAACATGTGCATGTATCGGCCGTGAGAATGATAACAGTCAGTGTCCCGGATGTCGGGGTCCCAAAGCACCGCTGGTATCTGTTTTTACGGAGAGATTTTACGATCTTCCTATCACTGATTAGAAAGGACTAAGCAAGGCTGCTTCGTTTAAATCAATAGACCGATCGATGTAGGAGGACAGATATGGTTATTGATGTATCTAACAAGGATCGGCATAATTAATTGATTAACTATTTATTAAGTGGCACATGGCACCAAATGTGTAGTAAGATTATGCTCTAGAACAAGGAAACAGTGTAATTAAGAATAAAGGATACTGTCCAGATATTAAATTACGAAATAAGTTCATTTAAAACAAGTAGTCTATCTCTTTTTGAAAGAAGAAACGCGGAAGAAACACTGTTGAGAGCTTGGCAAATCGTGCATTGTGAATTTGCGTGGCACGGCCACGAGGTGGCATGCGAATAATGCTTATGCAATGAGCCATCAGGTATGTGGATAGGTTCCCGTAAGGCGTCACTAGGGAAAATGTCTAGTGGCGAATCGTGGATTTAGGAATAGGAGGGGTCCAACTCTAGAGAACTAATGACAAAACCTAAAACAGAACCACAGGTCCGGAAAAGGGGGAGGTGTCCAGGCCGCAAAAGTTGCAGGGGAAAAAGGGGTGATGCGGATCCCCTTGGATCCGCTGCTGTTGTTATTCATTTTACATACACATGTAACTTTTGTGTTAATGTATTTGAGCCTGAAACATTCAGCTCTGGGCCGCTAGCATGGTGATGTATCATCAAGCCACATCACGCCTATACACTAAAATATCACCAAGTGGAGCGCATACCTCCGCCAAGAGAATACAAACCTTTGGTATCCGCAATCTTTTCCAGACCGACATCTACATTTAATTGGGTCTTCCTTTGCCCAAGCATGCCCCAACCCTCAAGATGGTTTCGTGATTTGCTAGATGCAGAGGCGTAGCCAGGATTTAAGGGAAGGTGGGAGGGGGTGGGGTGGGCGTGAAGGAGCAGCATATACCCGTTGACCAAAGAGTGCGTACACACGCGCACATACATAATTAATATATACACATATTTATATATATATTTCTATATATAAAGATAAGGAAATATCGAACGTAACGTAACATAGCAGAAAGAGACAAAGAAGTGCATAAGTATATAGAAAAATTGGAAAAAATACTTTCCATTTTAAATGCAGGATGTAAATTTTGTGAATTTTTATGTGATTCTCAGAATTTTTTGGTGATGCATGATACGTTATCTTCATCTTTTTAGTCATCCTGTGACAATTTGAGAAATAAAGTCCCTGAGACAGAACCTTTCTGTTACCATCAGATGAAAGTGTACAGTAATGAAACGTGATTTAAACATGACCGATAGTTTAATTGATAATTTAATTACTTTAATGCTATCATTTCATTTCTATATTAACTGTCTTAAAAGCGTTTCCTCAATATTACATACAACGTCGTATGGGCGGGGGAAGGGGGGGGGGGGTATGCGGCACCTAACTGACATGTAATGGAAACACAAACAATCAAAGTAAAAGAACCTGTTGAATCAAACCTAGGAGGAAGTAATATACAAAAATACACGGGTAAAAACATACCCTCCTTAGGGAAGATAAAATTTAAGAAAACCATGGTCTGGGTCCTGTCAGTGTTAGGCCTACTACAGGAAAGCTATTGGAAAACCTGGCTATTTGCGCAACTGATATGTAATAAATACCTACTGTTCCGCGTGAACATTCATGACTGTGGTTATAAAACAAGATTGATCAATTCTTTCCTGGGCTCGCCAGACCTTATGGGGCTTATGGGATTTATTCCCGAAAAAAATCTAACACCAGGACGCCGCCACTAATATACAGGTTTACTAATCAATATCTGTGCCACTGTGCTTTGTGTAACATGTATGTTATGATGCAAAGGACAATACCGCCCCTGGTCCACCAGTACAACATTTTACCATTTTGCAGAGACTTCAGGGGCAGATCTCGGAATTAGGAAAAGGAGGGGTCAAACACAGGAGGACAAAAGAAAAAAAGTATAATAAAAGGTCCCCAGGTCAGCAAAAAATTAGTCTAAACCCCTTTATAAAGGTTACAGCGGCTGAAAAAGGGTGGGACCCCTGGATCTACTTCTGGACTTGCTATAGGGATACTATACATAAAGCAATTCTTGTGTTGGTTAAAGTTTTTAAATTACAGTGGCTGATTTAGGACAAAAAAAAATATCTTGAAATCTCGAGATAAAATCTCGAGATAAACATAACAGAAAAAAAGTTATAGTAAACACTTGTAAACTCGTGAACCGACACATGTTCTGTGTAGCTGAATACACTGTTACGTTTAATAAGGATCCCGGCGTGGTCTCTGTATTATCCAGTTAATGGTCTTTAAGCCTCCCCACAGAATCTTCCGCCGTTTCTTTTTTCGTTTTCCTGTTTTCGATAGATCATCAATATGGCTAATTTTATTAATCATTAGTTATTTTTCATTGAAAGGTAAGCTAGTATAAGAGTTTTAGGTTAATAGTGGGGGGGGGGGGGGGGGGTTCTTCCATTGATCGCTAGGCGATTGGACATATTTATTTTGATATTATAATGTATGTCGGATAATGAGGACGGAGCCCAATTATGTAGTTTAATATACAGGCTCTCCGGCAGTTCCCTATACATGTCAATATAAAAAGGCCTGGATTCAGGAAAGGCATGCTTTTTTAATCCAACTGTGGTCGACTTACGAGGTCATGATTTACCCCTTATCTTATCAACCCAGATTCTGATACTTACCATAAACCGGGTAGATATGAGTTGATGACATTATGGTTAATATTCCAGGAATATTTCATGGCATAATATCCTATGCTGTGGGATAGCCCCCCTATAGCCGTGATTCAGACTGCGGTCGATCTCATCTATTTACATCTAAGAAATGTCAACTCTGCATAACAACAATGCAGTTTTCAATATGGCCTTGTGGCAGCTACAAATACTTCACAGCTTTCAACGAGAATGCCTGGCGTTTATGCAGCGCTGGCAAGGTAAATCGAATATCACCCCTTTTTGTAGAGACAATAAATGCTTAGGCCCACTTCGTGAACAGGCTTGGCTGGACGTTTTGCTGTTAGTTGCCATTTAGGTTTATGCGGACAAAATGACACAGTCCAACTAGACATATAAGGATGGCGACTATCCCACAAAAAGTTGAAAGCGGAATAAACGTTTCCATGCTAAGTATATTTTCTACATAAATTCTAAACAAGCACTTCCAAATACAAGCACTGACATTAATCCTTGGCCTGGACACCCGCACGGTAGAACGCTCGGAACTCTCTTCAGACGAACCCCTCGTTCTATCCCCGACGTCTCTATGAGAGTGTAATGTAGTTGCTCTTCAAGACCTTTGGTTCTCTCCAGATTATCGGGTTTCTTTCACCTCCAGATTCTACCGATCGCCACCGCCTGAGCCATGGACAGTGTCTCTATTGGTTAAAATAACTTTTTGTATAATACATGTTTAACTTTGAAATTAATCCTGCTAATTTATGAAGTGTTGTTTTCTATTTTATCTAGCAAACGGTTAATATTTATTAAAACCAGATTACATGTATTTTGAAATAGGTGATACATGCCCTAGCCCCATTCTATTATTTCTCATACTCCCTTTCTCCTGGCAAATCGCTTTTAGACCACACACATTCACTTATATGTCCAATATTCCCAGGTTCATCCATGCATATTATAAGTGACTCTACATTTATGAATATTTCTTGAAGACGTTTCTGAATCCAGATCATGTGCCGGATCCACACAGAAAACTAATAGATTTCTCATTGGCTAATTCCTGATATGCCCTGAAAATGCATGTGATTCGTGATTTCGTGAGTTATGTTATGAAAACACCCACACACTCACGAACGTGAAGGAACGGATACCTTCCTGGCGGAGGCAACAATGTAAAAACCACATCACTTCATGTTTCCAACACAAAATGAATACACAACTGCTAGTACAATGTACATGTATTACTGGCACAGGTACACCGTACATTGTGCAAACGTGTGTCCGGGTCTCACTGACAGTCCGTAAAGATGTACATATCACAATGTTTTTTTCCATGTGATGTCCTTGCTGTAGACTTGAGTCTTCATAATATATTTTTTTTTTTGTAAAAATTGATTCATAAAAACAAAATGCTGTGCAGTCGTACTGCCTATTGCCCTTCCATCGGTACGTATCTCCGTTCATAAGATGCATTTATTTTTATCTAAGGAAGCATGAAGCTGTATATGCGATGAATAAGACCGGAATGGTAAATTACACAAAAAGATTCGCCGTATTTAACAAAGGCTGCATACGGCCACGGGGGGCGTAGCCAGGATTTACCGGAGGGGGGGGGGGGGGGTTGCTCGAAAAGATACGAGAGGTGAGGGTGGGTTGTGTACAGCATATCCGCTGGCCAAGGAATGCAAATATATATATATATATATATATATATATATATATATATATATATATATATATATATATATATATACGAACGTACGAACCTGTTCACACTGTGCCAGGAATGCCAGAAGTCCACAGGGGATTGTTGATGTAAACGGGGTTGTCAATAACAACCAAGCTGACGCATAATCAGGCCCTAATCGACTACATACACCTCGAGCGAATGGTTTAACATATATCCGTATAGTTCAATATACGCGTTCATCCCGGTTCGTATGAGTGTTTCTGTTTTTGTTTATAACATATAACTCACGTAGTCATGGACGGAATCTCATGAAAGTTTCAGGGCTTTTCGGGAATGGGCCATTGAAGATTCGATTACATTTCAGTGTTGATCCACACATGATCCGGATTTACGAACTTTACCAACGAATATCCACGAATGAAGAGTCACCCATGCACGACTTAACCTCTGGATATTGGCCGGATAAGTGAATGATAACATCCCATAGTATTGCCCTCACATGGCGGAGGCTTGCATTCCTTACATTGCAAATTTTTATTTCAGAAAGACTGGCCCTTTGTAAAACAAAGTGAGACGTTAAGCAGTGATAGACAATATCAGTGATGTATTAAAACAACACTATCCGACTCCGAGTGGAAGTCCCAGTCCAATCCACTCGTATCCGAATCCGAACTCCGGTCCAAGTCCGAGTTTTTAAGGTTCGACTCTGAGTCTAATACAAATATCCTTCACAAGCAATTTGAAAGTTGATATTTCAGATTATCATGTACATTTTTAAATTAGTTTACAATTGCTTTTACTACAATGGCTGAGTAAAGCTTGATATATATAGTGTTATTATTTTGTATTGTAAATAAGTCTTTTTAATATGCGAGTTTCTTTTTCAGTTGGACACGAAATGGACTTGGCCTGATTTCTTCATTACCTTTAATGTCCCAGTATCCTCGAGTTCAAGTATGGACTCAAACCACAATACTAGACAATAATAAATTTTAATTTTCTTAAAAACCTAGTTATTTTTTTTATCTACTGGAGGCCTGTCCCAGACATACCTCTGTAATCTGACGGTTAATTTTAAAACTAAAAATATCTCATGACTAAAAATAACCGCTGATCCAGCGTAACTGCGTCTTACCCTTGTAAAGGGTATATCGACGTTATTGTTTAAACAAACAGTGCCCCTCATACATGACTGACCAATTCACATGTATATCATGCCCGAAGTGACCACCCTGATTGCACAAGGTCACACTCAGAGGGCGCACGCAGTTAATTGAAGACCAGGACGGACTATTTAAGAAATTAATTTAGTTTTTTTGGTCAGACAAATTATGGAATAGTCTTCCGATATAAACTAAAGGTGCCCCTTCCGGATATACATCAAAGAAACGCCTCAAGTATTTTGACATCAAGAGGACTACTAGCAGGCATAAAACATTCAGTATTGTTAGTGAAATTATTTTACATATGTTATATTACTTTGTTGCCTGCATGAACCGACTTTTATCTCATTTAATATTTGTTATTTTTATAACTGTTGTCATTTTAACCAGGGCCTTGTGGAAGAGCAGGCCATGCCTGAACATGTCACACTGTATAAATATTTGCTAATTAATAAATAATAATAAAATAAATAAACCGGTCTGTGTGGCTCAAGGGTAGACCACATGCAAGACTCGAAGCCGGGAGATATTTCTCACGGTCGGCCCCGTCCCAGGGTGAGCGCTCTGCAGGCTTAATGGGAAGTTCGTGCCTCACGGCCGTGTTTCACTCACAAACGAGTGCGCCTTGTGGGGATTCCTCGGTCGTATGACCCAGAAATGGGCACGATTACGCACTCAGGGCCAAAGGTTGCACTAGTCATATAAAATGAGAGGAAGCGTTGATACGGCCCTGTCACGTAGTCAGAAACCAGAATTTAATTCTGCAGATGTACATATACTATGTTAAGTCAGCATGTAATAAATGGAGGGGGCTACCCCCCCCCCCCCCCCCCCCTCCCCCAAACAAAAAAAAGTAAACAAATAAACCATCGCCCCTTAAAGCAAAGCTATTCACCTGCTTTACTCGTGATTTCTGACTACCCTGGATATGTATTGATGAACTATAGATAAAACCTGCTGTAGATAAAAGTTCCTATAATGCCTCTGTGATGGCTACATGAGCTTGTTTATCACGACGTTGTTAGTAAACAAGGTACACGTGCCCATGTTGAAAAGCATGTGACCGCTTGTAATTGATTGCGCCTGTTGGAAAGTTGAAAGGTCAGTAGACGATGTTGGTAAGAACACATTTATCATTTGCTGAATTTATCCGTCAGATTTGACACCGGATGTTCTTCTTGGTCGTGTTTGTGTTACGATCGGTGTGTATTTTCACAGCCCCCGACATATTATAAAGACGTGGATATAAACAAAAAGGACAGCCCGTACAACGTTGGATCGGCAATGTTGGCTTCTTTATATAAAAGGTTCAACAGTCTAAGTTTATTTAACACACATAAAACATCGTAAATGGTCCCCTTTAACCGTGACTGGCACAAGTATGTCTAGGTTCTCCAGTTTCTCTCTCTCTTCCAAATGACTAAAACCAATAGTTAAAAAAATATATATCGAAGTAGATTAAGAAAATGAATTGATGATAATAAATCAGTAGCATTTTTAAAAATAATTTTTCTTATAAAAGTATTCTCCCTTTTACCACATTTATCAACATAGTATAAAATGATCTGTTTCAGTAAAACAATGAAAGAAAGAACTACAAAACATGCGTTCAAAGTGGAAACATGTTCCATACAAAGTAAACTTTAAAACCTTACGAGGTCCCTCAAAGTACCTCTATAGAGGTTACAGATGGATTGTGAAGGTTCCATTGAGGTACCAGGCACTTAAAGTTTTTCGTGGAACCTTTACATGTCCCCATTGGTCCATTCCGAATAATTTTAAGAGGCTCCATTGCAATAAGAACTTGTTTTTCTTTTAAGAGTGTGCCTTCTGAGGACTGACTAATTATAGGTAGCCCCTTGTTTGATTTTGTTTACTACGTCTGTGACCCAAGGCATAAGCATTTATGCAAGGAAGTACACGATGTCAATAAAGACCTCGTCTTGTTACAGGTGACGATCACTGAAGTTATCGACTCGTCCCCAATCAAAATCGCACCCTTGAAATGAATATGTCCGAATGGCAAATATAATTGCGGGTTTAGAGAGATCGGAATAAATTAAAACAGAGTTCCTTATTGCCATATTTCCTCTCGGGACAGTTATTGAAAACAAAGCCATTTGTTGGGTCGTTATTAGCTGTTTACAGGCCGTCTGGGTCGTGCAGACTCTCATTTTATTGGTGTGTACTGAACAAAGCCTTCTTAGATATGTTAAATGATACTGTATTTGTACTAGAAATAAATAATCAGTGAATTACAACAAAACAGTAATCTCTGACATTCAATTTTTACCTGTTGTTTTTTAAATAACTTTTGGTAGAGGTAACAGCCTCCATCTTATAATGTATTTAATGGGTTAAGTAGGTACTTTGTAGATCTAAAGGATCTATTTCAGTTCCGGACTTTGATAAATGGCGGAAACCAATGATAATTCTGGCGTTAACCAGGCTTTAAAACCGAGGTATCCCCGAAAGGCGCATTTGTTTTTCAATGAAACAAGTCTCGCCCAGGGCAACGGCGGACAGTGAAAAGTCTCACTGCTCCTCGGCTGAAATTCAAACTCAAGATTTCTCGGCTTTTCCCAGTGTGCTCTATCCCTATGTGACTGTAGAAGGTAATTACTAATTTAAATGAAGGTGCTAGTGGGGCTAGTCCTGCAAGTCCTAATAAACCATAAATAGCAAAAAATGTGTCATAAAAAGGAGCGTGTTTGAAAAGGCAGTGTGGTCTTTTTTCTCTGGTTAAATGTATTTTGTTTGAGTCTGATCTGAGTCCCTCAAAGTTATTTTCCATGAAGGACGGAATCACAATAACTCACTGTATCATTATGTTCTAGCCATTTCCCAACACAATATCGCTGCTCACTCGCATGCAGCTAAATACACAACATTCATATCTATCCCAATTATCAGTGTCCTTGGCAGAGGGCCTGGGGCCCCTTGAAACCTTAGCCACGGCTAGCCGCTCTACTGGCTGAAAATGCAGAGAAAATCAGCCTTTACAGACTGTTCAGGGGCGGATCCAGAATTTTTCAGCTGGGGGGGGGGGGGGGGGGGGACGGGGGGCGCTAGAAAGAAAATAGTTGTAAATTGATACAGCTAAAATGCAAATTTTAATATATATATATATATATATTAGAAATGGAGAAACATGAGGTAAGGTTAAGACGGATCCTAAATTTAGACTCAAAGTCATAAATATCATATATAATGATTATCAGTATTTTTGTTTTGGAAATACAAATTTTTATTTATTTGTTTCTATTTCGTGGATTCTAGGCGTTTACTGAAAATCAATCAAAACCCTTCAAAGAGAACTGTAATGTTCAATATGTTTTTTATCTATTTTCGTAAAGACGCCGTCGAATATATAACATTTGTCATTTGACGAAGACGTGAATCAAATCGTGCTTTCTTCAAGAATCTCTGAATGGCGGAGGGTGTGGGAGGGGGACATTGCAGGAAGCGTTTTTATTTCATCTGTTAGAGATAACAACTTTGGGTTCTTTTTCTGAACTAGACGTGAACTTTCGGCCAATCACCGTAGCCTAATTAAACTACGTTGACAAAGATTAAATAAAAATTAGATAGGATTTTCCTTGATTTTTTTTGTTTCCATACAAGTAAATGCATTCAATACATACTGACTTTGTCAGCTCACAATTGTTTTGAAACTTCCACTGACTGAATTTTGTAAAAGCGATTTCACATGAATCAGAATAACTAATATATTGATTATTCAAATGGTGTTCTATACTAGCTAACCTATAAATGAATAAATAATTAAATAAATATTAAGGATTTTACGTTTTCCTTTTAGGTCTTAAGATTTTACTGCTTTTCCTCTGAGGAATTACAGCTTTGCTCAGATGTCAAGCCCTGTCTTTATCATCAAATATTCAGGAATTTCCCATGAAATCATTAAAACACAACAACTGTTAAAATTATAGGTGACAGAACAAGTGCTTTGTATCGCCCTTCGGACCCTCCAGTTTTCATATATTCGATATCGTGTTTATTTTGATCTAAATATATCTTACAGCAAACAAGAAATCGTCTGTTTGTTTTTTTAAAATTAATTTTTGAAAATATATTTCGAAAGCACTTCAACCCTCGCCCATACGTTGTAAATTATTTATCAAAGTAAAGCTTACCCATTTATAAAATAAAGACAAACAAACGTAAACATTCAATAGTGTTAAACAACATTGAAACATTTAAATATTAATGTTAGGCAAACCGATAACCCACTGTAATCACGTTATACTCGAACAACCCTGCTGAATTTAAAGTTGATTTTGCTCATTCATGTTAATTTTGATTAACCAGCAGCTTGAATTACTCATCCCTGTGTGCGGCTACTAAATTTCATCACCGGCATGTACGCTGGACACATGCTTCTTTGTTTGCAGCGTTGATAAATACATTTGAACGATAGGAAATGATGTCTGTATATCTACTGTTTTAATAATTTATTTGTTCACTATCGGCGAGGTCGAATAATTTAAACAGTGTGTTTCAATACAAATATTCGAACGTATAGGCCTGTATATACAGCCCCAGTCCTAGTTATTTATGACAAGGCAAAACGTTAAAAGTGTTAACCGCAATAAAAAAATGCATATACATACACTATGAACTGTGTTTAACTTAACTGTAATACAATATCACTCAGTTAATATAAATCAAGAGTGTATTTCCCCAGATTATAAGACGAGGTGAAAAAGGCTCGATATAAAATTCAATATATACGTATTCATGTCCACAAGCAAGATGTCAAAGTCAAAAGAAGCCGAAAACTTCCATGTTCACACCGGAAGGCATGGCTGAGAACCCATTTAGATAGAAACGTACAGACGCGGTTTAGCCTCACTTTTTGCATCTTTGGTTTTTAATTAAATTAATGGTTTGTTGAATGGTATATGGCAATCATAAATAGAAATAATGCAAATGACATAACAATACAACGCGTAGAAATAAATATTTCTCTAGTAAAAAAGAGCCCCCCCCCTTGATCCGCCACGACTGTTCCTTTCTTCCCCCCTTGATCCGCCACTACTGTTCCTTTCTTCCCCCCTTGATCCGCCACTACTGTTCCTTTCTTCCCCCCCCCTTGATCCGCCACTACTGTTCCTTTCCCCCTTGATCCGCCACTACTGTTCCTTTCCCCCCTTGATCCGCCACTACTGTTCCTTTCTTCCCCCCTTGATCCGCCACTACTGTTCCTTTCTCCCCCCCCTTGATCCGCCACTACTGTTCCTTTCTTCCCCCTTGATCCGCCACTACTTTTCCTTTCTTCCCCTCTTGATCCGCCACTACTGTTCCTTTCTCCCCCCTTGATCCGCCACTACTGTTCCTTTCTCCCCCTTGATCCGCCACTACTGTTCCTTTCTCCCCCTTGATCCGCCACTACTGTTCCTTTCTCCCCCCCCCCTTGATCCGCCACTACTGTTCCTTTCTCCCCCCTTCATCCGCCACTACTGTACTTTCTCCCCCTTGATCCGCCACTACTGTTCCTTTCTTCCCCCCTTGATCCGCCACTACTGTTTCTTTCTCCCCCTTGATCCGCCACAACTGTTCCTTTCTTCTCCCTTGATCTGCCACTACTGTTCCTTTCTTCCCCCCTTGATCCGCCACTACTGTTCCTTTCTCCCCCCTTGATCCGCCACTACTGTTCCTTTCTTCCCCCCTTGATCCGCCACTACTGTTCCTTCTCCCCCTTGATCCGCCACTACTGTTCCTTTCTCCCCCTTGATCCGCCACTACTGTTCCTTTCTTCCGGAGCCTTTACGTGACGTTTCATGTGTTGTGACACCATTATCATCTCTCTCAATTCACTTTGTCTATCAGCATGCGACAGGGTCGCTTGGTATTCGTCTTCAACTCAAGTCATGGGTCGCTCGTAATGACGTCAGCCCGGTGAGGGTGTACCGAACCTTTATTACTAATTAATAAATGTATAATGCTACACTGCGCATGCTCAAGTAACAACTGTAGTAACATCGTTCATGGAACTGCAAATGCGTAATGCTTTTTCGATGAACATATTTTAAATATATAAAACATTTTAAACAGGCATGTCCTGAACACGTTGTGTTGACAATGGCAGTGATATTGTGCTTTTATTGGTTTCCTGAAGATCTTATACATAGAGTCTCCCTGTGGTTCAACCACGCACCTTCTACTGCTGTTACTATAACTGCTGAAACTTTGTCCAACAAAACATTAAATTTGATAAAATAATACATCTTTTTCTATTAAGATATGGGTTCCGGTAATGTTCGCTACATTGATTGTAAAAAATGCATACAATCATATATGTTATATCATAAAATAAATGGTCAAAGAATAACGATGACTTGACAATAGAGTGGACGATATCGATCTGACCTTCAAGCCTCTGTTTCGAATAAGTTACAGTGACAGGGCCAGGGCTCTACTGAACAGTAAGTGTCAATAATCACGTCCTCTAAAGCACTGTCACACCTGTAACCAACACAACACTATCGACCAATCAACAATCAGCGTTTGTGCGTCCCTTAAAATCTATACGGCATTGTTCTTCGGCTACTGATGAAAGTAATTTATTTAAATTAGGATTTTAGCAGGTAGAGGGCATTGTCTGTTGAAAGAAGATGAAGATGGTAAAACATGTATAGATGTGGCTTTTGACCTTCAGGAAAATTTTCTACCGGACAGTACCAGACGATTCAACCGGGTAAAGAAAGTTTACCTGATCCAAAACATCACACAGCTTTGTACATATTTTTAGTGTTTAAAGTCCAGAAGGGTCACTTAAATGAGAAATATCTGAATGGGTATTAAGTGAATGACAACACCTTTTTTTAATACACAGCTAATTAAATAAATGCCTTATTCTTGCTAGTACGCGATCTAGATGAATCCTGTAAAATAATTATACCGGCCACGTGGGCCCTCGAAAACCAAATTCTGGTTTCCCTAAAAGGCTGCACTACCTAAAAACTACCGGCACAGTCCGAAGGTCCTGTTATAATTTCGAACCCTGTTCAGGATTTGAGATCTGGAGAGTAGTATAGGTTGCGACGAGTAGTTGATGTATTCTCGGATGCTCATGTGACAGCTTCCAGTTCTAGCACAGACCTCTTAATGGAGTGACAGTATATGTTGACTGGTTGTGTATGGAGGAACGGCATGAAGACCGGTCTCCGGATGATATTGGCCACGTCAACTGAGGTAAAAAAGGTCAAGTTTCAGTTGAGCCTGAGCATTCCACATGCATTCTATCTGGAGCAATCATTTACGTTAACCTCATGTGCAGAACTATCGCGGGATGAGCGTTCGATCAATACGGAAACATTACAGCGCGTTAACGGTCGACTTACCACATCCCGCGCCGCTTCCCGGGTTGCTAAGACAACCAAAGGAAACCCAACAGGTGACACCTACCTGACCTTGATAACATCAAGCCTCGATGATTCCCAAAATCTGTCCTCCTGCAGACTGGAGCACCTCTGTGTGCAGTGCTGTCTCCAGTTTTGGTCAGCATTTCTTCAGAGCTGCGGGGGCTTCCAGCAATTTACGTTATTGAATAACGATACAGCCCGTGTTTAGCTTAACGATCTTCCGTCCATGTATTATTCTGTTCAGCTCCTGTGCCGTTTATAAGAGCCATCGATATTCCCGCTGCATCTGTATTGAACACATGCTGCTCGGTGATACAGCTCACGTGTTGAAAACAAACTGGGTAGACACATGTCATGCATATCATAGTGATGCTGACATATGTCCAAACATTGGCCTCCCGATACCTTCCTGTAACCTAAACTGGCTGTAAACAACAGAAACGGATCCAGTGGGAGGGGGATGGAGAAGGGGGGGGGGGGGGGGGGGGTCCGGATACCCTTTTTACAGCCGATACAAAAAAAAATTCTCAGTGGTTCAGACCAATGTCATCGGCCTGGACCCCCTCACTTTTCTTGACCTAGGGTTTCTATTATAAGTTTTGTCTTTAGCTTCGAGGGTTGGACCCTTCCTTTTCCTAAGTCCTGGATCCACCCCTGATCAAACAAAAATCTGATTGACTCAGTTCCTTTGCATGCTATGTATCTGAAAAAAAAAGCTCAAGCGTGTTGCTATGATGCATGATGAACCTGACTCTTGACTGTAACTTTTTGGGTTCGCCTCAAGAATGAATTGTGTACTAAGCTGAGACCCCTGTCTAAGGTCTTATCCACAAGGGAGAGTTCTCTGTGGCATGGACTTTGAGGAAATGGGTTCAAGGTAGAACCCAAAAGGGTTCATCATAGTGGACTGAGTGGCGAACCTTTTAAGATTCAACGTAAAAGACGATGTTCTTATTTGAACCTCCCGAGAGTTATTTTGTGAAATCCTTACAAGTTCCATCTAGAACTTCTTCTGAGAGGAACTCTTTACTGTCATGGTCACTTAATAATAGTGCGCTTTGGGCAGATCGGATAAGAGTTCGGATGAGACTTACATCATCCGTATATCAATAGATGGATCCATAATCTTGACCTGAGACAGAACACTTAAGACAGCGTTTGAATCTTTAGGCGCTTACGATGCGTTAAAGGAGCCTGGTGTGATATCTGGTGTCTACTAACGAAAGATATTTTATAAACATTGGCCACACATGAGACACCGATCACATCGCACGCAAACTGTTAGTTTTGTTTGTATCTATGTTTTTATAACATATGGGGGCCGCAAAAATAACTCAAACAATTCAACAATTACATCTGGCGGGCAAATCAGGCAAAACAGATCGATTTGTAAAGGTGCTTGAAATAACGCCATTTCAACTGACTTATACATCAAACCTACCACCTTGGGTTACATTTATTTCTTGTCAACATTTTTATTTGTACCCTGTTTACTGACAGCCTGTGGATAAATGAGCTTACACATCTGTCAGAGGGACGTTATAAGAACCTTTCTTAGCAGGAATTACCTGCAGTTCATGAATGTGTGCACAGAGTAAGCTATAAATCACATATAGCTTCTACAGGAAAAATAAGTAAATAGGTGGTTTAAAGAGACCATATATATTGCGGGCTGGGTTTTATATCACACAAATTACTAAGAGAGCCGACCGTTGGTTAAACAAAAGTGCAAAAATATTCATGAACGCGTGCGCATACTTAATGCAGTCAAGAAATCCCAAAATGTTGCGTTTCGTTCCTTGAGACCATTACAGTTTGGCCTTTCAAGACTTGTGGGTTTATATCTGTCAGCTATGACTTGCTGCAAAAATGTGTCGCACAATACCCACCAAATCAGTTATATGATATGTAAGATTGATCACTTTCGCCGATGAGACAAGCTTTAAGCGCAGTGCTCGGTCAGTTAATAGCCGGTCGTTTGTCCGGCCCAGCACAGTTGTCCATTCACTGGAAAATTGGTTGATTGGTGACATTGGTGGTTAAACGATCCCCTGACCACTCATCAGAAATCTCTGTGGGCTGAAGTTTACGAGCCCTGTTGTTTCCTGGTGGTCAATCTGACCATTTATCCGGGGGACAAATCGACATTTACAGCATTTCTAATGAGACATGTCTGCAATAACGATGGCGCCAATGAACCAATGACGTCATATACACGCGCTGCCGTGCTCAAAATTCAAATATTGTAACTCCCACCGTCTCAGAAGACAAGAGAATATATTTTGCATCAATGTCTTTGTGTTTGTTTATTGTCTTATTCTGGCACATAATTCAACAAAAAATTCGATTCAATCAATGGAACGTTTGAATATATTAAATAGATTTCTTAGAGCTGAGCCTGGCTATACCTGCTGCAGATGTCGGACCATTTCTGTTCGTTTGTGCATCTGTCTCTGTTGAATAAACTGTTACTGATGTTTTAATGAATCGAATTACATCCAAGGGGCCAGAGGCACATAGAAGGAATTCACAAATTTAAAATATTATTTCGGCACGAACAGAAAATGAACTTATGCCTTCAACACATTTCCTTGTTGAATGTTTTGAGCATTCACGTTTCAATGTAATATGTTAGAATTTTCATGTGTACGAAAGTATCTTACAATAAATCCCGTCCGCTGATTATCAACACGTCTTAGTTTGTTGTCACTGACAATGCATCAGTTTGAAAGTTTCTATTTACAATACGTTGATATTTTAATCTTTTCAGACATGTAATGTTGTTCTATATTATTGTACGACTCTAGACCTAATAGTAAACAAACCCCCGGATCCGAGCCAGGCTTGTGAATGCATTGCAACGTCATTTGATTCTAAATAAGTGGCAATTTTAAATGGGCCTATTTCGATATCTGACTCTCTTGATTGTTCGTTTTGTTTACATCCAAAGAGCATTTTTCAACAAGTGACCTTTCAACTTCCACACAAATACAACCAACCACCGTAGGTTACGTGTTTTTTTCTGTTTTTCAACATTGCTGTGTTTACTAACAGCTTGTTATAAAGAAGCTCATACATCTGTCACAGAGGCGATTATAACATTTTTTTCTGAAAAGGAATTACCTGGAGTACATTATTATGTACGGTGAGTAAACCAGGAATCACAGAGTTTCTCTCGAAAAGGTGGGTTTTTCATTTTTTCTTGGAGGTAACCGCCTCCTTTATTTAAATGCTAGCTTAACTTAGCGTATGCACATCTGCAGAATTCCGTTACGCTTTCGGACTGCGTTACAAGGCAGTGTCACACGCTTCCTCTCATTTTATACCCTAGTATTAACCAGGCTCGGTGACTAGTAGTACTGACTACTGAACCCGAATGCCCTGGTCGTGAAATCGTCCTAATTGCTTTGTCGCACAACCGAGGAACCCACGAAAGGAGATCTCGTTTGTGAGGGAAATACGGACATTAGGCATGGCCTTGACATAAATCTGCATTAACCTTGAGTTAGGGCTGACCAAGAAAAAATTCACAGCCTCGGATGAGATTCGAACTCAGGATCTCCCGCCTTGAGTCCTGCTGCTGAGCCACAAAACCGGTTTAGAAATTTTAGGTAAACAGCAATCTTTAAACATGTTCGGCTTCAGATGAGAGTGGAACTGTCAACCAGTGATAAAAGCTATAAAATATATTGAACATAATGAAAAAATGATACGTTAAAATAAACTTTACAAGTTTGAACATAGACCTTGCCTAGAAGCAGCATTCATTAAACGAAGGGATATTTGATTAAAAATAGAAACATACCTGTGCGTAATATTTTCTTTAACCCACTTGAAATTATCTAACGATCCCTGCATATTTTGCTGATATACGATAATCCATGAATCCTTCAGAGCTCTTGCTAGTATGATCTACAGACTGACAACAAGGCACCTATCATTGATTCATACTCTTAATACACAGCAGTCAGTGCTTTGATCGATCTACCGACAGATGGCGACACAAGCTGACTCATCGTTGGACAATGACGTCATAAACTGGACAAATTATCCAGGCAGATATCGACTCAGAATAATCAAAACTAGTTAAATGACACAGAAGACAATTGTAATGCAAATAACTTTCAAGAAATATTATGTTTATATTTATCATAATCGTCATCACCTAATTCAAGGATTTTCTTACTGATGTCTCTTCTTAAAGATTAAGCTTTTGATGAAATTACTCTTGCCAGGACACTGCCTTGGGATTATACTTTCAATTTATTTTTAATATTTCTACATTTTATGTATAATCTACCCCGCTTGTCGGAACAAATTGATCTAGCTAGGTTAAACCGAGTATTCACTTTTGTATTTATTCTGATAAATACTCCGTAATTAATTTCTTAGAACATTCTTTACCCATTAATCTATTGGAGTGTCCTCCGTCGATCAAGAATGTGTGTGTGTCTGTTCTGTGTGTGTGTGTGTGAGAGAGAGAGAGAGAGAGAGAGAGAGAAGGAGAAGAAAAAGCAATAAAGACATTGTGTAAGAGAGCGAGAGATAAAAAGAACGTGTACGAGAATGGGAGTGCGACAGAGAACAAATGAGAGAGAGAGAGAGAGAGAGAGAGCAGAAAATATGCAATATTGATTAACTATGTATTCTACCTTTCTGATAAATTACTCTGAGACTATACACAGAACGCCACTTGATCTATGTAGTACCAATACTGTGTTTATTGATCATTACATCGTGTTCCCCCTCGCATGTCTGAGTACAACAGCTGTGAGAGTTAACTCATCGCACGTAGACCAGACAGCTGTAGAACAATGATCCGATACCGCCACGCCGAGAAGCAGCTTAAAGAGCCCTGACGTCACAACCAAGAGGACCTTTGACACAATCTTGACCTACAAGTTCACAGTATTCAACATGACGTAACTGCGGAACACTTTGATATTCTCCACACATAAGATCAATGAATGTCAAGGAAAGATCTCCTGCACACATCTATTGACCGGAACGCTTTTAAGCCGTAAATTACAGTCTCTAAGTAAACGGAACAGAGCATGCATCGACAACTCCAGTTCCAAATATAACGCTTAATAAGAATAAAATTTTCTTTTTTGTTTGAAACTACTCGGGGAACTACATTGCGGCGCAATATCGGTGACGTGGGGGTGTAAATGTATACAAACGATACGACGTGCCACCCGGTTTAAACACGTATTTGGAAAATGGGCGTGATTCTAGGGTGACGTCCGGGTCCATGTGGTTCGCCATGTTTGTATACAGTGCTTGCCCCAATCAATATGAGTCAAGGCCGCTGAAATACCGTGCCGGTTGAACAAACTATTGCAGGGGCCCTTCATCTGTTTCGATAGTTCTTGATCATGGGCGGAAGTTATGCCTTTGCATGTTATTTATGGTGATGTCGATACAGTGCTGGCAACTCAAATCGGTAACTCGGACTGTAAGTTACAGACAAAACAAAAAGAAATGGGTTGTCTATGTGAGGGGGTTCATTGTTGCCATTTCGCACATATTGACAAAATTTCATTATATTGGATAACAATGAAGAATAAAAATTGTTAGTTAAGTTACCCAATTCACGTCTTTGTACGCTCTGTGCATGTCACAAACTTGTGTGAGTAGGCGGATGAGTTGAATAACATCAAAATGCAGATTTTAGCTAAAGTAACAGGGATTTAACAATATGATGCACAGACGACCCTACGCAACACGAAATTACCAGGTCCCAATAGTTCCTAAAACTAATGAATACACTCTGCACCAGGCAGTTAATGTGGACCAATAGGACTAATATCTCGACAGACTGTAACGCCATTTTGGCACATAGCTCAAAACTTTATATCCCTCCCTTGAATGAGAAATTTTAAAACATTCTCAACTTACAGTCCAGAAACGGTTCCCAAACGTCGGTGACGGCGATAGGAATGAAAACAAATTATCCCTCAAAATGGTAGCGTGAGTACAGGGGACTTGCGCCACTACTGGAACCAGTGGGACATTCTAATGACCATGTCAGTAAGGATAATGGCTATTCAGACTCAGCGCCTTCGTTCCAAATTCGTCGGTGACAGACAACATGGACATTACAATTCCCAGGGCCGGGCTTATCTTTACTGAGATGGACTCTCCACGGGATTACTATGCGCGTTGCGGAGAAATATAATCTGTTTACTGCTCCATCATTTTCGTATCGGGTTGTATGGAGTCCTTGTCAGGGCATCTGGTCACAGCCCAGACCACAGCATCAACTGACTGATGTATAACCAATTAACAATTAATACATTATACATGTAACATGGCAGATTCCTCGCTATCCTCTTATGACCTGTGTTGCTATATCACAAAGAGTTATTTTCAGGAAGCAACCATAACAGACCTAAGATTAATTGGGGAAAATCACTATTTTACTTACACAAATGAAGTTGATTGATATAGTACTCAAGACTGAGAAAAAACTTTACTTAGCTGGACAAATGTCAATCGGAGGGAGTATGAATATGTTTTTATGTTTTCTTCGGAAAAATCGTGCTTTGCTGTTTCCCAAGTTAAATATACGTACTCAATCGCTATGTTTTACGCGAGTAACCGTACACACAGCCGGCCCTGTATTTACCAGTGTTCACATGCGTTCTATGAAAGTAATGGATATGTTTTTATTATTATACTCTGATATCAAGAGGGAAGAGTATAAAAAACACTAGATCATACGTTACATTTACCTTTATTATTTTATAACCGATTGTATTGGTTATAACAGTTTGATAAAATATTTTGAATAAATTAATAAATAATTCTGTTTAAAACGTGATATGGTAACATGCCCTGTATAATACTTTCTTCTGCGTGACTTTATTCTATCAGCTTGCTCGGGTACTTTGCTCAAAATAGACAAAATAGACTATAAATGGGTGTTCATCTGCGAAGGTTTCATATGCGCGATATTTTTTTTTTCCTTCTCGATTTTGTAACTCCCGCGTAGACTTAAAAAGATTTTTCTTTGCAACATCAACTTTAAATATAAGTACGATGTAAATGAAAGACGGACAACCGACGGCCATTTACCTACACTTTCTACAGAATTTATGTGGTGTCTGGCTTACTCTTCGCAAGTGTTTATGAACTGTTGATAATTCATGTTAAGAAAAGATATTATAACGCCTCTGTGACGGATGTGTGACTTTGTTTGTGAACAACAAGCTGTTAGTTAACAGAGCAGTGTGGACAAATGGAAAAAAAATATAACCTAAATTCAGTTGTTGGTTGCATATGTGGTAACATGAAAGGTTACTAGTTGCAAAACGCCCTTTGAAAATCTGTGGTTCGTCTGACATGTCGCCAGATGTCCTTGTTGAATGTATCCGGATTATTTTTTTTAAATACACGTGGATATAAACAAAATAAACAACCTGCGTGCCGTGGTGTTATTTTTATGGCAGAGGCTATTTTGCCGGTACAGGCTATTTTACCAGTATGGGCCAAAGAGCCCAATAGGCTATTTTGCCGGTTTAGGTAAAATAGCCTATTACATACAAATGTCTATTTTGCCGGCACAATAAAGACACCCACTATAACTTTGTGTCATAAATGAAAAAGCTTACATTAATTACACTACATTTAATTAGAGGAGTTCAGGGTTCCTGCAACTCTTCACCTCTTGGCAATGCAAATTTTAGATCTTTATAAGACTTTTAAGACCAGCTGACAGAAAATTTAAAACCCTTTTATACATAGAAATGTTTAATGGCCCTACCGTGGTTTAAACTACTGAAGAACTCCTGACGTTTGAAGAGCCTTCAGTTATAAGCGGAGGAGTCCTGAGAATCTACGGTGAACATTTCTTCGATAAGTAACTGTGGCAACTTCTCCTAAACTGTCTCAAGCTTACGTTCAATCACTGAACTGTTTGTGCACATTCATTATATCAGGATGGGTAAAAACAAATTTAAGAACTTTTTAAAACCTATGTCAGGATTTCAGACATTATTAAGACCTTTTCAAGGTTAAAGGCCCTTTAAGGGCCTTTGGGAACCCTGGAGTTGTAAAAGCAAGTGTGAGTTTGTGCTATTGTGGTCACATCATGAAAGGGAGTTCAGGCTTAATTAGGCGGGTTGTTTGTGCCACAGTTGGTGTTGTGTCAGGGAAGATAACACTGTGAGCTATGTTGTATAATATGTATAAAAACAGGAGGTAATAAGCGTATAATCGTTTTATTGCATTTGAGAATACACAAACATATATACATATAGACTATTCATAACCATACGCTCCCGAGGCAGCGGAAATCTTACGCTTCTAAAGAAGCAACTGATTTTCACGCTGCCAGCTTTGACCGTTTATGATATATTTAGACACCAGATGGCGGTTCGTTGTCCGCCGAAAAACACGTGCGTATGATGTGACAAGCAGCCAACCAGATGCCAATAAACAAACACTCGACAGGCATCCTGGCTCCGCCCATAGCTTCGCTTCAAGCGCCGTTTGAAGACAGTTAACGGTCGAATTTTAATTGCTCCCTCTGCATTCTCGCATCATCGACCGATTCGATTCTGATAGTATGACTGTGTTAGCGTAGCCATGTATCTGTTGTCTGCAGAACTGAAACCAGCCAGCGAGGTGTGCACGCAGCCTTTGTTGTTACGTTTCGTTTGAATTACAGCTCACCGGCCGGGCATCCTATGTGCCCAAGGCCCTAAGCAAACTACGTCTGAGGCAATTCTCTCCGAGCCTGTGGCCTGTTCAGACGGTTACCAGGACAATTAGCTAGCTGTCACTCAAAACAAAATAAGCATGATTGGCTCTGTGTATTCCTCGCTCGGCCGTATCTTCCAGCACAAGGTCTCATCTGATTGGACAAAAATACAGTGCTCCCCTCTGGTGTAGCAATTCAGGATACGAGGTCATAACAAACCGCGCTTACCATATAGGCAGTTGGCCTATAGTTAAAGCGCTGTGTAAAGAGCGTAACATAACCATAGCTCAGCAGGCTATATAGCTGGTAATGCACACCATAAGCTGTTGTAGACTATGTATAAAAACAAGAGGTAATAAGTGTTAAATCCTTTTATTTTTCATGGCTTTTCTCATTGCAGAGCCCTCTTTGAAGGTGTTACCACTATGACACAAATTCAAACAATCCACATAATTAAGTCAGTACTCCCTTTTATGATGTGACCTTAATAGCACAAACTCACACTTGCTTAAAAAACTCCTCTAATTGAATGAGTGGCCTCATGTAGGCCTTTAAATGTATGACACAATTAAAGTTACAGTTTTAGTTTTTGTCTTTATTGTACCGGCAAAATAGACATTTGTATGTGATAGGCTATTTTACCTGTACTGGCAAAATAACCTGCTGGGCTATTTTACCTGTACCGGCAAAACAGCCTCTACGTACTTTTATTTAATAGACGTCAGATACAGAAATAGACCTGAATGACCTACATTTCCAAAGCACGCGCCAGAATGGGCGGAGTATATTGTTTCTGATAGCTTTACCGAGAACGAACCTATACATGCATAATTAATACTGGAAGGAATTCATGTTGCTTATGTCCTAAATATGATGGTTAAGAGTCATGGAATTATGACTGTGTGTACATTGCCTCACATGGTCGAAATTTCTTTACATTGCTCTACATTGCGTTATATTACTCTATACATTGCTCTTCATTTTGTTAATTGCTCTTATTGCTCTACATTGTTTATATTGCTCTACACTATGCGTTGCTCTACATTGCCTCATTTACTCTACATTATCTACATTCCTCCATATTTTCTATATTGCTCTGTATCAATATTCATCTTTTATAAATATTGTCTACATTGCACTACACTGCTCTACATTGTCTACATGACTTTCAGTGCTCTACACTGTCTACATGACTTTACACTGTTCTACATTGTCTACATGACTTTACACTGTTCTACATTGTCTACATGACTTTACACTGCTCTACATTGTCTACATGACTTTACACTGTTCGACATTGTCTACATGACTTAACACTGATCTACATTGTCTACATGACTTTACACTGTTCTACATTGTCTACATGACTTTACACTGCTCTACATTGTCTACATGACTTTACACTGTTCTACATTGTCTACATGACTTTACACTGTTCTACATTGTCTACATGACTTTACACCGCTCTACATTGTCTACATGACTTTACACTGTTCGACATTGTCTACATGACTTTACACTGTTCTACATTGTCTACATGACTTTACACTGCTCTCCATTGTCTACATGACTTTACACTGCTCTACATTATCTACATGACTTTACACTGTTCGACATTGTCTACATGACTTTACACTGCTCGACATTGTCTACAGGACTTTACACTGCTCTACATTGTTTACAGGACTTTACACTGCTCTACATTGTCTACATGACTTTACACTGCTCTCCATTGTCTACATGACTTTACACTGCTCTGCATTGTTTACATGACTTTACACTGTTCTTCATTGTATACATGACTTTACACTGTTCTACATTGTCTACATGACTTTACACTGCTCTACATTGTCTACATGACTTTACACTGTTCTACATTGTCTACATGACTTTACACTGCTCTACATTGTCTACATGACTTTACACTGTTCTACATTGTCTACATGACTTTACACTGTTCTACATTGTCTACATGACTTTACACTGCTCTTCATTGTTTACATGACTTTACACTGTTATACATTGTCTACATGACTTTACACTGTTCTACATTGTCTACATGACTTTACACCGCTCTACATTGTCTACATGACTTAACACTGTTCTACATTGTCTACATGACTTTACACTGTTCCACATTGTCTACATGACTTTACACTGCTCTACATTGTTTTACATGACTTTACACTGTTCTACATTGTCTACATGACTTTACACTGTTCTACATTGTCTACATGACTTTACACTGCTCTACATTGTCTACATGACTTAACACTGTTCTACATTGTCTACATGACTTTACACTGTTCTACATTGTCTACATGACTTTACACCGCTCTACATTGTCTACATGACTTTACACTGTTCGACATTGTCTACATGACTTAACACTGATCTACATTGTCTACATGACTTAACACTGTTCTACATTGTCTACATGACTTTACACTGTTCTACATTGTCTACATGACTTTAAACCGCTCTACATTGTCTACATGACTTTATACTGCTCTACATTGTTTACATGTCTTTACACTGTTCTACATTGTCTACGTGACTTTACACAGCTCTACATTGTCTACATGACTTTACACTGCTCTACATTGTCTACATGACTTTACACTGTTCTACATTGTCTACATGACTTTACACTGTTCGACATTGTCTACATGACTTAACACTGATCTACATTGTCTACATGACTTAACACTGTTCTACATTGTCTACATGACTTTACACTGTTCTACATTGTCTACATGACTTTACACCGCTCTACATTGTCTACATGACTTTACACTGCTCTACATTGTTTACATGACTTTACACTGTTCTACATTGTCTGTGTGACTTTACACAGCTCTACATTGTCTACATGACTTTACACTGTTCTACATTGTCTACATGACTTTACACTGCTCTCCATTGTCTACATGACTTTACACTGCTCTACATTATCTACCTGACTTTACACTGTTCGACATTGTCTACATGACTTTATACTGTTCTACATTGTCTACATGACTTTACACTGCTCTACATTGTCTACATGATTTAACACTGATCTACATTGTCTACATGACTTTACACTGTTATACATTGTCTACATGACTTTACACTGTTCTACATTGTCTACATGACTTTACACTGCTCTCCATTGTCTACATGACTTTACACTGCTCTACATTATCTACATGACTTTACACTGTTCGACATTGTCTACATGACTTTACACTGCTCGACATTGTGAACAGGACTTTACACTGCTCTACATTGTCTACAGGACTTTACACTGCTCTTCATTGTCTACATGACTTTACACTGCTCGACATTGTGAACAGGACTTTACACTGCTCTACATTATCTACATGACTTTACACTGTTCGACATTGTCTACATGAATTTACACTGTTCGACAATGTCTACATGACTCAACACTGATCTACATTGTCTACATGACTTTACACTGTTCTAAATTGTCTACATGGCTTTACACTGTTCTACATTGTCTACATGACTTTACACTGCTCTCCATTGTCTACATGACTTTACACTGCTCTACATTATCTACATGACTTCACACTGTTCGACATTGTCTACATGACTTTACACTGCTCGACATTGTCTACAGGACTTTACACTGCTCTACATTGTCTACAGGACTTTACACTGTTCGACATTGTCTACATGACTTTACACTGCTCTACATTGTCCACATGACTTTACACTGTTCTACATTGTCTACATGACTTCGCACTGTTCTACATTGTCTTCATGGCTTTATACTGCTCTACATTGTCTACATGACTTTACACCGCTCTACATTGTCTACATGACTTTACACTGCTCTACATTGTTTACATGACTTTACACTGTTCTACATTGTCTACATGACTTTACACTGTTCTACATTGTCTACATGACTTTACACCGCTCTACATTGTCTACATGACTTAACACTGTTCTACATTGTCTACATGACTTTACACTGCTCTACATTGTCTACATGACTTTACACTGCTCTACATTGTCTACATGACTTTACACTGCTCTACTTTGTCTACATGACTTTACACTGCTCTACATTATCTACATGACTTTACACTGTACGACATTGTCTACATGACTTTACACTCCTCGACATTGTGAACAGGACTTTACACTGCTCTACATTGTCTACAGGACTTTACACTGCTCTTCATTGTCTACAGGACTTTACACTGCTCTCCATTGTCTACATGACTTACACTGCTCTACATTATCTACATGACTTTACACTGTTCGACATTGTCTACATGAATTTACACTGTTCGACATTGTCTACACGACTCAACACTGATCTACATTGTCTACATGACTTTACACTGTTCTAAATTGTCTACATGACTTTACACTGTTCTACATTGTCTACATGACTTCACACTGCTCTCCATTGTCTACATGACTTTACACTCCTCTACATTATCTACATGACTTCACACTGTTCGACATTGTCTACATGACTTTACACTGCTCGACATTGTCTACAGGACTTTACACTGCTCTACATTGTCTACAGGACTTTACACTGTTCGACATTGTCTACATGACTTTACACTGCTCTACATTGTCTACATGACTTTACACTGTTCTACATTGTCTACATGACTTCGCACTGTTCTACATTGTCTTCATGGGTTTATACTGCTCTACATTGTCTACATGACTTTACACCGCTCTACATTGTCTACATGACTTTACACTGCTCTACATTGTTTACATGACTTTACACTGTTCTACATTGTCTACATGACTTTACACTGTTCTACATTGTCTACATGACTTTACACCGCTCTACATTGTCTACATGACTTAACACTGTTCTACATTGTCTACATGACTTTACACTGTTCTACATTGTCTACATGACTTTACACTGCTCGACATTGTGAACAGGACTTTACACTGCTCTACATTGTCTACATGACTTTACACTGTTCTACATTGTCTACGTGACTTTACACAGCTCTACATTGTCTACATGACTTTACACTGTTCTACATTGTCTACATGACTTTACACTGTTCTACATTGTCTACATGACTTTACACTGCTCTCCATTGTCTACATGACTTTACACTGCTCTACATTATCTACATGACTTTACACTGTTCGACATGGTCTACAAGACTTTACACTGTTCTACACTGCTCTACATTGACTACATGACTTTTCACTGTTCTACACTGCTCTACATTGTCTACATGACTTCACACTGTTCTACATTGCACTATGTACATGACTTTACACTGTTCTACACTGCTCTACATTGTCTACATGACTTTACACTGTTCTACATCGCTCTACATTGTCTATATGACTTTACACTGTTCTACATTGCTTTACATTGTCTACATGACTTTACACTGTTCTACACTGCTCTACATTGACTACATGACTTTTCACTGTTCTACACTGCTCTAAATTGTCTACATGACTTTACACTGTTCTACATTGTGTACAAGACTTTACACTGCTCTACATTGCACTGTGTACATGATTTTACACTGATCTACATTGTCTACATGACTTTACACTGTTATACATTGTCTACATGACTTTACACTGTTCTACATTGTCTACATGACTTTACACTGCTCTCCATTGTCTACATGACTTTACACTGCTCTACATTATCTACATGACTTTACACTGTTCGACATTGTCTACATGACTTTACACTGCTCGACATTGTGAACAGGACTTTACACTGCTCTACATTGTCTACATGACTTTACACTGTTCTACATCGCTCTACATTGTCTATATGACTTTACACTGTTCTACATTGCTTTACGTTGTCTACATGACTTTACACTGTTCTACACTGCTCTACATTGACTACATGACTTTTCACTGTTCTACACTGCTCTAAATTGTCTACATGACTTTACACTGTTCTACATTGTGTACAAGACTTTACACTGCTCTACATTGCACTGTGTACATGATTTAACACTGATCTACATTGTCTACATGACTTTACACTGTTATACATTGTCTACATGACTTTACACTGTTCTACATTGTCTACATGACTTTACACTGCTCTCCATTGTCTACATGACTTTACACTGCTCTACACTGCTACAGGACTTTACACTGTTCGACATTGTCTACATGACTTTACACTGCTCGACATTGTGAACAGGACTTTACACTGCTCTACATTGTCTACAGGACTTTACACTGCTCTTCATTGTCTACATGACTTTACACTGCTCTCCATTGTCTACATGACTTTACACTGCTCTACATTATCTACATGACTTAACACTGTTCGACATTGTCTACATGACTTTACACTGCTCGACATTGTGAACAGGACTTTACACTGCTCTACATTGTCTACAGGACTTTACACTGTTCTACATTACACTGTCTACATGACTTTACACTGTTCTACATTGTCTATATGACTTTACACTGTTCTACATTGCTCTACATTGTCTACATGACTTTACACTGTTCTCTACTGCTCTACATTGACTACATGACTTTTCACTGTTCTACACTGCTCTACATTGTCTACATGACTTTACATTGCTCTACATTGTCTATATGACTTTACACTGCTCTACATTGCCCTGTGTACATGACTTTACACTGTTCTACATCGCTCTACATTGTCTATATGACTTTACACTGTTCTACATTGCTCTACATTGTCTCCATGACTTTACACTGTTCTACACTGCTCTACATTGACTACATGACTTTTCACTGTTCTACACTGCTACAGGACTTTACACTGTTCGACATTGTCTACATGACTTTACACTGCTCTACATTGTCTACATGACTTTACACTGTTCTACATTGCTATACACTCTTTACATTTATCTACATTGTATACATTGTGAAAGTAAGCTAATCGGATTTCCGCTGCTTAGTCTGCAAGCGCAGAGGACAGATGCATGGTTACTCATAAGAAATATTCCCGGAAACCATTGATCTTTAAGTTTATCTCAGCGTTAAATAATCCGTCTTACAAGAAAAGAAATGTATCAGTTTAAAGTCCACATGACTTTGCACTTAACCAGATTATGAAGTTCAGCCACAACCGCAGCATATGTTCGTTTTTAGCGCCTGTGCTCAAGAAAAATGATACTTCTACTTATATGCTTCCCATATTTCAAGCGCTTCTTTCTTACCGGCATGTATATCAGCGAAGGGTAGTTTTGTATCTCATTTAGCAAAACTAACTTATTATATGGTCGAGTTAATGCAATAGGCAAAAACTAAAGTCAATAGTTTCTCCCATGGGAGAATAAAATGTAGCAATAAACGACAATCGGTTCAACTTAGGGTAATGTGCCTTTTCCATGTTTTAATTGCATCTTCAACAAGATTTGCATCCTATGTCCTTGCTGCATCTGTATTTTTATAAGTTTAAAGGGTAAACTGAAAACTGAAGGTTATTGTCCGAGTATGAAACCCATACTACTCAGCTGTCACCAGACAGCATGGCATATACAGATAAGTCTGCCATATATCCACTTTAGCCGGTTCCGCATGTTATATCCCATGCAAAACAGGGAAAATACAGAAGTCTGCTGGCAGGCCCAGTACATATCCCAACACGCATTCCGCGTTCCGCATACCACATTCCGCATGCCGTGCATTCTGAATCAGCTTTATTTATATGCGTCTATAATATAAATACATCGATTTAATACATTCGGAACACCTTTGCCGATTAGGTCTCGGATGTATGAAAGGCCTAGTAATACACCAAAAATATGGTATCGTTCCCCGGAAATCCACAGGGTCGCTATTTCCACTTACTCGTCAAAGAAAAGAGTTCAATGTTCACAGTTAATAGAAAATACATTTATAAACCACAATAAGATATATATTCTGGGCTCGATAAGTTGCTTAACATAAAAAAACGACCAGGTTCTGCCTACAGATTTACAGAACGTTAGTTGGCATATATGACTCATACATCGCCATGAAGGGGCGTACATTATAGGGTGAAGTTTATCCTCATTCAAAACCAAAATTTATATCGGAGATTGTTTTTTTCTGTTTCCTGAATCTGTATTATTCCAGCGCTTGCGTGATAGAATCTGTGAAGACCGTCAGTTTAAGCATACAAAAAAAAAAATGATTTGCTGTTATACAGCAGTGTGCAATAAGGGTGCAGTTGACCTAGCTTTTGCCTTGTCCTGCCGGGATACCATCCATTGAGGTTCTTTTATACATCTGAGGCTAGAGGCCAGCAGTATTGGCGGAGGTGTTAGAGTGACGTTAGATATTATCACTGAGAATATGTTCATGTACAACTGTGACTGTGTATGTTACTACGGAACTAAAAGGGTCAACATAAATAAGGAAGGTAAAGCAGCTGGCAGTAAAAAACCCGAACACAAATGAAAACCATCTACCAAATAGCAGGAATCCGACCGCTTTATGCTGCCAAGATCCTTTGCTTCAGCAAGCTGCTCTGGCGTCTATTTCATCAATTATGAACAGGCCTGCACACGTTCGGGCCCAAATCACTAGTGCAAATCAAAACAAAACAAACGTAAAGAAATGTTCACGCGACGTCTGCACAGGAATACGTCTGCACGCCAGAAACTAGGTGGGCGTAAAAGTTTTATTTAAAAGGTCACATTGTGTATGCCCTTCTATCAATGCTTAACATTTGTTTTGAAATTAGCAACAGACGCGTTAAAGCAAGAGTACACGAATTATTTGATTGGTTCAACATCCTTGTTCATTATTTACGAAATAGACTGACAGGCTGCTCGCTGAAGCAAGGTGTCTGATCCTCGGTGGTAGGAAGGAAGATGGTGAAAATAGATCCTCCATGAGACATGAGGACTTCTAAAACAAAATAAAACACCATACCTTTTGCAAAATTGAAAGGCCGTAATGGTAACACGGCCGACATGGCCCTGGCTATTTCGTCCAGCAAACAATATCAGCCTAGTAAATCCTTATGGTGGCACGAAAACCAGGAAGAGTAATAGCTGAAACTGGTCGGCTTGGTAAAACATTCCCCGACAATATTAAACGGACAGCCGACATAAACACTTGACGGCGCACAAAGAGGTCGTGAGGTGTTGTGTAGGAGTGGGATTTATTAAAAGTCGACCAGGACTGAACAAGAAAACAAACATACGGCGCTACAAAACAAAACCCCGGCCAACGCGGGGCGGGCGAAGGAATTAATTAACAATTATTACATTCCAGGTACACGCTGGCACCAACATGGGTTCATGCATCCCAATGAGCTTTGTATCGGGGGAAAACAATGGGTTAGATCTACAAGGTGATCGTCTTTCTCACTCGAAAGACTACTTGGTTACCCACAATTAGACAATTTGCAGCACTGCTTTCCGCCTTTACCGGACCTTTTCCTGATCAAGAAGGTCATTGAACTCAAAGATTTATATAGGCTTATGTTAATAAAAAACAAATCGTCTTGAAGACGAAAGTATGCTTAATAACCCATATTCTTTGTTTACAACTGTTTGTCGACCGATTCTTCGTGGTATCGTTTTGCTCGGACCTGCCTGCCTGAAGATGAATTAGAATATGTACCTTAAAGGGACCAATAAGGATATCTTGATTCAACACCATATGTATAATTCCTGTAAAGGTGAAATGCCTTTCGTCATAACGACACATATAATCGTTTTCTCGCCACAGAATTAAACTAAAATGAGGGTCAGTTTCATATACTTGATCATTTCGGAAAGCCTCGGGGTACGATATGGCGAACATTAAATTATATTTTCGGTTCGGACATTAATTTTATGAAAATACATTTGGGTTATCTTGCTACTAAAATAGAAGAAAATTGATTTGAAATGCAATATAATATACCAAATCTACCTCTCGTAGCTTGTATCAAACTAAAATCTCACGATGTTATCGTTGCAACCCATAGGTGTTTGACACAATAATTCGTGCATATAAGATAAATACAAATGTATATTGCATGTACGAGATTAAACAGCACAAAACCAGCTATTCACTTGCCGTTTGTGAGGAATATATGTGATTTCTGGATGATTTTGCGTACATATTAATGAACTGTATGTACTTCCCTGTTAAGATACTTCCCTTATATCGCCTCTGTGATAAAGATACGAGCTCGTTAATCTACAAGCTTTCAATAAACATACGCTAAAACTGACAAACAGAAAAAACCATGTATGCAAAGCTGGTTAGTTGCATATGTGTGAAAGTTCAAAAGTCACTTGTTTCAAAACACCCATTGCAAAACTCTAGTTCTTCACCTTGATGTCCCTGTTGAAGGTGTTTGGATACTTTTTTTCAGGTACCCACGTTATAGGTAAGAGAATATAAAAGGTTTATTGGGTTATCTTCACTTAGTAGATGAAAATCATCGGTATAAATCCTTTAAATGTTTAAATTTTTAATTATGACAAGTTCATAAGAATAAAATATAATAAAATAAACTTACCTATCGGAAGTTGGAAATTAAACGGTCGCATTGGTGGTATTCCAGTCATGTTTTCTGAGGAAAAGCACTGTCCAGTTGCCGCCGGTCATTAATTACTCAAATAAAAAAATGTTGTTGATTCAGGGTTGACCTCTTAATACACAGTAAACTGGTTCGAAAACTCTTGTGTCACAAGCAGTACTGGACCTGTCTCTCAAACTGAAAGTGTTCAGTCCAGTCTCTGGGTATTCCTCGCTTTGTGAGACTTTATACGATACTAAGCACGTTTATTTTACTATACTGTATAAAACGACTGCCAAACGCCACGAAAAGAGACAAACATCGGAGCCTACATGGACGCCCTTGACTCGAAAAATATTCCCATAAGGATTACATTTTATAAAGTTCATGAGCTCCACAGAGGGTATGGTATATCTTGTGTATGCAGAAAGTAAATTCCACTCGATATCTGTATCTCCGGGGACATGCCAGTATTCATAGTATGGGATTAAACAAGTTTTCTGCGTTAGCAGTTTTGGCTGACGTTCTTTATAAAATCCCATGACAGCAAAATCCTCGTGGCACTCTGTGATGAACAACGACAAGTGGATGGGATTAAAACTGCAAATGGGCTGCACAATATATTCCCTGGTATCAGGAATTTAATCTCCGGGCATGACTTATTTAAGATTTATATGCATATATGTTTAAAATAATCTCATGTTTGAGATCATTCGAAAATAGTCATATGAACATATAGGTATTTCCTTATATTTTCGGGTAATTTGAATAAACTATATAAATATTTAAAGCATCGGCGTTATTTAGAATTGTTTTTAATAATGGACAGTATTTGATTAAATTGAGCCTTTGTTTCTGTTTATTCTTTATTTTTGTATGTCTACGATTCTTGATTTTTATTAAATCGAAGAAATGCTTAAAACTCTGTACTGATATATGTATATATGCTGGAGTCAGGAGTGTCTCCTGACACATCAAATCCGTAGACTGAAGTATTCATTATGCTATACAAGCAAAACTTTATAACCTAGCGCGCATAACCCTGTCAAGTTTTATTTCAGTTGTAGGAATGTTATGGAAACAATTTCATAAAGTGCTTTCAACATAAGAACTACCTGTTCAACAGATGTAGACTGATAAAATTATCTTAAAAATATTAAATAGATCTAATATTTATTAACTGTTGATGAAACTCCGTTTGAACAAAACATCATCAATGAATGATCAAAATTAAGAGGACAGATATATATTATGCATAACGGTTTCCTTCTTGGTCATACAGTAGTTTTCTACCTCTGGTAATTCCCTGTGTTGAGCATCTCTTTTATACGGAGAAAATGCTGTTTTAGAGTTTTAATTTTTGAGTTGCAATTTTGCTGTTTTATCTATAATCCCACGAAAATAAATATGTCTGAATTATCATAATATACCAGGAAATACTGGTTTTTCAAATTTGACCTCATGTCTTTTCTCAATCTCATTTTCCCATGTGATTAAAAAATAGAAAACCTTAAAAATATATATAGGTGTCCCCAGTAGCAAAGATATTTCAAGTATATTCAAATGGAATTTTCTCTTTTTTCTATGAAATGTAGCTTACGTCTGCTATTTACTTTTATTAGGTTTCTTTAAACGACATTGTTTTTTTGGACAAAACAATAGTCATTGCGATTTTGACTTGTCGTTTTTCTTGGCCTCAATTTGCCTATGGGCCATCTTTCAACGTGACCTATTCAACTCGGACAAACAAGATGTTATTCCAGAGCGAGTTTTTCTTTGTTCCCATAGTGACGGATAATACGCCAGGGATATAATAGGATTACAAAAGCAAAGTTTCCAAGGTCAAACGGTCACATTTCTCGTGGACCGATGACATCTGCATCCGTCAGAAAATACACAGAACTATTTTTTTCCGATGATCACAACTTCATTTGAAATTCATTGGAGATTTCTGTCAGTGAATAAATGGCGCGGAGGACTTACTGCCGACCGGATGTCGTCTGCCAATAGACCAGGTTGGATCAGTTCAAGGCCATTCACGTGATCAGTTCAGCCATGTCGATGCACTGTCAATTATTTATATCAGAAGCCAAGGATGCCATAATATGCTATAGCGCAGACATTTTTGTGTCATATGTCAAAAGCACAATTCAAGCAATGTCATTTATCATGCCTATTTCCCGTGAGTTTCAATATGAATATATGGTTCTTCACGGATGGAAAGTAAATGCTGTTTCCGTAAAATTATGGATCTCTGCTCAAAACACATTGGTATATTATGCATTGGTGATCAGCTGATCAAATTTTGTCTAATATGTTCTCAACACTTGTTGATCAATGTTTCTATATCATAATAATCTCTCGAAATTCTGAAATATAAATATAATGCGCTGCTCGAGATAGATGCATGGTATCGTCTCTTCATAGTATCTTATTCCAGGTCAAAACAGCATGCTTTGTATTGCTGCGTAGGTCAGGTTTTATATCCCGTACATCCACGTGTTATACGTCCTTTTATACTGCACATTGTCCAAAACTTGGAACACCATGCCTTGGTATACCTACTAATACAAGATACGACTTCTGAATACTAGAACTATCCAACCTTTTCATAATCAAGTCTATTTTACTCCCATTTTTGGTTGTAAACCTGTATATTCCAGCATGTTCTTTATCATGACAATTTTTCTTATTCCGAGTATGATATGGATATGAGTGTGGGTATACTAATACAACAGGCTGCTGCATCAGTTATAATGAATCCCCGGTTATCATATACTGTGTGACGGATCCAGCCTTTGTCCTGTAATATGGCAACCACCTGTCGTAAAAGCCCTTTTTTTTTATTTTGATGATATGTCAAACAAATAAAGGATAAAACAATTAAAAACTAGCGGCAATATAAAAAATAATACAAAATAAAGCCAGCACCATGCACACGTTATTCTCCGAGTATGGATCTTGCCATGCACTTTCATATTCTGCATTGTGTTTTATACTAATAAACCCGTGTTGTCCTGAAGCGCATGTTACTGCGTGCATTAAGATCGATATCCGTCACTGCTGAAATAAATAATAATGGCCTAAATGGCAGGATACATGTGTAATGTTGACACATTAATAATAGTTTGCACGGTGTACTGAGAAAAAGGTACAGAGAGACAGACAGACAAACAGACAGACAGACAGAGACAGAGAGTGAGACAGAGAGAGAGATAGACAGAGATGGAGAGAGAGACAGAGACAGAAGGAGAGGGAGAGAGAGTGTGGTGCCCCGAATGCCCCATACAGAATACCGTATACCTAGAGCGTGGTACCCGGAATGCCCCATACAGAATACCGTATACCTAGAGTGTGGTACCCGGAATGCCCCACACAGAATACCGTATACCTAGAGCGTGGTACCCGGTATGCCCCATACGGAATACAGTATACCTAGAGCGTGGTACCCGGTATGCCCCATACAGAATACCGTATACCTAGAGCGTTGTACCCGGAATGCCCCATACGGAATACAGTATACCTAGAGCGTGGTACCCGGAATGCCCCATACGGAATACCTTATACCTAGAGCGTGGTACCCGGTATGCCCCATACGGAATACCGTGTACCTAGAGCGTGGTACCCGTTTACCCCATACAGAATACCGTGTACCTAGAGCGTGGTACCCGGAATGCCCCATACAGAATACTGAGCGTGGTACCCGGAATGCCCCATACAGAATACCGTGTACCTAGAGCGTGGTACCCGGAATGCCCCATACAGAATACCGTGTACCTAGAGCGTGGTACCCGGAATGCCCCATACGGAATACCGTATACCTAGAGCGTGGTACCCGGTATGCCCCATAGGGAATACCGTATAGCTAGAGCGTGGTACCCGGTATGCCCCATAGGGAATACCGTATACCTAGAGCGTGGTACCCGGTATGCCCCATACAGAATACCGTATACCTAGAGCGTTGTACCCGGAATGCCCCATACAGAATACCGTATACCTAGAGCGTTGTAACCGGTATGCCCCATACAGAATACCGTATACCTAGAGCGTGGTACCTGGAATGCCCCATACAGAATACCATATACCTAGAGCGTGGTACCCGGAATGCCCCATACAGAATACCGTGTACCTAGAGCGTGGTACCCGGAATGCCCCATACGGAATACCGTATACCTAGAGCGTGGTACCGGTATGCCCCATAGGGAATACCGTATAGCTAGAGCGTGGTACCTGGTATGCCCCATAGGGAATACCGTATACCTAGAGCGTGGTACCCGGTATGCCCCATACAGAATACCGTATACCTAGAGCGTTGTACCCGGAATGCCCCATACAGAATACCGTATACCTAGAGCGTTGTAACCGGTATGCCCCATACAGAATACCGTATACCTAGAGCGTGGTACCTGGAATGCCCCATACAGAATACCGTATACCTAGAGCGTGGTACCCGGAATGCCCCATACAGAATACCGTATACCTAGAACGTGGTACCCGGTATGCCCCATACAGAATACTGTATACCTAGAGCGTGGTACCCGGAATGCCCCATACAGAATACTGTGTACCTAGAGCGTGGTACCAGGAATGCCCCATACAGAATACCGTGTACCTAGAGCGTGGTACCCGGAATGCCCCATACAGAATACCGTATACCTAGAACGTTGTACCTGGAATGCCCCATACAGAATACTGTATACCTAGAGCGTGGTACCCAGTATCCCCCATGCAGAATACTGTATACCTAGAGCGTGGTACCCGGAATGCCCCATGCAGAATACCTAATACTAGAGTGTGGTACCCGGAGTGCCCCATACAGAATACCGTATACCTAGAGCGTGGTACCTGGAATGCCCCATGCAGAATACTGTAAACCTAGAGCGTGGTACCCGGAATGCCCCATGCAGAATACCTGATACTAGAGTGTGGTACCCGGAATGCCCCATACAGAATACCCTATACCTAGAGCGTGGTACCCGGAATGCCCCATACAGAATACCGTATACCTAGAGCGTGGTACCCGGTATGCCCCATACAGAATACCGTATACCTAGAGCATGGTACCCGGAATGCCCCATACAGAATACTGTATACCTAGAGCGTGGTACCCGGAATGCCCCATACAGAATACTGTGTACCTAGAGCGTGGTACCCGGAATGCCCCATACAGAATACCGTATACCTAGAACGTTGTACCTGGAATGCCCCATGCAGAATACTGTATACCTAGAGCGTGGTACCCGGTATCCCCCATGCAGAATACTGTATACCTAGAGCATGGTACCCGGAATGCCCCATGCAGAATACCTAATACTAGAGTGTGGTACCCGGAATGCCCCATGCAGAATACCGTATACCTAGAGCGTTGTACCCGGAATGCCCCATACAGAATACTGTATACCTAGAGCGTGGTACCCGGAATGCCCCATACAGAATACCGTATACCTAGAGCGTGGTATCCGGAATGTCCATGCAGAATACCTGATACTAGAGTGTGGTACCCGAAATGCCCCATGCAGAATACCGTATACCTAGAGCGTTGCACCCGGAATGCCCCATACAGAATACTGTATACCTAGAGCGTGGTAGCCGGAATGCCCCATACAGAATACCGTATACCTAGAGCGTGGTATCCGGAATGTCCATGCAGAATACCTGATACTAGAGTGTGGTACCCGGAATGCCCCATGCAGAATACCGTATACCTAGAGCGTTGTACCCGGAATGCCCCATACAGAATACTGTATACCTCGAGCGCGGTACCCGGAACGCCCCATACAGAATACCGTATACCTAGAGCGTGGTACCCGGAATGCCCCATACAGAATACCGTATACCTAGAGCGTTGTACCCGGAATGCCCCATACAGAATACCATATACCTAGAGCGTGGTACCTGAAATGCCCCATACAGAATACCGTATACCTAGAGCGTGGTATCCGGAATGTCCATGCAGAATACCTGATACTAGAGTGTGGTACCCGGAATGCCCCATGCAGAATACCGTATACCTAGAGCGTTGTACCCGGAATGCCCCATACAGAATACTGTATACCTAGAGCGTGGTAGCCGGAATGCCCCATGCAGAATACTGTATACCTAGAGCGTGGTACCCGGAATGCCCCATGCAGAATACTGTATACCTAGGTGTGGTACCCGGTATGCCCCTTAAAGAATACCGTATACCTAGAGCGTTGTACCCGGTATGCCCGATGCAGAATACTGTATACCTAGAGCGTGGTACCCGGTATGCCCGATGCAGAATACTGTATACCTAGAGCGTGGTACCCGGTATGCCCGATGCAGAATACTGTATACCTAGAGCGTGGTACCCGGTATGTCCATGCAGAATACCTGATACTAGAGCGTGTTACCGGGAATGCCCCATGCAGAATACCGTATACCTAGAGCGTTGTACCCGGAAAGACCCATTTAGAAAACCGTATACCTAGAGCGTTGTATCCGGAATGCCCCATACAGAATACCGTATACCTAGAGCGTGGTACCCGGTATGCCCGATGCAGAATACTGTATACCTAGAGCGTGGTACCCGTTATGCCCGATGCAGAATACTGTATACCTAGAGCGTGGTACCCGGTAGGTCCATGCAGAATACCTGATACTAGAGTGTGGTACCCGGAATGCCCCATGCAGAATACCGTATACCTAGAGCGTGGTACCCGGAATGCCCCATACAGAATACCGTATACCTAGAGCGTTGTACCCGGAATGCCCCATACAGAATACCGTATACCTAGAGTGTGGTACCCGGAATGCCCCATACAGAATACTGTATACCTAGAGCGTGGTACCCGGAATGTCCATGCAGAATACCTGATACTAGAGTGTGGTACCAGGAATGCCCCATACAGAATACCGTATACCTAGAGCGTGGTACCCGAAATGCCCCATGCAGAATACTGTATACCTAGAGCGTGGTACCCGGAATGCCCCATGCAAAATACCGTATACCTAGAGCGTGGTACCCGGTATGTCCATGCAGAATACCTGATACTAGAGCGTGGTACCCGGAATGCCCCATGCAGAATACCGTATACCCAGAGCGTGGTACCCGGAATGCCCCATGCAGAATACCGTATACCCAGAGCGTGGTACCCGGAATGCCCCATGCAGAATACCGTATAACTAGAGGGTGGTACCCGGAATGCCCCATACAGAATACCGTTTACCTAGAAGGTTGTACCCGAATGCCCCATATAGAATATCGTATACCGAGAGCATCGTATCCGGAATGCCCCATACATGTAAGCGTATCCTCAGGATAGTACATAGAAAACTCTATCCAGAACACCGTATATATGATATAATATCCCGAGTACCCTACACAATATACCCCAGACAAATACCATATACAGAATACCGTATATAGTTAACCGTTTACAGAATACCATATAAAGAATACGTACCTCAACCAGAAAACCATATCAAGAAGAGCCTGATCAATCTGCAAATTGCATCCGGGATGCCGTATGATAAAATGACTAATCTACAATAATAAATTTGATGACGCAGCTTTGCTTTGCTTGCGCTGCAGTATTTTGACCTGTACAGGAGCAGGCCGGTAGTTTAACACATAATGCATTATTTAAAAAAATCGCTACAATGTGTAACACGTTACACTGTGTCGCGTTCCTGAATGGAATTACGGAATCATTCCATGCGACGGTTTCAACTGGACAGAATTTAATGCATACAGTCACATGGAATCTAGACGTATTGTAAAGCGTACTTCATCACTCGTTATGACATCCTCTACACAGACAAAACAATTGTTAAAAGTGTAATAAATTACATTGATGGATGGAATGCTTCCCCTCCAGCCAACGGGCCCTTACTGCACCGGAAGCAGGGAATAACGTCAGGTGTAAACTGGTACTTTAGCAGATACCACCCATCTGGGCGGGTAGTAAACAATATGGCGACTCCATGATCAGACGTCACATATATTTTTGTGCCAGGGCCCAAACTGGATGAAGGGTCATTCCAGACGTTATACTTTATTCCAAATGCACGAAAATGTAAGACAACCCCCCCCCCCCCCCTTTCCCAATTCTCAAACGAGTGTGCCACACATGGAAGACTCCCTTTAATTTCGCTGCGAGGTCGGTACTGTTCATAATCGGTCTGGTATTCTGTTTTAGATTTTTAAATCTGGTGTATTAAATAACGGAAACACTACCAGAAATCAGATAAAAGCTCCACTTACTGACCGGACGTGATATTTAGCAGAAGCAGGCTGTCCATGCCGAAAAAAAGGCCACCGAAGGAGCGAGTGTTGGTTAACTGTAATGGGCCTATTCTGATATCTCACGTCAAATAACTAAAGATAATTCCTTTAACATTTCATAAAAAAATGTGCCAGAAAACGCACACATGCTGTTCGCTTGGTTTACATCCACGTGTTAATACCACATGGGGCCCTCCAAATAATGACAAGTCAGGCGAACCAGAATTTGCAAGGACATTTTGCAAATAGCGACCTTTAAACCTCTGCACTTAAGCAACAAACGGACCTTGCGTTACATGTTTTTTTTTTATGTTTTTGTTTATCAACATCAAGTTATTATCAAGCTCAAACCTAAGTCACAGAGAAGTTATAAGAACTGTATTTATAGAAATAACATACAGTTAATCAATTCGTACGCAGAGTAAGCAAGAAATCACATAAATTATAAAAAAGGTTGGTGAATGGATGGCTTTAAGTTTCACTTTTATCAAACAAACAAGCAAACATACAAACAGAAACATAGAGACACGGGAGACAACATGACCTCCTTTTAGATCTACGCCTACCTTGACAATTGTAATGACATCTCTGTTCAATGCTGAAGACTTCCATACTTTGTTTTAGCTATCCGTGTGTTATATTACGTACACCCCTTCACAGATATTGTATAGTCGGATATCACTCCTGCAGATGTGCATTTTATATGAAGGCGGCATCACCTCCCACGGATACGAAGGTTCATAAATATTTAAATATTCTAAACCATTTTGAACACAGGCGAACACATATTAGTATTCATAATAATGGCTAATGAATATTAAAAAGCTAACAGGACCTTCCGCCTAGAACAGGGTACCCTTGGGTACTGATAAATATTAAAGATAAGGTGATAATTTGTATTATTTTGTTCTCGCAGCTTGCGAATATTGAAATAGGTCAAAAGCGCAGAACATTTAAATATTCATGTAACAGAGCAGGTCTCTGACACCAGTAAATGTTCCTTTGTCGGGTCGGATTTTGTAGTCTTTATGGTATGTTGTTAGGACACGCGATCGGCAAAACGCCAAGTTTACTTGCACGGAAAAGGTATACCTGCATGGTATTATATAGACCGATACTGAACTGCATGTTATTTGGGCTGGGTATCGGTCAGCCTATTCAGGTAAGTATTGCAATACACTTAAAGACGTACAAGATTTTTCTTTTTCTATCAATCATTTCCTGTTACAGAATTATTTCTCATTCACATCACCCAACCGCACACATTCACACACACATATATTCACCTGTCCGACGAAAGTGGGGTCAGTTTATCTTCAAGGGTGGGGGGGGGGATGACTCCCCAATGTGGGATGCCCCCCTAAAACCGTGTTTGCATTCACTTATTCGTTCCTGAGTCCAGAAACTGTATCGGATGCACCCCAAAATTCAATCGATTACGTAATGGCCCATTTTCAAAATGCCCCGAAAATTTCAAGAGAATCCGTTCTGTCTTGCGTGATTTATCTTGTGAACAATCACACACACGACGCTGATGAACGAAGATGAAGGCATAACCTCCTGACGGAGGTAATAATACAAAAGTATGTGTGTCCTGTTTTATTTTAATCAACATACTTCCATCGATACGCTTACATCCCCTTTGTGTAAGCCACTCTAGCTGACCATGAAGGCCGTATTTTATCTTCCAGATATTCTTTGCCAGGTTATTTGAGTCACTCTTCCATTTGTTTCAGACAAGAATCACATTTTAACCATGTACATCTGATTATACACACCCCTGGGACATAACCGTCTGACCAAACCAGAATATTCAATTTGAAATTCCCGTTGATGACAATTCCAAGGCAACCTTTTCAATTCCCAATGCAGAATAATGATTCATGTACATGCATTTAAGCTTGTAAGGGTCTGCTCGTCACTGTGTCGCCCTTACCTTATTTTTGTTATATTTAGCATTTGACTGAAACACAAAACACACACACACACATATACATATATATATATATATATATATATATATATATATATAGAGAGAGAGAGAGAGAGAGAGAGAGAGAGAGAGAGAGAGAGAGACAGAGACAGACAGAGAGAGAGAGAGAGAGAGAGAGAGAGAGAGAGAGAGAGAGAAGTGAGAGGAGTGAGAAGAACCTCGAATTTCCGTAACTCTTTTTTTTCTGAAAATTCCATTTTACGAAATGTGAAGTAAGGACCCGAAATTTATCACTATTAAATACTTCGCTGCTTTTGAAATGAAAAATAGGATTAACGACGATTAAAAATGATCTGATGAGAGAACGTTACTGTGTTCCAGGATAGCATGTTAAAGGAGCGAATAAATGACATGCCTAACTTACGCAACAATGTACTAGCCGTATTATTCTTGAAAAAAATCTGACTTCGCGTACCCGTAATGTCAATAATCCGAACCCACTTTATGTCCCCCACATCATTCGGATATTCGAAGTTCTACTGTATATATATATATTTATTTTTATACGGTACCACCTTAGAAAATTGTCATTGTTTGCCTATATGTTGGTTTGTCCTGATGTGGCCTACTCAGACAGGTATGTCATTTGATGTCACGAAACTCGCATGGATGCCAATCATCCTTAAGAGCCTTGAGAAAGATCCCATGTATTTTGTTTGAGATCAGGAATATTTTCTGTTTTTGATCATGCGCGCTAAAGAAAGCGTCACTGACGGACGCACGGGCAAGGCAATCTCTATAGGGCATCGAAAGCGGCCCTTATAAAGATTATGGTGAGCAGCATTAGAGTCACACACACACACACACACATACACACACACAACGATTCACTTATGCATTTCCGGCGTTAACTTGATGTTGAGAACCGAACAAAATCATGATATGAATTAGCTGATTCTCCCCTCTCTTTAAGATGAAGGGAATCGAGGAAAATGATTTGAAGGCATACATCAAGCACATTTCTTTAATTTTGTTGTGTATCGTTAATATTTTTACACATTTTTGGAAATGGTGAGTACCTTGCGTGCAATACCGTTCCCTCAATCGGACTACATAGAGATGGGCCTCCGCCACAAAAATAAATACTAGAAAATGAGCAGTCGTCAAGCGAGCACAGGTATCCACCAAATCACAGAAGCATGGGTTAAGTAAGGCATTGAATGTTACTATCCTGGCATTACTACAAATTTGTGTCATTAGAAATGCAATTAAAATCTTCATATACGTGCAATTTTCACCAAAAGGCAGATCTACAGATGGATACGAGATGAAACTGTTTGAAGGTGGCCCAAGCAGCCTTGCAAACAAGATAACTCATTCCACCATCAATGAACATTTATATTTCCAGGTGAATACACCTGAGATAAAAGCCAATATATTCTACGAAAACGATAAGGTATATGGCGCCACTTATTTGGCCTAAGATTGATCTACGCTATGTGAAAACGACTGTAGGTGACGCCATTAGGCCTGTGTTCGAGACGGAAGTATCCAAAATCTGTTAACATGTGAAATTTCAGGCTTCCCCATAAGACCAGTCCTGAGAAAAAAATTCATGAACGTATATCACATTGTTGCCACAAGTCTCGTGAAGGTGAAATCTACCCAAGACGGATAATCATGCAAAATGTCAAAACGAGACATCGAACCACTAATGAGAAAAAAAGCATCAATGTATTCTACAAAAACGGAAAGGCAGGTGGTGCCACCTTTCTGGTCTACAACCAAGACAGATAAACATGCAAAATGCCAGGCTAATACATCCATCAACTCCTGAGATATGAGCGGTTTTCACCCAAAGCACACGGACGGATGGACACCACACGAAAACAAGTGCAGATGGAGCAACTAATCCTGTGTTGGTAGAAGGGTCTCAATGGAGGTCTCTGGAAACGAACGCGGCGGCTTCTGATTCCGCGTGAAAACATAGTATCCGCAAAACTCGTGTTTTTGCGGACACAAATAAAGTGTTTGGACTCTCGTACGTCGGTGGTTAATTTAAACCCCCTCCCCCCCCCCCCCCGGCGTTGTACTCAACAAACATGAGATACGCCACCACATGCGAAAAGTACGTCACATCAGACATTTCAGTACGTGAACGGGTCAGTCGCATACCTACACACACAAACACATACATACACAAGATCATACATCTAAATTTCTTCCTTATAGACACAACATGATTGTCTTTAGTGAGCAGGACTACGACATCAGCCTCTCGGTTATTTAATTCTCTATTTAATAGTTATCTCTGAGGTCTGTGGATTACCATCTTAATTTGTTTACGTCTACGGACGGACCATTACATTAACTTTATTATCGTATATTACCATTGTCTGGCGAGGAGCGGGCGCTTTCTCTGATCTAATACAGACTAATGTTTCATTATTGACAGACATATGGTTATTGAAACAGCGACTGATCTAGTCACCTCGAAAGACAGACCCCGGGCATATAACCTGGGGGGGGGGGGGGGCACGTCTATTTTAGAGAATATACTAAATTCTGCTCCTGATGATACTTAAAGCCGGTAAATTCACCTACCTTTTCTACCGAATTTATGTGATTTCTGGCTTCCCTTTGGAGCATTTTAGCTATTTCTAGGTAATTCTTGTTAAGGAAAGTTCTTTTTATGCCTGTGTGATGGATGGATGGATGAGCTTATCTACAAGCTGTTAGGCACACAAAGCCATGTTCACAAAAGAATCAAAAGCATGTTTACGTGGTGGTTGGTTGCTTCCTTGTTGTAGTTGAAAAGTTATGTTCCAAAACTCCCTTTTGAAAACACTGGATCGTCCGACTTACAAAACTCTAGTTCTTTTGACCGGCCGCAAGATGTCCTTGTTGAATGAGTATGGATTATCCACCATCCACGTGGATATAAACAAAACTTACTGCCTGTGTGTGGTTGAACCGACGTTTTCTGGCCTCTTTCTTATAGGCCTAAAAAGGATAAAGGGATTATGTTTAGTTAATATGCCTCTGATATCGGTATAGGTCCGTATACAATACGCCTGACAAGGCACGTATAATGAAACCTGACATCCTGATGGCATAACTATCCCTCTAATAGCTGTGCGTCAGTTTGCCACTCTCTTATATGAAATAAAAGCTATTCTATTGATTGAAAGGTGTGCCTGTGCCGGGACATCCGTGCTTCCTCTATCACAGCAACCATAAGTTTGTTATATCAATTATCGGCAGGTGGCAGTACCTGTCTTTTGTGTCGGAACGTAGCCATATAAAGAGAGTATTTGTTGCAAGTTTTGTTAGCTTTTCCGCATGTGGCAGTATTAAAGATACCGTTTCTTTGTTCATATGGTCACTGTCTTCCGCATTCAACAACCATCGCTACCTTTCATAGACAGACCAACCCTCTAAAAGTATATTTGGTGAAATAAGAATATAATAAGACATTGTCTTTTAAATTTAAGCCCAATCAAAGTGCATGTCACACCAAATCAAGAAAAAAAAAAATCCGCTGCGTCCATTCTTTTTTACTCGGAAACGCACTACAATTTTTCAGTTTTACCTGCCCCGCAAAAAATAATAATGGAAATCGTCTGATTAGTATTTCGGAGTAATCTAACTAAAAGACAAACCGAACAATGTACACGGGTGATAACATAACCTCCCCTCCGCTTCCTGATCCACTCAGGTGTGAAAGTTCATCACGTGATGTCTGCTTTCACTTTCACCATCCGAGCCACACCCACGAAAGTCTACTTAGTACAATATTTATTACGCTGTTTCGGTCTGGTTCAAAGCTGCACCGCCTATACACTGGACCCTGCTCAATGCTTCAAATTTTGGCAGTAGTTTTGTCTATATGTGTATAATGAACACCATACTTATTAGAATACGGACCGAGCTACGATGCAATAATGTTTATTAATTAGGACATTATTTTTACAAAGACTCTAAGCACTGTTAATAAAATGTACTCGAATAATTTCCTATAAATTGTAAATACCGATTCTGCGTCCTCTGTAGGATGCACCCATAACGGCTATTGTAACATTACCTTTATACCTTATTATAGGATAGAGAGGCTTAGGAGTTGAATAATTTATTTCCATAACCATTTTTGGAAGGAAAATCTGTGGATGCACCTACTTAGGCCCCAGAGTGAAAAAAATGTATTCTTTTTTTCTCTCTCATCATTTCCTGTTTGTGCTAGATATCCGATAAGGCTGATTTTCAAAAGCTGACATTGTGGCCCTGGGTCACAGACATGGATTGATAATTATTTCTGACCTTATTCTCAATACCCGATTTCTCATTATCCCTTAGTTGGCGGCGTCAGTGATTGCTTGGCGATTGCAAGTTTCTAGGCATTAAAAATAAATTAAATAGAAATACCCGCCCCAACTTTTTTAAGTTGTCTTATCTAATTCTTAATCTGCAGAGTTCCATTTCAGATTGGGACTTCTTAAAAGGGCGGTAGCCCTCGCTTCCTATCATATCTATCTTGTATCCTTGTGTCACCGAGGTCCAATGTCTATCGAACCTGGGTGCTGGGTCATTACACCTGGGAAACCTCTTAAGATGCACACGTTTGTGAGTGAGAGCAGAGCCTGCACAGCGCTAATATTGGGTGTGAACCGACAGTGAAACCTTTATCAGAGTGTACAGCAGCTGAATTGGTTTAAAGATTGTCTTGTTTCTTGTCCATATTCCCTACATGCACGGAAACACCGAATTCTTTTTTGGCGAACTCGCTTGGTATGACGAGGCACTTCCCTGTGCGACTACACATAAATATTATGTTACGCCACCATGTCTTCCAAAATTAGGTCTGTATCCATTGCTGGCAGTGCGTAAAAACAGCATCAAAATAACATGGTTCTTTTCAAGGAAAAACAATTTTCGTGTGTTCATTTATACGCGCTCCCCATGCGCGTTCATAAAAAAAATTACGGGTGGCAACACATGACTAAATGTCCCTTGTCAAAAATAACAAGTTTCTTGGTAGAGATTCACATTGTTCCCACAACACCACGGAACTGCTGAAGCTGTGTTGTTACTAAGTCTGTATTCGAGCTTCTAAAATAGGATGGCATTTTAACCAGTAGTTTTTTTTTTATCCGGGCTACCACTTCTTGTGAGATGCCTTCCCTTCTTGTTCTTGCAATAACTGAAAAAGAGCGAGTATAATTTATCTTCATCATCATCACCGATTCATAATCATCACCATCTGCCTGTGTCATCAGGCCCGACACGTTGACAAGCCCTCACTGACTATTGTACGTCAAAGGAATTTTAAGCAGCCAATGTATCATCAATCTCCATATCTCAGGTTGAATTCTAAAGGCAAAAATAATAAAAAAAACAAGATCGATCGCGACATAGCGTATCTTACAAGAGAAGAATCAGTCACTGAAATATGGCCATAAATTATGAATCCATACAGTTTGCTAGATAAAGTGTGCACATGCATCAAGCTAAATATATTTCAAATGGTAGAATTCATATTAAGTGATAAGGGCTTCCGAGTCTTAATATTGTGGTAATAGAAACAGGAACAGTTATTGCTGGTTGTAATTCGTATTTTCATAGTCTTGCTCCTTCCATATTATGCAGGTTATGTAAATTATGCACATTATGCATGATGTAAATGTTTGAAAATATGCAACTTATACATAAAATAAAATAAATGGTTAACGGAACATAAGGGAACGATTTAATTCAAAGTGAGAAATTAATTTTGGGATCTTTCTAGACCTAAGTTTAAAAATAAATAAATTACTTCTTACTAAAGTAGTCCTAACATGTACGGATACTGACACGGAGACAGATACTGACACGGATACAGATACTGACACGGATACAGATACTGTGATGCTGACACGGATATAGATACGGAGACGGATACGGACACTGATATTGACACGGATACAGATACTGACACGGATACGGATACTGATGCTGACACGGATATGGATACTGAGACGGATACGGACACTGATACTGACACGGATACGGATACTGATGCTGACACGGATATGGATACTGAGACGGATACGGACACTGATACTGACACGGATATAGATACTGACACGGATATGGACACTGATATTGACACGGATACAGATACTGACACGGATACAGATACTGATGCTGACACGGATATAGATACTGAAACAGATACGGACACTGATATTGACACGGATACAGATACTGACACAGATACGGACACTGATATTGACACGGATACAGATACTTACACGGATGCGGATACTCATGCTGACTCGGATATAGATACTGACACGGATACGGACACTGATAATGACACGGATACAGATGCTGACACGGATACAGATACTGATACTGACACGTTTATAGATACTGACACGGATACGGACACTGATATTGACACGGATACAGATACTGACACGGATACGGATACTGATGCTGACACGGATATGGATACTGAGACGGATACGGACACTGATACTGACACGGATATAGATACTGACATGGATATGAATACTGATATTGACACGGATACAGATACTGACACGGATACAGATACTGATGCTGACACGGATATAGATACTGACACGGATACGGACACTGATATTGACTCGGATACAGATACTGACACAGATACAGACACTGATATTGACACGGATACAGATACTTACACGTATGCGGATACTCATGATGACACGGATATAGATACTGACACAGATACGGACACTGATGCTGACACGGATACAGATGCTGTCACGGATATGGATACTGATGCTGACACGTATATGGATACTGAGACGGATACGGACACAGATACTGACACGGATATAGATACTGACACGGATATGGACACTGATATTGACACGGATACAGATACTGACACGGATACAGATACTGATGCTGACACGGATATAGATACTGACACGGATACGGACACTGATATTGACACGGATACAGATACTGACACAGATACGGACACTGATATTGACACGGATACAGATACTTACACGGATGCGGATACTCATGCTGACACGGATATAGATACTGACACGGATACGGACACGGATAATGACACGGATACAGATGCTGACACGGATACAGATACTGCACGGATACGGACAATAATAGTGACGCGGATACAGATACTGACACGAATATGGACACTGATACTGACACAGATACAGATAGTCACATGGATACGGACACTGATATTGACACGGATCCAGATACTGACACGGATACGGACACTGACGCTGACACGGATACAGATGCTGTCACGGATACAGATAATGACACGGGTACAGACACTGATACTGACACGGATACAGATACTGACGCGGATACGGATACTGATGCTGACATGGATATAGAGACTGACACGGATACGGACACTGATATTGACACGGATACAGACACTGACGCGGATGCGGATACTGATGCTGACACGGTTATAGACACTGACACGGATACGGACACTGATAATGACACGGATACAGATGCTGACACGGGTACAGATACTGACACGGATACTGACACTGATACTGACACGGATACAGATACTGACACAGATACGGACACTGATACTGACACGGATACAGATACTGACACGTATACGGACACCGATACTGACACGGATACAGATACTGACACGGATACGGATACTGATGCTGACACGGATATTGATACGTTGATTTTGTTTCCACTTATACAATCGCAGTTCGGATAACGGACGGATAAAGTCAAAGTTTCCCAGTATTTAACTGTCCGGAATAACAGCTAAACGAATATCAATTGATTTGATTTCATATTACGTGTATATTTTAGTTATTTAACGTGGCATATTAAATTTAATATAAAATTATTATCTAATAAATAATTACCTTATAGGAAGATTTTAGTATTGAATAAAAGACTTCCCTGCTCTCCGCCCTAAATTAAATATGAGTCTGGTGTCCGATGAAAAAAAGTAGCACAGAAGGTTGACCTTTTTGTAATATAATAATCACATAATAAATATACTTTTGATTGTCAGTCTTTTGTTGCATGGCTGGGGATTTTCTACTTCCGCCATACAAGCGGGACTTATGTTGTTGGAAGCGCATGTTTGTCTGCAAGTTTACATTACTCAAAAAGTTATGGATTTTGAGAAAATTTTCAGTATGGCTCGGCAATAATAAACAAGGATCAATTGATCCGCCAGCATTTCTGACAATGCCTTATTGGGATAATCAACCTCCTTGGCGGAGGTCTGCGCTCTCTGAGTGCAAATTTTTAGTTACTAAACAACAAATCACCAGAGAATAACCATTTATTCGCCATAGGCCAAATGCTGTACCGCACAAGCTAAATTCAGAGTTCGGCGCCGCATCCGTGTGTGAACAAGCGGAAACTTCTAATATTTAATTTTCGTGTCCGTATCAGTGTTAGGTCCGCATAAATGGAAACACAGCTTACTGCTTTAAAAGAGAAAAATCCGTAATAAAGCACGAAAAAAAAAAATAAATGTGATTTTTCTCGAAAAGCAAGCCTATAAATAATCAAATAATGGATAATTTCCCAATAAAGTTTGCGTGCTATCAAACAATATATCCACTGATACCAGTAAACAGGTAGACGCAATATATCATATTAAATGTACTTTTACAAAAACTGACTGCTGATGATTTATGCTTACAAGTAAACTAGGCTTTTATTAAAGGTAAAATCGCGGAAATATGTTTACACAGGCAAAGAAAATAAGTCGTGTAAACATCATGTGCGCTGAGACGATACATCACGCTAGTGTCTTATATATGATTAAATGCGCAAAACCTATATGGCCGTATGCAGTAACGTGGTTTAAGGGTTAAACTCAGTTTAATGAACGGTTTAAGGTTAAACGGTATGCAGAATAGAAGTTTTGTGTTAAACTTAGTTTAAAGCAAAGTTTAACTCCCGTAAAATTAAACCTGGGTAGGGGCTAGTCTAAATCATGGTTTAAGCTTAAAAGCACATACATATTTGCACAATTTACAATGATTATGGCGTCAATAATTAGCTCCACCAAGGAGGATATGTTTTTGCCGGCGCTGGTTTGTTTGTTTGCTTGTTTGTTAGCAACATTACTAATAAGTTATTACCGGATTTTGATAGAAGTAACAATCGATTAAATTTTAGGGCTGATCCGAATCACCATCTGAATAAGCTTCTTTCTTTGAATCAATGTTTCATCAATTAAAAATGTATTAAAAAATAAATGATACGAGTGTCAATATAATGATAAAAGTATACGGGTTTCAAGTAAAGTGTTCTATAAAACGCTGTCGAACAACCATGCCCTGAGGATTGTCTGCGGCCTGCGCAGCATCCTCGTCATTATTGTCAATCAACACAGGCTGGTCATCAGGCAGGGTCTCTCTACGTAAAATCCCTACATTATTCAAAACACTCACAGCAATGATTACAGCAAAATTTGTCTAGACAAGTGTAGACAAGCAAAATTTCTTTTAATGACTCCAAATTCTCTCTCGATTGTGTGTCTTGTCTGTGAATGCGCATCATTGTAACGTCTTTGGGCGTTATTTTTTTTTTTTTGCACTGAAACGGGTGTCATTAAAAAGGACAACAGAGGATACCCTGCATCTCCTTGTAACTTACCTTGCAGTTCATTTTCACCAAATTTATGACATAGCGACGACTCTCTAAATACTAGTATACGAGAGTCTGCACTCCCTGGCCACCTGGCTACAACACTTGTAAAGGCCAAACTAGCAGTGCATGTTACTGACAGTTAGGGGAATGGTATTCCTTCCAATTTATGAAACATGTTGAATCTTCTCCATCCTGGATTGGCCACACGAATGTGTGAGCAATCATTGGCGCCCAGAACACCTGGAAAACCAGCTGTCACATGAAGTCTGCCATTACCCGGTTCTCATTCTGCCAATCTGGAAATTTTATGAACTTTTTCTCTTTCGTGGCAAGTGTAAAGGAAACGCGTTTAATGACACGGCAGACTATAGTCTGGAGGACCTTAATTATATCCCCAACTGTTAAGGTAGCATCACTGTTTGAAATCCCTATATTTAAATTCATTTAAAAAATGCTTTAATTTCATATTATATCCCATTAAGTATACATGATTTTAAACCTGGTACTGTGATCTGTCTAAAAAAGTATACATATTATTTAACTTGTCATTCATTTTCACAGGATTTGGTAAGATTAACAAAAAAACTTAAAAGGTGCACTATTTTAGGCCCACAGTAACAATAGATACTTTTTATGAAATAATAATAAACTATATATGACAATTTCTAAAAAGTTTTTTTTTTCCTCTAACATGAATCTATATACCCAAAAACTGAAATAAAAAATTCTCATTTAATAAATTGTTGAACAAAAACCTAAAATTTCCTTTCTACACGTCATAATCCGATTTAATGAGGCATCCAAGAATCATCAATGCAATTCCCTGATGTGAAAACTGACAACGCTGCTTCTAGATCACAGAGTGATCAGATTTTATGTCTACTCAGACTCTGTATCTAGAAACAGTATTTTTGGTTATGCAAATCTCGAAAAATATATTTATATATTTTAAAATATATAGAAGTTTATTTTTTTCTAACCCAGAGTATTGATATCAAGATATTTCTACAATGTGCCAACAAACTGTGTACACTATATGATATACTTTTTAAACAAGTCTATGTTAATATTTCCAACAAGAGCATTTATGGCAGGATGTACTTCTACACTGTATCAACAAATCATAAATCAATTATGTAAATATTAGATTTTTTTCAACAAAAGTATTAATTAACTGATACCAGGCTATATTTAGAAGATTTATACAATTTTCAGCGGCTCTGGAATTGGAATGTACACATATCGTGATATGGATCATAGAAAGTATGTAAGAACGTATTCATTTTTACTATTGATTATTCACATAAAACGCATTCCGTGGTCTGTCCATGGAATATATGCATTCTATGGCCGGGTCCATAGTATGTACATTCAATAGTTATATAAATTTTGTAAGACAAATAAACCTATTCAGTGGTGCTAGATACTTTCACCAGTACAAAAAGTTATTGAGGTAAAACCAAGCATGGTTATTAATTAATTTAAAATGTAGTATGACAGGAGTGCATCCTTCATGAAAATAAATAATTGATGTACAACACGTTTGCATGGTAAATTAATTAAATTAATTTTTTTTAATGTTCCCTTTCTGTAAAAGCAATGCAATACTTTGGTAAACTGAAAATGATTCTGTTAATTGGCATTCATCAGAAATCAGTAAAACTTTATGTGATTTTATCTTTAATTTTCAAATTTTCAACTCAGGATTTATTTACTGAATAAACAAATGGTATACGGTCTGATATCTCTTTGGTTTTCGAGATTTGTATAAAAATGTAATAAATAAAAATTCACCGATAGTATGATTTCAGTATTTTAACCTTCAATATTTTTGTGTACGGCATTAATGAATCGTAATCATTATTTACACATAGTATTTGAAAAATTTATGCTTGTATTAGACCCCCAAAAATAAAAGGTATGGTTCTCAGACACCGCCCGCATTAATTTTAACGTAAAACAATTCATTTTGATTTTTCATCTTTCAAGAAGATAAAATAATACAATTTTGATAAGATTTCCTTTGTGATGTAGTGCTTTTACCTGTTTAGCAAAAAAAAAAATCTGTTATTTTCATGCATTTCCCTGATCATATGAATTTGTATCGAAACATATAAGAAAAAGGTAAAGAATAAAATATCGCCCGCCCACACTTATTTCTGAAGAAAAAGTGCATGAGAACCATACCTTTGTTTTGCCTTAGGCATATGATATATAAATTTGAAGAAATTAAATTGTATAATTTAATCAAATATATTGATTTAAATTAATGAAATAGAATATATAAATAAATGTATAAAAATACTTGTCAAAGTTTAACAGAAATCTGTTTGGTCAATTGACGGGCCTTGTCCTGGAAGGCATTTGTTCTACACCGAAGTAAGTGGTATACCTGTGTTATGTAGCCATATAGCTGCACCCCTATCCTGAGTGATTACTCTTCAAAACATGGAGACAAATCAGCTACCACATAACTCACTTTGACTGATGTGCTTCGTGTGTTTTACATGGGTTGTGGTACCAAAACTAAAATCAGATAATGAGGAAAGAGTGTATAAATCCCCCCCCCCCCGAAAATACAATGTTAATATGTAATACATATACAAGGACAGGTTTTCTATATATAATGTAACTCACTCGCTGCGCGTTTGTTCAATATGTATTCCACTGCCACTGGCAGTGCCACACGTCATGTGTGAAAGAAAATCGGTGAACGCATGCGCGTAACCAAGGACACCCTAATTAAACCCGTGACCTCGCTCATCAATATGCATAACATTGCAAAAATCGGTGGTTTATCTAAAACACGGTTTAACAAAATTAAACCACAGTTCTGCATACGGTCCATAATTTGCCTTAAAACTCAGACTGGTTAAACCAGGTTTAACGCTCAACTCGGTTTAAATTAATCTTCGATATACTGCATACGGCCCATAGAGTTTGAACATCTGTTACAACAAACCTTTAACAGGGAGGCAAATGACAAATGCGATCATTAGTTGCAGAAGACAAGAGAGCCTGCCAGGTTTTGTAATTGATTAATGTTAATTATAAAATCAGAGCAAAAATGAGCTAAGGGACTCATTAGGGAGATAAAGCGTCGTTGACATAGCAACGTTTAAGGGGTATCTTTTAATCTTCACGGCTGCCGTAGTTATAAAAGCGCTCAGACCATTTCGATTATTGTTATGACAGGGTTACTCAACGCGTTCTTGGTAAACAGTCCAGTTGAATAAAATGTAAACATAATGGTCGAGGATTAAACTTTAACTAATCTCTATAAATACACTTTTAATTAAATTAATTAATTTCTAAAAGGTCACATATTTACAGATTTCTGGCTAACTATTAGTAAAAATTTAAGAGCCTTACGTAATTCCTATTAAGAACACTTCTTAAAACGTCTCTGTCAAGGATTTAAGGTGTTGTTTATCAATAGGATGTTAGTGAACAGGATACAACTGTCAATATTGACAAGAAAGTGTTACCTCAGGTGGTTGGTTGCATATGCAATGAAACTGAAAATGTCACTAGTTGCAAAACGCACCTTTGCAGAACTCTGGGTCGTCTTACATGCTGCCAGATGTACTTGCTGAATGTGATTCGGAAGCCCGCAAGGTCCTATAAATGATTGATATTAATTATAGAAATCAAAACAAAAAGTTTTTTTACAGTAAACTATATATATTCCCTTTCCTGGCCACTACGATAAAGAAATTAGAATATAAATGGATATTTAACGATGAACTCTCTTCCAGTATCCCTGTCCACCTGTTGTTCTGCGACCAGGGCAAACTGGACAAACAAAACTCTTTATTAGGTCAGACAGGTACCACCTTCGTCCTTTGTTATAGTAGTATATTTATTATTTCATTTTTACCAATATCTGTGTCTTACATTGAAGTCAGTGTAATTTGGCGTACTGTGTGACGTAACAAGGAAGCGCGTGCGTGTGGACAAAACGTCGGTCGGCAAATCCTCACTGGTATTAGTGGTAGTAATCAGTTGTAAAATCATAATTCATGATTGATAGATAAAAAAACGACCGATGATCGATTATTTATCGATTATTTTACGCAACATCTATATTAACGTGACATTGTGCTGTGCAAAATTGTAACTAAAGTATCGACCGAGTAAATTCAGTCAAACTTGTATATCACGCTGAAAGGTCAAGGCTGTTGAAGCCTTGTCTCACAAGTTTAAATTTTAATGCTGTTCTCTGCTCTATGTCTCGTCTGTCTTATATAACTGACAGAATAAAATATTTTACATGTATTATATAAGTTCTATGGATGTGTACACATAACTCGTTTGTGATCGATTAAGCAAAAACGCAATCAATTTAATCGATTATGAATAAAAGCGATCAATCATCGATACTATCGATTAATTCGCACAATACTAATAGTTATTGGTGCTTGTTTAAGACAACATCTGTTATACGGTCACTAGTGGTGTCTTCCATGATATAAGTAGACAAACTGGTCAAGGTGATATATATATATATATATATATATATATATATATATATATATATATATATATAAATCAATATAGGTTCATTACCTTGCGTCAACAGAGGGCTCGATCCGTAAAACAGAGAGCATAGATAATGTAATATATATCAAACAGTCCGAGAGTTCAGCTCATGTTCGATTTATGACACACTACGGTCCGTTTCGCCCAGAAGGCTCTTCAGGTGTGATTATGAGTACGGTGTGTTTACAACGCGTACTGTGTGCTATTGGCAACACCATCAGTGCACATAATAAAACAATCGTAAGCAAAGAGAAAAAAGAAAAGAGCAAATGCAATTGCCGAAAACCTGATGATTGCCCCCTGCAGGGTCGATGTCTGACAAAAAACATCGTATACGAAGCCACCGTTATCACACAACAAGGCACTAAAGCATACATAGGTGCTTGCGATACGTTCCTTCAAGCTGCAACATAAATGTAAAGAAACAGAGCTGAGTAAATACATTTGGCAGTTACACGAAAAAAAACATTAAGTTCGAACTTAAGTTGAACATCCTAAAACAGGCCAACTCCTACTCAAATATCACAAAACGCTGTCAGTTACGCCTGTGGGAAAAACTATTCATTATAACCAATCGAAAATGTTCAATACTAAACACAAGATCAGAATTGATAAGCAAATGCAGGCACCAAAACAAATTCCTCCTCGTTAACAATTAGGCAACTCATATCCGATACGCTCCAGCGCACCCCAATCCACTTGTGCACGCAGTACGCGTTGTAAACACACCGAACTCATAATCACACCTGAAGAGCCTTCTGGGCGAAACGGACCGTAGTGTGTCATAAATCGAACATGAGCTGAACTCTCGGACTGTTTGATATGTATTACATTATATATATATATATATATATATATATATATATACACTAATGAAGATATAGAAATAATAATGAAATGCTATATCACTATAAACATTTGCACTGGTTTTAGCATATAAAAGAAAATGACTTTCGGGATATCAACATGAAAAGATCAGTATTTGCTGTTTAGATATTTGTTCTAGATTCAGGTCGAATATCATCAACAGTTGGAAGTTTTATGGTATCCAGCATTCTCGGTGGAAATGCGGAAGGCGCCGCGACTGAGGAAGGAACTCTCCGGAGATGGCTAGGAATGTCACGTGACAAGTGATCTGTTCTCGTATACAACTAAAACCGCTAACCCATATTTTTTTTTCTAGTTTAACTGCTGCATAAAATGACACCAAAACGTGAAAAATATGAAAACCTTTTCACACTTTGGGTATCTTGTTTCTTATCGTGATATGGATTGACGTTGTAATATTTATTATTTTTTCTCAGAGCCAAGCAGTTTATATGAGCTAGCGAAGGTCTAACGAAACCACTAAGTTAATTGTTTTAACTTTTATGAACAATACGAAAGCCCAGAAAACCACAAAAACGTAGGCGTTTAAATTTTTTTTCAAGACACTTATCTCGTTTTTCTTTTTTTACGAAAAAAAATATATTGTTAGCTAGGAAATTACATATATCCCTGATAAATTAGAATAAAATTGTCAAATAACTGTCATAAAACTGGAAAGATATAAAATAGGCTGTACCTAATTCTTTCTTCCTTTCACCAATGACCTAGAACTAAGACTCTCTCAAATTCTCTACATCTTTAGCTGTATTCGTTACCCTACACTGCTGTCACAGAAACATATTTATCAAAGTGCCCAATGTATAAATCAACCTGTTGAGACACTGTTAAAGAATACCATATCAATTATGCCACTGTGTATGAAATAGAAAGTATATTTAGCGTTCCATGTAATCCCTCAATGCATTGAAACAGAATGTTGTGAAACCTTTCCACTAGGACCACGAACGGGACTGGCTAGAAGATGATTGTATCTTTGGACTGTTTAGACAAGTCAGTTATAACCAGTGTGAATACTTTTGGTTCACCCAAGGGCGGTCTTAATAGACAGGTGGTCATATTAGACCGGTGGTCTTTTAGACAGGTTATTCTGTATTTGTTTTTTTTTAAAGATCACTACCAATTCTAGTAACAACTACTTTCCTACTACCAGTGCCATTGCTCTGACTATGAGGATACTATTAACTTCAAAGTGGCTTCCCTAGATAACACATAGACAAGAATATCAAGTCAAAGTGTATTCTTGCCTGAAATAATAAATAAAGAGATTGAACTTCGGCATGGGAGCATGGGACTGGACACCAGAAAATTTATTATTGGAATTCCGACAGGTCTGCCTTTAAATAGAGATGGAGCCCTTATAGGTACCAATCACCGCTCTGTAAATGAGACAGATCAAGCATGTTCTTGTTGAAATATCGCGCTTAAAAGAAAATCCCCAACTTTGCTCTGCCAGCCATATTGGAATTCTGAAAGGTCTATTATTCGAAAGGTCTAGAGCCCAATCATCCCTATGAATTTGGAAAAGCTGCAGTATCTTGTTATTGTGTTATTGCGCGCGAAAGAAAGTGTCACGTACGGAAGTACGGATGGACGGATAGACGGAAGGACGGATGGACGGAAGGACGGACTGACACGGTGGTCACTATAGGGCATCGCTTGTCAAGCGAGGCCCTAAGTAATAGACAGTATTGTAAAAATATGAACTTTTGATTCATCTTGTTGAATTAAGGGAAGGGGGGGGGGAGGCTCTCTGTGGTGGTTAATGTAGGCCGCCTGTCTGACTCTGGGTCCAAGAAGTTATATAACAAGCCCTGGGTACATGGCCACAAAACCTGGACAGCAACCCTGCATTATGTAAACAGTTATTTATATGACATGTTCTTCTGAAACTTGGATAAAAGCTGCATTCTTCAAGCAGCTGCTTTTGAATTCCAGACTATAGCAGCTCATTCTTTTATGGCTGGGCCTTCCTGGCGAATCACCGCAATTATTTTTACAATTGCCTTCAAATTACAAATTAAAAAAGCTTAAAACTAATCTGTCCATCGTGTAAAAATTAAATCAAAAGTGCTCACGGGAAAAAGTACCATTGTTAAACATTGGGCAAAACTTTAGGTAATGATTTTACATTTATATGATAATAACTTTAAAAAATTGCAAAAATTTGATCTAATTTCTGGCACACTTTTAAATCTTAAATACAGTTCTATGCTTGAATTAAGATTCTCTAGCTTCAACAGTTATCATATTGTTGATTTCTGTCCTGGTTTTTGACAAGGTATATTATGTTGATGTCAGTAACTTCTACGAATTATACAGTATTGACCTAATTTCTTATATGTACTTTGGAAATATATGTAGGATTAGCCCGAACAAACGACGGACAAAGGACCATCGCTATAGCTTAGATGACTTACAGTCAGATGAGGTAAAAATTAATACTTTTTTGAGTTCTCGTGTTTTATTCCGACTCAGTAAACTTGAATTATTCTCACTGTCAAATAGATTTAGAACTGGACATTTTTAATCAGTGCGGGAATAGATATGAAGAAAACCACTTTTAAATATTTCTCTATATATACATGTGTGTGTTTGTCAAGTGCTAACAGTCAGACTGAATATTTCAAAACATATAATTTTTTTCTCACTGTACTTTCACAGCTTCCTAAATTTTCCTAAATCTTAATAAAATGAATAGCCAAATGTTCTTTATTTATTTAATTTTGTTTACTTTTTTTTTCGAGTAACGGTTTAAGCATCCTATCATCTACCTGTGCTTTGAGAAGGAACTTTCCCCACACAATGTACATTGAATATAAATAGTGTATTCTCCTTAATGGTATCTTCCAATATTTCGTTCTGCAACCGTTTGCTAACTCTTTTACACAAATGGAAAAAGTGGGCACCGGACACGATCAGTGGTACAAAACATATACAATGCGCACGCAACCTGGTGGCCGTACCACACAATTTCAAATACCAAATTTGACCAAGTACTACCGGTATTTTTCTTCCGTGTTTTTTCTTTCAAGTTTCTTCTCTTTGTTCTGGACTGGTCGCGGGTGACTGAAGTCGGACATCTGGTCTCCATTCGTATTATGGTAAACAAACAAACGTTGGCGGTGTTTGCTCATACAGAGAACCATAACTGTGTATATAATCGATTAATTGGAGATATTTAGCCCGGACATGAGATAATATTATTTCAAACGAGTATAAACCTTAAACCAGGCTCAATGATGTTCCGCGGCCTGCAAATATTCCAGGTGTAACCCAAAGCCAGTCAACACTGGTTTACACATACGACCAGACTAATTTGTCCCCGTAATAGATCGGTAAAGCCGATCACATCACTTGTCGATTGCAAAACCGTACTGGTACTTAGACTTGTGCAAAAACAATACCAGAATGGCAACCTGCCCATTCAAACAGTGAATGACACATATTTATGTAAAATATTGTATAATTTTAAGCCACATAAAACTAAATAGTTTTTTTTTTGTGACAGACACTACTTGCTGAGGTGTTTCGTGGAAAAATCAGCTATGATGCATGTTGCCTGTCAAACTTTATATTTTCTTAATCAAACACATTTATATACACATACACCCTCACACACACACACACAGTTGTATAAAGTCATCATTTGTTGCAAAAACTTATGACAGAGTGCTCGATGGGTGACCAGAGCATTTGTATAGAAAGAACTAAACTAGGTTTTCTTCAGGCCTACAGAAAAACTAGTTTAGTTCCTTCTATACAACACCCCCCCCCTTATATATATATATATATATATATATATATATATATATATATATATATATATATTATATATATATATTTGCACTACGCTCCTCACACAGCGTTAAAACATTGCAGTCGGTCCGGATCTCCTTTGTTTTAACCGCTGCTTTATATCACAAGATTCTCTGGGTTCCACCACCTGGGCTGGCACGGAACAAAGAATTGTAATCACATCATTGCGAACATGGTATCTCATCGTGCATCCAGCTTCAAATTTAAACATGCGACACCCGCTCTAAGTGGCCTGATTCATGGCCCTGTATCAGTACTGATGTAATTAGACCATCGAGAGCGTGTCTCATGTTTGAAAGAAGATCTGGACGACTGCAGTCCCATAACACAGAATCAGACCCCCCCATTATTCGTTTTCATGAAAAATAAACTCCTAGTAGAAGGGTTGACTACCCTGTATAAACCGCTGTTTGACGAGCGTAGTTATCAATATGTCTGTGTTTTATTGTATTTACTACTTAAATCTTCTCTCAGCTGTCTCTATATGTAAGCTGACATATAAGACTGTCTACTTTTATTCTGCGTTGTGCTTTCCTGCTTACACTTAAATGGAGTAAATACATATATATTCTTGGCAGTGAACAAGCACAACCTCCCTGGTTCCACGGGCGGTCACGACTTACTAATGCTTGGTTTTTTAAAAGGTGTTCTGATGAAATGAAGTGTTACTTTAAAAGCAAGATCAATAGACTGTACATTTAAAAAAAATTGGGTGTTAGCACTTTCTTTTAGAACTAAATATGGCCAATAAATCTGCGCATGTTAGTTTATTATTGTAGTTTACATGTAATTGGTGTCAGGGGGAAAAATAGACGGCCAAAATCGCAATTACTTACCCTGCGAACACCCATCCACGTGAAAACAATGCCTGGTACCAACAATTATATCTGTCTCCGAAAATTATGTCTGTTGCAAAAAATGGTATCTGTCGCCAAACATGATGTCTGTCACCGTCACCTACTGGCTCGACGACACTGTCTCACTAGCGACCCTTACCATGTCATAAAAAAACACTTAAAATCTTCTCTAACCAGTCATGTTTCTGCAGTGCCGGATCTAGAGGCATTCTTAGTATTGAATGATAAGAAATAATATGGCTATTTTTGGAAGAATGCAAGCCCAGCGCTAACAGTAGTGGCTCTACCAGAGTCTGAGAGATAATGATGAAGGCATCAATAAGCCCTGGCTGGTAAAATCCATACTTATATTAAGACAATTTACATGTAAATAATCATGAATCTTCTGAGAATTTAAAGAAGTACAAATTAGCTTTGTTCGCAATGCGTTCGCTGTAAATAGTAGTGTTAAGCCAACACAGTCTAACGGATACGATTTATAATAACCAAACAGTACTTACCTGGCTAGCAGATGTTCCTACAGCTTCCTCTGGCACTTCTGTAGCAGTTTATGTATCAGCCACTCCAAGGCTGCTCGGCTGCTGTCAAAATTTACTATTGAAGGGCTATCACATGACAATTTTTCCGTGGAGACGATATCTCACCCAGACCTTGGGTCCCATACACAACCCCAGTATGGACATCCTTCTTCTCGCGAGATCTCATTTATCACTTTCTCGACACGATGAAATTAGGTTCCCCGGAGACACGTGCTCTCGTGGAGCGTTTTCTAAAGGGCCATATCTTCGTCATCAATATTCCTAGAAAGGTTCATTTCCCCAGCTTCACAAAACTACTTTGGGATTAACATTTTTTTTACCGCTGCTTGTTCTCAAGTTGTTACACTGTTTAGAAGCGATTTGGTTCAACAGAGATCTCCACACACTCAGACAGTGGCGGGGTGTGGTAGAAAGTATTTTTTTGCAATAAAAGTTCATCAGGAATTAATAAATGAAGAAAATCTCATTTATTTACACTGTCCCTTTTATCATATTTTTGACCTGTTAAATACTAAGCCTCCTACTTCCAGTCCCCTTTTCAATCTTTCAATGAATTGCATACACTGGGTTTAAAATAGGACAAGAAACTGCCCCGGCCCTTGAAATACATCTTGTTAACAAGTGCGGTGTTACCTTATTTTTAGTGTATCACTTAATATGCACCAATACCAGAGTAACATTAGTGTATCATACACTGATATTTATTTCCACGCATGAAATTCCGACATTTTTTATATATACGTTAATATATTCTAATCACAAAATTATTCATTGAATGTATGCTTGAGGCATGGTTAAACCAAACCTCGAACAAGAAATAGACGGTGACTAAGGGCACCAAATCATTTGAAATGATATGTTTGATCTCATGCTCTTGGTTTGTTCTGGCTTAAAACAACAGTTCCAAGGAAAGCTATCTTGGCACACGGCTTACAGTCTCAAAACCACCTGCTTTATAGGCTGTTATAGTTCTATGTGGGTAAACTTTGTACATGTGTTTAGAATAACTACGTTCAGCATATGGTTTTATGTAAAGCGCGATGCATAAAACCATTTGTGTATTGCCAAAACCCTAGCTTTTGAAGAAACTAGTGGTCCCATATAATATTAACGGTATGATATTAATAATATACTAGCTGCACCCTTTTAAAATCCACGGTTCTCTAAGATAAACAATTTTGCATTGAGCTGGTAGGGAATAAGGTCCCATATTTTAATCCTGAGTTTTCGCGAGTTGTTTTTATAGCGATCAACCTTTTCCTGTCGTCCGACCGGTTGTCCGGCACAAATCGTAACCTTAAGACCGAGAAACTCCAGCGAGGTCCTGAGCATATCTCCTTGGAAACCTGAAATGAAGTCATGCATTCTGCGACCTACGGACCGATGACATGATTTTGAGAATCAAAACATTCATAAATTAGTCCCATTAGGCCTTGGATTTTCTAATGTATTATCTAGAGAGTTCCTGGGACAGATCTCCTTTGAAATTTAAAATTAGGTCATATAGTGATCTATAATCTGGAAGCTGCTAGCTACATCGAAGCATGATTTTGAGCAGTCAGACAGTGCACATATTGTAGACATTAGGCCTGGACTCTTATAACATAACCCCCAGGGAGAACCTTAGAAAAACTTCTTGGAAACCTGAAATAAGATCATGGTGGCCTGTACTCTGCGAGCTACGGAACAGAAACGTGATATTATGAGCATCGAGTCAGGTTACAAATTGTATTTTCCATTTGTTACGGGGTGACATAAAAGCGGACTGAACTGTCCGAAGCGGTTGGTACGCCGCACTTGTGCGCCACCAACACACTGTAAAAGCTGAGGACATGTTTCGCGTTTTAATGAGAAACACCAGCCTGTCCCACTTTTCGAAACATGTCTTTCGTGATTTGCCGTTTCACACTGATTTAGCCGTTTCAAATATGTGTAAAACATGGTTCGGATTTAAAACATGTTTTAAAAAGATGACTTCCATATAAAACATGTTTCACCAAAACATGTCTCAAAGAGAAACAGGTTCAGACACCAAAAGATTGAGACATGTTTCTTGTAACATGTTTTAAAAGTCAAACATGTCATCTTTAAACGTGTCTTGAGACGCGTTTCAGACATCTCAGTTTTAAAACACCAGGGACTTGAAACATGTCATTGTCTCGTTTTTCGAAACACCAAAAAGACGTTTTAAAAGGTGACGTGTCTTAAGACGTGTTTCAGACGTCTCGGTTTTAAAACACCTGTGGCTTGAAACATGCAGTTGTCTCACACTCGAGAAAACGCTTTAAAAGCTAAAACTCATGATAAAATTATTGTTTATTCATGCAAGTTAACGCTGCGTGATAATGTGTTTGCAGCATCTATAAATATACATGTACCATCATACGTTATTATGTAAATCATCATAAAAACAAAAGTAGAAGCCATTATATTCATTGTGTGGCTTGTCTATGCCTAACAGAAGTACATGCATGGATACATAAACTCAATGAACAAACTAACAGAATTCCCTCCAGAATAACATTTCTGATTTTCTCAAAACTAAATTATAATATTGGTAAGTTATTGAGCCAACAATAAAGCAAATATAGTGATTACTGATGCATCATAAGAATTAAACATTTTACCTCAAAGTATTACATGGAAATAATAATTTTTTAAAGTGTGATATGGATGTAAATTAAACATATGTTTTAGTTGCTTCTTGCAAGGATGAAAATCTTAATAAATAGTCACATAACAAAGGAAAATCATCCCTTTTTACTGAATGTCCATAACAGTTACAAAAATGGTAAAACGTTTATCTACCTTTGACTAACTCTATTAATGAAAACATATAAAAGAAAAGATATACAGATAACTTTAAGATAAAGTTTATCAATTTATCTATTGTAAAGACCGTCCTATGAAAGAAATCTTGAAACTGAACTACTCTGATTTTATGAAGTTGAAATTAGCATAAAATAACATACCCTTTGCATTAAAAAACTTGCTTCATGACTACAAACAAACTTATCAAACCAGAATGTAATGCCTGATATACACCATACATTCATCTTAAAGACTCCATGAATCTTTTTAAAGACATGCCTTAATTGTGGTTAGTTAAATCACTATAACAGTATAAAGACTAAAATATCAACTTGTTTTTATACTATAATTAATCCAAACTGTGCCCACAGTTTCTATAACACTACACATCAGGACAAAGTTATTCCATATCAATCACTTCTGTGTAACCTCAAAGTACTTTTTACATCTGAATGCATCTGAACTGTTGGCTATACATTCACTTTAACACAGTACTTTCAGGATGCAAAAGATAAAACACTAGTCAGCATATAACAAGGGATGTATTTTAACTGATGTATAAACTTATGTAAACAGCATCCACATGCTTTCAAGGTGCAAATGAAAAAAACATCAGCAAAGAACACTGAATTTATTTCAAGTCTCTTTTTATTTGACCTGTCGACTGTATATAAAAAAGTAGTACTTCAAGGGAGAAAATGAATCAAGGGACCTATGAGTCAAGGCGCTCAGCTGAAGTTTGAAATTTTAGCAAATGCAAAACATGATGATTTCTATTGTAATGTTTTTCATATATATAAGCATAAGAATAGCTAAGAGAAAATGGCCCTCCTACTTGGTCATAGTAAAGTTCTAAATATATGATTGCAAAACTAATACTCTGGCAAGACTGTCATGAAGGAAAACAGTAAAAGTTTTGGGATACTTTGATGCATAAGAAAACAATTTACAGATGGACAGGCGATTGGACAAAATGGACTGATAAAAATTATTTCAGTTTCACTGGAATTCAGTTTATATTATACCCTATTTTTTCAGCATATTCACTATTTCCATTCATAGTTTTTATCAGATTATTTTTTTTAATTGACAAGTTTCTAAATTTGTAATAAAAAGGATCTAAAAATATAAGTTAAAATATCCGAATTGTAAGTTGCATTATTATTTATCCAGAGTTAAGCTCACATCAGGTCATATTATGCACACTTATATTTTATTAATTTTAAATCACATATGTTCAAACTGAATTTAAAGAAAATATGCAATAACATGGCACCTTCAAGATTATTCCTTGAATCACAATTTACAAGTTTTGTACATAGGAGTTTTCAGTACAAGTTTAATTTTATTCATTGAAATAAAAGGTTCAGTAAAGTTGATTAAATAAAAACATCTTTTTTAAATGAAGTATACACACTGTTGGTTGAATGAGGGACAAACAATATCATGCTAATTACTGTCTTAGCTATAATTTAATTATTACTGGAATTAATATCCAATTTCACACCAAGTGAAGTTTTTCTCTTCTAAAGTAAGGAATTTCTTATCTGATGAACATCCACACTTTTATAGCAATTCACCACTTTGTGAACACAATTAAATGTACACTTTAATCATTGTAACCAGGGTGGTACAATACAAAATCTAAAATGTAGTATAGCATAGAATACAGATGAAAACAATACAGAAAATTATAACATTCATCTAGCTAATGCACCATCAGGTGGGGGGTGGGGGTGGTTCAGGGCAGAGAAGAAGCCTGCAAAGAGGGGAAACTGGCCAAGCTGAGCCAAGGCAAGCTGCCTTGAGTGGATTACATAACACAGGTGAAGGCTTTACTAGGTGGGCTTGATGTAAACAACACTTGACATGGTGTATAAAAGCTACTCTTTTCAATTTATTACTTTGAAATTTCAGATTTTAATAAATTAAATTATGTATATGCTATGAAAATTAAATCAACAGAGCTTACATGGAAAATTTGTGCCATGGCCAAAATTTAAGGTATTGATTTTTTATTTATGCTAATAACTTTAAAAAATTGCAAAATTTAGATCTTCTTTTTGGTAAACAATTGGACCTTGATTAAATAAAGTTATATCTCTAAAAAAAGTATCTAGCTTCAGCAATTCTTATGTTAAGTGAGTAAATATATTTCCTGATTTTTTAAAAAGGGCATTATGTTTTGGCCCATAACTTCAATAAATTAAGTAATACTGAACCAATTTTTGGTTTGAACGCAGTCTTGAAGTGTAACAATAGGTTTTTAATGGAAAACATAGGTATTTCTTTAATATCTCAAAGGAACAAAGTCCTAATGACCCAATTTTTGGCATGGTAGGAGATTTTGGGGACATCTAACCGTATGCAAAATTTTGGATTTGTAGCTCCAATAGTTTCAAAACGTGCCCTGTTAATGGATGGATGGACAAACGACGGACAAAGGACCATGACTATAGCTCAGATTACTTATAGTCAGCTGAGCTAAAAAAGTGTAAAACTTAAATTTTTCTGTTCAAAGGAAGCATTACTGATTTATTAATATAAAAATTGGATACTTTTCAAGAGTCGTTTTTACCAGCAGCTGTTAGTTTTTCATTGATTTACTATAAATCACTATGCTCATACCAAAATAAAACATCGATCTAACTGACTAACTTTACAAAATATGAAAAACAAAAGTTTTAATATGCTTAAATAATGTAAAGTGTTTAACATCAATAAAAAATCCTGAACTACTCCTCATAACTTTCAAATACCAGAAATCATGCCCTGATCAATATAAAATTGCAATTTCAGCACTGCTGCAAACTACTTATAACACAGGTTTTTATCACACTGTAATCTAAGCATCAGGTATTATAGGGTTGAGTCAATGAGTTGTAATGAAGTCATTTGAGCAGAGCCACAAACTGCTTGTAACCTGTAGACTTGTCCTTCATGGGAACTTCTTCTTCAAGGCAGTTTTCTTGAAGCAAATTCAACATTTGCATGTTGGGTAGTGGATATGTGAGGTTAAGGATGTAATACCATCCAAGAAAAAGAAAGCATATCTACGACACACATCCTTCCTTGATCAGATTGATCTGTTTTCCATCTCCCAAAATGACGCTTGATCTGACCTCTCCATTATCAACAATAAAAACTGAACTCGGTTCTTCACTGGTAACTGATGTCAGAGAGTTTTGTGATACTTCCTCCTGAAAAAAAAACAAAAAAAAACTGTGAATGCAACAAGCAACAGTGTCACTTTCTGAGTCACCTAGGCTATACTATTGGCCCTTTCTGTGTCAATCATCTGTTAAAAGGGCATACACCTGATTAATACAATATAAGGCATAGTATAATCAAACTTGGAAATAGAATTCTATATTTTGCTGATCACAAATTTTCAGGAAGTGTTTGCATACATAATATGATGTCTGTAAACCAACATCTCAGGAATTGCTGCATTTATGAGCACCTAATTGTATCAGCCAAAACAGAGTTTTGTGGATACTATGTTTTCAATCAGATCGCTGCCGTTTGACCGATCAGGCTAAATATTTTGCACACATGTAGCCCTTGGATATCTTTATAACATATACTAAAAATGGTGGTGCCACCTGCAACAATTTTGCATAGCGTCCATCTGTTCGTCTGCCTTGGGATAAAGTCACTCATATCTCTGCATTGGTTTGACTTATTCACCTGAAATTTTGCATGTGTATTCATCCTGGACAGCTTTCTTGATTTTATGACAGGTGGCGCCACCTACATTCATATTTACGCTACAGACATCATAGCTCATATCTCGGTAACTGTTTGACCTACTGGGCCAAAATTTGCAAGTGTACAGACCTCACATAGCTCTTTATCATAGTCAAAACTGGTGGCTCCACCTGCAATCATTTTTGCACAGCGTCCATCTGTTCATCTGCCTTGGGATAAAATCACTCATATCTCGGCAGTGATTGACATATCTGCCTAAAATTTTGCATGTTTATACATCTATGATGGCATTTCTCGATTTTTTGGCAGGTGGCACAACCTACAAACACATTTTGGCTGCAGACATCTATGCTGATATCTCAGGACTGGTTTGACATATCTCCCTGAAAATTTGCATATTTATAGATCTTACATAGCTCTTAATCGTACACAAAATTGGTGGCTCCACCTGCCACTAATCTTGCTCAGTGTCTTTCTGTTTGTCTGCTGTGTGATAAAATCACTTACAAGAAGTGGTTTGAGTTATCTGCCTTAAATTTTGCATATGTATAACTTGGACAGCTCTCTGAATTTTGTGGTAGGTGGCGCAACCTACATACACATTTCAGCTGCAGGCTTCCATGCTAATATGCGACACACCTCACTCTATTTCCCCTTGCCACTCAACCCATGCATCATTTCACCCGTCCGACTCTGATTTCGGCAGACACATTTAGTTGCTTGTCAACCACCTGTATTCTAGTTTTAAAGGATATTGATCATTTGAACAACATAGTGCCACCTATGTAAACCTTTCTTTCTGTGAGCTGAGGCTGAAAGGTGCCCTTCTAAGAGTCTGAACAACTGTAACCAATCACTCTGTTCCAAAATTAGGACTCAAGTATCCAAGGTTTAAAAGTATATCTGCTTATCACTGCAAATCTGAGATCAGTCTTTAATTATTTATTACTGTAGTGCTCTATAGCCAGAGCAGGCTTTGTTTTGGCCAATATGATGAGAGACTTGCTAACGAAATAAAAATTACAAGAACAAATTACATATAACATGTATACATACTAAAGATTCATAGAAATATCACCAAGTCCAATATATACATGATTTGCATTGTTGAAAAGCTACCTGTTTAGAACTTCATACTGTGTTCAGAACCATGAGTACTCGACTGAGACTCGGTAAAGCCAACGGAGTACATTAGTACCCACTACTACCTATTTAACCCTCCTGTTATCCGTAATGGTATATTTTACTCCCAGATTTAAACCACTTTGTGGAAGTGCCACTTATGCATGCCTACAGCTGAAATGGTAATTTCAAGTTTACAATTTTATTTCATTGGTATTTATTACAATGTTCTATTTAAAAAGAACATTACACCCCTGAGTCTCTTGATTCTTCAAATGCAGCCTAGTATCATGGATCATGGGCATTGTGTATGATCTAGTGTAACTCCCAATGTGTTTATGCAAAGAAGAATTGATCTCACGAGTCTTTTCTGTTTTCAAGCATAAAATCTATAAATTTTGGATTTGTTCATTCCACACATGCATTTTGCATTTCGATCAGATACAGCAACAAAGATAGGCCTTTGGTTTACTAACGACAAAGTAGAAGCAATGATTGGGCTAGTCAAGGAGGAGTGTTTATATTTTATACTGGCCCAACAGAGCAATGGAAAGTTTTCGATAAATATATGAAAGAAGACAACAATGAACCCAAAGATTTTAAGTTATAATTATAATGTATTAAACAGTAAAGTTAAATGGAATTGCTAGAATTCAAATGACATAATGCAAATACAGATCTCTAATCAACTGAAAAGGCAATGAAAGTCTAGCTCCCCCCCCCCCCCCCATACAATAAAAAACTGAAGCATACACAGATGGACGGACAGAACGACAGACGGACAACTGACACTGGACCATTGCTTTAACTCAGTTGACTTATAGTCAACTGAGTTAAACAGCTAGATATAGGGTAATCAGAATTAGCACAGGTAAATGCAAAAAACATATAATACAACTTACAGATTTTAGGAATTTTACCACTTCCTTCTTTCTTTTTCTTCCTCTGTGGGAAACACGTGCTTCTGCAATTTAACTGGACTCCTGATCTAGAGATTGCAGGTTTGAATCCTACTTAGGATGACTTCTTGTATTCATTGATATTTTGTGTTAGTATAAATGGTATGATTGCAGGGATCATGATGTCTGGTAATATACAAGGGATTTAAATACATGAAAACAAACAACAAATTTCTTTAATTTTAACGTTCCAAAATGTAGACAGGATGCTGAACACTGTCAAAAGTAGGCCTTCTGTGCAGCAGTTTCATGTGCTGTCCGCTAGATAAATCAAATTTCGAGTGAATACACAAGAGCCACAACTTGGTGGGGGGGGGGGGGGGAGTGGTGCTAAATCTATTGATGTGTTCACCACTTTTAAACAAATACCTGTGCACCATATAAAGTAGCTTATTAGGTAATGTAATATATATATTTTTTAACAATGTGCTCACATGTTGTGAACACATTTCAAGTACTCATATGAACCATATTTAAATATAAATCACGATAATTAAATACTGAGCCTACCTTTCAACCGCATCTCAATCGCAGATTGCACGGCTCCGGAAAATTTCGTTCTTGCCCACTGACACACAGTATCGATGGTTGAATCAGACGTAATTTCGGTTTCTTCCATGACTTTGTGAGGCAGCAGAACATTAAAAAACAGTTGCAGCGTTCCGTCAGAAAATTTTTTTCCTTCCGAGACTTCTCCCGCCCGTTATTGAAAAGGACAAATATAACGCCCGTTGTGACTTATGTCGCACCAGAATACGCTTGTAAAACACGTTTGAGACGTGTGTACTTCTTGTAAACACGTTTCTGGTGTTTCGATCACGGAAAATTTGCATGAGCCGAGTTCCAGGTGTTTTGAAACATGTCTATTTGTCAAACGTGTTTCTATATGAAACACCACCATGGATTTTAAAACACTTGCGAAACGGCACTTTTTAGAGTGCATGGGTTCGAATTCGGGATCGGGCCAATGTTTTCCGCTGAGCAATTTGTCTTTGTAATACATTTTCCTTGGAATCTTTCATGCATTGCAAAATCAAGGGGGTTCCTCGGAAAGTCTCCTTGAGTCCTGAAATTAAGTACTTAATTCTTAATTATTAGTCACTTAATTATTATAATACATGTCTAAATACAGAAAATAAAAAGTTCGTCTGTTTTACAACATACTTACTTTAGCCATAGGCTATTCCCTCATATAACATTCATAACATTAATAAAATACATGAGCACCCAGTCAAATTCAGCTGAGCGTCATGGCCCATGGGTCATTTGATTTAATATGGTTTACTTACCCCTTCTAAAATATTAGCAAAGAATGGAAAATTGTACTATTCATTAAATTACAAAAAGAAATATGTATTGGAAAAAACGTCAGCAATATATAGGGTGTACAAATTTTGCGTGAGATAAACATCATGGGTATGACATCATCGTCGATTTAATAGATATAATGATTGTATATAGTAGCCACCTGCTGTGAAATAATTTGAAGTAATTATATGAGTATAGCAAAGTGAAAGATTATGAAAGAAGTGTTGAAAAAATAAGCTTTGAGGAAATCACGAAAAAAATTGTTTTAGTTGTCAGTTGAGGTATGTTAACTGACACATAAGGCGTTGAAGGCTCTTACACGCGAAAACGAACAGCTGCCCAAGTGAAAAGACATACATTATAAAAAAGTATATTCCAAAAGTATTATATGAGTTTGTCCTGAGCTTTGCAGATTGTCATAGAATAAGCAGGTTAAATGGAAAACTGACAGCTCTCCAAGATAAAAGGCAGGTTAATATCTTTCGGCCCAAGTCTGTGGCAAAGAAAACGTCTTGGTTCGTTGCTTTGCCTCTAAGCAAATGAAAGCAAAAAGTTATGTACGATTTTTGCTGAACATTTATAAAGGGTTAGGGTTATCAATAGCCCATTCCAGTTTGGAAGTAATTAGAATCATCACAATATAATTTTTCTTATATACCATCATGACAAAAGACCCTTTATTTGTACTCCCCGTGTGGAAGCCGCTCATTCGTATGTATTTGTTCATCAACTCTCAAGGTAAACCCGTGTTAGTGAAGCATGGCAGTTTTCATACATTAAACGTATACATGTGAACACATGACTGATAAAAAAGGAGATTCTGGCGGAGGTTTGTAGGCTCGGACTACATAATCTTGTTTGTTAGGGATTACAGGACATAGTTTGTAAATAGAATCCCTATCATATTTATGTTTCACTATAATATGTTTTCATGTTTCATGGGTGCTTCCCTACAGAGAGCGGATCTTAAAAAATATGGTGACCCCCCTCCCGATGGTATTTAGGTTGTAGGGCTTCTTCTTGAACAGAGTTCAAAAACACATGAATTGATGATTGATTGAAACAATGGATGTCATGGAAATATACGTGCGAATGTATATAAGTCAACATACCTGCGGCCCAGGAAAAGAAAAGAATCTTGTCCTAGAAGAGCGCAGCGAGGATTAGTGTCGCGAATATTAAAGTCCAAATCATAGCGGAAGTAGGTAAACGATGGTCTAGAAAAAAAACCCAACTCCGTATTTATTATATAGATGTCGTATAATCAACCTAATGCTTTAATTTGTAACTTCAAGTATTACCCGTCAGCATGCATGAACGTGAAGTGTGCAAGCTTTTAACGTGGGTGAAGGCTGCATGGGCCCTTACTTATACTGTATTACTTCCGTACGGAACATTCGGTTTCCACCCGTGTATTTTTGTTTCTTTTATCTGTGTAGGTGTTTCACTTGTTCAGTGCTGGATTAAGCTGGCGCGGGGCCTGTAGCATATATTATAGCGGGGCCCTAAATTAAATATTGTGTAAATATTAAGATCTGAATGACATGCCCACTTGTATGGTATAATCATATTTATTTGCTATATATAAGGCCTGCGATAATACATCGAATGTCTTATACTTCACCAATAGTATTGCTGATAACTGCCATGTTTTTTGTCGTGGTCACAAGTTGACATTCCTTACATTCGAAGCCCGTCTCAGTCATAGAAAGAACAACCATGTTGGTTTCAATTTAAAATGTCGAAGGGGATCAACAAAAAACCATAAACACCAGCCGATTTCCCCCCTATGAGTCGGTTACGCGTTACAAATATATATGACAAGTATTATAGTAACATTGTATCAAATTTAGGAGAAAGCAATCAAGTGTTCCGCTGTGAGGTTGTTACATTTGTAAAATAGCAGTCAACACTGGTGCATAATATGCTGAGGTTGCGCCGCCTAGTGACAACATCAGGGGTTTCCGACTCAGATGCGACTGCACAGAATCAGACGCACAAAAGTGCCCACCTCTAGCGGAAAGGTGACTCAGATCTGGTGTTTTGTCCAAACACTGCTTCTTATTTTATGTATTTCGGTGGAGGGTCGAACATGATATAAAATTTCATGTATGCAGTTGAAGTTACATTAATTTTCTAGCTTTTGCCTGTGCAAATTTATTGATTATAATTTAGTCAAATCGCGATACATTATTCAAATATCAATATTTTCCGATATTTGTTAATGTGCTTGAAACTGATTTTTTATAGTGGAAACAATGTTTCTGTTACAAATTAAGACATCTAAATAAGTTTGAATTAATGACAGACTGGAAGTCTCTTAAGACATTTAGGGTGGAATTTTTAAGTAAACCTGATAAACCATACAGATCAAAGGTCAGTCCCAGGATACACAAAAAAGAAAGAAGTGGTGAGCACGGTCAATAATTAATCATTAATTAATATTCTCTCCCCATTCTCATTCTCATGATACCTGCGGGACGATTGTAATCTTAACAGTATTATTATTTAGGAACGACAGTCAACGGCGGTAATTGTGCGCACCTATATCCCTCTTTGTGCTAAACCACAGTCCAGAATTCTCCAACTGCCAAGTTAGTTACATATATAAGGCCCAAAGAACTTTGATCTTGAATGCCAACGATACTTTGGTAAGTTATGTTGCCACATTTCGTGTTTGGAATAAACTGATCTGCATTAACTTTTATTGTGTCATTGTATTTATCCATTTTTTTGGAGACGCAAATTAATGCAATTTCAAAATCATATTGCTTCCAAATATGCAAAATTGAAAAAAAAATCCGTCGTTATAATCACAGATGATGCCTGCAAGGCACTTATGCATGTACTTGTCACTTCCAGACTATACCACGGAAGTGCGTTACTGTGTGGAGTGCCAGGTACATTCGCAAGTAGAATACATCGTATTCAGAATACTGAGGCCAGGATTATGACTCAAACGTCGAAATTTGCCTATATTACCCCAATACTGAAACAACTGCACTGGTTACCGGTGGAATGTTTGCTTCAGTTTAAGATTCTCCTTTGTACCCAAAAAGCATGGGACGTTGTAGACCCATCTCTACGTGCATGATCCCCTTGTTCAATATGTACCATCAAGGCCCCTTCCATCTACGAAAAAGAGCTTGTTGGCATCACCGATGGCTAGGACTGTTACATTCGGTGAGAAATGTTTTAGGATAGTTGCCTCGGCTCTGTGGAACAGATTTCCTGACATTATAAAACATGTCAATTTTCAAGTTACTTTTAAATCGCATTTGAAAACGCATTTATTTAAATCATACTATATTTAAACTCTTACATGTAATAATTTTTAACATTCTTACGTTTCATAGATTTGTACGTTTTATTGCATGTAGCTTTTAAGTTTTTCATTTTACAGTGCTTGAGCGCAAGATTTTATTCTAGATTTAGCGCTGTTTAAACACTATCAATAATAATAATAATGATAATGATAATAATAATAAAGAATTAAAAAAAATATATTAATATATATTTATATATACATATATAAATATAAATATACTGAAGGCAAGCTGAATTCCTTTTAATTTAATATAATGTAAATATCCCAATACGTATCGCGATACGCTTCCAGATATCGCAATATATTGCGGTACGAAACTTGTAGGCGATACCCTGCCCTACTCATAGAGGAGAGATATCTGGAGCGGGTTGATCCATGTTTCTCCTCAGTTCATTTCTTATCTTTTTCAGTTTTGAAAAGCATCGTTCCCGACTGCTGTTTGTAAACATATGTGATAAATATATATGCGCAAGGTATTTTCTTTATCAGGGAAACAAGACGCCAAGGAATTATCAGTGATCATCCGATACAGCTCTAACTCAATCACGTCTGGTTTGGCGCCGATATGAAAAGCTATATCAGTATTAACTAAGTCAGTGAACTTTACAGATTCCTCCCTAAGACATTCTTGAAAGTCTTCAGGATAAGAATTGTTAAGATATGATGATCTCCGGATAGTTTTTTTCAGGTGATAACGCATGTAAATTATGCAGGAATCCAAGAACATACTGGTGGCATGGAAGAGCAGATAGCAAGTTGTCAATAGAAAAAATGGAAAAAAATGGCTTTTGAACACTTGAGAATGCATTTTTGATTCTGCGACTAGATCAATGGTACTGGTCCAACGAAATCATCAAACTCTCTGTTTCTCTCGTTTGGTGGTGATAATCATCTTCATTTTCTGCTCTGTGTCTGAATAGCTTGAATATATCCAGGGCCATGCGCTGACATAAATCCCTGGGGGCACTAACTGGGTGTGTGTGTGTTTATATATATATATATATATATATATATATATATATATATATATATATATATAAAGAGAGAGAGAGAGAGAGAGAGAGAGAGAATGAAAGAGAGAGAGAGTGGTATTGTACCATCCAGACAGTGGAGATAATTTTGGGGAAAAAATATAAGAAATAATGAATTCTGGTTCACTTTCTGTTGAATATATAAAGAATTCCGTTCCTGAATTCATGTAAAGGCCTGAAACCTATGGTCCTTTGATCTACCAATAGCTTGCAATAGAACTTGGATTAATTCAGCTTATAACTATGTCAAGAATATAACACCAATCTTTCATCACACCTAAACATGAATTATTATTGTATATTTATATATATATATATATATATATATATATATATATATATATATATATATATCTTTATCTATAGTAGGATCTCTGCGCGATTACCACGATACGCCACACGTTCCACTGATATATTATTTATATGCCATCTGAATTTATTTAATTAATTGAAATTTAATAGAAAATACGTTTCAGATAAAACCAGGCTTAGTCCTAATAAAATAATCACTGATTTTGATAATAAATAGCCGCAAAAATGACATTTTAAAGTATGTGTTTGTCTTCGAGCATACTACTATGAAAGAAACAAGTTTGTTCAGTATCTTTACACTTTTCACATTTTTTTTCCAAACATGTTCAAATTGATATAAGGATTCATTGAGTGCACAGGCTGTGTTCAAGTCTTGATTAGTGTGATTACAAGTGAGCAAAAGAGCGATGGTCATCTGAAACCGTTGTAATACTTTATCACGCAACTTTTCACGACGTCATCATTAGTGAAATTATGCCCGAGGCGCGGGACCCCTGAAAGCGAGGGGCCCATAGCCTTGCTACTTTTGCTACTATGTTAATCCGACACTGCACTTGATGAGTAACATAACAATTACTCTTGAAATGTGCACACAAAGTACTGAACTCGACATGTGACCTCAATATTTGTTACCGTTATTATGCTTCAAGCATGATTCCCGTCAAGAATTGTTTACAAATTGAATAGAACCACAATACACACACAAATATATATATATATATATATATATATATATATATATATATATATATATATATATATATATATATATATATATATAAATGCACTTTCCGATGAATCAACTTCCATTCTATCCTTCAGACAAGCCTAATACAACTTGATGTCTGGAAATCTCAATATTTGTGACAATTCACTGTACCGTTTGTGGACGGTGACGTTCGGCTGTTGAAATAACAGTTTGATCAGTAATCCGCCGTGATAAAACAGTAGTCAGGCGAATCAGGTTACTGCCAGTAGGGGAGGTAGACTTTAAGAAGATGATTATTGTATATCTATGCTAATATAGATCCAAGTTTTGGGGGATTTTACCGGAGTAAAAAAACATCGACGACAATTGCTTTTTTTTTCTTCTGTTTTTTCTTTTTTTTTCTGGCCGTGTTTACGCTAGGTCTCCAATACGATTGATTTTTCTAAACTCACCTTAGGCCCGAGCAATATTAATACAGGTGACACCTGATAGTTATTTTTGACTTTGGTAGAAATTTCGTGGTTTTGAACCACAAACACTACTTCATATATTATCGCTCACCTCGCAGCGTGTTTGCTAGATCTCTAGTAACGCTGATTTTCTCAAAGTTAACTTTTGCCAGAACAACAGTCACACCCTTACAGGCTTTTGAAAACAAAGATCGTCATCTACACATCCCTGATTAACGCTAGGTTGCTAGCTATGGATAGCTTTCCTGTAGAGCAGATTGCAGACCTCCAGTTTGTCTTTTTTCATGAGATCCTTCAGTAAATGAGGCTATTTAAATGCGTAAGAGCAGGGACCAGTCTATAAAGGCTCCTTGTGAGCACGGCGCCAGCTGCGGAAGTTGCCGTCAGCATGTGTTTCTGATGTCGCCATATTTTTTGTTATTTTGGCGCGGGTAAAGTCTGTTCGTTTTGGAGCACATAGCCAGACAGCAAGTTCATTGCAAGTTTTTGTTGTTTGATGCAATAATAATCCAGCTATCATGTGAGTCTGATTAGATGTGGGATACTATCGTAGGTCTAATCATTTATGCTGACCACTATATGTTGTCTGTCTAGGAGGAGTAGCATGATACATGTCATATATGCTGATGAACTATTCAAGCGTCTAACACAATTTATTATGTGTTCTTTGCAGATGTCAGCCACCTTTTATTTGTACCCGCGGCCATAACAACATTTGTGTAACTGCTGACAGTAAACCATATTTCGACAACATTAACTGTATTGTTAGACTATAACCGGTCTCTGTAGGAGTAGCTGGTATGATTGAGTCCTATCCCAGTGAGACGTATTACTCACGAGCGTTTACAAAAAGATTGCACTTCTGGATTTATGTTTAAACCGACGCTGGTCCTTAATTGGTGACTGCAACGGCGTTTTATTCTAATAAACGATGGGTCGTGAGAGGGGTGAATCGCTGATTTACATATGAATACGTCAAGCATTGTTTTAAGATTATCTTGCTCCATTTATATTGGCTGAGGCAGCTGCTTTTCTACATCCTTCATTCACCGGGAAAAAAATTCTTGAGGTTAAAATAGGTGACGTATGTATACAGCCTCATCGCATTGAGTCAGACAGACATCCACACACTGGGGGAGCTGTCATGCCCGTTTTTTTACTACAAACGGGTTACACAAGCAAACAGACAACTGACAAAATAAAGGCTTAGAATGCATTAAGATTTATTTATTTGCAATATCTGTCACTGGAAATCTGAATACAAACATTTCAACGGATTCAGATTTGAATTGCCAAATCTCCCAACAATTTAATTGAATTGCCAAATCTCCCAACAAAACATAACACCACGGCAACAATATATACAATTACTCATCTAAAATAAGAAGCAGGTTTACCGACAATCTATTCACAGTTAGGTAGGTATGACTTAGAATATGTGCTATCTTCTTAATATCTGCGTCATACACCGTTAGCCTTTCAAGACAAACTTCTATAAGATAGTAAAATTGAGTAAATAATAAAATCCTAATAACTAATATAACATACCGCTTTATCACAGTCAGCGACTTGAATTATAGGTTATTGCCTTAAGCATTTATTTATCATTACAGCCGGCACGTTTATTGTGCAATGTTAAAAAAAATATTCCTAGATACCAATAGAAGTGGCGTATATAACAACAAAAAGTATAATAATTGCAGTATATTGAATAATCTACTTTGTAAGGCATATATACATATAGAAAAATTGCACACCCAGCCAATATTCGGAGATGAAACGATGGGACGAAAAAGACGAAGAAATAAGCTCGACCTGTTCGTATAAATATGTACACTATATACGTATGTCTACATAACACGTGTAACATGACAACTGGAGAGACGTTTAAAAATTAACATGCTAAAACTTTTTTCCTAAACATGAGGAAATACTATGATTACATATTTTGTAGGAGATTTGGTAACAATTGAAAATGAATTTTTATAATATTACTTCATCCTCAAAACTATTTTATCATGAAATAAAAAAAGATATTATAATTGTGCATTATTCAAGAACAATTTATCACAAAATAAAATGTTTATTTTAAATAATTACTTATGTGCTAAATTATAGCCTAAAAAGAATTATCACATACGTTTTACATTTTATCACATACTGAAAAGAATAATTTCTATAATGTTACTTCATCACAATGAATTATATGAATTTGGCACAACCTACGTCACAGCATTATACACTTAAGGGGGCCCTGCCATACAATAATTCAATCATTTTCATACTTAGTTTTAAAAGAGTGCCATCTGACGGCCATTAAACTATATTTATACATATTTCACGATTTAGATTATGATACGAAATTGTGCATTTTCGGACGGGTAACACGATCTTCGCATTGAAGCAAAATACTTTTATTGATGACTGATTGGATGAATTGGTAGATAAAACAAACACATAATTGTATTCGAGGCAAAAACAACTTTTTCACAGTGATATACAGGTCTGCACAAAACATACATTAACAATGAGCAGAGTCACAACAATTTTTGTATTTTATTTTATTAAAAATTGTTTTTGAATATAAAAATTAGAAAATGCAATCATTTATGAAATGTGCCAATCAAAATAAATTATATGCTTTTAAAATTGTCTCGCTATATCTTATATTCAAATTGAAAACATAATAACCTTTCTCTCATAGGACAGGAAACCAATATTTTTAAACAAGAAAATACGCTACCTCCTTGTTTCCCTTATTCCCAAGCGCTTTATTCTGCCGTCACATTAAAAATAAAGCAGAAGTATTATCACATTTTAAAATAAACATTAAACCTATCGCTTTCTAATGAGTTAAGGTTTCATTCATGAAGGACGAATGTTTGGATTTTCAAAACTCCTAGGAGCGTTTGTTTCTCCTTGTGCCTTAGCTTTAACACGGTGTACTAAGTCTTCAACTTTATCCCGTCTCGTGTACATGGCTGCCGCCAAGGCAACGAGCACACCGACTCCTAGCAGCACGCCGATCACTATGCCAGCAATCGCTCCTCCTGACAACCCACTTGGTTTAGGTCTACTCGGTGGAGTGGGTGGTCGGATTACTCCAAAATCATCTGTTCAAAACGCAAAATGTATACATCAAGATTTACCCAAGATTGTTCAAATTAACTATATTTGTGTAGAACACGTTATTGTTCTTTGCTTTATTGTCTCCGCCGTCAGGGTATGCATTTATTCTCGTTCATCAAATGCTTGTAATCATATATATATCTTTTGTTTCAATGAGATATTAATGGTTTTTCCATATTAAAGCAAATAAATATATAAGCATACATGTTATGTAAAAATCATGTTAAATAATTCTCCAATAAATTTTATTTATTTCCATATCACATGATCAGACAATTTTGAATTAAATTAAATTATTAAAGCGAAGAAACTAGTATATTTGTATATGAAAGTAAGAATCCCTACCTCCGTTAGCGTGTAGTACTCGGACTCTCGCCTGGAGGTCGCTGGTTGAGCGGAAACCGAATGCTTTGATGTGGTTGTTGGTTCCTCTGTTGATGTTAAAGATGACGTTCTCCCCAAACCTGATCCCCGAACCAATCAGGAGGTTCTCCCGATACCAGCTGATCCAAAGGTACTGCTCCACATTACACGAGAACAACAGCGGAGTCACCGTACTAGCCAGTAGCTCCCCCTCGAGGCCGTCCCTGAAACGATAAACAAGGAACTCAGTTCTAGGTCGAAGGATATAAACCCACTGAAGTTCATGTAGATGGCGATAAATTTCGCTGTTTACGTGCTGAAGAGAAAATGCCCATATCATATTTCTGTTTTTTTTTCCAATATTTTTGCTTAATTTTCATGATTTTAATGTTTTCATAGGTTCGCGAGGATTAGATTTTTGACATGTTACCATAGAGTAATCCACACAGAGAACATATACATCCATTATTGCATGAATTATTCAATATCCTGATAAAATCTAAACGATTTCACGACGACCAAAGGGAACATGGACCGTGTGGATATCCATGTTCATTACTGGCAGATGAAACAAAAGATATTCTTAGTATATATCTTTTATATACAGGAAACATTTATGCATTATATAAAATATTAATCTTTTCCCTGTCGATTTTTGTGGCTACTCGTATTAATAATGTACGCGAAAAGCCTATGAGGTTGCAGTATAAATAATTGCTATGAATACATATAAAGATAGGGGGAATTTTTCGTATATCGCCAATTTGAAACGCTCGTGAACAAAAAGAGAACCACAGTATATATTATATGCTCACCTTATCTCAGAGCCTTGCTTCGTATCCAAGGTGATGACGAAACTTTGACCTGGACTGGTGACTCCCACCATCGACGACAGCGCCACCTGCACGCCGGGACAGGTAAGTACAGCCAGGCGGACCGACTGACGATGACGTAACGTAAACCAGCTCTGTGTCAGCCCGATGTTTGGCTGCATAACGTGCTTAGATTCTGTGTCTGTTAATATATTGAGAAAAATATCATCATCAAATTATATTCATATTCTAAACTGTAGAAGTTTAGCATGGGTAATGTTTCACACGGGGGAATATGCACGAGTACTTTTTTAGGCCAAAAACAGGTTTGTTTCTCAGGCACCGTGCGCGTCAATTTTGACCTCCCGAAATAGATATAACAAATAGGAAGGTGGATAACTGATATGTCATTTCAGTTGTATTCTCATCAGACTTTTCAAAATGATCTAGTACATTGTCGACATATTTGTACTGATGTATAGGAAACAGGTAAGAGCTAAACATGGAAAAACATGGTCTCTGTATAATTTCAGAGCCATATAATGGTGAAACCAACGTTTAAAAGCCATACTACTCTATTTCCAAAGAACATTATATCGTTTACTTAAGTTCTATTAGATATAATTTCCCCTATTCCGTTTTTACCGTATATCTGATCAAGATGTCACCAGTTCTGAATTACTTATACATAATCCAGGAGTAATAACTTTCACTTTTATGTTATCAAAGAGCACCTTATGGATACGTTCAGTTTAACGATACGTAACTTTCTCACAGTTATGTTAATTGCATCATTACACTTATACAGAGACGATGACATTATATTTGCTCTGATTATTCCATCGTGGAATTTCAATAAGACTGAAGATATTAAATTGTGACAATTTAACGGTCAATTATTGAACATGTGATATAAATGCCTAAGGAGTATGAAGCGCCACCTACAGTCATTTTCGAGTAACCTCCACTCGGCCACGTTCCCGCCGTCGCTCGCAATGCCCATCGCCATGACACGGAATGGTTTATTGTCAATGAAACCCAGTAGACGATGGTTGTCAGTGACACGGCCAAGCCCGATCTCGACCTCCCCTGACGACCACCTAATCCAGAAGTCACGTGGGTCGTCACATGACAGCACACCGGTTGATTTCACCAAGGCGACGCTATCACTGTTACCGAACCCTTTCTTGATGTGGTGTTTGCCATCCTTTTCTTCCAAAACTGAAACGAATCAAAATTTGTGTCTTCGTTTTTTTTTCTTCTTCTTTTCTTTTACCAATATTGTACGAATCTATAAACATAATAATTGATAAGATATAAGCTGGAATACACTCATGAGGGGTCCATTGGGTCCTTTGGTTTCCGAAAAAGGCCCCATTACACAATCGTGGTTTGCGTCCCGACTGGCCCAGGTGATCATACAGTAGCAGTCCCTACTACCGCCCTAGTTCCACCTTATTAAAGTCTTCCTTAAGCCTACTAAATCGTAGCAAAGCGGGGCAAGATGCAGCCACCCGCCCGGGGTTTAACCTAAGTAAGCCTTTGTAAACTAGATGCGTGACCCGACCAAAGCTAAGTCTATCTAGTGGCTAAATAATACCTGAGACTGCATGATTTGTACAAGAAACGTTGTACTAAACCCTGGGTGCTTTACCTCAGTGAACTGCTAGTTAAATGATTTAAAGTTTCCCCGGGATCGTGCACCAGAGCATCGCGCCCCCTATGGACCACTACGGTTATGGCGGTGGTCCTTTGGGTCCACCGAGGGCTGAAGTGTGGTCCTGCGATGATACGTATTCTTCTAAGCTGTTTTAAACAAGCTGTTGACCTTTGTTTCATTTTGCCGTAATTTCTGAAGGAAAGGTGATCGATACGAGTGAGCAATTAGCCCTTCTAACAAAATGGCGGTTTTGTACTTAATCACTTAATGTCAGACGAAGCTGAGATTTGCACTGACGACATCCCGCCATTGAGCCATGTGCTCTACCCTTTAGCCACAGATTGCGGTGACAAGCTGTGATACTTACTGATGTGGTACCCCGTCTGTGGCCGGCCGTAGTCCGTGGCAAGGAAGATGTGAAGTTGCTGACAGGCTCTGACACTGAGACTGACCCACGTCCGCCCTCTGACCAGACTCAGCCACTGGACGTTGGCCACGTTCCCCGTCGTGTTTAACATCACTTTGTCTCCTGAAGGAAATCAAGCGGGAATGGAACGAACTCCTTTAGTTTCTAATGAAATCAGCTTTGATGTTTTGTTAATAAACATAATCACGTCCTTAGCGTCGAAGAAAAAAGGACTGCATATGGAACAAAAACAACCCCTTTGACATGCCTCTATCTCTCTCTCTTTCTCTCTCTCTCTCGCTCTCATACACACACAAATATACAATTTCTTATATATTATATCCCTTTTTTACTGCAGTTTTATTTGCGTTGTTACTTATTTTTGTAATTATGCCAGAGTGGTATTCTTGATGAATACAACAATATATCTTTGGACTTTTTACATCAGTGGGATTGGTTATTCTAAAATTAGATGAAGTATATTGAGGAATTCCTCGAAATCTTGTATATCCCTACTGAAATCCTGCCGGCTTACGAGCAGAATACTGCAGCAGGGTTACATCCCTCCAAGGTCAAGCCATCCAGCCACCACTGCTCTTGGAATAATTAAAGCAAGTCAGAAAATAGAGATGTGTTTGATTGTTTTATCTTTTTATCCAAGGGTGACTTTAAAGGCTGCTTTATGACTTGCTTGACGAGTTTAATACTTTGGAACTCAGTCTACAACACGTATGATCATAACATCACTAACCATTGTCAGCTTCAAAGCCCCACTCCACAGTAGACTCGTCGTTTCCGACGTTGAGGGCAGCCACAGTGTGGACAAACAGTTCCTGGGCCTGTACTATAGTTCCCTGTCCGTACCTCCAGCCCCTTCCGACAGAGATAACGGACCCCAACCAGCCCACCCAGAACCAGCGAGCCTCGTCACAGGACAGGATGTCCGGCGTGCTGGCACTCTGGACGATCGTCCCGTTCAACCCTGCTTGGCGGATTATTGTAAACTGGTTGTTGTTGTGACCAATAACCACCTACGAAAGATCAATCATTATCATCATCAAAATCGTCACCCTCTTCGTCAATATCGTCGTGGTTGTTGTCGTCGTCGTTAACATTATCATCATCGTCATCATCTAGGCATAACATGAAGTATCATAACTGATAGCACCAATTGATGTATTATAAGTGGTGTAATACCTTAATCGTTGGTCACGTGACTTTTACTGCTAGTCTAGTCAAAGAGATATATCTTCAGGTGTTTCATCATCAAAGTCATCTCAGTCGTCTACTTTATCATCACCATCATAATCATAATATTAGCTTTATCAGAACTGTCGCCGTTAGCATTACTATTTAAATCCTGATTAACTCACTCATAACAACCTGTCTGTGATAAGAAATATACCTAGCAATTGGGTTTATGATTATACAGCTGACATATACTTTTAATTGAATGTCCTCTGATGAAGTATAACAGTCAATTAAATTAACTGTGAATATAATATTCATAACTGTTGATATACTTTGCTAACATTTTAAATACATTTGAGTGAACCAGTAACATTGTAATATCAGACTGAATGGATGGACTTTGACCCCTGACCTCATACGTCTGGTTTGTGATGACTCCATCCTCCGCCGACAGGAGGACACGTGACGCCTTACATCCCATCAGAGAAAAGGCCTTGAACTGCTCCTGCCTGACCGAGATCCACGCCTCCTCAGCGTTAGTGTTATCTGTCGTGATCATGTAGGCCCTGTCACCTGAAATATCAAACATTTAGTAGCATTAAGTTTCATCATCACCACAACCATCATCATCATCACAATCAACATCATCATCATTATCATCGTCGTCGTCTTCATAATCAGTTTCATCATCAGGTGTCGTCATCACCATCATCATCACAAACACCACCACCACCACCACTACCTATGTCCTCGTCGTCATCATCATCATCATCATCATCATCACCACCAAGACTACCACCATCATCATCATTCATCGCCACCACCATCATCACCACCACCACCACCGTCGTCGTCGTCTTCATCATCACCACCACCACCGCAATTATCATCATCATCATCACCACCACCAACAATACCACCACTGTCGTCTTCGTCATCATCATCATAACTTTCGTCGCTATAATCATTTCATCATCAGTTTCATCATCATCAGTCGCCGTCGTCGTCATCATCATCGTCATCATCATCGTGGCGGTGGTGATCATCATCATCATTACTTCACTGTATCTATTTTAACTCTCAGTGTCGTCGAAACCATCATTACCACCAATGTCATCATGAGCATCACACAATTAAATCTTGCTGGTTTATAATCGTTGTTACCCACACCACTATCATCAGCTGCTGTACATGTGAAATATCTGCGTTTAAATTTGACGTGAACTATCAAACGCCGCCCGAAAATAAAATTAGCAACTGCCTGCATGTGAGAACACGAAATATTTTCGAGCCATTAGCATTTTCTGGTTTGCTCAAGATATTTTAAATTTTTATTCCACAGGTAGCAAGGATAGTAGGTGCTGATCCGATAACTTTATAGGTGAGGTTTATTGTCTGATATTTCCGACTATGTCAGTCTCAGCCGACTTTAACACTTCATCTTCCTGTACATTCTTATTTTTTTTTCTCGGCTCCCCGGGCGGCATACAACCAAAGCAGTCATACTGGGCGATAGAAGGTTATTCGTTGTACATTAGCCTGCCGCCGATGACCAGTACCCATTCACTCCTGGGTAGAGAAAGGGCACCCATGTTGTAAAGACTTTGGGGGGGGGGGGGGGGAGTCATATTGCGGAAGGCGGTCTACCTGGGACTCGAACCCACGACATTGTGGTCAGGGGTCCAGCGACTAAATCATTACGCCACCACGCTACACATTGTTACGGGGTGACACAAAAGCGGACCGAACTTTCTCGCTAGTGAAGCATGCTTTTCTAGCGAAGCGATTGGTACGCCGGACTTGTGCGCCACCTTTATGGGTTCGAATCCCGGATCGGCCAAGAATTTTCCCCTGAACAAGTTGTCTTCGTAACAAAATGGGGGCTTGTCCAACGTGACGGTAAACTTTGTGGCTCTTTGAAAAAGCTTACTAAAGTGTGACTCCTGGGATAATTAGTCTTGTTCTGATAGCAGAACGCTCTTAAGAGGGGGTGTGTTACGGGGTGACCTAAAAGCGGACCGAACTGTCTCGCTACCGAAGCTTGCTTTTCTTGCGAAGCGGTTGGTACGCCGGACGCTACCGTTATGGGTTCGAATCCCGGATCCGTCCAGAATTTTCCCCTGAACAACATATTTATAATAAACGTTTGTTAACTTACCCATATTCTGGTCTATCCGCCAGGTAGAGATGTTGTCTGTTGATATGAACAGGACGGTGTTGACGAACTCAGGGGTCGTAGCACCCCACTCTATAATGGTGTCTACACCGACCAGCGTGTCATGACCGAACTTAACAGTATCTGTAGCCCACTCTGTAATAAATATAACATCATGTTATCAGTACTAGCTTATTTTATCGTTCATTATTTGGCACTTGGAGACCAGTTTAGTTCAATTCTAAATCCGACACGTGGCGCTATTGTTCACATAGATAGCGCTGTGATAGCTCCTTGAAATATAATGGTTATTTTTTCAGGATTTATATGAAAATTTGGAAGCCCCCCCCCCCCCCTCCATGTTAGAACATGTACTAATATCATGTTTTTAATGCACAAGAAAAGCCCAGATTTTGTTTATTATTGATTGCCTGGTCTCCAACTGACCCAGCCGCCTCCTGTTATAATATAAGAGTTAAGTCATTTGCAGCCATTATTAATATTGGCTTCACATTCACGCTGTCGTCTGTTCGAGCGATTAACCATAACGCTGTACACGTTTATTTTTATCTGTTGGGCCCCTTACCCAAAGCTGCCATCTGGTGGCCGCTGAACAAACTAGAAATACACTTCAATTATCTTGGTATTTCCTCTACATGAACATTACAACACAGCTTATATTGGAAACTCGTCATTTATAAGTATTTTATGTATAAAGTCCGGCAAAGCTTCGTGTGTTAAATCTAACGAGCATTCCCTTTGTATTATATAAAGATTTCTAATTCAGCATGATATATATAAAAAAAAGAAACGAATATTTACTCACGACAATAAACATTTTCTATATACAATCAGATAAAACAATATTTTATATTTCTTAATAAAATTGAATAAACAGAACACGTTGTCCTCGGAAGAATGTCAGTTATATTTTAAAATCAAACTTAAAAGTTCCCTTAATTATATTATATAATGCCCTTCAATTTTTTTCTTTTTTCTGATGGATCTATTTGCAAAGCATCACTTGCCACTTTTCGAGGGAAAACTGGTTCATTCTATAGAAAATATATAAAAAAATATATTTCTTTGAACGATGTGGTGGTAAAACAACAAAGGGTGGATTAGGTTATCGCGAGATTGGGAAAATCTAATGGAAGGCGATGAGGCAACATCACTCAGTTATAGGTTCAATGCAGAAGGATGATTTATGTACCGACTGTGTCAGACTGACCGAGGCATCATTTATATTGTGAAGTATACATTGAGCTCATGTACACAACGTAACCAACTTGCCCCGCGAGGACCTTCCTGGAGTAACCCGTTCCGACTTTACTCGAGACAGGGACATGGCTACGATGAAAATGTGATAATAGGCGAATGGGTGGGGGGGGGGGGGGTATAAATACGACCTATAAGTGAACAATATTCCCAGAGGGTATATAACAACTGTCCTACACATGTGGCATAGCACTTACCAACCCAAAAGCTGGTAAATCTATTGCAGTTGAGGATGCCCGGGGTGTTTCGCTCCACGATACTGTTTGGCTCTCCATACCTCTTCACTTTAGTTTTGGTGTTTCCTTCCGCGCCGATAATAAGATCCACTGCCAGATCCGAAAACGCGTCCTGTGTGGGAGACTGAAGTATTAATATAACAAAACGTTAAAAGCGCCCCCTTTTTGTACTTAAAACTATTAAAAAGCGCCATCTGCCGGGGTCCCTATATAAATGCCCTGGCTAAATTTTACAACTTAAATTTTGATCAAAGTCACCATCATTTACACTGCTGATTTAAATATTTAAATATATATATATATATATATATATATATATAAGAACTTTATAATTTGGTAACTAGCTATACAGCTACGTATTAAAGGATTTAAATATCATTAGAAATTAAATGGATACACTATGGGATTAGTAGCCGAAGAAATAATTATATATATATATAGGCCCAGCTGACCGAGTGATTTGAACGTGCTCATTTGTGAAATGCTTAAATTCTGCATAACACAACGAGCCATTGTACGTTTGACGTTAACTTGTGTGACGTCGTGTCACGTGGTTGCCGTATAATATCTGCTGTTCAACGAAACTGACAATGTACTAAAATTTATTTCTTTTTATCTGTGTGTCCGCTGTTACACATGCTACCATTTGTTGGCATATTTAATACGAACAAGAGATTTTCGTTAGGTGAAAAAGTTCAGAGTGGATTCATACGGGCACTTATGTTACATGGAGCAATGAAGGGCATATATCGATAGCTCCGGTAGATGGCGCTCTGTAGTGCTGGTAGGGGGATGGTGTGTATCAGGGAGAGGATTTAAAAAGTGCATAACCACTACAGATCACATTGAATCAGCTTCTCAGCCAATCAGGGCCGAGTATTCTATAACCTGTCCAATCAGCGATGACTAACCAATTCAGATCTGTTTCTGCTGCTGGGTCAGATTTCATTCAGAATGTATATACGAAATTTTAATTCTAAAATAGGAGGCAAAAATAGGATTACACGACTTATTCTGACGACATAATCGCATGTTATATCCCCCACATGTCTAACTTTAATGGGTTAATAAATCATAATGATTTATATTTATTATAAGAACTAAGGGTATTTTATATAACTTGTTCACCACAGCTTTAAACATAATATCATTTATGCTACAGGTGAGTAAACTTACATCAGTCGGGGAGAGTGCGAGGGTGGCGCCCTCACACGACATGACACTGAACCTGATGTACGACTGTCTGGGTAGTGAGACCCACGGGTAGAGAGTGGCGGTGGCGGTTGGGCCGGGTGCCGGTTTGGTCTCAAAGTAGTAACGAGGCTCTGTAGAAATGAAAAGTAAAATAGAGGTCAAGTCACATTAATATTCAAAACCGATGTACGATCGAGAGCTAAGTGGGGCCTCGGGTATCGCATCCAAGCTTTGTATATTTGAATTGTACTTCATACCATGTCTAATTAACCGATCCATATCATTACACTAAAGTAACATATCTTATTCACAGGTCAATGTAAAAATCATAGCCAGAAGCGAATACAGAATCTCTGAAAAGGGGGCTCATATTCCGGCTCAGGTAAGTGAATGGAGAGATAATGGTAGCGGTGCTACCAGAAAATATCCATGTATCCGCAACCCCGGGTATCAGAATGATTTTCATGAACAACTAGCCAGTTGGAGAAAAGAGAATGGACCCCAATCAGAATCTGTTTAACTATCTAAAAATCTTAGATTCCGACTCCGACATGATATTTTATTACACAAAAGGTTTAAGACGTATACGTTGACTCAGCAATCCGACATGATTTCTCATTTACCTTTGATGTCGGCCCGTGTCTATAATTATAACAGGCTCATTATAGGCGTGATTTTAAACTACAGTTTCCTGATTATTCAAACAATACCATGATCTATAACATTCCGTTTGCTTCCTTTTGGTAGCTAACAAACGTCCGGTTACAAGCATGACGTATGACAATATGTTCTAGTACTTGCACCATTTCAAGAGTCGAAATTTATGTTTTTGCAAAGTAGACGACTCTTCATAAAATTGCCACATATATTTTGCTGACTATAAATTGTACACTAAAACAGTACACCGTCACGGATATTGTGTTTTCTTTTACTTATATACAGAATATTCAACATATATCATGAAGTGTACGTGATATTTGTTTCAGAGAATATGCCAACTGATTTTACAAACCGACAGTCTTTTAATCCGACATAAATATTAGATTTACATTTGATGTCGGATTATCGAGATTTAACTGTATTTATATAAATTAAATCCTACCCAAGTCATCCTCAAACATCCACTCCACGACGTTTCCGAGCTGGGTAGAGAACGATATCGAGTTGACCTGGCGGGGCTCGGGGTCTGTGTAACTCAGGAACGTATTGTTGTCATAAATATACCCCTTACCGACCTGAAAGATGTGTACAGTTATTATTATCATATTATTTATATCACTATAATATTATACACTTGATTGAAGTGTTTTTGCTGTTAAACTTTTTTTCAATTAATATCAATGTACAGTAGATAAATGTATACATGTTTATTTATTTAATATTAAGTTTTATTATTTACCGTTATTTTTTCACGTTACTGCGTGATATGTATATGAATATGTAAATATGTATATGTATAAGTATAAATATATATATATATATATATATATATCTGTGTGTGTGTTTGTTGGATCTATGTCCCTGATGATTTAATTTCCAGAATAAATGTATTCATCATTATAATTATTATGAATATTTGATTTATTATCATGCTAATCTTACTATTACTACATTTATTAACCAGTTGGATGAACTCAATAATACATCTTTACCGTATGTTTAAATCCAGTTTAAGAATCTGTGAGTTTAAAACAAAATAAACGTCCTCTGTAAATTCCCGGGTTGCGAGTCCCGTCAGCGTCCACTATTTGACTATTGCAACAATAGTTTTCCTTATAATCAACCAAGATACTGACTGCCCCTTACAGTACTTAAACTAAATCTGATAAATTAATAATTTAATTAAGAATGATGGTTTCAGTTTTTAACCTTGATGGTGCCATCTTTCCATGATACCCAGAACGGCCTGAGTTCTGACGCATTGAGGATCCCGTACTCTTCGTGCACATCCACGGGCCGACCGACCCTGTCTCTGATAAACAATAAAAAATACCAGGATGTATTATCAGTTTAACAGGACGTCACATGCACCTCCGTGCATACCCTTCCGCCAGAGGTCGTTTCTATACTAGCTCCATATCTTCCCTCTGACATTAGAGATTCTACGACCAGCGTACTGACTTACCAGCCCAGTATAAATGCTTACTGAGTTGTGTTTTCAAGGCTATTTCTATGCTGAAAGCATAACCTCCTCCATTTACGAATTGTTGGAACGGCCGTGTCTCCTTGTCTCATTGTCAAACTTTAACATCGAAAATTGTACTGAATCAAGGCAAAGCCTTCCGTTTATATTTTACAAACTGTTTACCAAATATCACTCAAACTATCAGTTTGTTAGGCAAAAACATTGTTGTTCATATGATATACCTTTAAACAATTTTAATCCTATATTTAATATGGGACTTCAGTAACTCATTCACAACATTGTACTAGTGCTACTGTTGTATCTAGAAGCCCTGGTGCATTATGGGGAAACAATTTCTGTTCATATGATATACCATTAAACGAATTTAATCCTATATTTTATCTGGGGCTGCATTTACTCCTTCACAACATTTATACCAGTGCCACTGTTGTATCTAGAAGTCCTGGTGCATTATGGGGAAACAATTTCTATACCCACAATTCCTAGCCAGCTCAACTCACTCTTTTGAGTACTGTTATGCGCATTCTACTCCGCACTATGTTCCTTTATCAAATAGATCGTTTCCCATTGCGCAGAGTCAGACTCACAAGAGTTCATTTTGAGTAGGAGCGATATTTGTCAAAAGAATGCAGATCATTTCAATCTCCTCAAAGGATCAATATCTATTGAGGAAATGATAGGACCCTGCAATTGCATGTGCACACGAGACGCTACCTCAGCGGCTTCGAGGCAACCACTGTATACAAACATGAAAGATCACATGGACCGGACCAATCGGAACTTCTCGGCCGAATTCGTATTCTTCCGAGACCATCCGAAGATCAGGCGAGGTGTTCCGACTGGGATCCGGACGTCTCACGGCTTTACCAATCAAGTGTTTAAACCAGATGGCACGTGCTATTGGTTTGTATACATTTACACCCCCGATATCAAGCCGCAATGTAGTTCCCCGGGGTTTTACAATATTTCGAAAACAAAAAAAATCATATCAAGGGCTTCATATGTGTTTGATAAAATGTGCGTGATTCTGCGTATATACATGAGCCCCCGTAGACTGGTACCCCGTACCTGCTAATTGATGACCGGCCGTTTCTGAAGGCTCCGATTTCGATAAAGTATGCGTTGTTTCCGACTTCCTCCGGCGTCTGGGACAGCATGATCTGAGCGTCTCTCTCTCCTTTCACCAGAAAGCTGTAGAAACCTTTCTTGTAGAAAACCGTCTTAAATAGATGTCTGTATCCATGGGAGGGTGGCACTGTAAAGTTCACATTTCCGGCTGAAATAGAAAAATATTAGATCCTAAAATGTGAGGCTTTCCTGAAATATGTTATGTATAAATATGTTATTTGCTGTAGGGAGAAGCAATATGCTGTTGCTGTTTTTACAAAATTTATCTGCAGAATAACAATAACAGATTAAGAAAATAATCCAGTATCAAGCATATACTCTTCACAGAAAGTTGATATTAAATGCCAGAGATTTAACATCAAATAAAAAATGAACTATTTGACGCTTAAATTCCTTTTGAGTTTTCATAATAGGCAGATCAAACAGTGATGATCGTTTTCTTAACAAGCCATCGGTGCTGTCGTTTGGTGTAAACAATTGCCGGCATTTTGGACCGCTCAATAAAACGTTTTCAAACCAAGATTGACCGTTGGTGACATCTAGCGGTCAATCATGTTTATATTTTACAAACCTAAGTTTTCTCTGAACCTCCAGGCAGCCGTGGCACCTAAACCACTCCCGAGTCGGAGCACGTTGATTGGATGAGAGGTGTTCGAGTGAAGCGTCCTGTTGAACGACAAGAACAACTGGTGGCCGATAAGTGAACCACGCCCTACCCACAATATCCCCCTCCGCCATGACAGCCAGAACTCATTGTGTGACAAGCAGTCCAGAATATTCGGGGTACTAGCGGACGACAGCTCCACAGCGCCAGGCGTCCCTGGATTGGCCACAATGCGCGACCTTGTGTTCCGGTTATCCCCGAGTCGAATCTCTGTACCATTGTTAAATTCTCTCTGTAAATAACGAGAATATATATATATATATATATATATATATATATATATATATATATATATATATATATATATATATATATTTATATATATATATATATATATATATATACACACACATATATTATATATATATGTATATATATGTATATATATATATTCATGTGTATATAAATAAATAATGTTCGGTTAGTTTGACTTCATCAGTTCGTACGACAGATCTGTTCCGTGATAGCAGCAGTCAATCCGGCTCACTCTTCAGGTACAAACTGGATTGATCAGATAGGCGGGTACATTAATTAATTATAAAAGCTCCCATATTGTAGAGCACTATCACAGCGATGTACCGAAATCATGTTATGTGAACAATACAAACTGAATATATATATATGTGTGTGTGTGTGTGTGTGTGTGTGAGTGTGTGTGTGTGTGTGTGTGTGTGTGTGAGTGGGTGTCTGTTAAAAAATAACGTTACATTTGCAATAGTGTGTATTTTATCACTCTTTTATTTTATGTCGTATGAATACAAAACCATTCCGGCACACGGACTTGCAACTTCTAATTTGCCTGCTGTATACGTTGTTTTATTATTGTGTGTGAGAAAGCACGACCCATGTGCGTCTGTCTACAACCATCTTGCGGACAGCTCACAAACAAGGAAAAGAAACGTGACAAAAGGAACACAGAGAATTGTGACAGAAGGAACACAGTTCATGTTTTGTGTCAATGGTCGTGCCCGGTGTAGGCTTATTTCTACTTGTGTTCAGGAGAAATGCAACGCTTTTAAAAAGAAGTATTTACAGATATTGATTATTTTTAATGATAACACACTATACTTGATGCATATTAGATGTATGTCCTATGTGAATAGACCTGTTTAAATTTTAGAAAAACTATCCGTAATTATGCACTCATATTTTATGGCCCTACCTCATTCAAACAAGTCTGATATTCAGAAACAAATATATCATAACCAGAGAATCAGTTTTAATCATGTACCAGTCTGCATGCTCTTAGCACTCATACTTTATCATATTTCATAATTACGTCTTGTTACTGACTGAAATGGAGTATCTTGCATGTTATTGGTTCCTGTCAGATCGTAATGTAATTGCATTTAATACGATTTTCTGTTGGCTAATACTTTTGTATATCAGGGCCCCACGGGTAATCAATCAATTGTCTGAAATATTGGCTACCCAGTAAAATATGATTGGAAATACAAAAATAAATAAATACAAGTAAGCGTACTGAATGAAAATCATTTTTGTTGATAGAGTTCATTTTGGGTGTGTAATACCATAATACTTGCCATGGAGATGGCAACTCAATGACTTCTGTGTAAAAAGAAAAAAAAAACTGTCAAATAAATGTTTCAACAAATTAAATAAACAAAGGGATTGTATCGGATTAAAAATCTTTATAATGCTCTACGGAATGTTTCAAAAATGTTTTTTTTTCATTATAATTTGTCAGAGCATATATTTATCCTTTCAATAGAATTTAAGTGTTACATTTTAGAAATGAAATCATTTTCGCATAATATTCTAAAAATGTAATAATATATAAAACTCATAACGGCATTTTAAAAATATTATTTAAAGTCAAATATACGGTTATAATTTTAATAATTGTTTTTTTAACATCACATTAAAATTCTTTGAAAATGTGACATTGTTTTAAAGTTCCTATAGTGATTTTATATATGGAAAAATTAGTTAGAAATATAAAAGGATTTTGGAAAATATTTTGTCGTAACATCAGCGCAACATATTGAAAATACAATTTATGTTTCGATCTCGTGGTTGTCATGTTAGAGATGAACTCATGTGTATTATGAGCAGAATGAATTCGGTAAAATTGACACCTCCTTTGTGCCTTAATGCTACTTCAAATGTTCTATAATCAGTTTTATTTCATATTTTGTTATATTTCCTAGTTTTCTTTTTTCTCGTGCCAACACTGTATCATATAATCTATTTGAACCCAAAATATTATAGATTGTCACTGTTCATTGTATTTCACATGCTTTTACATTGTATAATTTGTATTTCAAAACAGGTTCCTGTGGCAGATCAGATCTTGATTATGGGTTGAGAGGTGTGTGTGTTGGGGAGTATGTGTTGGGGAGTATGTGTTGAGGAGTATGTGTTGAGGAATATGTGTTGGGGAGTATGTGTTGGGGAGTATGTGTTGAGGAGTATGTGTTGAGGAATATGTGTTGGGGAGTATGTGTTGATGAGTATGTGTTGAGGAGTATGTGTTGAGGAATAGGTGTTGGGGAGTATGTGTAGGGGAGTATTTGTTGATGAGTATGTGTTGAGGAGTGTGTGTTGAGGAGTATGTGTTAAGGAGTGTGTGTTGAGGAGTGTGTGTTGAGGAGTATGTGTTGAGGAGTATGTGTTGAGGAGTGTGTGTTGAGGAGTATGTGTTGAGGAGTAGGTGTTGGGGAGTGTGTGTTGGGGAGTATGTGTTGGGGAGTGTGTGTTCAGGAATATGTGTTAAGGAGTATGTGTTGAGGAGTATGTGTTGAGGAGTATGTGTTGAGGAGTGTGTGTTGAGGAGTATGTGTTGAGGAGTATGTGTTGAGGAGTATGTGTTAAGGAGTGTGTGTTGAGGAGTGTGTGTTGAGGAGTATGTGTTAAGGAGTATGTGTTGAGGAGTGTGTGTTGAGGAGTGTGTGTTGAGGAGTAGGTGTTGAGGAGTATATGTTGAGGAGTATGTGTTAAGGAGTTTGTGTTGAGGAGTGTGTGTTGAGGAGTATTTGTTGAGGAGTATGTGTTGAGGAGTATGTGTTGAGGAGTATTTGTTGAGTAGTATGTGTTGAGGAGTATGTGTTGAGGAGTATGTGTTAAGGAGTATGTGTTAAGGAGTGTGTGTTGAGGAGTGTGTGCTGAGGAGTGTGTGTTGATGAGTATGTGTTGATGAGTATGTGTTGATGAGTATGTGTTGTGGAGTATGTGTTGAGGAGTATGTGTTAAGGAGTATGTGTTAAGGAGTGTGTGTTGGGGAGTGTGTGTTGGGGAGTATGTATTGGGGAGTATGTGTTGAGGAGTATGTGTTGAGGAGTATGTGTTGAGGAGTATTTGTTGATGAGTATGTGTTGAGGAGTATGTGTTGAGGAGTATATGTTAAGGAGTATGTGTTAAGGAGTGTGTGTTGAGGAGTGTGTGTTGAGGAGTGTGTGTTGAGGAGTATGTGTTGATGAGTATATGTTGAGGAGTATGTGTTGAGGTGTAGGTGTTGGGGAGTATGTGTTGATAAATATGTGTTGAGGAGTATGCGTTGAGGGGTATGCGTTGAGGAGTATGCATTAAGGAGTGTGTGTTGAGGAGTGTGTGTTGAAGAGTATGTGTTGAGGAGTGTGTGTTGAGGAGTATGTGTTACGGAGGAGTGTGTGTTGAGGAGTATGTGTTGAGGAGTGTGTGTTGAGGAGTATGTGTTAAGGAGTATGTGTTGAGGAGTATGTGTTGAGGAGTGTGTGTTGAGGAGTGTGTGTTGAGGAGTATGTGTTGAGGAGTATGTGTTGAGGAGTGTGTGTTGAGGAGTATGTGTTGAGGAGTATGTGTTGAGGAGTATGTGTTGAGGTGTAGGTGTTGGAGAGTATGTGTTGAGGAGTCTGTGTTAGGGAGTATGTTTTGAGGAGTATGTGTTTGGGAGTATTTGTTGAGAAGTATGTGTTGAGGTGTAGGTGTTGGGGAGTATGTGTTGAGGAGTATGTGTTGGGGAGTATGTGTTGTGGAGTATGTGTTGAGAAAAATTTGTTAAGGAGTATGCGTTGAGGAGTATGCGTTCAGAAGTATGGATTGAGGAGTGTGTGTTGAGGAGAGTGTGTTGAGGAGTGTGTTTTGAGGAGTATGTGTTGAGGAATATGTGTTGAGGAGTATGTGTTGAGGAGTATGCGTTCAGAAGTATGGATTGAGGAGTGTGTGTTGAGGAGTGTGTTGAGGAGTGTGTGTTGAGGGGTATGTGTTGAGGAATATGTGTTAAGGAGTATGTGTTGAAGTGTGTGTGTTGAGGAGTGTGTGTTGAGGAGTATGTGTTGAGGAGTAAGTGTTGAGGAGTATGTGTCGAGGTGTGTGTTGAGGAGTGTGTGTTGAGGAGTGTGTGTTGATGAGTTTATGTTGAGGAATCTGTGTTGAGGAGTATGTGTTGATGTGTATGTGTTGGGGATATGTGTTGAGGAGTATGTGTTGGGGATATGTGTTGAGGAGTGTGTGTTTAGGAGTGTGTGTTTAGGAGTTTTTGATGAGGAGTGTATGTTGAAGAGTGTCTCGTGACGAGTATGTAATGAGCAGTACATGTTGTTCAGTTGGTAAACTTACATAAGTATTTAGAAGGTAGATATGTGCATTGTGGCAGGCTCTGACAGAAAATTTGAAGGACTGTCTCTCCAGCATTTGTAAACCAATTAGTTCATACTCGTTCTCGTCAGGTGTCATCACTGACGTTATGTCCGCGTCCATGATGGACCGACCGCCCTGGCCGGAAACGGAAATAGTGCATAATGCTGTAAAGACAAGAAAAAAAAATGGATGATGTGTTAAACTATTATATATGTAATGTGAAATACAGGAATTTCATATAAAAAAAAACAGTTTTTTTTTAAAGAACGGAAAGATCGAAAAAAGTATGATGTAATAGCTCTGTCAATGTAATATGTCTGATATTTATATAGCATAGTATGTTCAAATCCAGGCAGACCGCCTTCCTCGCAACGGCTCCTTTGCAGTCTTTACCACATGGATAGGAGGATATAAACGCAACAAAATCTTTAACTCAAAACTGGTTTCGAATCTGGGTATCAATATTCTCCCATGAGCAAAATGCTTACGTTACAATAGACACAAAGAACATTCAAGGGCACGGTATAACGAGTCTCCTAAGAAGCGTCATTGATTGGTTGCACGACTAAAATACGCCCCACATATACGCAATTATCATAACGAAGTGGGGATTACATCCAAGTTACAAAAACACTCCGGTTGCGGACCCAGAGGAGTGTCCAGGGGGGCCTGGTCCCACCCCTTTTCGGTCGTGGTATTCCCTTTTTCAGTGTTAAAAACATAATTTGAAAGCTTTGACCCTCCACTATTCCGAAACTGAGGAGCTTCATAAGATTTTCTTATCATTTTTCGTGACTTGGGCCCTCCTTATATATAATCCTGGAACCGCCCCTATAATATTACGATACATCTGATATTCTGGAATCAAATTTATATTAATTGTTTATTTTTTCAAAACCGTATTGCGACTTCGTACTTTAACTCAGTGGCACAGAGCCCCCTGGTGGTGAAGGGAATTATATATGGTAAGCAGATGTTACGTACACTCATTTGCAGACACACTTAACACAACCTTAACCTTTACTCTGACTCTCTAAGTCCGACATTAAAGAATGCAACATTTTGTAAGCTCCCGGCCTCGGCTACCTGTTAATTCACGACTCATTATAAATTTTCTCAGACTGACAGAGAGGTCGATAGACTATCTTGTGTCAGAGATGCAAAATTTTGCCAACCTTTACCGGGTCCATACATAATTATGTTTAAAACAAAACGCTGATTATATCATAAAATCACCCGACATTTTTTAAAATTCTTTAATTGTTTTAGGTACCCACCTATATCTTTTTAATGCTAACTTAACTATGAATCTAGACCTGTAGAATTCCATTATGGTCTCGGACTCCGTGAGAGGGCAATAACACATACTTATATCCTGGTTTTACCCAGGATTGCTGCGTCTGCGAGCATTGGGTGTGCTAACAATCGTCCTTATTGCTGAGTCATGTTACCAATGAACTCCGGAAAGGCGCACTCGTTGGTGAGTGAAAAAGGGCCATGGGGCACGGCCTTCCCGTTAAGCCTGCAAAGCAGTATCACCCTTGATGGAGACCGACCGTGAACAATATCACCGCCAAGGATGAGTTCGAACTCACGATCTCTGGTTTTGAATCTTATATTCTACGCCTAGACCACTAAAGCCGACCCTTAGGAAAACGCCCCCTAACGCCAATAACTTCTACACCGGTGATACATTTTGAAGAAATGCGACACAGATTAGCGGGTGCTCTCATATCATTCTGGACAGTGTAAACACTCAATCCATCACCTGGGGACCCCCTGTCAGGTTTAATCTGCAGGTTATCCCCATCTTTGACCCCGATGAACGATAAGACGATTCAGCAGATTAATTAATAATCTTCTTGGATAAAAGGACGGACAGCTTAAACTGAGACCCGATCATTTTCACCATTTCTGAATATATAAATGTATATATATATATATATATATATATATATATATATATATATATATATATATATATATATATATATATAGTACAAATAAACTCCATATGTATTCTAATACAATTATACTTATTAACGTATAAATATCTGGGTTTTTTTTTAATTAAATACACCATATATTAACAACAAAATATATTCCTATATAATTGTTTGAAAGGTTCTATATAGACAGTAATCCAAAAATGTTAACCTTTATTATAGCATGTAATTTTGAAAACATCAATTACAAAGAATGTATGCTTGTCTTTAGACAAATCTGGATATACCCATAATTAAATGAATAATCAGTCATCACAAGAAGGAGAAAAATGCTTCAGAATTGAGGGAAGGGGTGCTCCTGTAGGATAGCCGTGATTATACGACTCAGCAAGCTTTTACATTGGGCTGGTTAGCCTAACGTGAGTCGTGGTACAAGCCATACGGAATGTACTGCAACGACAGTTAACTTTATAGTGATGTAGTAAACAACCGATTATCTTACCTTAAGGCTACGGGGAATGAATTAACAGAAAAGAATACAAGTGAATTCACAAACAAAACTGAAAAACCGTCTCTATGGCTACGAGTCAATATCCTGTATCCCGCACATGTTGGCTGCAGTCCAGTAACTCGTGCGAGCCAAGTGTAAATTCATGCGGTCAGGAATTCAACAAACAAGCGGAGGGATTTACAAATATACTCAGTTGAAGCGGGAAAACACATAGTATGTGTTGATAGAAAGTAGAATGGCGGATCCAGGAATTCGAGAACAGGGGGCGCTTATACTGGGAGAGCGGTTGATGGGTATTAAGATATATACATTACGTATAAATTTATATTAAATTAATTACTTTGTCATATATTTTCAGCCTTAGATAAAAATATATTTTTTTTTCACCAATATGGATAAAATCTAGAGCCATTTTGTTTTTGTAAAGTTAATTAGAGGTACACGAGTTAGGGTATCGGAGGTATTCTCTCGGGGGGGGCCCCCCTTTGGACCGCCACTGAAGTATACTTAAAAAAGCTAACGCTTGGTCACGCTTATGTCAATTGACAGCGTACTTGTAGGCAATGAGGCTCTATAAAAAAGACGAAAATAATTGCAACCTCAAAGAGCGTTACAATCCTCGGTGCAGATAGTAAATAAACGCTTACGCTAGTACGCTAGTCGTAGAATCTCTAATGCTATAGTTGGCCGAAATGGCGCTCCTTATAGGAGGCCGACGGGAAAGTCATCGGAGGGTGTAGAATATTTTCTCATATTAAAGCTGTATTGGTGCATTGTGCTCTAATGAAAAACAATCAGAGAACAAGACAGGGTGCTGTTACTCGGTATTAATCTCGTGTATTTATCTATTTCAAAGACTTATTTCGGTCGAGCTCCATCCCGCCCTTCTAACTAAATCCATGACTGATTACGTAATGGATTTATGATTTCATGTCTACTTTCATCCAAGTAAAAATAAAGCCCAGACCTCCTTGTACGGAGCACGTTACAATGTCGACACATTGCATTATTTGCGCTTTTACAGGTATCTTTGAATTTTTACAAACATTTTTGATCAATTGTTTTTAACTCTTTTCTTCACATTAACTATTTACAGATTTCAGTGCATGATATATACCACTCCGTCTTGGAGTTATCTCCTCTTTAGTTAATATCATGGCTTGTTTTCGTATCAGATTGCTACTATATCCTCACCCCCTACTAGAATGTTATCGACGTTATCGCGGAACGACACAATACATGCCTCATCACGTGGTGATATACATTGGCCGCCGTCAGGTAAATATAGAAAGGAAAATAGAAAAGCACTCAGAGACAGCAGACCTCCGCCAAGGCAGCTCATTAAGAATTGTGGTTGGCTTTTTGTTCGAAACCATTTAAAATTCTCGATATTTGCAAAGATAAAATTATCGCAAAATATAAATCTTCGTGACTAAGACGCTTTATCTAAAAGGGTGAACATATATTTACACAATAATCTGATAGGCCTATCATACATACTATTTCCGATAGCGCCAGCATTAACAAATATTTTACGATGCCCCTGAATCAAAGATTGCTTTTATAAATAATGTTAAGTCTTTTGTTCATATGCCACTATTGACTAAGAATCTCCTATTTTTTTACATTCTCACAGGCCCTCGTTTAATTGTTAAGATATTGCGCCCGCCCGCCCCCCCCCCCCCCCCTTCCCCACGGCGGAGGCTTGCATTCATAGTCTTTTATTTGGAATTGACAACATTATAGGAACCTACTTAGATCTAGTATATAACTGAAACAGCTGTTCGGTAAAACCAAGCCTTGGCGGAGGTAGGCACTAACCCGAGTGTTCTCTGTAGTATATTTTTAACATGCGGACATGTACATGCGGAACTTTGATTAATCAATATCCCTATAGAAGGCGAACAGTGATATCATAATCTGTCCTACATGTGAGCCCTGTGGCCGCACGGTGTTATCAGGGGCCAGCATACACGGGATCAGGTTTTAATATTATACTAATATTTGCATAAGCGAGACATATACCGATGTTATATATATAAGCTGCAACACATACGCGCGTGGGCAAATATTTGTCCGTTCTGAGCTGGGCAGAGTTTAAGCTGACTTTGCTACAAGAAGCACGTGTACTACTAGTCTGACCATAAACGACCCTTATTTGACGAAATCGTACAAGAACTTTTCTATTTTCACCGTGAACCCTTATATGAAACGTATACAATTACATGAGACTCTAAGCTATGGCCCATGACCTTAATATTGCATCACTACAGCCCCAAAAATCCTAGCCGTGAATAAAAGACTCAGTAGGCATTTACATTGGACGAGTCAAACGGGAAACTGCACCCTAACGACCATCAATCCCATTGTGTCGTTATGAAAACCCGGTAGTCATAACATTAGGCTATCAGTAGTAAATTAAAGTAAGAACTTGTAGGCCATACAAGGAGAGAGTACTGTTTAAAGTTTGCTGGCGAAGGTGTACCCCGAACTGTATTGCCCTAGCTTATTGTCCTGTCCGTGGTCTTGGATGTTAAATCTTCTTGGTATAAATTAGAGCACAAAAGATTAAATTTGTTCTAAATTTTTCATATTTCTAAAATCAATCATAAAATTCTAGATCAAAGAAATATGTTAACATGCCACAGATACTTAAATGTCCTGTATTAGGTGTGCGTGTCAACATAAATGCCGACCTACAAATCGTACCGGAATGTGAAATGAACTGAATGTTTTCGCAGGAGGAATAACATTAAGATTTAAACATGTCCCTGAAACATTACTTTTTCTAGGTTATTATTTACAACAATAAATTTGAGTCTGGAGGATCTGTCACTCCATTTGCGAGTTTACAAAACGGGTCGGGGTAACTTACCCTCATATCATTAATACACACACGGAGGAAGCCAAAAATAATTACATGAATTCTTTTTCAAAAGGTAGGTGTTTGGACACGTTTAAGAAGTAGAAAAGAATGGACAACAACAAAATTGCAACATCCAAGAGGAGTGATCTTTGTAAATCGTCTAGTCATCGAGAGACATGCAACTTGCAATAACAATCCGATTACTGATAGCGTAGTGCTAATTTGTAGGCATACAGAATGGTTGTAACCGCAAATTTGCAGAAGCAGTTAACGCAGTTTTTGTTTTAAAGTGGCTAAAATGCTTATAAATGTTTTTTTTTCTCAAAAAAAAAAATTTCACACCCTGGGAGGGGGCAGCCCTTCCAACCTCAAATCTCCTGGACGCCAAGATTCCACGTATTTCCTCCACAAGGAGGGCATGCGTTCATCCCCGTTCGTGTGTGTGTGTGTTCACAACATCGCCCACGCATTCATGAACGGAATCTCATGGAATTTTCAGGTCATATCGGGAATTGATCAATGAAGATTCGATTAGATTTTTGTCTGGATTACCTAAGTGAATGCAACCATTTCTACTTAACTTACAAATGTTACACAACGTTTTCCTTTAATTAAATCGCACAGTTTCGCACAATTGGTTCTTATCCAAAAGTGAGTGAAAGTTAATTTCTTGTTCACCAGTTCATCTTTCTACTATAATAAACTGACCCTGGTGCTGTCATCTGGTGGATAATCCTGGGATTATAAGAGATCTTGACTAAAAGAAAGTACAGGACGAAACAGGAAAGAACTGGATGGAAATTCAGCAATTTTTTTCACTAGCCGTGTGGGTCACCAGTTGTTGCTTGATAATATAATTTAGCAATTCTTGCGGTCACTTTATAAGTATAATAAGATGTAGGTCATTTAAACTGGAAGACACCGGTTCGATCCCCCTTTATAGCCAATGTCTATCCTGCTAAGTGAAGCATATCGGGCATGCAGAGTTTATAAAACAAATGTACCTGACGGTTAAATGAACAAAAAAATCCGTCCTCGAAATATAAAAATCAACCTGCAGTTAATAGCATCTACGTATTCAACCACATTAACATGTGTTTTTGGATACCTATAGTGACCGTTTGACAACCGTCCAATCAAATAAAGTTATCCCTCTCACAAACGGCATCACCCAATCTAAGACTCTTACATTTAAACTGAAATATCAAATATAACAGAAATGATAATTAGGGAATTTTTGAAGGATGAGCGCCTTTGTTTCCTAAACCGTGTGGTATACACATCGAATTATCACAACTGAAGTAAACATTTTGTATTCGTTTCTAGGTAATATGTTTGTATATTTTGTTTTTAATTACTTGAGGTACTCACCTAATAATACAGAGATGAGTATCATAGTAAGATTTGAGGAGGTATTCCTTTCCATGGCCGCCATGGCACCTAGTCCGTTCGGAGGGGGTGGACCAAGACGAGAGTCATAAATGCTCTACTTTGTGTAACTGACCTATGCCGGGACATTAACCATATCTGTGTTAATAAGACTCATTAATTGTTTAGATGAGCTACATATGTCACTCCCTATCTGTTTGCTTACATTTGCTTGACTTATCGTTTGAGCGCCGCTAATTTCTGATCTACATTATGTTACTATAAGACTAGACGCCTCCTTGCATATACGTTCATTCCCTTTATTTTGTCAGGAATTTTACACTTTGAAATCCCTGTCGCCTGACGGAAAAGGGGCGTATATTTTATAGGTTATAAGTAACATAATACTTGGTATACACAATCAGGGAAAACAGAAAAGCGATGTTACTCATCGAGTTAACAAACGGTGTATATCAGTTAAATTATGTTTATATCACAATATTATTTTAAAGACAGTGAAGTGTAATATTAATAACTAGAGGAGCACCCAGAGAACAAAGAACTCGGCCAATGCAGCTCATTATCCCCATATGGCCTTGTCCGAAATGCAGCTTTTTTCCTTTAAACATTTCTGGATCAAGATGGTGATCCGTATAACCCCCAACATTTAATCAATTGTTTTTTGTTTTTGTATCATTGTCGAACAATCCTGAAAATTTCATCCATTCAGAATCCGTTAATAATTTTTGAGTAATTTTGCTTATAGACAAACAGACAAACAGAAAGGTAGACACAGAGACAAAAAAAAATCAACGGCAGCAAAAACATAACCTCCTTGTTGGAGGTAATCAATGCCAGGATAACTAAAATTGTATATTCTTTCTTATATTTTAAATCGTGATTAATTTAAATTTGAAGCAATCATCATAAAGTTCTCATCAATACCTTTCAGGGGGTCTAGGATTTAGTGACGGGAAGGGGTAATTGTTTACACACCCAAAATTTTCACCCAAAAGTATAACATTTAAGTTTAGGGGATGTCTTACTTAAACAGTTTTGGCAAACATTGTAAAAAATATAATTTCTCCAAGAAAAGGGGAGGGGGCGATGTTCCCCTAATCCCTCCTCGATATCCGCCCGTGCCTTTAATAAACAATAATAATTAATAATGATAAGTAATTAATAATCAGTTATAATAAAAGCCGTCATGCCGTTAGCTGGCAGTAACTTGATACTGGTCTCACTATCGACCATGTTCATATATAATTAATTGTGTTTTATAAATTATACGGGAATTATTATCACTCTCGGTTAATAAGTATTAATGACAAGCATGCATAAATTTTATAATAAATTTTTTGTAGCCACTTGATATTAACGAGGATCGTTCAAATAAGTGTCCTGTTTCACATTATAGACACTTGAGGTAGCACAGGGGCGGATCCAGGATTTAGAAGAAGGGGGGGGGGGGGGGTCTAACCAAGGAGGGCTAATGAAAAACCTAATACAAAGGTGCCCGGGTCCAGAACAAAGTGGGTCCAGGCCGCAAGATTTTCTAGAGTTTGTCTTTGACCCATAAAAAAAGTTTGCTTCGGAGGAAAAAAAGGAGGGCGGGATCTGGTTCTGTAGCACATGAAGTTTTGGAATGGTTAACACAGGTTTTATCTTTAAATAAGATCACCAATCTTTCCTCGAAATGTTGATATCCTAATTCGAGCTCCACACAGTGTTGTTTGGTAAATCTGTGCAAATATTTGCCAAATATTTGTTGTTATAATAACATGGTCCACTAGGGCTCGATTCTGCTCAGTAACGCCATAGTACCAGGGTATTAATTATTAACATAAACACCATTAAACGTCTCTCGTAATTTATGAATCTTTTGAAGATAAGACATGGAATTAGATCACTCTACTGATGATAAGATTGCAGGGTCACCAGGTCCACCTGGCTCTTGCAGACAGCGCCATCTGTGTATTGTCAGTGTGTATTTGGAAACTCGGCTGTTATCAGTAAATAAACTGGTTGGTTAATGTACGTGTGGGTCCGCACACTCGCGAAAGTAAGTTATCCCGAAAATAACCTTCTCATGAATAAATGCCCAATCTACAAAATTGAACAGTCATACGGTGCAGCCTCTTTGCAGTACTTAAACATGTACTTTAGCCATATTTATTGTGTCGAAAGATAAGGGATCGAAATAATTAAAAAAAACATAAGTTTTGATGTTCCCTTTGATCCTTGAAATTGGTTGAAAAAGAGGGTTACAATTCTGTACGATTTTTAAAAATCTCTGTTTCCCTATCTATGCCAATATATCAATTTAACATGTCTTATTGATATGGTTAAATAATTCCGTAATTTTAAGACAGTTGTTTTGTGGCTAAAACTGGTTTTTCTTATTGACACCAAATGCTTTCTTAAAAATTACATGCAGAAATAGAATTTCGGGAATAATTAAGATTTACATGGTCAAATTAAATAACAAAAACCTTTTTGAAGCCAGCTATGCAAACCGTTTTTTTTTTTCACATATATAATGGGGCTATCACCAATAAATTATTTTAATGGTCTTAATTGTCTTCACAATTTGTCTACCGAATTATTATTTTTTAATTTCAAATATCACTCCATTATTCTAGTAAAGAAAAATTAACATTCGTTCTTTTGGGAGAAAAAGAACTTTTTTATTTTGTTTTTTTTTTTTACCTCCGATATGTCGGAAAACTGTTGTTTTACTAACCAAACCTGGTTTAAGGCTTTAAGTAATGCATAAAAAAAAGTAGGTTGTCATATGAGTCTTACTCAACGAATCAAAATATATATCAACAACCAACCAAATTTTTAGAAACATTCCTGATACAGCTAGTAATAAACGAGCATATTCACGGTGACTTGACAGTCTAAAAGGATCCAACTAAAACACTGTCTAAAATATTTGAAAAATAACTCATAAAAAATCTTATGAAATTAGTCCATGGTGAATAAGTAATCCAAGTTTCAGGACAACATATTATGTCACCACTAGGAAAATGACACATGACACAGATTTTGCAGTCTAAAATACAAGTAAAATAACATATATTAAGGTTACAATACCAGCCTTTTTCACCTTGTGAACTTTTCCGTGGTCATTAAGTAACCCAAATTTCGAAAAAAAAAAAGAGTCGAACCTCCAGTCTTGCAGAGTTGAAGAATGGGGTACCCAGAAGGGTATCACATATCAATAAACCTACCGAATTTCCGGCCACTCGATTCACTCACTGAACTGTGTTATAATAAATACGTGTTATCACCGTGTCATTGTATAAAATATGAATCAGCGCATATTCTAATCTGTAATGTTAGAGTTCTGCAACTCTGCAGCTGTTCTGAAGAACTATAGCTGGGTCTTTTCTCTGAAAATAACATGTGAAGACCATGACATGTGAGGATAATGCATAACGTTTCATTAAATGCAAAATATTTGTTTACCGGCTCTCATTTTCAACACAAGTATGACTTCTTAGGGTAAAAGAAAATATCAGTAACATGCGACCCTTTGAGAAACTAGGTCACAGTGACATAATTTTCAGGATACCTAGGATTTCCTGCAGATCCCTTATGTGAAATGGTATAAATTAGAAATAACAGTCAAACATTTACTATGCGAGCTGTGTCAATGGAAAAACGATGAAACCACCATTAGGACGAGCGACAAAAAGTAATCACTAAACCTAAGCTTGATTGAAGGTCAGCTGAGCTTAATAGAATATTTCAAAATGAATGAATATATAGTGTGGCAGGGAAATATCATTTATGGTAAAAGTGTTTCAACATATTCGCGATGTGTTTTTTTGCTATGCCCAAGTTTCCATGTTCTATACACTATCAAATGATTTATTCAAGTTAAATCCATGAACATATTTAAATTTGAGTAATATTTTACTATTTCTAAAACTTTAGAAATAAACATATTAACTAAGCATATTGGAACTATGTTATGAAAACTGAGGACTTAAACAATATAACTGTGAAGCTGAACTGAAGTATTTTAAAGTCAATCAGTTTATAAATTTCAATTAAGATTTTAATACTCTTGAACAATTAACAGTAATTAGTTTATAATATGTGTACTTTTCTATCGGCAGGAATTTAACGTTTAACGGGGACAGAAAATAAAATACCATACTGATAGTTGGTTCATCTAAAATCTGCAAGAACATAGATCAAATAAGCGCACGATTGTATCATTTTATGTCCAATTTATTTACCAAGTGGGTCTGAAGGTTCACAGCTGTTCAAGAGATACAAATGCTAGTCAGGTTAAAGGAAACTGATTTCTTGCCCTACTCCATTAACAATATACAGACTAGGAACTGGGAAGCACATTTTGCTCCAGAAGAAAACAAGAACCTCGATTTCAATCAGTTTGCGGGTCCTCAGGCGAGAACTTCCGAGTAAACTCTCATATCTCATATCAAGCTGTAATTTCTGTCTGGAAGTAAATCGTAACTTTCTCGAAGTCGCACAAACTAAACAAAATAACCTAACTTGCTTCAAAATGCAGATATAATCCTACTCCTCATAAAGTCCAGCCTGACCATATGTGTGTGCGACAACTTTTATTTACATAACGACGATAACCGTCCGTTAATAGATCAAATCTTTCGAATGGGATAGCACAAAATAAGTGTTATTGTGTAACTGACCATTTTCTTAATAAATACGTTATATATATATATATGTAGTTATGTAAAAAATTTTAAATAAAAGTGGTAGCACTGAATGAAGTACTGCTTAATCTTGCAGTTCTTTGCATCAGTGATATAGTCCCGTCCTCACTATCCGAGTCCAGGCCAGACATTTCGGAGTGTCCTATGTTGACCGTTGCGTATGACTGACAGCTTTACCTTCACGTATTGAGAACCTTGATCAATAACGATCGATTATTTCGTCCCCTATCAAAGTCGGTGTCCGCGGTGACATGCGGACTTCTGAGGGTAGGCAGTGGGCAGTAAGGGGGCGTACCAGTTACACAAACCCCACCTGACAGGATGGACGTTCGGGGTTTCTCTTGGTTTAATCTGGTGGTTTTGGGTAAGTATTTTGGATTAAACAATAGTTTTATAGCAAAATAGAAAGAGTATTTGAAAACAGGGTACAGCCCTATATTTTTTCTTCTCCTCATATACATATAACAAATTCACATGAAGAGTAGAGGTAAGTATCTCACCAAATTTGTGGTAGATGGCGGAGCTCTGAGCTGGAGCAATGGATTAGATATTTAAGGTGTGTGGCGCATTATTTTTTATTAGATTTTTGCTAACCAATACCGGCATATATATATATATATATATATATATATATATATATATGTAGACATACATACATACATACATACATATGCATGTATATATTCAGTTAGATTAATCAATAATTTCCTTGGACCAACTGATGGACAATAATAGGTGACATCCGATCATTTTCACCATTCATTTATATATATATATATATATATATACCCTATATATATATATATATATATATATATATATATATATATATATATATATATATTGATATACCCGTCAGCAAAGGACGACACTGAAGTTTGATCCATATTCGATATTCGATATTCGTTTTCGTTTCATAATAAGTTGATAAAGTGAGATACTGAATATTATTATTCATGAGAATTGTTAATACGTCTCAGTACGTCTTAATACGCCTCAATATATATATATATATATATATATATATATATATATATATATATATTTATATATATATCTCTTGGAAAGAACATATGGAAGTATTAAATGCAGATTAAATGATATGAACGAACTTTACAAATTGTTGAATTCCCGAAGAACAATTCATGATATGATATAATAACATATATTACTTCATTTTATTTTCATTCACACAGTTGTAGAAGTTAACTTTCGTATGAAACTTAATAGCGTTAACTTTGGAACACAACGGGTAAATATTGAAATATTGCTGTCAATAGGGTCTAATAATGTCTATATCTTGTAGTTATAAATACTATATTTAGCTTTTATGTAAAATACAAGTACAATTTACCTGTGTAATTTACGTAACTTAAACCAGTACATCCCGTCAATCATTTCATCATTACGTGTAATATTTAAATCACACGAAATAACACTTGCACCATTGTGGTCGCTACAGTACGTTATGAAATTTCTGTGTGTTTGCAGTCTCAAAGATAATGCTGAGGTGTAAATCTAGATTACGGTACAGATAGCAATTTGGAGCAGAATTAAAATCTGAGGCTATGTATGTGGAATTGGACAGATAATGTAATATAATTAAATTACATTTTAAAACAGGCCTCACAATTAGGTAATAATTTAGTGCACAAAACAACCTGGCACCCAGTAAAATTCTCTCACTCGCTATATCTTTAATTTACTCATATGGTTAGTGTTTATATACACAATAACAAATCTTAAAATTTACCCAGAATTTTCCGATATTGGAGATGGGATAGTAAAATTCTCTCGCTCGCTATATCTTTAATTTACTGATATGGTGAGTGTTTATATACACAATAACAAATCTTAAAATTTACCCAGAATTTTCCGATATTGGAGATGGGATAGTATCCCAAGACAATTAAGGCATGCCCCTCTAAAATAGTCCCCTTCTTCTAAAGCAGACACTTTACAAGAATAAGACCACCCTTGTCAACGTCGCAATTTCTTTAACCTGTCCGACATTGGAAACAATGATTTTTGCATAAATCTGAAGAATAATTGCGCAGTTATTCAAAAGTTATTGGGTTCACAAAAATCCTATGTGTCTTTAGATTTTCCTTGAAATCCAAGATCAAGGTCACTAGTCCTCGAACTTGGAAACCAAGGCGAAGGCCAGTCGCATAGTAAACGTTAGTATTAAATAGTTTTCGTCCCATATCCCATTTCTGTGCAGGTAAAAGGTAAAGATGAGGGATTATATTCTGAAATCACAGACGATGTCAGTCTCATCCGACTTTACACTTTGCCTTCAAGGTCTTTCGAGCATGATCATTCTTGCTCTCTCGAGCATGATCATTCTTGCAAAATTTCTCAGCTCCCTTGGGAGCATACAACCCGCGCAGCCATATCAGGCGATAGAAGATTTTTCATTCTACAGTTTCCTTCCTCCCATGACCAGTAACCATTCATTCCTGGATCGAGAGAGCGCACCCTTGTGGTAAAGACTTTGTCAAGGATTCTTAGCGCCGACGGCAGTCAGAACGGAATGCGAACCCACAATCTTGTGGTCACACAAGTCCAGCGTTATCCATCACGCCACCACGTTCTACGTGCATGCGCACAATATGTAAGAAATCTGTCAATTAGTTTTTGATTTATAACATTTATAACATGAAAAGTTTGGTAAAAATCCGTGATATGAATTTTTTGAGTTATCCTGCTCATTAACCATTCTTTGCGGCGGCGGGACAATGCTGAAATCATATAAAGTGTCCCTACTATATATATATATATATATATATATATATATATATATATATATATATATATATATATATATATACACACACAATTCTTCTCTCAGTGGGTCCTCCATAAAGTGAACACATCTATATAGTGTGTATAGTCCGTTCCACCAACCGTGACACTAAGTTTTTTTCGCGATATTTTGAATCAGAATCAAAACAGAACAAAGATTTTTGGTAAGGAGTTAAATTTGAACGCGACCTAATTTTCTCACAGGCAAAATGCCACATACCCGAGATGATTAGCCTGTAATAAACAAAAATCAAAATCCAGGAGAAACTGTGCAGGCGTTTACGACATTTTGTGCCTGGTCAACTGATTTGATTCTGCCTCGCACGCGCGTGACGTCATAAGCGGTGTTCCATTTTGCAGGTTGGAGGTTCCCGCTGTTTGGCGATGTGGAGTGGTCAATCAATATTAAAAGCAGTACATCACTGTCATTAGTTACATGTATACAGCCTGGTTCTACGACTGTACATTGTTTCTGAGTCAGAGGAGATCCTTTTTAAGTTTGAGAATACAAGACACTTAATTTTTTTTTAATTAACAATAAAATTATTTTGATGTCTCGGCTAAAAAGTGTCGTATTCATCATAAAAGAACGCGATTTTTTCATAAAGTGTTCTCCACCCTCCCCCATTTAACATATAAAAGAAAGGGTCATATCCTTTTGGTCAAAGGCGATGCAATAATCATAATAATATAACACCAGAAACTTGTACACCGTGCCTGTGTGCCCTAGATTTCCCCTCAGGCACGTGTACCGGGCACGCAGCACCAGCGATTACCTTTTACAATGTATCACCGGTGGCTCTCTGAGCGGGGGTCGCGCAGTCCACTCGTGTCAATTTCAAGCTCGGGCATTTTTTTCAGTGAACTGTGTGTTCGCCCTCACACAGTCATTTGAATATATGTACCTTACATTTTCTGGCAAAGTTTAAATTAAAAGCTGTCGCAAGCACAGTATTTGATTAACATGGTGCCAAGCCTGCTTTGCGTTGATTTTTGTACGATTTTCCTTGGAAATGGGTTTAAATTCTTGTGTTTAGGCCTAATCTGAAATTATTGGCTATCACAGAAACATAGATTCATTACCATGCACTACCCTTTTTTATGGGACACATATCCAGTGATTATGACAAAAAAACAATTTGTATAAAATGTTAATTTTGAACAAATGGTTTTATTTCTGCCTGAATTTAGTCCTGACCTGGGTGTACGGACTAGGATAAATCTTTAGTATCTTAAATAATCTAAAGTGTGTGGGGGGGTCATCCCAACCTTGAAATGGGATCACCCATATTGCAAGGCAAGTACGCACAAAGCGGTAAAAAGTTTGGCGAATATTCTGACCAGTTCATTTTAAATAGGGATGACAAGATGCCAGTGCCGGTGCCTCGGGGTCCTCAAATACGTAGATTCGCATGAAATTTTGTAAACTTTTTGCAATTTTTTGTTAAAGTTGTATTCGTTAATTTGACGGGAATTAAAATTCGCCTTTTTAAAAAACAAATGTGAATAGATTCGCACCGGCTGTGGCTAGAAAACTTGTAGTCCAGAACTAAACGCTGACGTCACGGGCCTCACAAAACGATTTTTCACGCATATACCATCAGTTACATGAATGAAGCTTCGGCCATAGCCATGACTGGGGCTCTGTGTACCGTACAATATTTAAAAATCGGCCATATACAGTATTATAAAATAGAAGAGCTCAACTTTGGCTGCTGACCACGGTGCCACCTGAAAGCCTCTTCATAACGTGTGTTCAGGAAATTTCACGCGACGACCGTGACGTCACGGTTACGTCATTCCTTTATGACGGCAAAGTTTTCACATACAGCGCTGAGTTGGCCATGCAGTTATCACATAAAGAAAAACAACAACACGGCGTCGTGATGTTAGTTGTTTTTCATTAATTTTTGCTAACCTTATACAAAATTAGGTCGTTTTCTCAGCATTCGCCGTACCGCTATGAACACACATTAGAAATCCAGGGAGAGAAGAAAACTCGAAAAAAACCTAGTGTCACGGTTGGTGGAACGGACTATAATCTCATTTTTTCACCTAATTATTATTATTATTATTATTATTATTATTTCATATATATAATATATATATATATATATATATATATATATATATATATTGTGTTATGAATGTCGCCACTGTTTATTTTTTATATTGTAGTTTTGTGTAATATGCATGTTTTATTTATTTTCAGCGTGTTTAACCACGTGCTATGCCCAGGCCATCAGGAAAGACATCAAAACTGGTAAACCTTTTTTTTTCATTATTATGTTAATATGATATAAATATTTAAATTATTCTGTCTTATTATAAACAAAATATATGCAAACGTAGTGTCATAATGAACTTTAATTAAAAAAAAAAATAACTTGCTGTGATGGGAAAAGAGCACAGGGTCTGTTGGTCATACAAAAATGCATTTTCTACCTTTTCGATCTGCAAACTATAGTCGACTTGGTCTATCATTTGAAAAGACTGCATAGTGAATAGACCTTTTGCAACTCGTTAGCCTCAACTGTTGACGACGATTGACACTGAGTGTTCTGGTCGGTTATTTTGACTAAGATTTTAAATGTTCTTATTTTCAAATGAAAGATGTTCTCGATTACCTTCCGAGGTTAGCCGACGATTCCCGATGTGGTTCGTAATATTAATTCTGTGTCATCAGTCTAATCATAGCAGACTCTTTTTGCGTAGTTACGGTAAAACTACATGCATTTTCGTGTGAGGAAGAGATGGGATATTCAAAGAATAATATATACATAAATATATAACATAATACACATATAATACACACGTATGCAAATAAATCTGCATTTGTTGTAAGCATAAGGACATTTATTTTTGACTGATTGAAAAATGACTTTTCGCAATATAATACTATTTCCAATGATATAAATACTACGATGCAGTGAGGTTAGGAGTCGACAGTACTCTTTTTTTTCTGATACCGACCATTTTCTAATTAAAATAAAATATAAAAGAGCGATGATTCTTTGTTATACCCTTTGGTTAAAAATTAATAAAAATCTTTAAAGTTTTAATTTTAAAGTCTTTTATTTGACATACAGCAATGACCTTTACAATGCCATGTATTATTCCCTGTGGATGCCAGTTTTAAACCAGCAAACTTTATAGAACACCGAAGGTCGACTCTCGTATTATATTATGGTCCACGTGTCTGAATCAACCTGAAGTCACAAAAATCACCTTTTCAACCGTTGAAATCATAACAATACACAGAGTTACCAGTTATGAATATTTATGAATATCTTTCAATCGCCGCTATAGTGGCTATAGATTCTCAAGAGGTTAAAGGGATACCCATTTCCGCTCGCTGATCATTACCAGCGGATAGGAATCCTGAAGATAAGATGTCTTCTTGTTCAGAAATTCCCTACTTTTTCCTCCTCATTGTATAGAGAGTTCTGCAGATCATAATAATTCAAAACGTCTCTCTTACCCAGGAGAGATGGTGTCTTTCCTGACTCCTAATGAATACAACTACAACAGAGCCACACTGCGCGTGCTCAGCAGAGACTTCGTGGTCTTCAAGGTCAAGGCCTGCAAGGATGCTCATCTGGCCCTTCTTCAAACGAGAGTAAGTACCTTTTCTTCCATGAGAGTAAAATCGGATGTTACACTCTAAAATAATTCTGCGTTAGATATGCCATCATTAAATGACCATGACCATAAGAAGCAACGACCTTGATACTTTAAAGGATTTTTCCGAGATCCCACGTTGATTGAATAGAATTATTCCCTTGGTCAGAAAATCCCAATCCCAGCGCACGGGGGTGTTCGTTTTGTTCATATATTTTCGAGATAATTCCCCTTTGCGGATATTGCGAATTTGAAACTCTCGTGAACAAATGGCAACCACAGCAGTTCTTTTTGGTTTACCTCCCACTGTTTTCTCGTTGGCTGAAATATATGATAAAACTCGAAATCTTCATTACAAGGAAAATAAGCTGCACGTGTGGGATGCTCCCAAAACCGTGTAAGTAATCATTTACATAGTCCATATTCTCAGGTTCATTCGTGCATAAGTGAATGTACATTTGTAATTTTGCGAGAATCCGCATTACAGAATATTCATCAATACGGATTGGGTGCCGGATCCACACCAAAATCTAATCGATTCTGCATGGGCCCATTCCCAAAATGCCCTGAAAATGTCATGGAATTCCTTTCATGATTGCGTGAGTTATGTTGTGAACAAACACACACGAACACACACACACAAACATACACACAGGAACGGGGATGAACTGAGGTTAATATCTCTGCCACCTAGTCCATACTGATCTGGCTTATTTGATAAACAGCTCCTTTTTCTGACAAACCCTTCTTATCTTCAAAAGCAAGAATTCAAGAGCTAACATCTGCCATGATAGCCATAACATGTTATTTACATATATATTGGCTCAGGGTAGACAGAAAGCCTTTAACAGAATTCCTTGAAGAGTTCTATCGTAACTTAAAAAAAATAAAATTATGTTTTTTAGGGTGACCGGCAGCTGGCGCTCACGGAGATCGTTATCGGTGGTTGGGGTAACACACGGTCTGTTATCAGGAAAGGCATGCAAGGACCTATAGCAGCAGATTTCAACACCACCAGTATCTTGTCTTGTCACGAGCTCCGAACGTTCTGGGTGTCATGGCGGGGTGACCGCATACAGGTCAGTACGGTATCTGGTCAGTTATTTACGACAGAGGGCGCCACGGTTGTTTAAGTGGTAATCCACTGAGCCAGTATTTCGGACAGAAAATTCATCATCGACGAATATGTTTTATGTGCATTTCATGAAGTATCTTACAAACGAAAAATCCCACCATGCTGTCATTTCTGTTGAAAAACAAATTTCTTAATATAATAATAGGTGATTGGGTCAAATTGTTAATGGTACGTGTTAAAAGATATCATTCCGATATAGAGGATGAAAAACTACTCAAGATAATGCAAAAAGTTAACCGCCAAGTTGATTATTTTAGTTGGGTCGGGGACCAATCTACGGCCAGCAGGTGTTCATGTTCCTAAACAGAACGGGAGAATTCGCCCACGATATTAACGACATCTCAATGTGTACGGGCTTCGGGTCTGTCGGAGAGTGGCAGATTGAAGAAAACCAAGGTAAAAGTTTCTTACTTTATAACACACATTAACATTGGCGGTAACATACACATATTTCGGCTTTTGCGGTCTAGTTGCACAAAACTCCAAACTGAAAGGTCGTGAGTTCAGATTTCAGGCGAGGAGCGGTGTGATTTTTCACGGTCGGCTCCCCACCCAGGCTGAGCGCTCTGCAGGCCTAATGGGAAGGCTGTACTCATCAGACGTGCATCATTCACAAACGAGTGCATCTTTCGGAGTTTCCTCGGTGTCATGACCCAGCAATAGGGATGATTGCCCCAGGATATAAAATATAAAAGACATGAAGCTAATACTTCTGTCGTGTCACGTAGTCCCAAGCCGAAACGGAACTCTGCAGATATTTAGCTTAAGAATTAGTCAGCATTGAAAATGGAGGTAGCTACCTCTACCCAAAACAATTTAAAAAACATACATAAATTCAAAAGGAGAATGTTATACACACATAGAGAGTAGGAGTGTCATACACAAACGTACAGACGGAAATATTTAATTGCTTACACACTCCAGTCGTCCTAGGACTCTTTTTGTGTTAAGCAAGGCTCTCTGGGTTCCACGCGAGCTTATGCGCAGAGGAAAGACTTGTTAGCAGACCATTTAGAACGTTGTATCGCATTGTGCATCCAGCTCCAAATATTAAACATGCGACACTTGGTCTCGTTGGATGATTTTTGTTCCTAAGCCAGAATCAGACAAAAGAGAGCGGCTGCCGCAAGTTTAAAATTTGGAGCTGGATGCATAATGGGATACAATGTTCCCATTGGTCTGATTACAATTCTCTGCTTTGTGCCCACCTGAGCGGTGAAACTTACCATACATTACCAGCGGAGAAACTTACCGTACAAAACTTAGAACAGAAGGAGATCTGAGACCACTGCAGCGTACTGACAAGGGCAACATTATACACAAGCCTATACATATAGATAAAACCTGCATTGAGAGTATCAAATGCCAAATGTGTATTACTACGGCGTGATTTACTCAATATATACACAATAGTGGACCTGCATTCCAACTGCAAAATTGGACAAACATACACACAGATAACACCTGTGAAAAAAAACACTTGCTCATTTTTGTCAAATGCTTGGCACAATAAAGCGCGAACATCGTTAATATGATTATTAAAGTGAAAAAAAAATTCGAACGAAGGGACTCCCGATTCCTTTTATTATTATTATTTTCCTTTTATTATCATTATTTTCCGTTATAATTATTGCTTTTATTGTTATTAATTGTTATATTTGTAATGATGATGATGATGAGCATATTATTGTTTTAATTATTGTCTTTATTATTATTATTATTATTTTTATTTACTACTTTATTATTATTATTATTATTATTAATTATTTTATTTTTATTTGTTTTACCTAGGGTATGAGCTGGACTACCTAACACCAGTAGAATACAATTTCGGTAATTTGTGGAAGTCCAGCCTTTTGAATAACGGGTTTATGGCATTTGAGGTACAATCTTGCCGGGATGTTCATGTCGCAATATCGCCAGTTCACGGAGTATTCCGCCGCCTGGCGTATGAATTTGTGATAGGCGGGTGGAATAATTCACGCAGTGCTATCCGCCGGGGACTACAATCCGATCCGAAGTAGGTCTATTATAAATCCGTCTTACCAACAGGTTGAAAGGAGAGATTTTTTAATTGTGGAACTTCATATATATGTTTACCGAACATCCTTCCCTCGGAGGTTATTTGTCCTCGAAACGAAACTCTTCCTAGTATGCACTGTGGGACGGCCGGGACTACTTGTCTCAACTGTCAAACTTCAAAATCAACATTTGTAACATTTCAAGAAAACATCTTCTGTTTTCATTTCGCATGCGTATGCTTACAAAATATAACTTATTCTATGAAGTCCTTACCATATTAAAGTAATTTCTCCTGAGACATTCCCTGTCAAACACATATTGAACGCACTACATTACCCCCTTCACTACATCTTTACCTACGTAGCTGGTGTACGTAGAAACACGGTGCATTGTGGGCCAGATTGTGACGCCCATATACCTTAAACAGACGAGTCGTTCTCTTTTGAGTAAAAGTCTGCGCAGTGAAATTACTGAAAAATGGCTTGTTCATGTTCATATACATTCTATCGTCTAGAGTGTTCTTACTCATTAATTATGCATGCAGGGTTTGGTCTGACGTGGCTGGCGTCCTCAGCTGTAATGAGATGCGACCATTCTGGATTTCCTGGAGGGGTGGCCTTTTAACAATGGGGCGTGGTTACCGATACATGACTGACGTGTTGATGCAATGGCAGGAGCCCTGGGTACGTGCTGGGTCAGCTTCAGCGATCGGATTTTCGACCGGGTTCGGTAGTTTCGGAACGTTCAGGCTCAATATGGACTTAGGTGAGGTGTTGTTGATAGTAACTACTGATATTGCTGATTCAGAAGCAAAAACAGTACATTGCAAGACCCTTGAAATTACCTATAGAACAACCGCATTCGTCAATATGTTTGAAACCGATCAGCATTTGTTTGATGTTTGGATATTCCTAAATAATTGTTCTTCATCATATAAAGAATAGATCGAAATCACTGACGCCATGCGCAGAGCTCCAAGACGCGTATCGTTACTGCTTAACAGCAACGCTTGTGCATGGATGGTGCACATGGTGCCATTCACTGTTAACACCAGATATTCAATTAACTTGTGACAGGGGACGCTTTTTCCCCTACATTGTGTGAGTCGTGTAAGTCACTAATATGTAGAAAGAACAGATCCTTAAACTGCAGGAGATTTACAATGTTAACATTTTATATGTAGTTGTGCCATGAACTTCCCAAAATGAGGACATTGGGGTTTCGAGGCTTAAAACTGTCTTACACCTAAATAAATCACTATTTTATCAAACCCTTGACACCAAACACTCACGCCGACCCTAAGATAGGATATAAATAGCTACCTGCGTTGATATTATTGTCCGCTCATAATGACACTGTAGTATTGCTTTAATAATGAACTTTCATGTATGGGTTTAATTATTATAGGCAATGGAAAGAAGGAATAAAAACATTAAACATATATACAATAATCTACAGGGGGAGGGAATTTCCCGGAGGCTAGTTATCCGGGGGTAGTTGTCTGGAGCAAATTTTCCGGTGGTAATAGGCGGGGGTCATTGTCAAGGGTTGGGTGGGTGGTGGGGGGATGGTTAGTTGACTTATTCACCTCAACGATTATGCTTATTTAGATTTTTTCCTTGACAAGAGCCCTTAATATATCATGTAATGTTGTTTTTTTTAATAAAGAACGAATCTTGATTCCATAATTTGTATCCCAGAGTCGGCTCACGTGTTTAACACGCCAGCTGTTGACAGGGGGTATAGGCACTGGCTCATCACGCCCCGAGCGTCAGTGGTCAATCTCAAAGTAAAGGCGTGCTCTGACGTGTACCTAGCCATCACCAGCACACCTGTAAGTATGAAAATGCTGATACCATAATATGAAACATAAGTAAAAGTAAGTAGAACACCAACAGTGCGTGTCATTTGAACACAAGCTCCATAAGAGTGAATGAAGAAATAAGCTGAGAACTTAAAGGGGCCCAACCACCTATGTGACCTTTAGAACTAAAGGTAATCTCTTGGAGCTTTTAAAAAAAATAGGTCGGAATACATGAAAATTATCCGCATAGGGTGTTTGTTTTGTTATATCAATGTATTTATAATATGTGGGGTTCCACCAAAATAATCAAAGCAAATTAAACAAAGGCTTCTGGTGGCAAGTCAGATAAGCCAGAGCTTTGCAAGTGGCATTTTGCAACAAGTGACCTTTTTTCAACATTGCATACCCTAAGATCATTCATATATACACTGAGGAAAGCCAGAAATCACATAAATTCTTTTTCAAAAGATAGGTGAATGGGCACCTTAAACCTCTCGTAGTGATCTCTACAGTGATCATTTTTTTACAATCCCGATTTCTCCTTCCTGTTATTAATACTGTATTCATGACCTCTATATATTGGGCACTTCCACTAAGTGTGCCGTTGTCCCAGTCTCAATTGTTCCCCGATTATAGAAGTTTTACGGTCCTTTCATCTTTGGCCATGATTACTTATTACCTAACTCTACGCGATTGCCAACTATTATGTTTTTCTTTCCGTATGTCTATGCTGGTGAATTTTTGTTTATTAACCATCTGTAACATAGACGAGTGATATGCAGAAAATGAACCATACAGTAACTAATTGGAAGCAAGCGCACTAAGCCCTAACTAACCGAGTTACCCGACGATCAGTGAGATACTTTTCCTTTTTCATGCCAACTGATTTTTTTTTGTTTTCAGGGACAAATTACAGACACCGGAAGTGAGGTGTACATTGGAGTGAATGGAAAATCCGGTCTCATGATACAAGGAACTGGAGGACCGGAATTGGAAGTAGATACTCCAAACATCCTGGATTGTAACAGAGCTAATGATTTCTGGATTAGTACAAAGGATAACACGTTAAGGATCGGGACGGGGGCGGTACAAATGGTTGGGACATTCCTGACATGGAAAGCTCCTGGTAAACATTACATCAACACTATAGGCATGGCAACACGCGCCTCAACCAATGGGACATGGTGGGTCCGAGAAAACATGGGTGAGTCTGTCGTCACATGATGTGAAGGCGTCATGTGATCTTGCAGAATAAATCTTTTGAGTTTCAATTGTCATAACATAACATAAAGTATGTTAATATTAAAATTAATATTTTTATATCTTGATATGTTATTCTCTTCATTACCACGTGAATATAAGGCTGAAATCATTGTTGGCATCCTTCAGTCTTGCATGGTTATGTGGTTATATTGACCTAGTAAGTGAACACCGTCTGGAGGGACTGTAATGTTCGCGGCGGGATCTCGTATATTGCTGTAACCTTTGGTTCGGAAGAGCAGTGTATAAGCTTGAGTGTGTGCAAATTGCGGTTTGTTAATGCTGGATACCCGGCTTGTACCATTTTTCCTATTTTCATGAGCGGTTAAAAGGAGAGAGACTTCTTCATTCGAACACCTCCCGATAGTACATGCTTCCATGACACCCTGTTTGTGGCAAGAGCCTCCCAGTCCACTGTTTCCATCATGCAAGCCTCCATGTCACACATACACGCAGCTGTGACTGTCCACGGTTTATGTGATCCCCATACAGTAGGTCCTTTGGTACCCTGTTATTTTTCTTTCGCTGAACATTACCCAGCCAGCGTAGACGGCATTGGCGGAGAGGGTGTACATCCAGGGGATAACTGCTTTGAAGAGGACGTGGTTCTTGGTGATCATGTCTTCTCATGAAATTCCCAGGATGCGACGTAGGACGTCATGTGGAAAATTCGAGTTTCCTTTCCTTTTGGGAATAAGTGGCACAGGATTCTTTACTATATACTCACTACCAAAGGTGCTAAACTGCTAACTATACATTTGTTATATACATCTTGGTCCATATGGGGAGCTGCTTGGTCTCCCCCACCCTTTTGGTTAGTCCAGAAAGAGAAAACTCCAGAATGATAGTACAGTGATAATTTAGAGTAGAGCTTTGTCATGTCTTGTGATCCTGTCTAGCTGTGCCAGTGCTTGGACTTTGGGTGCCTCTACGAGACTCTGTCTGATGTGGCCCTGTACAGAATGGTATCTGTGATACACATGGTATGTGCCATTTCCAACAGAAGCAGCCCATTTAAATTCAAAGCTGCAGTCATAAACCTCCGCAAATCTCTGTCTTACACAAGGTAAAGTCTGATCTCTTCAACATCACCCATGATTTTCCTTGGCCAGATTTTTCAGTCGCTTCTTTTCTCGTTTACCTGCTTGCGAATGTGTGAGTGTTCCGTTTTTAGTGTGTTTATACTACAGAAGTCAGTTAGGAATACATCTGTTGAAACCAGAATTTAGAGGACAACAATCAAGATAAAATTTAAAAAGGACCTACGGAGGAAAGAATTTAGTCATCACATAGTGTTGTAGACTGTTTTCGCCCGTGTCTGTTTGTCTGAGTGTTAGTTAGTCTGTCAGGATATTGAAAAAATTATCTACCAGGCCGATTTTGAAGAGAATCTGTTGATGGTTGAGGAATGGTTCAGAGAAATATACGTCAGCGTTTAGCGCAGAAAGATAAAGAGGAATGGCGTACTTTTAACCGTGACGGGACACGATCTGCTGTTTGGGTTTCTAGTTGAACCATTTTTTATGCAGGATCACAGATGGAGGTTGTGACACCGCCAACTTATGAACCAGAAAACAACTATATACGACTCGGGTCCGTGCCGTACAGGGTTTTCTCCGTGGTCGCCTGTATGAACGTCACTGTCGCTCTGTCCATTCTCCCCGATAACGTCAGAAAGAACGACATTAAGATTAACATCGGCATTAACAACATGAAGTCAAGCATCGAGTGGGCGTCACAGTCCGTCGTCACGGAAACTCCAAATATACTCGACTGTCGAGGCAGCAGAACTTTCTGGGTTGGATGGGTAAATGACGTCGTTATCTTTGGAAAAGGGTCAAGGTCAGTGTCACTGAGGTCAAGGTGTAATACATTGCAATTATACCGCCTAGTCACGACTTTAATTTAACCTAAATTGTAAATAGAGTTTAGCTAGATACAAGCCCAAACAATGAACACAAAGTGGTAAAATGTGATATATTTAGATTAATGAATGCAATAACCTATTTTTTATCGTTAATTGTCAATTCTTTAAAAAGTGTAAATTCTTAGGAATAACTGTTAAAGCTACATGGTTCAAATACAAGAAAATATTCATTGAGAAAAAGGAGAAAATAAAGAATATCACTCATTATAATTTTATAACAGATCATTGTATTATATGTTATGGAAAACTATTACATTTTCTTTATATATTAAAAGATTGGTGAGAGAGGATGGACAGAAACGTTCCCTTCTAAGGTTACTCAATAATTGGCATAGTACTTTTGTTGAATTCTTTATTAAAGGTACATCTACATTTCTGTGTTATCTTAGAATTAGACTTGACAGATGTTGCAATTACCCAATCTCACTATTTATATGAACATGCCAAAGGACCTAAGTAGGTGGTCTGTGTTTTGTTACAGGTATAATGAAAACATGGTCTTGAGCGCAGGAAACATCGTCAGATCGTCCATCCGGAACTTTCACCTTGCTTCGCGGGGGGCCCCAGCAACATATAGGTTCGAATCTGACAGAGGTGAGGATGCATATTATTTGTCGTAATAACAACAAAAATATGACCTCTTTTATTGCCTTTAGCGATTGTCGTGATTTGATAGAAAAGATGTCCACTTACATGCATTTTATGGATTCTCGTTAAATCACAGGAATGATTGCAACTTACAGGCACTTAAGAATTTGTCGTAAAGTCCAAGAAAAATGGTCATTTACGCTCACTTTACGGATTGTCGTAATATTAGAGTAAGATATGATAACTGCATAACTATCGTTGTTAAAGTGCTAGTGACGGGATTATTTAATGTGAGATAAAGTACATGTTGTAGTGTTAGGAAACACGAAACATAAGATATCTGAAAATACACAGAAATGGACAATGGAACGAACTCAATCATCTGAGTATATCATCAGGTATATCGTGAAATAATGAAGAAGCACATCATTTAAAATACTTTTCTCTGATAGATGATATTGTACTATATTATTCGGTATTACTATTATCCTTGTTATTATTTTTATTGAACATACATAATATTTTATGTTGTATCTATATCAATTACATTATATTATGTTGTAACATATAACCAGGTGATACATTTAGTATGAACACCACCGGTGATTACGGATTCGGCTACAAGTACGTATCCTTGAAGAAAAACCTCACGTGGACGACATTCAGTACTACCGGATGTTCTGACGCCTTCATTGCTCTGGCCGCTTACCACACGAGCGATGCCGAGGTTTACGAAATTCTGATCGCCGAGGGCTCGAAACCAACTATCGCCATAGCTAAAGGACTTGGCAACAAACCTCAGGCCTCCAAAACTCTTAATTTCTACCCAATGTCCTGCGACACATATCAGAACTTCTGGGTCAGTTGGGAAGGCGGGTTGATAAAGGTTGGGTTGGGTGCTGTACCCGATTTCCGAGTAGCTGTAACGTGGCAGGACCCAAAACCACACGAGGTTGTGAGCCTCGGGTTCAGTTCCGGAAACGGAAATCCTGTCCAGTTTACTATGGCTGAAAGAGACGGTTAGTGTTTTTATGGTAATTAAAACATGACCGCATAATTAATTGAATTTATCCTTAAGCCCTTGGCTGTTACTATTGCTAGACGAATGATCTGTTGGTGTAACATAGCAGGAATTACACACGGGTATGCCAGCCAGATTGGTAGTAGGTGAATTGCGTCCGTCGATAAAAAAAAACCTATTTTAAAATTTTGTGATTTGACTTTCTGTTGGTAGATATCTATAAAAGTCACTTATACAATAAGGCCTGTATACTCTACCTATTGATATGTGTTAATCCCACTTATGACGCCAGAATTGGGTTATTTATCTGTTAACAGGTGTTGAGGTCACGTACGACACGATCGCAACCCCGGCGTACAATCAACTGTGGGTGACAACACGACACAGAAGCGGGATCGTTCTTCAGGCCAAGGCGTGTCAGGAGGTCAGCCTGCTGCTGTGTGAGGTACCCGGATATATCGACAAGAAGGGCTGCTACAACATCACACTTGGCAGGGATAAACTATCATATATCAAGTACGTATCACCTGACTCTATGGTTGTGTGTGATACATCTAGTGTGGTTGTGTGGTTCAGTGGCACAATTAACACTTCTCTCTCAGCGATCATCACTGAGCTCTGGTAAATATTTGTTATATCCATGGGCAATACATCGCCTCCCTACCAGCAAGCCCCGCGCGATGCCTCTTTGATGGCAGCACATGGTAAATGGATACCTTGCGGTCCCACAATAGGAGTGCGCATGACCCTGTTGCGTAAGGACATTGGCTTCCTCAAACCAAACACCCAACAATGAGTTAAAAAATTCATCGTCCTAAAGCAGCGACTGATGTGCTGATGTCTGTTCTAAGGTATCTGGGGATGCAGCAGCTCAGCAAGCAAAACAAGAGATGGATACCTTGATACTGTAATGGTTAGGGGCCACTAGATCTAGCTGGTTGGTCACTGCGGGATAACTCATTTCTACACACGCCGTCGCAAGATATTGTAGCTCCGAGACCAGTGTAAGTCTGTCCTTGGCAATTATTCTGACACTGATTCTCTGTCATTGAATGCCACTGGCAACATTCTGTTGTTGATCGACAAGGGCATGACAGGCAAGACCGAGTCGTCATTCCAGTACTTTCTTCGAATTCTTCTAAAAAGTATCCAATGCCTGCTTGAATGTTCGCTGTATTAGTATGAATTCAGGCACGGTCTCGCCACTACTAAGAAAGCTGTAATGCAGAACCTACCTGCCAGATCATTAGTATGGCAACCCTGCATGCATGGTGTCAATTTGCATTGCAAAATGAACTACTAGGCTCAATGGATGAACCAGTCACGCTCTCATCTCGCGTAATATCCATGAAATTCATCACCAAAATGTTTAAATTTGTCTTAGTTCATGTTCGAACCCTTTGGACCCTGATGTCTACAAGGCTGCGTTCTATTTGGAACTCGATACCGTCATCAGGAAATATCCAACGATTGAACGACTGATAATATTTAACATCATCACCGCTAATATTGCCTCTGACTATTTCTGTATGATGATCTAAACAGGATGGCCTTAGAAACACGAATGGTTATGGTCAGCACATGCTGAAAATGTGTACGGATCACAATTTCAGTGGATACCATTTCCAGGGACAAAGTTACATTGTGCCATCTTTGATTGGGTCCGTGGACCAGCTGGATCATGTTATTTTGACGCTCACAATCTACGATAAACTAAGTGCCGTTGATTGCATACAGCTGAGTGTGTTACTGATCTCTCACCAGTGCGTTGCAAGCAGCTGTCGCACTCCCGAAGGAATGGACTTCCAGGTTATTTTAATGGGAAATCGAAATGGCTGAAGCTCACACATACAATAAAGAAATGACCTAGGCATGTGTAACGTAAACAAAGAGATAGAGTAGAATAAGGTAACTAACAATTCTCTGGAGACGATGTTCCACACGGTCGTGATAATATTCATCGAGTCCTATTTATGCACACAATCCTAACAGGCTTACTTGTTATTTCAACAAAAGACAGATTGTTCTTTGAAAACTAAAGCTGATCGACTGGTAACATGACCGTCGCGCACATGACAGTCTGTGAATGTAGGCCTATATCCCTGTACCCAGCAAGCATAAACACTGACGTTTCCCTCAGCCAGACAAATCACTGGTTCACCACAGTCTCTCTTCTAATAAATCACCTTACCAAACCACAGACTGATTAGCTACTAGCCTCCACTGTCGTTTCCCGATGAGAATGTCCGTAAGGCACGCAGCCGCTACTGTCATGCACCCTTGATAAATGCAGTTTCCTAACTGGAACATTGTACAACTCGAGTCAATGTTCGGTAACACGAAAAGGTAAGCAAACGTATGGTCGTCTGACCTGTTCCTTGACCTTACCAAGGCTGATGATTATCAGCTATTTACAAGTCCATCTGTATAATCTCTTTGTGAACCACCCTGGCCGCCTTCAGACTATGACTCTCATTACACAGGGGAAACCGTCCCACTAATGACCGACTCTCTGAAAACCCCTGACCATCCTTAAGAGAAAATTATGCTTGAAGTGCGTTGGCTCTGAATTCTGCATCAAACAGTGCTATTAATTAAGGGAAACTGTCTAGTTTTGACCGGTCTGACAAGAAATAATTCTCACAGAGTCACGACGGAACTGAAATTACCAGCAAATAAAACACCTTGGTTCCTTTAACCTACGATACCGCGCTAACACCTGTACACGATACCGCATAATAATGTACGTCAATTTATAGAAACAATCATCTGGTTATTCCAAATTTCCTTTAAAATGCAACACCATAATAAATTATAAAAAGTCGCAGCCGCCTTGTGATAGCATGTGCGCTACTCTACTACAGTGATTGAAGTCCATGGAAACAGTCAAAGAACCGACATATGATGATTGTTTCTAAGCACTCGCCTGTATAGCATTGAGACGTGGCAAAGATTCAACACCCTAGAGCAAAGGGTAAACATCTTCCATATCCACTGTCTTCGGTGACTCACGGATGTGACCTGGAAACAGCACGTCCCGAATGTAGTTCTTCCTGAGAAAATGTCTCTGACAGTCTCACGTTACCGCCGTGTCTGCTGGAAATGTGTTTCGGAAGAGGACACTTGCTTACGAGAAGCCAGTCTCCATTGACCTACGCTGCAAGGCTAAATGAGCTACCGTTTCAGAAACAATGACGCCCTGCAACGGGATATGAATCATTCAAAACTGACTCGAACAACTGTGACACTATTGCGACTAATAGATTATCCTGGCGCTTGATTATTGCCCATGGAGCTAAGCCTTCCCCCAAGAGAACCACGATATCTTGATGTAACATGTAAAAGTGAAGAACCTCACTAAAGTGTAATCTTAAAACCAGATTAAAATAGTTTTTTGTCACTAAGTGCATGTAACCCTTAGAAATAGAGGGATTGTACTCTTTTCTTTGGAGAAGGTTATGATTGAGCATATACACATACATATACATACAATTAACGTCTTTCCTGGCCAAAGTATAATTTTGAGTTAACTTTGAATTATGTGCAGAAAATATAAATGAATTATCTGCTTTTTTGTATACCAATAGATCCGGTGAATTTGGCCGCGTGTACGCACGCGCCGACACGCCGTACTTACTGAGCTGTAAGGAGATGCGGTCGTTTTGGATCAGCTGGTATGGCGGCCATATTTTAGTAGGCAAGGGCGACACCTTGTGGAGGAAAGGGTTCCTAAATTTCCAGGACATGAATCACCGTCCAGTGAGGGGTCTGAGTATCAGCACACTGAGTACCACTGGGCAGTTCAGGATCGCTTTTAAAGATGGTGAATAGCCTTAAGAGTAACACTGAGTCTTGGTGAATTGCATTTGATACCAATAGAATGAACAGGAGCGGTTAAATATAGGCCATATGGCCGCCTCTCGTAGAGCCATTAATTTGGTTCCCTGCATTACATGGGGAAGCAACCCTAAGATATCCATGTGAAGCTTTAGTTATTTCATACTTCAGATTTTACCAATTGATTATTATCAGTTGACCGGGACTATTGTTTCAATGTAACTCATGCTTTTTAAGAAAACGGACACACGTTCTTATTTTATTGATTAAGCGAAATATTTGATAACACTTCAGAGCTATATAACTGATTTTATTCATTCGCGAATTCTTTGTCTTCATTATCATAAAACACGGATATGGTCTGAGTTATTAAACAAATCATTTTTCCATTCCAGCCGAATTTGCTCAGGTGGTACCAGCGCCCTCTGGTGGTCTTGGAGGCGGGGCTGTCGCTGGTGTCGTCATTGGTTTCCTCGTGTTGTTTGCCTTATTTGGAGTTGCGGTGTTTGTTATCTTGAGGCCCCCTGCCCCGGTGCAAAGGATTCTGGGATATGGCGCAGGCGCGCCGTCGTCGTCTAATGGTCTACCTCAAAGTTTCGACAACCCGCTGGGAGGAGCAAATAATCGCTGATCAGATGCAAAAGGACAAAATTAATGAGTACGCATAAGACAAGGGTTCGCTCAGCTAGGAATAAACGAACAAATATCACCAATGTTAAATCTTAGTTCTTTATCGTATAATTTCTCCCCCTTGTTCTACCTCTAAAAAGTCCCAATAATCTTTATTCAACAAGAAAGTTTTAATATAAATGCGAAGTATACTAAGCTCGGCTGACATTTCACAGGCTGACTATCTGATCAACCTGTAAAATGAGACAGGGTGACATTTTGAGATAATAATGCTATTATCTTCTCCGATTGATAAAGTAACAATGAATCTTTACTTCAGCCACTTCACTGCAGCATTTTCGAATCTTGTGGGTTTACGCTATGTAGATTTATTCACCTTAAAATTAATTAAAGGTTGCACGCACCAATTTAATAATTTAGTATTACGATAAATGTATGAATATTAAGGCCGTATTATAAAGCTGGTTATTTGTATTCCAAATGAGCAAAGAAATATACACAACGTAATTTTCATAATTCTGTTGGAAATGACATCTTGTACATAAACTGGATACGTATAACGCTTAACGCTGTGTATTGTAAATAAAGCTTTACAAATCATTAATGTTTCCTTGTCAAGTTTTAGTTTATTTTCGTATCAATATTTTGGCCATATTTTGGAAGCGGACTTTCTTATTATGCACAATTGACAAATTTGGACCTGATATTCGGTTTGACCTCGTGTATTCAAGGTCATACATTCCAAAGTGCCCCGTTATCGCTCAATCCCAGGCGTCGGAGGAGGCTTCTATGACAAACATCTTATTGCTGAAGTTGTATTAAAGCAAAGTCCGACGCAATAAAGTCAAAAGATTTATATAATTAAGTCATATTAAAACATTATAGAATAATTGTCTCTTATCATATATTTAATTTTTTTAGGACGGATGTAATATTCTAAATGTAATGTAACAATATTTAGGCCGTATCATTATTTTATAAGTTAGTCCACATATAAAACATACATACATGTGATGATGTATGTATATATGTATATATTATATATATATATGTATACGTATGTTTATATATATTCACTAGGTATAAGTATTGCATATGTAACTGCTTTCACTAAATATTAGTGCTGCATCTTTAAGTAGTATTTCATTACACCCATAGTAGTGTAGTCTTTGGCCCCCAGAGGGCGTATAGTGACAATAAACATTTAATTTGTAAAAGTCTTTCTTTTACTTTGTTCTACAAACAACACGTCCCAGCAAGGCCATTTCACGCAAATGACTTGCACATTCAGTAATTGGCAAACATATGATTGTGCCCAACTGTTACGAAAACGGGGGCTGATTCCAGGATTCGAACCCAAGTTGATGGCGCACATGTCCGGCGCTCCACCCTCTTTGCCAGAAAAGCAAGCTTCGCTAGCGTGACAGTTCAGTCCGATTTTATGTCAACCCTCAACACACCATCCCAGCAGTCACACTTTTGGTGAGCTAGTTGGCGATAATTACTTGATTACTTCAAACAACCATTCCCCAGGCCACAAAATTTGCCATCATCCCGGACAAGCCCGCATTTGTTACGGAAACATTTGGCTCATGGGAGATTATTGGGCCGATCCCGGAATTAAACCCTTGTTGATGACGCACATGTCCGGCGTTCTAACCACTTCGCTAGAAAAGCAAGCTTCGCTAGCGTCAGTCCGCTTTTATGTCATCCCGTTACCCCAACTAACAAGATAAACATCCGATCCGTCGAAAACTACCGCGGTTTTAAAAGTAAATTGTTATTAGATGACGGTTAGGATCAGTCAAACATTGTGTGGTTTTAGGCCAATCAAACGTGTTCCAAATGATTTATGTTCCCCATCTTAATTACAAACACACAAAAAAAAAAAAATAAAAAAAGAACCGCCTGGGAGCAAGTGTAATAACCGACCGAGTTTATTTCAATAGCAGAGAAACATGTTTGGCCATCTGTGACCACTCGGGTCATTACTTTTTCTACAAAATATCTGTGTCAGTGTCCAATTAGGTTTCATTCTCGCCCGAGCCTCTTTCTTATCTCATAAGTAAATGCAACTCCTGAAAAAAAATTAAACAACAGTAAATGATGTAGCCAGATTAGTCCCGATCTAGGTACACCACTGCTGGCTGATGAACGTCTGGCAACAAAGTTCAAGACATGAAGATACTGGACGGCTCCGCTTTTCTATGGAATAAGCAATAACAATACCTGAATGATGTTGATGCCTGCTAGCAAAGTCAACCCCATAAATTACTTTACTTGCCGTTTTAAGTAAAACCCCTATAATGACAAACCTCTTAAGGTATTGGTCTAACGGTATGGTGGATGTCGTGGAAATACTTCACTCCTTAACTTCAGCCCTGGAATAAATACCAAATCAAAAATATACAAAACACAAAATACATTACCAACGATTTTAAAATATAATTAGCAAAAAAGAAAAGCAAACCTGACACAGAACGTTAACTTTACCTTTATATAAACGATAGATCTTCCATTTAACTTTTTTCATTGTCAACATCTGAGAAATCGTAAACTAGTTTCAGGTACGAACGTGTTTGAATGTTACAGTAAATTATCTGTTTTTTACGCAACACTGAAACCAACCCTGAAGTAAATGTTCTTACATTGACTTCTTGGAGCAAGGCCAGGTTACTACAGTGTATCTCCAGAATGAACAGTGAACACAATCACCGGAGACCATTATTGGCCATTATTTCTTTGGGGATAGCATCTCACTTCAAAATATTCGGGAAATATTAATCACCAGGTGAGAGCAAAGGTCGTTCTCAAATCAGGAGCATTTCTTTTTTATTGATACATTATGGAAAACGCTTATAATATCATTATAAACCTAAAGGTACTGCTATATTTTGATTTGTATCATGCCATGATATGTTTTTAAGATCTAACATCAAATACAAGATAAAATATAGGTCTACCTTCTTTGCATAACTTGTACATGTATTCACACAGACAGGAAACGGTAAAAAAATGATGTATTGACTTAGGATTTACTCGTTTCAGATTGCCTTAGGAATAATTTGAAATCTTTTCCCATTAACTAATACGGATATCCGCCTCATAACAATTGGTATTTCGTGTTTATTTGTGACAATTATAATAAAATCTTTATTCTGAATTTCTCAACTTAGGTACGCTCCTCATGCCCAGGTTATACACTGTTATCTTCGAAGATCTCCTCTCGTGTTACCGCTGCTTTGTAGAGTAAGCATTTCTGGACTGGAACACCAGGTTGCGCATAGAACAAAGAAATGTAATCAGACCAAAAAATGTGTGGTACGCCACCTTGAGTACAAATTAGGTTGATTTTGTTTGTAAATCTTATAGTTGCTGGTAATGTTCCGTATGCTTTGTTGGAGTAACACAGTCAACAGGGAAATAATTTCGTAATACTGAGGGGTAACCTAAAATGGATGTTAACCGGAAGTCATTAGTTCCGTGTACCTTGAACGGTGACTATAGTTATGGGGGATAGTGATAGTGAATACGGCCCTCATATCAGTGACATTCATGTTTCTCGATAATAAATTAATCTGAAATCCCAGGATACCACCAGACCAAGCAACGGAATCTTAGTCCGTGGCCTTTAGTTTCAAAGTCCATGTCCACCGCCTTCGAGTCCGAGTCTTTAAAACTCGAGTAAAAGTCCGAGTCCAAGTCCAATAAAAAAATTCTTATTGAAAACACTTTTAAAGTCCAAGAAAAATAATCTTATTTAAAAGAAAACTTTTTAAGTCCAATAAAAATATTCTTATTTAAAGACTTCAAATTGAATATTCGGGATTATCTTGAATATTTCTGCTATAGTTTACACATGATTTTGCTTTGACATTTAAGTATGTTACTCCCGATGCAGTAATTAAGATGTTTATATACAGTCTAGATTGTTTAAATATTCTGTCAATAGTCCCGATGTTTAGTTTATATACATGTATCCGATAATGTAACAATTTTTTTCCCTTTGACTGGAGACTGGATAATTTTTTTTTCTAATTTGATTAATGCAGTGGGTTGGGGAATCAATTGACATCCCATTTACAATCCTTCCAATAGCAGTCTCCATTTTTTGTATTTCAAAGTTACACTAGAAGGGAAAAAAGACCCTGCTGATCAGAAAAGCCTTTCGGTTGTAAGAGTCAAAGTCGACAGGAAATTTTCAGTTGTTCATATATATTGCTGAGTTGAATATCTTTTTTTATACTTTTTTAGGCAACTACCTCAATTTTTTAATGCTAGATGACGCTGGCGCTGACGGAGATCCTTATCAGGGGTTGAGGTAACACTCGATATGCTGTCAGGAAGGGCATGCAACGATATATAGCAGAAGATTTCAACACCACCGGTATCTTGTCTTCTCATCAGCTCTAGACCTTCTGGGTGTCATGGCGGACTGACCGCATACAGGCCAGTACGGTATCCAGTCATTTCTCTACGATACCAAAGGGGGCGCCACTGTTAATATTTAATGTCAAACAGTATTTTGCCTTTTTTTGCCAAATGATAACCCCATTGCGGTCAAATTAAAAAAATAGCAGTCATACTCAACCATAACTGAATATTATTTGACAACAATATTTTATATATTTAATTGTTAATTAACATTCTTGTTAATTAAATATGAGGGACTGATTAACTAAAAGGTTCAGTAATGAACATTACAGAGAATAAAATAAATGTCAGGGTTATACTTTTTAGAGATATTTATATTATTTGCTTTATGTCAGTCATGACAATTTATCTTAAACACGTATACAGCATGTCCATTATGTCAAAAAAGGATGGGTCGACCATCCACCTTACGATGATTTTTGCTCCTGTTGCAATCGCAATGTGCAGCCAGCTTCAAATGTCAAACATGGGACATTCAACCTCGTTGGTCTCATTACAACGTGACACCCGCTCTCGTTGGTCTGTTTCTTGGCCCTGTGTCAGAACAGTTATAATTGGACCAATGAGAACGGGTGTGTCATGTTTAAATTTGAAGCTTGACAAATAATACTATACCACTCTCTTATTGATTTGATTACAATTGTTTGTTCTATGTCCACCCTGATGGTGTAACCCAGAGAAGCTTGCTATACAAAGCAGCGGGTAAAACAAAAGAAGATTCTGAGAAGACCGCAGTGTATTACCGCTGGTGGGGAGCGTAACATGATACACATACCTTTGTATTTAAATAAAACAGTAACAGTAAAAAAGGCTGAATGTTGTTACTATGGCATGAAATATTATGTTTATTTACATGATGCATGTGCATTTCAAGCATAAAACTGGACAAACTTACACATAGATTACAAGCATACACGTAGCATATACACTGGCTGATTTGACCTCATGCTTTGCACAATAAAGCACACGTTCATCGTAAGTATGATCATTAAAAGACAAAGACGTGCAAAAGACTCCCGATGAATGCAATGTTATGTGAATATAATTATTATCATTATCATTTTTTATTATCACCATTGATATTATTACTAATGGTTATAATGTAATAAAGATGATAATGGTATATTATTACTGTCATTATTTGTTATAATGATGATGATTATGAGCATATTTTTGTTATCATTATTTTATTATTATTTATAAATATTTGATTATCTTTGTTATTTTATCATTATTTGTTAAGGGTATGAGCTGCACTACCGTACACCAGTATAATAAACATTACGTAATGTTTGAAGTTCTACCCTTTTGAATAACGGTTTTTATGGCATTCCAGGTACAATCCTGCCGAGATGTTCATGTCGGAATATCGCCGGTTCATGAAGTGTTCCGCGGTCTGGCGTATGACTATATCATATTGCTTTCCGCCAAGAACTACATTCCAATCCGAAGTAGGTCTAATATGAGTTATTTACATCAACGGGTTGAAATGTGTGATTTTTTATTAGATTATTGATATCATTAAATGGCTGGTACCAGTCTATTCCTACATTTGATCTTATCTGATATTTGCATATTAAGGCGTCACAAGGCTCTTTGAGGAGCTGACGATTCCCCCGTATTTGCTTATCAGGCCGTCACGCCTCATGTGAGTGGCATCGTTGCTATGAGAACGTCAACAGCGGTCCCACAGCTCGACCTGCTTGGTAACATTTGCACTGAAATCATGTATTCAGGTAATCCACCTCTACAGACGTTGGAACGCCACCATCTGAGCCGCGATTAGTTAAAATAACTGTCTGTACAATAGGTAAATGTAAAACAAATAAGTCTTAATTTATCTCGTCTTTTTTTCAAGGAAAATTACAGACAACGATGACGTGAACGAAAATCCATCTCATACTGCCGGGAAATAGAGCCCCAACCGGAAGTGGAAGTGGATACTCCATACATCTTGGATTGTGAGAAAGCTAAACATTTCTGGATCAGTTAAACAAACTATATGTTTAATATGTTCGGCGTTTTGTTCGCAATAGTTTCAAACTCGCGATAAAATTAGTGAATGAAGCTAATATTCCTTTTGTACGGAATGCGGGATGTTGGATGTCTGTTGAGAGATTTCATATTTGGCGGCACGATAACATGAAAATTTTATACGTGTCGCTATTTGTAACCATGAAGAATCTACAAACAGATACATGTGGACAGAGGTATATATGATATTTTACCGAAAATTACACGGGCAAACACTTTGGATGGGAGACAGACCTCCTGAATGTATGTGTAGGGGTAGGTGGGTGGCGGTTGGAGGCGCTCATCCTGTGGCACACATAAACGTCACAAGGTCATGACCAGTGTCGCGGCCAATTTGCTATGTGTGTTGATCAGAACGTTTAATGTTTAAATTCTTACAATGTCTAAATATTTATATAATAATGTTCTGACTGGGCTTCTGCAACGCCGTGAGACCTTACAACATTAAAGTTGAAAAATAAAATATTAATGTATTATCAAATAAAATTTATTTACATTGAATGTAATAATGGAAGTCCAGATCATTACAATTCAATCCCAATAAGATGTATAAGATATTTACAATTATTGTTATGATATATTCGAAACAAAACGGTAAGATGCAATTTGATTTCTATGTACCATAATACACTTTATACAGTGCAATCATATATACACGTGGCAAACATAAGACATAAGGCATATGAAACATATCACGCATGCGGCAAGTAGTTGGTTAATTGGGCTTGGACAATGGTAGGTCATACCTGACCACGATTACTGGTACATCTTGAATTTAGATAGAAGTGAAAGTTAAATTCCAATCTTTTTAATGGATTTAATTTCATACTTCCCCTGGCACCATAAGTATCCATAATGAAACGAAACGTGCTACGAAGCATCATTTTATATCCAAGCAAGTGAAATGTGCTTTGTTACCCCTGTAGCCTTGGATTTGACATTGTTGCATCATTATTTTAGAATCGTTACTTTCGAAACGAACGATGTAATATGCACTAGGTCCTCAGCAGGAATGTTTCTGAAGACGTTTGTATTATAACTGATATTGACGTCATGATCCGGGTGACCACAGAGAGAGAGACGGCCATATTCTTTATCCTGGCAACCTACAGACGCAGAGCCTGCTATAGGTGATAAAAACATCATTTATCCAATATACGAGGCTCAACAACCGCCTTCTTAAACCTTTAAACATACATTATAAAGTTTCTTGTCAAGGTCCAGTTTCTCCCGAGGAAAGATTAACCATCGCTGGATTAGCGAACTGCATATTCTGATTTGTAATTTGTAATCTCTGGCGTCAATGGCCCTTTGTGTCAGTATTGCTTGTTCTAACTGTTCTTCGGCTCAGCTATGAACGTATCCGAGGTGTTTAAATTATTTGGGTATACTATTTGAGTAAGTTCATGGGGATAGTCAAATAAAAAAATATGTTCTTGAGAAAAATCTGAAACCGTGGGCAATGAATGATCCATATCCTGGGTTTTTAACGAAGTGCTGAGCTCAGGCGTGTCCAGAATACGGGTATGTTGTCAATCATATCCTCCCCTGGCCAGACAAGGTACGTGTGGCGTCTCATTATAGCCAACAGGGTATGCGGCATGTCAGCATTGGGAACCTCCTCTAGTAAAATAACAATAATTTTATCAACTCCTCTTTCCATCATGTTTACCCGAGCCATATGCATTTCAAATTTACACCAGCCACTACGAACAAAGTGTGGTGACAGTACAGTAATTACTTTGCGACTGGTGGATATACTGCGCAGAATATTCTCTTCGATTGGCCGTCCAATTTCAAAATCCCTTTCATGAATACATAGACGTAACGGGTTATCTTCTTCCTCTTCAAGATGAGGAATAAGGTGTTGGGTCACCCAGTTGGAATCCCTCTCGCTGTAGGCCACGAAGGCATCATACTGAAAAGCTCCTCTTTCCTCGAAGAAATCAGCATAGAGCTCACGTCGAATTTTTAGACGAAGGCAAAAATATTTGATATCCCATCGGTGACGATACGCTGTAACTGCAACGGTCAAACAAATAAACACACTGATCAGAACACCAGCAATTACGTATAACCATTCTGATTGGAGACAATGGCGTTCAAGAGTAGGCAATATGCTTACATGCAGCAGCGAAAGGGGTAGACGTCGACCTTCGCGATTATTACATGTCATACTAGCCATTTTCACAAGATTATTTCGAAATCTGTACATCCATCTGAGAAAATGTAATGAGCTACATGAACACTCTATCGGGTTGCCCCTCAAGTCCAGTTTAAACCTCTTATTAGCTCTGCCTGTTCTTTTGATTGCAACACTTAACTCCAACAAGAAATGTCTATTCAGGTAAGAAATTCTGTTCATTGAAACATCAAGGTCGACCAAATTAATCATGTTTGCAATACCAGAGCAGTTCAGATCAGTAATTATATTGAATGAAAGATCAAGATGGCGGAGATTAATCAGACCACATATACCAGTTGGAATATTAAGAAACTTGTTATTTGCCAATATCAGCGTCTCCAAATTTTTATGAGTTGAGGCATTGATAACCTTTGGGGATATATTATTTACATTGTTGTAATTTAGATCCAATGTTTTCAGATTCTTTAAATATGAAAAAGGTCCTCCGTGTGTCGACAATAATTTCCCAAGAAGGTTATGTGAAAAGTTCAATGAAACAAGTGATGACACTAAGTTTTTACCAAAAACATATTTCGAGAGGTCATAGCAGCCATTGCCTGAGAAGTCAATTTGAAGGCCAGTTCCAGGATGGCACATTTCAATAGTTCCATCAAATTCCTTTATTCGATTAAATCCAATACCTATGAACGCTTCGCCTATATTTTCTTGGTTCCCTATGTAAATTGTCAAATAGCTTGGTATATATGGTATATCTAATATTCCGTAAGCCAGAAAAGTAGTTAAATTAGATGGCCAGTAAATACGGTAACTGATATCGTTGTTTAAAGAAATTTGACCTAAGCCATTAGTGTTTTCAGAAGAAAATGCATCTGTCTTTAGAAACGTTTTGTATTTCACATCGCAAATGTTGATCTCAGACAAGTGCAAAGTATCTGAGGACATGAGCTTTGGTTTCCTACTGTTATGACTGATTTGTTTAATGCTCCATTGGATGGTTTGATAGCTTATGTCGAGGTATCGTAAATGTTCCAGGCCAGATAAAAAAGAGTATAAAGTAAGATGGTTTGCATTGAGAGAGAGTACTTCTAATTTTGGTGTATATGTACTAATTTTGCTGTGGAAAAGACTTATGTAGTTTCCCATGAGATTCAGATTCTTCAGTGAAGGAGTTTTGATCGCTTCAAGGAAATCATTTGTGATCTCATTTTTATAAAACCTTTTCTGTGTAATAGCCTGAAGGGTCAACGTACTCAGTTTAGTTTTGGGAGGAGAACGCATCACAAATATGAAAGTGCAATATATACTGTTACTTAATCCCCTATTGAAGGACATGTCAAGGTCTTCTAAATTTAAAAGAGGTGCCATGACGTCAGAGTTGTTTAATTGTTCTGGATCCGACCCAAGAAGATTACCCGAGAGGTCTAAGGACTGTAACTGAGACAAGCCATTGAATGCTCCCGTGTCAAGAACACGAATGCTAGATAGCCGGAGGTCTAATTTTATCAAATTGATACACTTAACAAAAGTATTATTGTTTATCCTGGATATCTGGTTCCTTGAGAGGTCAAACTGTCTGACGTTATCCTGACATAGTTCCGGTACCTCGTTCAGTCCTCGGAAACGGCAATCGACGCTCATAAATTGACCATGTTGCGTACAATTACACGGAGGACAACTATGGATATGGCCTTCAGAATACGCCACAATGTATGTTAAAAAAAGCATAGTTGATAAGATTTTCTTCATTTTCGAATTCTTCTGAATATTGTTGAGCAACAGAGGTGACCCACTCCTGAAGGGGCTATTCGTTGTACCTCTTTCTGCCGCTCTCTATCGTGGTGCAAACGCCCTCTGCACATAAATGGTGTTACCCTATGAAAACATAAAAATAGTCTGTTTTCGTGTTTTAATTATTTAGCTTAAGTATATGATTAAATGTCGCATGAGCATATTTTATATAGTAAGGTTTTTCTTGTACAGGGTCCTGTTATACATTCACCAATGTTTGTTAACCTCTAACAATTTTTGGCCGGCTGTGCTATAAGCTTTAATTTACGTATACTGTTGCAAGGATTCCAACTATTTTGGACCACAAATCAAATATTTAATTCACAAAATAGTGCACTCCCTTAGTTAGTCGACTTGCACCCTGACATGTAACGAATGTTTCCAATTCTAATTAATGATATAATTTGTACCAATCAATAACAGTTTGTTTTTACATATATGATGTCAATGATTACTAAAGAATTTGAAGTTAACATTTTCTACGGTTGTCACAAATAAATAATTTATTTAAATCAAGATGTCCAAAAAGCAACTGCTGTTTAGCAAGTCTATACCATTTATCAGTAGTTATAGGATTTAAGGATAAAAAAAGCAGGTTTAAAATAATAAACACAAACATACAATTACACAATTGCCTGCGAGGGCCGCTTCATCAACGATTTTTACGGTGTTTAATGTGTTCTCTTAAGTCCATCAAAATAGATCTCTCCTTTTATGTTACATTCGTATACATTTCGTTTAAATTAGACTGAAAAATATATACTGAATACAATTTAAATGATCCTTACCTGCAGAAAACACGGACTTTGGATGACGTGATTTGAACATGATACGAGATCTTTGTCTGAAGCCCATTAAATGTATGATCAACTGCAGTCGGCCGATCGACACGTCAACAGAGGTTTATTGTTCTTGTTTGTTATAATGAAACAATACTTATTTTTATATATAACCACATTTATGTCAGTATAAGTGTCAGGATGATATTTTGTTACCTGACTTATTGGCTATGTTACACATGTTTGCAGTAAATAGATTACGCCGGAACACGATATATATATATATATACACTAACCGATTTAAAATCGTACAGTGGGCAATTTTTCAAACTTTACAGAACATTTGACAAGCATCAGGAAGCTCAAATAAGTTCCATTATTAAAAGTTATAATTTTATTCTGATTTATTCGGATTTTTAAAAAAAAGTTACCAAATAATTGTGTTCCGGTCTGGGCAATATATGGTTCTTCCTATTTATATGAGAACTTTTTTGCTGTGTCCATCTCACTGTCTCTCTAATTCCAATAACCCCCCACCCCTTATTATATACTTGGCACAAATAAAGATAAGTTAAACACTTGCTATTCTATGGGAAATATATGGAGTTGTTGTACTGGTTAATACCACGTTATTATCACATGTTCTTCTCACCAGAGATTGAGGATAAATATATATATATATATATATATATATATATATATATATATATATATATATATTTTAATTAATGTTTTTATTGTACAATGGCATATCAAATTACGCATATGCAAACCTGACAATTTATAACCATTAATTTTTGTGCTGCATGTAACAATAACTGACCAAAACCCGATTTGCAGACAGAAAGTGACGTAACGTCTGGGTCACGAGGTCAAATGTCTGGAAATATGCGGCACTGTTATAATGTTATGTGTAGGCTAACTAGATAAATATAGCATTTTCCCGACTCTTGCATCTTATTTTCAGGATGTTTTATTAATTACCGAAACTTTCATGATCGCCTTTATGATAGGACTGGATGTGTGGGAAGCGGGCATCGTCAGACAATTGTCAAATTTCACGGCGATTGAGGTTTTGAATTGGGTACCGCTTGAAGAGCTGTCAAAACCTCCAGCTTTTCATAGAATCTTAAAGGGGATTTCCAGCCGGAAACACCGATAACAGCTCTTGCTTCATATCATCTCGGCAAAACGTCCCCGAGGTGTAAACTTAGGCCTTGCGGAGGTCAGGGGTTTATTATGTATGGCATGTGATCGCAAACATCACCCTTGTTAACGCACGAAGACAGGCAATGATCTGGATTAACGTGGTTTCTTAAGACATTAATTAGCTAAGTGCCAATGAGTGACCCAAATGCATTACTGCACTTGACAGGCGCGCAGGAGGGATATGAAATTGTTGGCCTCATTGATATTTGCGTCGGCATTTAATGTGATATTAACTGCGAACTGGTATCACTGCCAAGGGTTCCAAGCATGGCAATAACCGGGATTATGACAATATTACATGATATTAAACGGTCAGATTTACCATTGTATATATAGTATATTGTTTGGGATTTTAATTTATGTGACAATAAACGGGATTTTTAATCAACCAATATGACATAAAGTGGGCTTGACTGTATATCAATGGTACCATATATAAATACAATGATACCGTGCAGTTCTCTGATATTCATACGAAATTGTTCATTGGTGCATTTCTATTGTGTGATGAACGTAACTCAGACATATGGACACCTCCCCCCAAGTTAAGTGGTCCATCTATTAAATACCCTTAATCTCGCCATATACCTCTTCTTTCTAGAGTATCAATACTGTAAACGGTACACGGGTTGGGAAATCCCATAACTCCAAGAATTTTGGCACTGTAATCAATTTTCCTAAAATGAAATTTCCTCTTTAAATCATGATCATACCAATATGTACCAGTATGTAAGATGAATACTAAAACAATGAAAGGAAGTCCTTGATTTACATACAAAATAATGGTAAGCATAAAAACAGGTGAAAAGATCATACCGAAAGTGTTAGTAATGATCATAATTCGGTTTACGGATATTGCATCTGAGTCAAGTATTTTTGTAAGTTTAGCTGACAGGTGCATCACACAGGAGGTGGTTTTCAGCCATGGCTATCACTTTGTATAGTTGTCACGATACAGTTCTGGTTTTGTAAAATTCATGTTTATCTTGATGAGAAATATTGCGGTCTGATTATTTGAAGGTTAAATAATTAAATTAGATTTCAATTTAAAAGTCATGTTAAATAAATAAAAATGTGCATGTAATTATTGTCCGGACTTCATTTCTCTCAGGATTAGAAGGTGAACTATAAAACAAAAAAAAAAAAAAAAAACCGGAAGAATTCATCAATTGTGCATAAAGAGAGAAGATAATGATTACTGAAAATACTGGAAACTGATCTATATCATCTACTAGATACTATCAAACGCAATACGATGATGAAATGGCTCTTACAGGATTTATAGTCTGAGGGTCATAAATAAAACGATATACTAAGAAATCAGATGTCTGATAAAGAACGGTCTGACTAATACTTATGTTAAGACTGGAGACATTACGTTTGTTCACAGACAAGGTATGAAAGTATGATACAATATATAATAGAAAGAATAAGAGTTTATAGTTCTCCTTAATGCTTAAATAGATGTGTGTAGCCAGGGAAGTAAATAATAGAGAGTAAACAAGGATTTTCTATCATTTAAATCGGTTAGGGTGGTAAAGGGCACATCTGTTAAATTCATTGGCAGCAGTGCATGTGGTTTATGACGCACATAACGGATCTAAGATTGATTTATTAGATAATCATATCTGCCTTTGTAAACGAGACGTGTAACACAGAAAAGACAACAGACAGAAAATTTATTATCACTTTCAATCAGTTAATTTGCAAAAGGGTAGGTTTGTTAAATTCAGTGTCAGCATGTTTGTGACTTGGTGACGCACAAAGTAGATCAAATGTTGGGCAGTTGGATAAGAATATACTTGCCTTCTTCAGATAATTTATGTACCAGCTATTGTAACACAAGACAATCAGTTTTAATATCTGCTTTATATATGCCCTCTTTATTCACTCATGTACAAAGAAGGTCCCCTCAGTATATGAGATTGGTCAACCCCGAGCCAAATTGGTTTGTCACACCAGTCATAGCTTGTTACTTCATTATATTTGATTGAGATCAATTAAAGCACCGAAGCGGATCGAGAGGGAGGATCCAGGATTTTCGGGCGCATCCCCCTTTTCTGAACCATCCCTCCTTGTTTGGGGTTTCAGACAATTTTTTTTCCGTCTTTGTCCCCTCATTTTCCCACCTAGCAATCTTCTCCCTTGGCTTTCATAAGTCTACCTTGGTTCCATCCCCCTTTTCTACCTCCTGTATCCACCCCATAAGGATACATCACAATCACTCAGAGATGACACCAATGAGTCACATTTTACTGTCCCGCTTTTAACATTAAAACAAAATCATTTATTACGGTATAGACCCGTCGCTTAACCCACAAGATATTTCTCTTTAATCTTGCCTACTCTCTGGTTCTGGGAACCCGAAAGCTTATGCTGCTCAACTCACAAAAAATGCGCTCCTACTTTAAGGCGACAGCATAAACAAAGTACATGGCGTCATCTGTGATAGGTCGCTTGAACCTACTAGATCACATGAGTTAAAAGGGGGGGGGGGGGTTTCTTTAATCCTGCTGATTGTGATACTGATTCATCATTGTTCGTTGCAAGCTATAGTCATGCCAGGAAATTAACAAGAGGGTTAAACCCATCCTCTGTTTTATTGTCATTTGCGTGCATAGCGCAGTGCTGATTTAACTGAATCCGCATTGAATTATATTTGATCCATCGATTTCCGACGATTTTCCAAATTTTGTCGAAATCTTAACATGGCTGATAAAGAACCACTACTGGGGAACGCATTGCAGCTCTAACTGCATAAGGGTTTGCCAGACTTCAGTATATGCGTTGGTCTGCTATAGTGAATGAAACAGTCAAAGAACAATGCTCAGCAATTCACCCAGAGCGGTCAGCGGAATGAGTGAAGTGGGACCTGCACTGACATTGAGTCAGATGCAACAGAAGTCAACATACATACATTGTTTGTAGTTTAGGAAGAAGCCTCGAGAGTATGCCTTAGATTTGAGCTTCGTTCTGCGAATAGAAAGCTACTTACTTATCTAGAAGACAAGCTTGGTTTGATTGGACACTGCGGCTCTCTGAACACCAAACCTGTTATAGCCATTGCTATTGTAGTTCCAGCACGTACTGATATTCAAGGAAAAACTCTATGCAATGGTCTCCTATAATGAAGCAAAGCGTGGCATTTGCTAGTTAAACAATCATCAGTTGCCTTACTCAAACCATTTCCGACCTCAACTGTAAAATCAAGATTTATTCTTTCTCGTCCTCAACTGGCAGAGAGGATCCTGCATGGAAGTCAGAGCTGATTCCGTTTATCTTACTTCACAATCGACTTGATGTTTTTGGAGTTCGGCATTTACCAGAAGAAGTTTGCCGGTCAACAGAAGCCGTTTAATATGGTATTAGTCGGCCTAGCAAAGGCTCTTGGCTACATTTGTCTCGTCTGGTCGACTGATGGTACTCCAAGGGACTGACTATCCTTTAATACAGTTTTGCAAAATCCATGACAATATGAACGCAATTGAAAACAGTATGAAAGTTCGGTACCTGATGAGTTCAAGATAACCACCTTGAACATATCCTTTACCATTAGTGGTACATTAACATTGGCATATCTTTTATTAATTTACATTTGGGGAATATTGCTACAAGTCTTTCTTATTGGTGATGATTTTCATTAGAGTCACCCGTTCAGGCCAATAAATCCAGTAGTTCCAGTTGTCCACTATAAGGGCGCAGTTCACACCGCCTCATATCTGAACGGGTAGCCCCGGCTCATGAAGGTATTAGTTCATTACTTTTATAAAATAATCTAAATGACCCACAATTCATTTAATTATATTCGTAACCAAATCAAAAGGACCGATTCAAATCATATGCTCCTAGCATTAATTCATGCGATAAAAAATATCCTTTTTTTACAACATTATAAATGTATATTTCACGAATTTGAGTAATGCCATTCTTCTTAAAGGATTTAAATTCCTACTTCCTCTCTTTAATATCAATACTTTAGTGAGATCATGCAAGAGAGATGTTCTATATAATCCGTGGCACCTAGGATTCGATACTGTTCCTTTACTTTTTAAGAACCGTTACTTTAAAACAGAACGATATATATGCACTCAATCCTCAACAGGATTGTTTCTGAAGGAGCTTATGTGACCACTATTGACATTTTCTTCCGGATAACGAGGGAGTCAGCCATATTGATAATCCTGGCAACAAACAGACGTGGAGCCTTTGAAGTCATAAAAAGCATAATTTATCCAATAGCATGTGACGCGCAACATCTGCCTACTTATTTAAGGTTTAAACATGTATTTTTATACATGACTGGCTGCTCCGCATCATACTGCTATTGACCTATTCTTATTTTACCTTAACAAATTAAACCCCCTAATGGTATATTATTACTGACAAGAGATTACAGCTTGTACTTTAAGCCCCAATTTTTTCCCTAAGACATTGAAGTATTTCAGTTCAATCAACTTTTCATTCCTAAAATTCATTTTAAAGTAAATTTCAAAAGTCTATTTTCTGTCGTACAAGGTTGAACTATCCCTTGTTTTAGCCAATTACATGCAAATGTTACTTAGAAATTTGCTCAGTATTTACAAAAAGGAAGAATGTTTTGTTTGTAATCTCTGGAGTTAAGGTCCCTTTGCCTCAATATTGGTCGTTCTCAATTTTCCTCGGTTCAGTATATGAATATATACAGGGGGTTTAATATAATTGGATATACTATGTTGGCTGCTGTTTGGGATTGTCACTTCAAATAAATGTTGATATGCAAATCTGCATCGAGGGCAATGCTGAATACATGTCCAGTGTTTTAACGAAGTGCTGAGCGCAGGCGTGACCAGAATACAGGTACGTCATCAATCATGGCTTCCCCTGGCCATACAAGGTACGTGTGGCGTCTCATTATAGCCAACAAGGTATGTGGCATGTTAGCATTGGGCACTTCTTCAAGTAAAATAACAAGAATTTTATCAACTCCCCTTTCCATCATGTTTACTCGGGCCATATGCATTTCAAATTTACACCAACCACTGAGAACAAAGTGTTGTGACAGAACAATAATAACTTTTCGACTGGTGGATATACTGCGCAGAATATTCTCTTCGATTGGCCATCCAATTTCGAAATCCCTTTCATGAACACATAGACGGAACGGATTCTCTTCTTCTTCTTCAAGCTCAGGAATGAGGTGTTGGATTACCCAGTGAGAATCCCTCTCGCTGTAGGCCACGAAGGCATCGTACTGAAAAGTTAGTCTTTCCTCGAATAAATCAGCATAGAGCGCACGTCGAATTTTTAGACGGAGGCAGAAATATTTGATATCCCATCGGTGACGATACGCTGTAATTGCAACCGTCAAGCAAATGATCACACTGACCAGAACACCAGCAGTTACGTATAACCATTCTGTTCGGAGGCAATGCCGTTCAAGGGTAGGTATGATGTTTGCATGCAACAATGAGAGCGGTAACCGAAGCCCGTGATGATAATTGCAGGTCATATTTGCAATATTCACAATATTATGTCGAAATCGGTACATCCATCTCAGAAAATTTAACGAGCTACATGAGCATTCTATCGGGTTGCCTCTCAAGTCCAGTTTAAACCTCTTATCCGCTGTAACTGTTCTTTTTATTGCATAACTTAACTCGGACAAGACATGCCTATTCAGGTAAGAAATGCTGTTCATTGAAACATCAAGGTGGACAAGATTAATCATGTTTGCTATACCGGAGCAGTTCAGATCAATAATTACATTGAATGAAAGATCAAGATGGCGCAGATTAATCAGACCACATATACCGGTTGGAATATAAAGCAACTTGTTATTTGCCAATATCAGGGTCTCTAAATGTTTATGGGTTGAGGCATTGATAACATTTGGTGATATACCATATATTTTGTTGTAATTTAGATCCAATGTTTTCAGATTATATAAATATGGAAATGGTCCTCCATGTATCGATAATAATTTTCCTAGAAAATTGTGTGAAAGGTTTAATGAAACAAGAGAAGACACTAAGTTTTTACCAAAAACGTATTTCGAGAGGTCATAGCAGCCATTTTCTGAGAAATCAATTTGAAGTCCAATTGCAGGATGACACATTTCAATCGTTCCGAGAAATTTAGATATGTGATTAGAGCCAAAGCCTATGAACGCTTCACCTATTTTTTCGTGGTTCCATATGTATAATTTAAACCCTGGTGTTAGGAAGGGTTTAACATAAATTTCGTATGCCCGAAATATAGTTAAATTTGTAGGCCAGTAAAAATAGTAACTATTATCGTTGTTCATAGACCTTTGACGTAAGCCATTAGAATAGTCAGAAGAAAACACAGCTGTCTTTAGAAACGTTTCATATTGCACTTCGCACATGTTGAACTCGGACATGTGCGGGTCGTCTGAGGATAGGAGCTTTATTTTTCTACCGTTATAACTGTTTTCTTTTGTGCTCGCTGGTGTGATTTGACCGCTTATATCAAGATATCGTAGATGTTCCAGGCCAAATAAAAAGTAATATACAGTAAGGTGGTTTCCCAAAAGATCGAGTTTTTCTAGATTCGGTGTATATGCACTAATAACACTGTGGATATAGCTTATGTAATTCAGCCTGAGACCAAGTATCCTCAGCGAACGAGTTTTGATCGATTCAAGGAAATCCTTTGTGATCTCATTTTTATGATATTTTGCCGGTGTAATAAACCAAAGGTTTAGTTGACTCAGTTTAGTTTTGGGTAGAGAACGCATCAAGAATATCAAGGTGCGATATTTACTGGCACCTAACCCCTTATTGGAGGACATGTCCAGCTTCTCTAAGTTAACGAGAGGTGTCATGACGTCAGACATGTTCAGTTGTTCGGGATCCAACCCAAGAAGATTATCCAGAAGGTCTAAAGATTTTAACTGAGACAAACCCTCGAATGCCCCCGTTTCCAAGACCCGAACTCTTGATAACGAGATGTGTAATTTAATCAAATTGACACACTTAACAAAAGTATAATTCCTTATCCTGGATATCTCGTTTCCTGAGAGTTCAAACTCTGTGACGTTATCTTGACAGAGATCCGGTACCTCGGTCAGTCCTCGCCTACCGCAATCGATGCTGACAGATTGAGCATGTCGTCTACAGTTACAAGGGGGGCAACTATAAATATGACCTTCACAATACGTCACGATCCATGTCAAAAAGAGCATAGTTGGTACGATTTTCTTCATGTTCCTATCTTCTCTGTGTGGATGAGCAAGAGAGGCGCGCACTAATGAAGGGCTCGCTCGTTGTATTTCTTGCTGGCTCTTTAGTACAAGATGTATGGCCAGTTCTTTCCGTAGCACAAATTTCCTTGATCACGAGGTGTTTACATGTGTTCACCTATGAAAAAAGTAAACATGCATTATACCCGTTCTCCTTATTTCTGGATAAGTAAATGATAAAATGTCTCATGAGCATGTTTTATAGAGTCGTTATCGTTTCAGTACAGATTCCAGCTGGGCACTCTTATGTTTTTTAATCACTAACAGCTTTTGACCTGCAGTTGGTATAAGTTTTAATTTACATTAACTGTTTTACTTATTTTTGCTCACAAATCAAATGACTAATTCACAAAAGACTGTACTAATACCGAAGCGCTCCTATACCCAGATTATAAAAAAGTACTCCTGTGACAACTTGAATGTAGCTACAATGAGCGTTTATTCTGCATATAGTCTCATGAACTAACCATTGTCATGCAGTATTTTATTTTAATTTTTTACATATCAACTTATCTTTTTACATGGGTGGACAAATAGTTATTAAAACTAATCGCAGCACTCTTCAGAGCTCAGATTTTGGCGTTCGGTAGTCTGTATAGGAGGAGGAAACCGAAGAACCCGGAGAAAACCACCGGCCTTGGACGGGCAACTACAACCCACTTTCACAGCACACCGAAGATCGAACCAGGGTCGCGAGCGGAAAGAGCCGAACTTTTTACCCCTCGATTGTCCAGGCCCCATGTAATGGTTGCGTTTGTTGGGTGATATAAATTCATCCTTGCAACAATATAATTAAGTAAAGAATAATTAACGTATCACACTACATCAACATATCCCCTGGAGGTGCCCATAGATTAAATTTATCGGATATCAATGCATGAGTTTTATAATACGATACCACTGGAACAGGATTGGAGAGCCCTGCAGTACATTTCCTCGTATGTCTTGTATGACGACTCCAGCAGGGTTTACCTGCCCTATATAAATGGCTGCTGGGTCGTTCATTTACTGCTAGTCCCTAGACAGCTGCACATCCACGAGGATAGCCAATCACCCTTCCCAGTATGTAGCGCAGGTTTAGGGCTAATATCATTTTTAGAGTACTTTTGACATGCTGATCACTCAGCAATAAAAATAAGAATGTTCAAAAATGGAGTTTTCAAATCTGTGTTAATGGTAATATGTAAGGGCTCTTTGGTATTATTTAAGCTATACAAAAAATATGTGCATGAACATACTGAGACAGTTCCATTATGGTACACCCTTTCCATCATATACTATCCCGCTGGAAAACTGCACACAGATTACTCCAAAATCTTACTGAGCAGTTGTTTGCGATAAGATCAAACAGTAATACCACAAAAGAGATGGATTTTTTTTTTCATATACACAAATATAATCGTTCAATGTTATATTCGTATAAACTTAGTTTAAATACGATTAAATACGATGTCTATGCGATTAGAAATACTTACTTTCAGAATTTACGGACTATAAATGACGTGATCTAAACAGGTTACGATCACTTTATATGAATCACATTTTCTGCCGTGGTAAACTGTCAACGCCTGTCCCACGAGTACACAGAGGTGTATTGTTCTCGATAGTAATAATAAACCAAGTTTGCTTTTAAATATAACCATGTTAACTTCATTAATACATGAGTATCCAGGAAGAGAAATGCGTGGCCGACTCGTGAACTGTGTTAACCATGATTCCCGTGTCTATATTTGTGTGACTGCCCTAATGTATACACTAACCGCATATTTAAAACCCGTATTTTTTGAAAGTGGATAACTTTAATTAGTCAGTTTAAAATGGAAGTAAGCATAATACGTGTTAGTTTAATATCAACAAGCGTATCGTTTAAAAATTAAATGTGGATTCCAGAAGGCACTGGAAATTATTTTTAAACTACCTGTCAGGTGGATGTTTGACTACATACATATACCTACCGACATCCCTAACGACACACACACGTACCTACTCATCCTATGACCACTCCATCCGCTTTTCTTTATCTGTATCTGTCTATCCACTGTATATGGAATATATTCGTAAACTCCGATTTCTTATGGACTTGTAGTTTGCCTTCTAATTCTGTGGGAAATCGCCACTGAATTGGGACTGGATTATTATTATATAAGCAGTATAGCTTAATAATAATTTATAACTCTAAAGCTTTAAATAAATGCACTGCATAATTTCTGATAAAGCTAAGCACGGAGTCAGACATTTCTACAGAACCAGGTAGAATGACTGTTGTTTAAAGTGGGTTGCCACACCAGGTAGTACACAAAATGTAAAACTAACCCTGGAACATAAGAGTCTTCAAGCTAAATTCCTCGGTCCGAAGAGTCTGTTAATTATGATAAGAGTCTTATCCGTTCACAGAATTAAGCCCAAGCGAGGTAGATTGGGCGGAGACACTAGCTACCTGCGACATGCTAACAGCCGTTGGTCAGTTGCTTGAAAACTGGACCTATATCAGCTAGTGACATTAAAGGAATTCTTAGGCTAATATAGGTTTTTATTACCTGTATAGATAAAAGCGGCTTTATTTATTGACAATCCTCATAATACCCACTAGTAAAGTATCAAAAAACTGAATTTGTATTAGGGTAGGCCAGTGTGGCGCAGAAATCCTGAGGCCCTGCTATGTTTCAAAATAAATTTTACGGAACATCGGCATCATACGAGAGTTGATTTAATGTCGTTCCTATTATTTTTCTGGTTACTAGCCTTGAAACAAATATCATGCCTCCTACCTTGTTATGTAAAATTTAACGTTATGCTCAACTTAATCAGATATACTTCATTTTGCTTATTCAAAGGTTTAGAGTTTAAAATACAATGTATTATCCAAATTTAACAGCGTTGTTTTATTTTCTTTAAATTGTGCAGGTACATATTGTCCAGTCCAAATTTTCCTCACAAGCAGAAGGTAAATTACAATACAATGCAGGATAAATTGATAAATAGTGAGTATACAGAGTAGATAAGGACTACTGATAATAAATACTGATATACATCGACTACTGGTTAACAAAATTCTTATTTTTCAATGAAGAAAGGGATATTTAAACAGTTATTGTCTAAGGGTCATAACTAAAACCGTAAACCATGGAATCAGATGCCTGATCAAATACGGCCTGGTTGATACTTCTGATAACACTTTACATATCCCGTGTGTTAAAAAGCACAGTTGAACAAGATGTGATACAATATAACATAAACAGAATATGAATTGTTATCCATAATGCTTACATTGGTACAGCTGTAGTCAGGGAAGTGAAAAATAGGGAATACATAAAGATCTTATTAAAACGATCAGTTAATGTGCAAGAGGGTAGGCCTGTAATATCGATCATCAGCAGTGTTTGTACTTTGTTGACACAGATAGCGGATCAAAGATTGGTAATTCAGATAAGCATGCATTCGCATTATCCGACGAGTTATCAAACAGAGAAAGGACAATAGACAATCACTTTCAATCAGTTAATGTGCTGAAGGGCAGGTCTGTTAATACATAGTCAGCCGTGTTTGTGATTTGGTGACGCATACAGCGGATCGAAGATTGGTCACTGAGATAAGCATACAGTCGCCTTTTCAGCTGATTAATGTAACATAAATTGAAACACATGACAGTTCAAATATATGCCTTATATAAAACCTTCGGTTTCACTTATGTATGAAGAGGGTCCCCTCAGAATCCGAGATCAGTACAACATTTTTCCCTGAGCAAAATGTGTTTGTCCCATCAGTTGCAAATTGCTAATACATTATATTTGATTGAAAGAAGTGACAGCATATATCAAAATAACTCCACAATGGACATCAAAGAGTCATATTTTACAGTCTTGGTTTTGACATAAGCACAAAATATATTGCTAAATTCACTCAAGTTTCCACTTTCTTCTTGCCTCGTTCTGTATATTTAGTCCCATTTCATTTCTAATTACTTTATATATCATTGTTTTGCTTTTTTCTAATAGATAGGACCATGTAGATACAATATGAGATACAAAAAGCTGAATCTGAATCGGCGGGACTGCAAAATAACGCAATATGGCTACCGATATATACGGATTCTCTGGCCGGTGACTGCACATGAATGTGTATTTTTATTAATGAATGCGCATACATTAAATTTTAACATCCGCTAGCAAATTCCATGACATTTCATGGAGAGCACCTAACAGGGTAATGCTAGAACTTAGCAGCCGCAAGCTAAATCAGTAATTGTACGGTCTGACTTTTACGAGGCGATAAGGCAGTGGGTATCCCCCGTGAGTGCATTAGACAGCAGCAATAAATCTTCGGGAGCTGTCGGGTGTATCCCTTTGATGCTGGACCTCGATCTCAGTAGTTACCCTTTCTTATTGTATCTCCTTGTTAGGACTGAAGCGATTGTTATTTTGACGTGGCACTAGGGGTATTGAGTGAATTTGTCTGATATGGGTTAAAAAATCAAAGTATTCGCATACATTGAACACAATCATAGCTCGATGACTGTGATGAAGGTTGTTAATAATCATATCACTTACAATATTTTATTAATTAGATTAAGATATTTCTTTAGATGTATTACAGTAACTATTGTGTAAAGTATCTATTGCTTTAGTTAAACCCTGCATTTCCCAGCTAACACTCTCGCTTACATAAGTTTGTGGCACTTGTATACAAAAAAAAAACAACAAAAGACTAATTTGGCAACTTAGGTAACCATTTTTATTCTTCCAGTATCCCTTCTATAATACAATACTATTATGTAGAAACTATCTTAGGTACAGAGGCACCAAAAAGAATCCCAGACATAATCAAATCCTGGCTTTTAGTTCTCTCTCATTAAAATATATATAATCACGCCACGCCACCCCATCCACTCCATTGTCCAGAGGAGTAAGCTGAACTCCACCCGATATATTGACCAATCAAATAAAGGTAGGGTGTTTTCGTTTTACTTTTGAAAAGTGTTAAAGGTCGCATACAGTGCTATAACATATTATCTCTGTAGTATTGTCACCCGTCGGTGTGTACAACAACTATTATTATAGCAAGTTTCCATCTGGCATGAGTCTTATCAATTGTAATCCTTTCCAAGTGCAGAGCTTGACTGTAATATTCCACACAAAACGTTTGTGACATTTCAGATAAACTGACAAACTAATTCAAGAGGTCCCCATGTCAAGGAGGGTGGTCTTATGTAATGTTAAACACTACTTTATCCACTTGTGTGACAGGCTAGGAATGTAGGATATATTTAATTCACAGCATCAGTAAAATTATAATAATAATAAAAATAATCACATTATTTAGAAAAGCTGTAAACGAGGGAGAGAAGCCTATTCGACATATAGCTTATCATGCCAAGTCTTACAATTCTTTCCGTGCGAGTATTGAATGAGATTTAACAGAGTAAATTAATATGGTTATAAATTGTTATATACAGTTATGTGGATATACATATGTTGTTTTATAAGGTAGATATACCATCCGTTGCTATCAATTATAATGCTATTTTGGACAGAAAAATAGCATGGCTACTACATAGGTTTAAATTTCTAATATAAGTGATTAAATTTAATAGGGTCTTTACAGACATTTGTAATTAAAACCTTTATACATAAAGAATTGTATTGATAAACATATTATTTAATTTTTCTATACCCAGCAATCCTCTCATATTTAATGGGTTCTTGTTTCTACATTAACAACATCATTCTTTCACTCTTCAACCGTTTACTTATACACACATGTCGCCTGTTTTGCTTTCCCCAGTGCTGATGACATAACACCCTGCTGTTGATATTTGACATTTTATGTTTGCTGTACCCCTAAACCAATAAACAAGCTCACGCCGCAGAACACATATTCAGTTCTTTGGCCCTCAGCCTGTCCACGAAGTCGCACTCTAAATATTCCTTGACTACGTCGAATTAGATCCCGTGGATATCCTGACGTGGAGAGGGTAAGACAGAAAGCGCCTTTGACGATGTACTGAATATGCTATCAGACCTTGTCCAGCACCGTATGAACCCGTCGGACTGCAGGTGGAGCTTTCAATACGTTGAATTCCATTCTCACACCTACTTGACATGGTATACCTGTTCTTTGACAAAAGCTGTATCTAGAATGGCTACGAATGGAGCCCCGTCACAAAGTGTCACAATTACAAATAATCCTTTGAATTGAAAATATATTATGGTAACACAGATTATCTCCCAAACTGTATGAATGTTCCAAGGGCAGTACTCTGACCAAAACAAACTGTTGTATAATTCCGTTCATAACATTTAGCAAGAAGTTATTAACAGGTACACACTAACCTCCCGTACGCAGAGGAACACATAACATCAAGATCAACATCGCCAAGTACAATCCTCGTTAGATTGCACAGTATATGGGAATTTTATACAGATTCCCCTTAACTGATACTTATTTCTTGATTTCGGTTCTTCGTGTTGGTCAGTTGCGTTTGTTTGTTTGTTTGGCTGTCTGTCTCCAGCCTATAATGCACAGTTGATGTAAAACCGAAAGTCCCCGAAGCCTATTGATTTTTTTTCATTATTGGTCAAAGGACAAGGTCAAGGTAATCGAAAAACGATTTCGTCATAACTTCGTCAATATTAGACATATCGTCACAAACTTAGGCTCAATTTATTTTACTCTGGGCCTTCTCCATCATCTGGTCTAGTCGATTGTGTCAGTTTGTCAGTATGTCTGTCTGTTTGTCAGAGTATTATTTTCCTCATGACTTTGTCAATTTTGGTCATATTTTTACAAGCCATAACTCATTTTGTTTCTTCTCGGTCTTCTTCAGAACCTGTTCTAGTCGTCTGGTATCAATCTTCTATCACTTTGTCAGTATGTCTGTCTGTCTGTCTGTCAGAAGTCCTCAATTTTGGCCACTTGCTGGTGTTTGTGTCTTACAATAAATATTCTACAGGCCAGAGTTTTGCAGGAATAATTTTGAAAATAGTATATCCTATGTCGCATACTAATACCTTGAAGATGATTTTTCCTTTTCGTTAAATAACCGATAGGGGGCAATGCACTCGAAACATTACAAAATACCATATTTTTGGCAATACCTCCAAAACTATCAGTCTTATCAAATAAAGTTTAGCTCATTTTGTTTCTTTTCACCATCTCCATCAGATTATCTAGCCATCTGGTATTTTTAGATGTATCACTTTGTCAGTATGTCTTTCTGTTTGTCAGTGGTCCTCAATTTTGCGTGCTTGCTGTTTCTTGCACTTGACATTTAGCGTTCTACAGGTCATAGTTTTGCACGAATCACTTTGTAACTTACTCGCATCGTATATTGGAATGATTTCTGGAAGCTGTATGTGTATTTTATAGAGGTTAAAGTTCAAGGTCAAGGTCATCAAAACACGTCAAAATCTTATTCCCAATAACTTTGTCAATATTGTTCCTATCTTCACCAACAATGGCTCATTCTCTTTCTCTTCGTCATTGTTCATTCATTTGCATATTTCTACTTCATTTCCGGCAGGCGCTCGATCTCTGGTCGTCTAGTCTGATTTTTCCCCGGATAATATCCACTGTATAATAGTGATGATACATCTTCTTGTTACATTAATAAAGAAGACAAGCCAGTCATGGGACGGATGGGTGTATTGACTTTATTCCTGCTGTTTTTGGCACTCTGTGGCGGAAATGCATCTGAAGCTAAAGAAGGAATCATCCCCTTGATTCAGTCAGCGAAACAACCTGAATCAACCCCAAGCTCGACGGGCGCTGGACGACGTGTTAGGTCAGCAATTGGTGAACACCGGCTTTTCTGTTTTAATCTGCAGTGTGAGATAGACTTTGTATTTTTCGAGCAAACGGGAGTCCCGATTTCCACGCTTTGCTCCCCCGAAGCGGTATGATTTTTTTTTAAGTTCGAGAAGCGCTTCCATGTAGCTCTCACCAGCTGTCCATACCGAGTACTGGCGTAGCGTGAGCGACCACAGCCCCCGATTTTAATTTTAAGTACTTGGTACCGGTGGTACGATTTGTTAAAACACTCTCCCAGTAAAGTGTTTGTCAGCACATGGTAGGTATTCGTTTTAGAGTGTAAGCTATAGTTTAGCTATTCGGTATAGATAGGGGCAAATCTGGTCACGAAATACTAAGGAATCCTTGAGAACTGGTTACGATACTTCTATAAAGTACCGAAACAGTACCTATAAGAATAATTCCGAAGTAGCGAGGAGCATTATCATTAACAGTCATCCTGGGAATAACCCATGCGATACAGTTATGACGTACTACGGACTTCAGTACAGGAAGAAATATATATATATATATATAAATATATATATATATATATATATATATATATATATATATATATCGAATTTAATGCATATGTTGTTCGTAGCAGAAGCGTGGTGGTTCAATGTAATTGGTTAAAGTAGTAATTCCGACACAAACTCGTATCGTAACTGATTCAAAGCATCGGACGTCTTCTTAACTCCTTAGTCCTCGTCTTGTCGACAGAGCCGAATCGCACAGAATGTCGTAACTGTTGATATTTTCCCTGTCTTTAGCTGAACGCGAGATGTATTCATAGGAATGGAAACTCCCCTAAACTTAATACACAGGCTTTAAACTTTACCAAGAACTGTCATCTTCCGAGGTTACGTCACTAACCAGAGATTCGCTAAACCATCTTGTGCACTGATTGTACGACCATTGTGTTAACAATATTTTGTGATATTTTACTGATGTAGGTATAATGGCAAAGAGATTCCATTAATTGTTACAGTTGGGAGGAATCACGAGGCCGAGCATGTATTTGTGTACATTTGTCTGCTTATTGTAAATATGATCCATCAAACAATTTGTATGCTTATCATTGAAGATATACAGGCAGGTGCCCGAAAAGCCAAAAACACATTTAAGGTGACATGCCCAGGGCGGGCGCAGGTAGATACATATGTTGCATTATGAAATGAGAATTCTTATTGTTGATTGTTGAGTATCCGTCTTACCTTAGATCTCTTGACCTGCACAATAGCAAAATTTACAAAAATTTTAACTAACAAATATACACCGTTCATGCATTTTTATGAATATCTGGGAAGGCCTGGTTGTGGGTTCCACGTTTTGTGGGCCAGTAAATAACAGTAAATAATAATCAGATTATTAACAACAACTGTCGGTAGAGGGAGGCCTTATAAACCCCAAATTTGACGATAATGTACTAGTGTATACAGTCCAAGGTTAATTGTATAATTATTTCTTCATATACAATTCTTCATATTACATAGCATAATCAAAGAATAACTTGACGACCTTATGCAATCAGGCCAGATACTCATTGCAAAGAATCTTGAAAACGGCAAAATGTATGATCAAATATTACTTTCAATATTGTTAGCAGGGGGCGCATATTCCAAATCGATTTCTGAAATTCCGCCAGAGGTCACTCCGCTATATGTTTTGATCAAATATTTAGAGGGACCTTATAACATACAAAGCATGTTGATTTAACACGAAAAATAACGTCTTCTCTTTGAAATGAACTAGTAAAATAATGTTCTGAAACCGTTGCCTTACACCAATACATGAGTATAAAAAATTGGTTTACTGGCGCCAACATTAACATTGCGCGAACATTACTTGCTTTTTCACAATATGCGTTCAGGTTTGGACGGGTCCTTGTTTTGGATCTGTCGTGCATGTGCAAAATCGGAAATCTGGTAAACAGACACAAATGGACTGTGTTCACTCACACACAGAACCATTATAAGGTCTTATGCAGCTGTAAGTAACATCCCTCCTCTTTTCGGCCACTAGTTGATGCATGTGTAGTTGTCAATCATCAGACCACCGGCCATCTGCAAAGCGCATGCAGATAATGACTCCGCGAACTGTTCATAAAAACTAGTGACTGTGAGGATTGACTTCTCAAGACTTTGCACCCGACTGTCCACCACCTAGGACCCAACTTTAGGGATATTAATGGCCGTTACGTACCTGTTAACTCCAGTTATAAAACCCTTTTAAATAGCAGTCATGCTTTCTACGTCTTTCGCTCCATGCTCAACGTGCAGGGTATAATGCAGTTAGGTCACTTGAAAGATTACTCTTAAAAAATTTATTTCTCTTAAACAGTGTTATATTATTTATTTAAATTGTTCAAGTACACACTGTCCAGTCCCGAATTCCCCCACAATTAGAAAGAAAACTTCAGGGTTTTAAGGCCAATTGGGATGCCAGAGTTATGTAATTTATCCGTTAAAAGGTGTCGAGGTGACGTATGACACCATCCCTACCCCGGCGTACAAGCGGCTGTGGATGACGACGCGTCACAGAAGCGGGATCGTTGTACAGGCCAAGACGTGTCAGGAGGTCAGTCTTCGTGTAGATCTTGACCTGTATAACATTTGTTAACACATTATGAGGTCACATATAAATAAAGCTTGTATAATTAATCCGTTAATACATGTTAATCCAACTTATGACGCAAGAATTGTATTATTTATATGTTAACAGGTGTTGAGGTCACAAACATGATCGCCACCCAAACGTACAACCAGCTGTGGATGACAACGCGACACTGAAGCGTGATCGTTCTTCAGGTTAATGCTTGTTAGGAGGTCAGCCTGCTGCTGTTTGTGATACTCGGATGTTATACCTGCACTCTAGGCTGCGATACACAACCATATATCACGTACCATCCCCGTTGGATTTCACAATAAATAGGAATTTTATACAGATTTTTGGTATCTAATATTTATTTCTTGATTTAGGTCATTCATGTAGATTTTGATACATTTACCGTATTTACTAGCTCTAAATTTGTGAGCGTCGTCTTAAGTTGGTGCCCTTATCTTTTCCCCCTTATTGACGTAGTAAAAGTACATTACCTTCCAACAAAATATCAGGCTCGTGATAAGTAGAAAACGTCAAACATTTTTTACACAGAGAATGGTGTAATGGTCTTGTAAAGATCATTAACAAACACTGCTTACGAACACGTCCCTAATTAGACTAAATTAGCTTCGTAAGAACCAGATTTTTACAGAGAGTGTAATGTTATTTTGAATCATTAAAATGTTATATTGTGTTTAATGTTAAACGTTCTACTTGATTAAAGTAAATAGATATATAAATATGTATGTATGTGAATATATATATATATATATATATATATATATATATATATGATTGTGTGTTTGTGTTTGTGTGTTTGTATAACCGAACTTAAGAGAACACGATATTTGCTGCACACCAAACGCGCGAGGACATTTTTTCTTGTGAGGACATACACACGGATCCTCGCAAACGAAAAGCTGCTAAAGCATTATTAAAGCATTAAAAAGGCTGGGAAAACTATGCTGGGGAGGTTTCTTGTGAGTCCTAAGAAAGAACGTTTTGCTTGAAATTTGTTTTGTGTGTTTGTGACAGCGCCATCTATTGAGAGTTTTGCAATATGGTTAGAAAAGTGTGTGTGTGTGAGCCAGGTCCTCGATAATATGTTTAACTGGTTATCCAACCTGATATATATATATATATATATATATATATATATATATATATATATATATATATCTACAGGAAAACATACACATTAGCCTGATGGCTATTGTTGTAATCCTGTTATAAATAAATATGTTTAAACGAAGTGTGCTTGATATGCTGATTAGTGTGAAGACATGAAAAAAACTGAATGTCCTCGCAGGTAATCCTTGCAAGTGATGCGCTAAGTCAACACATCGTTCTCACGTCTTACAAGCCTTTTTCTTAAAACAAATAAAGGTTTGCGAGGATACATGCGTACCCTAAATGTTTAGGATCTCAATAGCTCTTCGTGTTAACTCTAGCGGTAGTCCTCTTTTAATCCTCGGAAGTATAGTGTGAAAGTAAGGTCCTCTCTTGTACGCACATACGCGTATGTGTGCGCGCGTGTGAGAGAGATAGAATAAAATTAATCATTGCAAACACGATGGAAATGATGAACAGACACACAAAGACGCATTAAACTATGACGTACATAGCAAAGGCCCTTCCATTCACGAATAAACCAACAGTCCTGATACCGGAAATAGTACGTTTTAGTAGTTTGTCTCACACATTTTTCTCCTGCTGAACCTTAGACTCTGATAGATCTGAAAATTACTGGTTTTGAATTGTTTAACGAGTATGTTCTACCAACCGTTTTTATGTTTTTACAATATGTACAGACAGAATTCACAATTAGTTATTAGATCGGTCGAATTCTCCCAGGTCGGTCCGTGGGATTTTAACATTTAATGATGTGTCATCTGTTATTTGAAATATGCACAATAAATATATAATGTATATAATGACTTTAGTTCTGTTAACTGAGTTTGTTTCAGGAGTTTCAGAAAAAATAAAATTGATAAATATTTAAGTTTGATGCAAGTGCCTTAGGATCCGTCTGTATTTGCTGAGTAGGCTGATATACAAATTTATATATATATATTCTATATATATATTCTATATATATATTCTATATATATATATATATATATATATATATATATATATATATTCTATATATATAAATATATTCTTATGTTTCAGGGTATGCGAATGAAATATAAGTACAGAGAAATATTCATGAATGGTTTTTACATAATTTTATTATAAATTGACTTTTTTGTATATAAATGGCGTTCGCTTTGTAAACGTTTATATTATTGTGTTATTTCCCAGGCGACTGTTTAATCCTCCGCCAGAGGGCGAAGTATTACGTTTTTTCGACGTTGGTTGGTTATTTGGTTGATTTTTTACCAAATTTAATCAAGCAATCACGAAAGGATTTTTGTGTGTGTGTGTGTGGGGGGGGGGGTACATCCAAGGAATAATCCTTTATATAATACGGTAATATCAATATGGTATGTTTTTGTTTTTATATTACTGCAGTTTACTATTATACATGAATCATCATTAAAAGAAAATAAAAATTAAGACAAAAAAAAAAAACCAACCATACCTAAAAGTTTCTTAAAGAAATTTAAATGCAAATTAAATGTCCCATATAAATTGAGTCCGCACATATCTCATTAAGCTCATTAAATATATTCTGCTTTCAGACAATAATTTTTAAATAATAATTCTTTTAGATAAAATATATATACACTGATTAAAAAAGAACCTTGCCTAGAGTATACATTATACCTAATTTTGGTCAGCACAATAGTCTACAGTATGTGTGTACGTAATTCATTACATGTTGCATTATTTTATTTATTGCACACGTTACATGTTAGAAATATCTGATTACGAAGGCTGCTGCTCCCTTCCCAGCTGACTGTTGAAGCCGACGTCACGAGCAGACACAGCCGGAGCGGAAATGACGTCAGGATATAATATTTTACGAAGCCTATCTAGGGGTCGAAATATTACATAGATGGCGCCACCTGCCAAAGCCAGTACCAGAAGAACACCTATTATTAATCCCGCCATTTGTCCACCGCTTACAGAACTACTCTGGTATGGAGACTCCTCCTTCAGTTCAGCAAATTTAACTGAAAGAAAATAAATAACTGTAATAAGTGAACCGCCTGTTTAACTTAGATATTTTCTCTATTTTCTTAAAGATATTCCTATTTTTTCTGTATCATATAGTTCGCATTTTAGCCTCGAGCATAGAACAATATTCAGATAAAAATAAAAAGGATCGTTTAAAGTATTCATGGACAGCTTTAATATCAACAAAACATTCCCAATCGGAGAGGAAGTTTTATCTTTTTCTAAGAATCTGGATTGTCTTTACGTGGGGTTAAGCCCTCACCATTGTATAGCTTAGTTCTATTATTAAGAAGGGTACCAGTCAATGATTTTTTTTTAAAACATACCTTCGTCATGGAGCATGCGCACTCGGGCTGGATTATAGTCCATGTTTGAAAACCCAATGGCTTGGACGACAATGGGATCCGTGTCCTTTGAGAAGAGAGATATCTGACATTTATAGACATGTAGAAAATAAAAAAAATAAAAAATAACAGAATATGTTTAATGGCAAAAAGACCCAGTTTTAGCAAATAAATATTCCGCGAGGCGAATCTGAAAGGAGGCCAACCAGTGTTCGATGTGATGGGGACGGATGGCGTCCTAAGGATATTTAGGCATATATTATGATATTGCGTGTACACTGCCAAAAAAGATTTCCTTGAACAGATCAAAAAAAGTTTTCTTTTGACAAAAATCCTTAAGGTATTTTTCTTGATTTGTAGGCAGCATGTTTTTAGTATAGAACGTCTATATCTAGACTTTCTTAAGACACGATATGTTATCTTTTCATAAACGAAACTTCCTTCATCGTAATTTCCCAAGATATTATTTTTTGCCATAAGAAATCATATCCTACTAGCAAGAAAAATGATCTTAACACAAGAAAGAAAATTGTCATAAGAAACATTTCTGACCATAACAAGTAAACCTTCTTGTCCCACTCATTATAATATGCTCTCGCCATAAGACTTTTTTCTGATAATTAGAAATTATAGGGAGTGGGGTAAGAATAATTTATCTTTTTCAAGATCATTAATATATCCTGATATCGTGTCCAGCACATCATTTCAACAAAGACGGCATATTCTCAGCATAAAACTGAAGATTGGTAACGATTTCTTTTACCAAAATTAAATTGCTAAAGATTTCATCCATGTAAGCCTTAAATAAACGAGAGAAAAAAAAAACTAATGTGCAAGTTTTTTATTATAATTGCCCCAATCAGACTATGAACAAATGTACTCTTCTCTTGGCCTGTAATACCAAGCAATAATTACACACTCTTCAAATAATATGTGTAGAATATGATTAGATATTTGCCCTTTTAAAGGGGACTATTCACCTATCTGACCATTAATAACTAAAGATAATCCCTTGGAGCTTTGATAAAAATAGGCACCTAGCTGCGTGTTTTGTTTATATCAACGTGTTTATAACATGTGGGGGCCGCTAAAATAATCAAAACAAATTCAACAAGGGCATCTGGCAGCAAGTCATAAAGGCAGCTTACCACCTTAGGTTACATGTTTTCCCGTTTGTAAATATTGCTGTGTTTATAAACATGTGTCTGTTAAATAAATTCATACATTTTTCACGAAGGCCTTATAAGGGCACCTTTACAATTCCAAGTGGCAAGCTTTTTAGAAATTTGTTAATAATTTCTAAATCAGTTATTCATAATCGAGAGCTGGGGAATGTTTATCAGGACCGCTATTTTCTTCGGGTACCACCCCGGACAAATCTGAATATCGCCGGATTCCTCTCATTATATTCTATCTCTGTTCGAAACAAAGCAATTATAACCTTCTTTATTGATCACTAGGTTGCGCGAGTAAAACCATAAATATACATCGATAGTGATACTGCGAACTTCTTCATTGTTAAATCGATTGTCCCACTAAATGTGACTCTCCCTCTTAATGTATAGCCTTGGCCTCCAAATAAATAAAAGACGTTTGACACAATGGTGGTGTCTGCAATGTAAAAAAAAAGTCTTCCATCATATAAATTTCATCAATGTAAATCAAATATACTCACATGGAAGGTCATGAAGATTTTATTGCCGACCCGCTCCCCTTTACCCACCAGGATGACGCCGTCAGTCCAGCTGACCCAGACGGGCCGATCTTCTTCACAGTGCAGTATGTACGGGGAGGGGGAGTACGCGTGTTGTCTATCTCCAGTCCTAGAGAGTTAAAATAGTCTGGATGTGAAATTTAGAATAGTAAATATAGGATATTCTACTTCTTCTTTTTATAATAATAACGAAAATAATAATAATAATAATAATAATAATAATAATAATAATAATTATTATTATTATTATTATTATTATTAATTCTCAAAACACAGCAGTATGTGCGGAAGTACACCTGCTGCCTTCCTCCTATAACAGAGAGTTTCGTACATATAACATGGTATTAACTCGTTATTCTTCTTATTATTATCATTTCATAATCGAGTCTTTGTTTCTTTTTTTTAAAAATAAATAATTGGTATACCAGGGTAGTTAAGTCGTTCCTCTCTCTTCATTATAACTTTGCCTTAATACTACTACTACTGCTATTATTATTATTATTATTATTACTACTACTACTGCTACAAGTAATAATAATTATTATTAATTATTATTATTATTATTATTATTTTTTATTATTATTATTATTATTATTATTATTGTTATCTTCTTTATTTATTTGTCCTATCAATACCTAATACGGAGAAAAAGAAACCTTAAGCCAATAAACAAGCTGATCGGAACTTCCATCGAAAAGATGTGCAAAAATTGTTAGAGAAACTTTGGGAAAAATACGTCTGTGACAAAGGTAGTCAATCGGTACATAACTTTATCATTTAAGTCAGAATGATAAATACAACGAATTAAAGCGTGTATTGTATACCGTGCAACTATTCAAATTACAAACTTCTTTTAAATTTCTTTTAAAATAATAATACATAAAAATGGCGCTCTGCTATTGGGAAACAGGGCGGAATATGCTTTTTCGACGTTGCTTTTTTTTATGTTTTGTCCATATATTTACTACTTATAATCATTAATATTTAATTCATACCTATTTATTTTTAATCAAATATACTTACAGATACTGCAAACAAAATTCATTTATTTAAATTAAATATTAAAAGTATTTAGCAAATTACACTGGTATCATCCAGCAGGGAATATATAACTAACACTGACCTGATAGTCGAGTACATGCCGTCCGCGCCGCCTCCTATCTCTATGGTGTAGCTATATCGAGTGCTGTTATACCCCATGATTGTACCCAATGAAACGCGGAAAGCTTTACAGCTCCTCACCATTAACACGATGCTCTGACGGTGCTTCACCCCGGCCCAGTAGCTGTTGAACTCAGTCCGTGGTTCCAGGGTGGCTACGGACTCTTGCACTAAAAAAAAGTATATCTGGTTGTACTCTGGTTATACAAAAATTCGTTGGGGTGAACTTAATTGACCAATCTATGTGATTAAGTGTTAGTAGTGCATAAAGGTGTGATTCCATTTGCGCGTATATACGCATATTCGGGGAAAAATATAAGTATGTTCAATTCGCGTGTAAATGCATGAACTGGCAGATTTACATATTTGTTCAGTGAACTTTGTGGAAGTTTGCAGGCCTTCCACAAAAAGATGTGACGTCGTTTTACCCAGATTCCCTGAGTTCAGGCAGGGTCTATGCATGAAAATTGCACTTGTGGTGATTTTCACTCATAGACTGTACAATGCATATACACTGGTGGACATATGGAAACACCACCGTTACAAAATGGTATGAGCGATTTTTCATGCATATACGCATAAACGCCAATATATGGAAACACAGCTTATTGCGAAGATAAAACCATGGACAGACATGGCCGACACCAATGAAAAGTTTTTTTCCACATCTAGACCAGTTGAACAAGACTAATCCAAAGTCTTGGAAAACTTGGGACATGGTTAATGCCAGCGCCCTGCGCCTGCCTGTTGATGCACAGCCTGTGTATCAGTGATACAGGAGTTTAACTCGAGGGTTCTGGACTCGGGCATGTACTTGGACATGGGAGTAAGGTCTCGAAAAATTAAATAATCCATCTCGAGTCCAGGAGACACAAAACGCTATCACATTATATGAAGACTCATATACAAATGCAAACAACTAACAGAAGATGATTACAAGAAATTCTACACATACCACGCTTCAGCTCAAATGTAATGTCTCCTTGTCCATATATATTCGAAGTATAAGATTAAAACAAACATAGTCAAGCAGAAAGGCATATGTACCAAAAGTCTAACATTCTAATCATTGATATTCATTTCGTTTCAAGTATATAATTCTTACTTTGATTAGCAGGGAAATGATTACAGTTATCATCTACCTTGCCAAAGTGTGGGCGGGATATATCCGCCACCCCGTAGAGACGCCCCTGCCTCTATTCAAATTTTCTGTAGTCATAAATAATACATTTTCCTTAGAATATAAAGTAATTTTACAGCTTAAGAGACTAACTATTAAAACTTATATAAAAATATTACACATTACTGTACTAACAATCGTTGGACGCAAATTGCCATTCAGCCTGTTGATCAGAACCCGAAGTGACGCCAACGGACTGAATGCGCCTCGTTTCCGTGTCCTTCCACTGGATGATCAGGTTCCGGTCCGGTACTATACCGCGGCCAACTTCTATATTGCCGTCAATCCAGCTGACGTAGAACGTCCTCGGGTCAGTACAGGACAGTCCGGTATCGGCACCCACCACCTCTGCCTGTGTCACTGAATCCTTCTTTATGAACGATCGGTTGTCGGGATCCCAGCTTAATCCTGAAAATAATGGAGGTCTTAGAATGCAGAAATAATATATTTGTGCTTTCTGTTTAATCATCTTGAACTTTCAGTCTGATATCGAATCATATTTTTATTCACCCACTAGATAAAGTTAATCATAGGTCTCACTTATCACGTGGTGAATGTGTTTACCCGTTAACTGACCTTATCGAGAACGTGACCAGAGTTTTTTCTACATTCATCTACAGCAAACTACTTTTACTGTAGGAAGAAGTCGTCATGGCGGCATTAATACCGTAGCAGTATCGTAGATGCAGGGGTGTCAATGGGGGGGGGGGGGGGGGGGGGAGAGGGTATATACTGCGTTTTATGGCAAGGGGGGGGGGGTCAATGTAATCACCCCCACCCACACACACACACTGTTCAGAAAATAAATATAAACTTTATTTTACATGGATTGTACAATTAATTATAATAACTGATACGAGGCACTATCCATGGCACGGATGTTGGCGCTCGGTAGTCGGTTCAGAAAATAATGTTTATATATTGCAAATGAAATATATTAATTAATAGAATTATAGACTTTGGTTCCATTTATGAGTTTACTTATAAATATTATATCTAAATCTGGTTTAAATTTACTCATAGGGAAACATAACAACTTTTTTTCTAAATCTTTTCAGTTAATCGTCATATATTTGAAATGCGATTAACTTTATATACTTGAAATATGTCATACAGTTGCTAAAAAAGGTATGTATATTATTTCTATCTGAATTTTGTTTAGGCAAATATATATATATATATATGTGTGTGTGTGTGTGTATGTGTGTGTGTGTCATCCCCAACCCTGGAAGAAAAAATGACGCCGCCACGTAGATGTACGTGAAATTACGTGAGAATAACATGATTGCCATGAGAACACAGTCTTCAATTTCATCGATCTTTCTGGCTTGCCGTGGCTGGAGAGTGAGACACTGTAGAAGGACCTGTTTAGTCAGACCTACTACCCAGGCGATACCCGGGCGTTTATAGTCCTGTCACTTTGACGTCCGTCACCAAGCTTGCAACATTCGGGTTTTGAATGGGGTGAATTTTCGGTAAAGGATGTAACACGAAAGTGCTTCGAGTACACCATCCAGGCAGGAATCTATCTTTGGAAAGTGTTTGGTGGCAATGGAGGGTGTATCGCCTGATTTTTTAAAGTAATAACCCATTTCCCGGAACAAGCCCAAAACTGCAATTTACACCCGTATAAACTTTAAACTTTGTTGCAAACTAACATTTATAATAGATCCGTTTTCAATTAATCAGTTTGTGTTACAATAGATTTCAATGATCATTGTTTTTCAATGCAAGTGGAATTCTTGTGCAAAGTTAACGTCAGATTAATGAACTTTTCTAGGTTAGGTTTTTTGAGAATAATAAAAAAAACATAGAATAATGACATTCCAATGATGTAACCTGATGTTAATTGTATGATATTTCCAAATAATGGTTTTTTTACTTGTAATACGGGGAGAGGTTTGCCCTTGCCAGAACTGACAATGATGCCAACTTAGATTCGTGATACTGTAACAATATCAACCAATTCCGACATAAATATCAACAAAGGAGAGTTTTTTTCTTACAATTTGCAAACAAATAAAAAACTACGCTATTCACCCCTACGCTATACACTGCGGTTATCCAGATATTCTCTTGTGTAACCGCTGATTCGTAAAGCAGGATTTTCTTGGGTCGAACACCAGGGGGCGCACAGAACGAAAAAATTATAATCAGACCATAAGATGACTAAATCTGACCTATTTCGTAGACTCTCTTCGGATCAAGGCTGTACTCGGCAGACAGGAGAACCAAGACAGAGGAGCACGCCTGCACATTCAGGATCAGCCACTGTTTCGTCGAATGCGGGATCATCCACTGGATTTTTTCAAACACACCAGGTGTGGTTCTTTGTACTACGTCCCCTGCAATAAAAGATAAAAAAAAGAAATAATTACTACTCTGTCTAACACTCCTCAAACAGATGCAATACACTTTCAGGTCCATCACTGCTTTGTAAAACATGTCTTTCTGGGTCTCAAAACCTGGACTGGCACAGCGCCAAGGAGCAGACCGACGACAGCGGGGTGTCGCCCGATTTAAACCATGAAGTTGAATGCACGACGTAATACTGCGCTCTCATTGGTCCGTTTGCAATTGTTAACTCTGTGCGAGCCCTTGTGCTGAAACCCGGAGAATCTTGCTATGCAATGCAGAGGATTGAACGGAAGACATTCGGGACGACTGTAAAAACCCATGCACAAGTAGTGTAAACTAGCTTGGCCATCCGTGACTTCGGAACACGCACTCCAATTTCTCAAAACTACACATTTAAATGTATGAATGAAAGATATACTAACTAATAAAAATTACAATCTTCTTATTACAAGACCTTTACCGCCCTTCTGCCGATTCAGATAATCTAACGTCACATTAAGTTTGATAGAATCAAAGGCCAACCTGCATCACCGGGGAAAGACCATCTTGTGACGTCTTGTTCCGCGGAAAGTCTGAGGGCCTCGATTTGGTAACGTGCACCAATCGGCAAAGTAGCGTTCACGATGGTGTTCTGTCCGTAGCGCCATCCGCGGCCGATTCTGACATCAAAATCGAACCATGAAACCCAGAACGTGCGATGCTCAGAGCAACTCAAGATATATGGCGTGTCGGCTTCGGCTCTCACGTTCCCTGAGACGGATTCTTTGATCAAGGTTTTCTGGTTGTTTTCAGCGCCGATGGTAATCTCCACGGACCACCTGGTATCCCAGGCGTGTGAGTTGAGAAGGGACATGGTTGCACCAGAACATCCCCGAATGCTGAACACCTTCATCAGTTCCTGGTCAACCCAGATCATCGTGTGTTGTCTGCCGTAGGCATTGTCGGTCTCAATTCGTGTGTTATCAACTAATATAAAATAAAACAAAGAAGCAAAGAAGTTAAATGAATAACTGTATACTTAGTCATGGACCTTTGGTATTAAAGGGCCATTTGTGACGCTGTTTGTCTTTTTGTATTTTTAACGATGTACAAACATTTAAAATTATCAATTTTATTTTTTCACTATTCTTTAATTTCGAACCAAGTTTGCATTTCTGGTGTGAAATTACAATGGCAAATAATAGAAAATCTATATGTGACATATTATATTAAGAGGAAGCCATCAATTAGGCGTGCATTCAGATGGTTAAATTTTGGTTAGAACAATATAGGTTGATACTGGTCTTTATAAGCAAAAGTATCTATTATATATGTGTATTTGCAGACGTTTTTCGGAAATCACCCTGTAGGTATGAAGTTTGCGAATCGGACTGTTATTAGTGCTATGTCCATATGATCATTGGTCAGTTTAAAATGGAAAGGTCATTACTGAATGACAGATTAGGATCAGATAGAGTTGTAAACTCTTCGGTCCTGTTTCGTTGGTTTCTGTTTATTCAGATAAAGTGGTGCCTTTTAATTTGAAGTAATCTGTTACTTATTCATCAGATAAAGGTCACTACTTAGTCTGATACAGTTGGTTACTATTTAAATGGGTAATATTTGCTGCAATTTAATCAGATCTTTTTGCAGGATTTTAGCCTGATTTAGCTGGGTAGTATTTAGCATGATTTAACTGGCTGCCATTTCGTCAGATTTAGTTTGAAACTGTAAGGCTGCTTGTAGTCAGATACAAACGGCAGCTTTTCAATCGACTTTAAATGGATACATTTGAGTCGGATTTCGTGGAGTAAGATTAAATCTGCCATTAACGACTGCACTGTCATTTGTTGCGGCAGATACAGTTTAGAACGTTTAGTCTGATGCAGAATGCTAAAATATCTAATCAGGAGAAAAGATAAGTAATGATTTTTTAAAATAGTCAGATCTCAATGCGTAGCCAAAAATATTTTTATTGCTTTTCAGGCAAGAATGCAGTATCTTTTTATACATATAATGTAAATATATATATATATATATGTTGAGACTGTTTACTCACATTTCTAATGATCTGTTTATTACCTGTGCAGTTGAGTATTGCAAAGGAAGGGGACTGCTTAGGCACAAATATTTTCTAATTACGCCCGCTGGCAGAGAGTACTGACATGTTAAACGAGGGGAATACTAGTATTACTCACCAAAGTTTGCCCTGACCCTCCATTCAGCCTCGGTTTCGGCACTCCTGAAACCGACAGAGCTGGTGATGACGTATGGTGACTGCCACGTGACATATGCGTTATTACCGACTATGTGGTCTGTTCCGACTCTGATTAATCCCCCAGCCCACACTGAAAAAAATCATAGAAAGAAAAACAATATAACTCCTAACTTCACCTTTCCAACAGTTAAACATGTCATGTCGAGGGGCAATCGCTCGTCTCTTTGTGCTGGCGAACCGAGGTTCGATCCCCGGCGTTGCTAAGAGAGTGAGGTGTAGTGTCGCCTGTTTCCTCCCCCCTACAGAGTACTGAAAACCATGATCTGAGCCATAGGGAGTGCTCCGGTAAGTTATTATAACTATTTGTTCAATCCATGTAAAATATATAATTATGTTTTTTTTATACGCTGTCGACAAAATTCGTTTCTAGTGGTAGGAATTTCAACCCTAATCGAAAAATGAAAGCGATGATTGGTGTAGTTTTGTTAACAATAGGTCAAAGGTATCTAGGCAAATTTGTCTATTGAAGGTAACTATTTGGCAGTAATGATTATGTTATTATTAAGCCTTCTACATTTCAGTTTACATAGAAATATGTTGATACATGACTATAGCGAATCTCATAGGTTTATCTAGTTTTGGTGATTTCGGGTTCAGGGATCATACTGAGTTTCTACAGTTTCAAAGTCAACGGGCTATTCCAATCCTATTACAAAAAAATCATCTTAATTGTATCTGACATCACTTTTGCCTTAGCTTTGAATAGACATATCAGTGATTTCTTCACAAGATATTTCCCAAAATGAAACACGGCTGGTATCGTAAGTGGTTTACGCTGGCGTTTAGCTATCATATGTAAAAGCCGTTACCAAACTGAAATTCTGATAGTTTTAGATGTATGAAAAAATAAGTTAATGACATACCATGTGACATACCAAAAGTACTTACACAGCCAGAAATAAACGAAGTTGTCACACCTGAGGACATCGAATGCCTGACCCTGCGCCTGTATCTCCCCGTCGGCTTTGATGTAGTAATCCTGGTTATTGTTGAACCCCAACCCGATTTCCAACACGTTCTCGCGAAGTGGAGTCTGTTCAAGATAAATAATACAGAAATACACTGTGGTTGACTTCATTTTCGGGAGGTTAAATAGTTGTGATTTTGTATTTCTTCATTGTTTCTCGATGGTTTAATTTTCGCGATTTATTATACAGTTACTTGCACGTTGTGCATAACACTTAAAATATCAGTTATATAACATGTACACGAAATCTTACGCGGGTATCAGGTGGATAAATGGTTTGGTAATATTGACATATAACAATATCCACAATATTCGTGTGATGCCATTGAAGTACGCTCTGAACACAGCGCGTCACCTCCTGGTGACCTTCCACTCACACGCTGTGAGAAATAGCAGGATTTTTCAGGTTTGCAACACCCAGTCAGTTTGCGCTGGATGAAGTAAAATCTGATTGGCTTTGCGTTTAAACAAATCGGTAGAATTGGTAGAAGAAATCTGATTGGCTAAGCGCGTAAACAAACACGGTTTCGCCCGTGGCAAACTCGGGTAACACTGCAAGAAAGGAAATATGCAGACAGCGGGGGATAACTGACCTCGGGCCATACCAGCAGGTCAGTATAGAGACTGTGTTTAAACTTGACCATTGCATCGTGTGTATTCCAACGGGGGATGAAAATAGTCGGTGCTACCAAGCGCTTTCCACCGCAGTGCAAAGTGACCGGTACTTCGAAGAACATCCGATTGTGCTGGTGATAACTGCAATGTGCTTGGTTTAATATTACGCAGGTGGAATTCCACAGAGATAGCACCGCCTGGTGGCCAACCTGACCGGCAACCGCGGTTTATTGCAGCAGGTAGTGTAGCGAATAGTTGAGCAAAGCGTAACCATTGGTTATTGAGCGTACCATGGAAGCAATAGAATAAGTTACTGTTCACCTGTGTGGATGTGGCGTCATATTCAAGAATTTATTTTCACGATAACTCCCCTTCGCGAATATCGTGAATTTGGAAACCCGCGAACAAAAGTCAACCACAGTGTATAATAGGTGTGAAACAAAAATAACGCGATGGTGTTCATTACAGCTATTGTAGATTCAGTTGGGATTATCTTTCTTGCTTTTCGTGGATCCAGATTTTGACGATAAAAAAACAGTCAGAGATTATCCTAGCCAAAAGAAGTTGTCGATTGTATGAGTGTCATTGGTAGATATAACGAGAAGTACATTTCCAGTTAAGTACTAACATTGTACATGATTTATAAATATAAGTTTTCATTCCATTATTAACCCAAAGAAAGCTCGAATATATGGCCCCTGAAACGACGGTAAACATCAACAACAAAAAAAAAAAAGTATCAGATCTTTATACTTTAAGCAAAAAAAAAAAAAGGAATTTCATACATCTCCTGTTTTAACGTTTCAACAGGTATACTACGTTTGTGTTATTTCACGTTAATATTATGTATATGTACGTATTAATAAACCACGAATTGCTAAAATTCGTACAACGAATTCAAATACCCAACGATATGCGTTTTGCACAAAAACAACGAAAATTAATCCAACTTTATTACATGTATTTACAGTATCTGACAGAGATACATACGTGGAAATTGTAATAGATATAGAATCTCAATGCCGTTGTGGTGTCCAAGACCACAAATAACAGCGGGTCTCAGAGCTGGGTAAAAGCAACGAGAAGCCCCTAAAAGGCGCACTCGTTTTGAGAGCGCTTATCCAAGGGAGTGGTCGGCTTAGATTCGAATTCAAGATCTCCCGGCGTTAACCACGTGCCCAGAGTCAATAGAAGCCAATTTCACCGCACAACATGACCTTGATTATTTCCTCGTTCCCCGAGACATATAATACTGTTAAAATGGGCCCCGTACACATATGAACTCGTAACTATAATAGTCTTCACACAAAGTTATTACTTGCTCGAAGATATACTTTAGGGTTTAGTCATTTCCTTAGTCAAAATTATGCAAAAGTAATTATGAAATCCTAAATATTAAATGGTCCTGACAGTTTAGTTCCGTAACGATGTGACTCGTACCCACCTCCTCTGGAGATATATATAGTACTGCTGAGTGACAGGCCTTCACGTAGAACCTGATGAACACGCGGCGAGGCGTCTCTATGTAGACCTTGTTGAAGTAGGCGTCCCGCGGGGTACGGAACACAAAGGCCGACTCTGTATGATAAAATTAACACTACGACTACTACTACTACTTCTAATACTACTACTACTACTACTACTAATAATAATAATTATTATTATTATTATATTATTATTATTATTATTTTTATTATTTATATAATTATCATAATTATTATTGTAATTCTTATTCTTTTTGTTGTTGTTGTTATCATTATTATCATTATTATCTAAAATAATATAAACTTACTTATTAAAATGTTAAAATACCTTAACATTTAAGCTTTCCTTCTTGTAAATTCATCCCTGCTTTCTAAAAATTTACATGATAACCACATTTAAAATTATATTCCTATGCATGTTTTAAACATAAATTATTCAATTACGTCTGCAAATATCATTAAAACTATGGCTGAGGTCCTTTTCTGAGATCTCCAACTGAAAATAGGTTATTGGGACATTATATGTCCTTCTTCCTTCGTAGATTAATGAAATAATATATTATTATTTGCAAGTACACAGCTTTTTGTCATCCTGACTCAGGGCCTTATTTTTATATCACAGGTTCCGGAACGAGGATAAGGTAAAAAGCATTTACCCATATTTTCAGGAAACCTCCATAGCCCTTCCGTGGAAAAAAACGTAGAGAAGCCGACCCCTCCGATATCAATACGATTGTCTGCTGGTATCGGCCACGCCATCAGGGTGCGTTCGTTGTACACATATCCCTCTCCCACTCTGAGGGTGTTGTTACGCCAGGCTACCCAGAATGCCCTAGTGTACCCACAGCTCAGGATTCCAGCGCGGTCCAAGATGACTCTCGGGGCTTGTCCCTGGATAAACCTAAGGAACAATTTGACAATTTATAGATTATAACTTGCTTAGAACAATTCGACAGAAGATATTTATCCCATCCGATCCTATATTTGTTAATCTGGGATGAATTTACATTTGATGACTTTGTTTCCTGCATGAGGGATTGGACATTTGTGAATATTCCTTGATGACGTTCATGATTCCTGATCCACACTAAAATCGAATCGGTTCGTTACAAATCCATTCCAGAAATGCTCTATAATATCATGAGCTTCCGTTCATAATTTCGTCAGTTATGTTATGAATACGCAACAGTCGTCCCAGGTCTCCTGTTGTTTTAACCGCTGCTTTGTATGGCAAGATTCTGTGGGTCAGAACACCAAAGAACAGAGAAAAGAATTGTAATCAGACCTATAAATACGTGCTATCGCATTGTGCATCCAGCTCCAAATTTTAAACATGAGACACAAACTCTCAATGGCCTGATAACTTCGAAACACTCGCTCACATGGGTCCGATTCTCGGCCTTGTGCAACTGGTGTATAATACAAACACATTCACACAAACACACATACGAACGGGGATTAACACATACCCTTCTAGCGGAGGAAATAATCTCTGTATAGAATTGACCAACCTCCTGATAACTGAGCGAGTGTTGTTCCAGCCCCCGATTACGACCTCATAAGCTCTCCTTTTAAATACTCCCTGAGTTTCTGACAGAGCCACGTGGACGCTGCTGCAGGCACGGACCTCAAAGAAGATCACTGCACGTCTGTTTTCCACTGACTTCCACAGAGTATTGTAGGAGTATACAGGCGGCGTCTCCAGGATCAGGGACTCTCCTGTTCAGGAGGTAAATATCACCGTATATGGATATATTAAATTTTATATATAATTATAAATTATATATAATTGTAAATATTAATTAATCGTATTATGTCATCGTATATAAATATGAACTAACGATATAAAATTATTAATGTTGAAAAAAATTTGTAATCCAATATTATTTTATAAATATGAAATTTATATATAGAATTATAAATATAGACAAACAATTTAAATCTAATATAAATTGATCTTATTTAAATATCATATAAATTAATCTTATTTAATCTAATATTTATCGTATTGTCCAATTATATGTATAAGTATAAATATCAATATTCATAGAAGTCAAAAATACTCCATTGGCTTAATAAACAACATTACGTTTTTCACGGCTGAGTTAATTTCAGCAGTGGATCGTCTTCTCATCCCCCCCCCCCTCTCTGTCTTTACGTCCAACATACTGATTCAAGCCACATGACCTACCTTGGTTTTCTGGAAACTGCCATACACCTTGAGACCTAAACCCATTGGCGAACGTGAGAGCAGTGACGGGGTGTATGTATCCAAATCTTGTCCTGTTTAAGTTCAGAAACGTCTGCTGGTCAAACACTGCACCTTTTCCAACCCAGAGTCTCTCCTGTTGCCATGACAACCAGAATGTGCGCATCTCATGACAGTTTAAAATGTTGGGGGTATCCCTGATCATTGTGAGAATTTCGTTAGCTGTGCCCACACCGAGGCGGATTCCCGACCGTTTGTTTTCCCATCCCCCGATGATCACCTCCATTACCATAATCCGCTCACCCTGCAGAAATGGGCAGAAAATCCCTAATTCTCCTAGTTTAAGTTAACAAGATAGGCCGATCGGCAAATCAAAAAGAAATCGAGGTGCTTAATAAGTCAGCATATAAAATATATCGTGCTGACAACCAACTAATTTAGTCAAGAACAGGCCAGCTACTCACTGATGAAAGAATAATGAGTAAAACAGCTACTCGTGAACTTCGATACACCGCATCAGCTACTCTGTTTAAGTATAAGCAGCTCAGCTACTCTCAAAATTACCTAGAAATTGCAGGTCAGTACTCAGTACATAAGATAAACAAGAGCAGGCGGCTACTCACCACATAGTATAATAATGTCCAGGTCAGCTCATCATCCCACGATATAGAAATGAGCTGACCAGTTTTTTAAGGTCAGCTACTTACCACAAAATGACAGAAAAGAGCAGGCCAGCTAATCATCACATAACATTAAAATGTGCAGGATAGCTACTCACCACATTACATGGAATGAGCAGATGAGCTAATCTCCAGGGACACAGAGCTCAGCAAGCTAGCTATTCCCCATTAGTATATAAATGTAAAGGTGAGCTACACATCACATGGCATAAAATTATGCAGGATAGCTACTCACCACATAACATAGAAATGAGTAGGTCAGCTACTCACTATAAAACACAGAAACACTCAGGTCACTTGCTCACAACATTATACAGAGATGAGCAGATCAACTACTCATCACATAAGATTAAATTGAGTAGGTCATCTAATCGCCACATACCATTGATTTTAGCAGGTCATCTACTCACCAGATAATATAGAGATGAGCAGATCAGTAACTCACCAAATAAGATAGCAATGAGCAAGTTACATGTTCATAAAATGACGCCAAAATGAGCAGGTCACCTACTCAATACATAACACCGAAATGAGCAGGTCACCTATTTAACACATTACATAGAAATGAGCACATCAGCGACTCACCAAATTACACATATTACACATAATCAACTGAAGAGGTCAGCCACACACCAGATAACGAAAGATGCACGTCAACTGTTCACTACATCATATGGAAATTAGATTAGTTTTTTCATCTCATAACCAGGTCACCTATTCATCGCATATTCAATGTAGAGATAGCAAATCACCTACTTATCTCATCACATAACGTAGAGATGGGCAGGTCAACTACTCACTGATTGAAATAGTAACGAGCAGCTCAGCTACTCACCATAAAACATAGAAATAAGCCACCTACTCACCACTTGTCCTTGTAGGTATAGATGAGCATTGTTGCAGGCCCGGACCCTGAAGACGAAGGTATCCCATCCGCCAACAGAAAGTACGGCCGGCCGGTAGTTGAGGTCGTCTCTGGTCACCACCGTCGTCATTGGGGCATTGGTGAAGCTGACCGGGTTCTTCCCGAACACTCCGGATACTCCTGTATATTAAACATAATAACTGTTTTTTCCCTAATCTCAGATTATGGTTATCCATTACAGAAGACGCGTAGGGAGTAGAATCCTCTGGATGATGTGCTCGTGTAAACTCACACCGAGCTTGTCTGCTGAAGATTCTGTAAGTGAAAATGTATTTAGTGCGTTTTAATCTTTACGAAATCATGATTTAATATAATACTATATTTATAATGTATCCTATTGATTATTACATTTATTTGTTATTAACCGGAATGTTCCGTATTGCCTTCGCATTGGCCTGAGGATGAAACATGCCCCGAGGCCGATCACACGAATCGTGATGCCTGTCGATTTCATTCAGGGGCATTGCGTCACTGAGATATGATTTGAGCCGTCTGCATTAAACCGATTTATAAGCGAAAGCAATCTCGCATACGGGCATTGATATATGCAGTTGTCTCGAGATATGGGCGATAATTGCGTCGCAGGTTAAGGATATATTTTATTATACAATATTATATATATTTCAAAATATGCCCGAAATTATGAATTTCTTGTCACAATTACGCAAAATAAAAATAAAATCCACGAATTAAGAGAGACGGGAGGGGGGAGGGGGGCAGCGAAAACGACGCAAGCCTCAGTATAGTATCACAGAATACCGCATATGATCTTATCATACGACACTTAATAATACTCTTATCTTATAAGATAACAATATATGCTTTACGTATGATCTATTGCACTTACAGAGATAGTTCACCTTGATACTACGCGTTGTTATTGTTATTGGCAATGATAAATGTATGTAATCAATGTTCGGTCATACAAATATGTATATCATATAAGCGACATCAAGGATTTGATCCGATCAGATGAAAATGAAGAACTCTCACACTGATAATGATAGACTGATTCGCTGAAAACACTGCTTTAAACCAAACATACAGACATGGACACATTCATGTATATAATAGTAATAAGACTTATAAGTGAATGAAATGTGTATAATATGTTCATGGTGACAGAGAAAGAGACAGAGACAGAGACAGACAGTGACGGGGGGGGGGGCAGAGAGAGAGAGTGAGACAGACCGACAGACAGAGAGTCGGAAGAATGCAGGGGATGGATTAGGGAAGCGTTACGTTGTGCCCGCAGGTGAAACGAGCTATTTTGAATTCTCTAATGCATTCTTATTCACATGTATTATAATATGTAATGTTCTGGGTTTGCCGATGTCAAGAAGGCTGTATTTATGATTTCTTTTATGTTTTTAATACTGAGACTTGTTTGTTTCCCTGCTTATAGAGACTCGCCTATATACACGAAAAAAAAAAAAAAAAAAAAAAAAACCTTGGTCCAAAATTAGTTCCAGTTCTCATCCAGCGGTTTAGACTTCAGTCGTACCATATCTACATCATTTAAACCGCTGCTTTTTACAGCAAGATTCTACGGGTCTAGTTAGGGCTCGCACAGGGCAAACAACTGTTCTCAGAGAGCGTGGTATCGCATTGTACATCCGCCTCCAAAGTTTAAAATCCGCGATGCCCAGCTCTCATTGGTTTGATTCTTGGCCCTGTGCCAGCCCTGGTGTTGAGACCCCGAAACACTTGCTAAACATAGCAGCGGTTAAAGCTAAGGAGATCTGGCACTACCGCAGTGCTGTGTGAGAGTGTAAAAATAGCGTTGTATATACTTATAATGAAGAACCGTATAGGAGTAATGGGAGTTACATAGTAGTTTATATCAAATACACTTATAAATATCACAGCTTCAATTTACATAAAGACTCTTTGAACATATTTTGATAAACTTACCTATAAACAATATTAAGAGATTTTTCAGGTCCAACATGGCGTCCAACGTACTTCGCGTTCTAAGCCCTTGGTCAGGCTGCATGGGGACTGAAGATTATTAGTGGTACCGGTCACAAGACTCGGTAAACACATAATGATGTTAATGCGATATATTTCATGTTTTAATGGACCCATGGTCCTCAGGGGCGTGAGATACACATACATGTTGTGATTTATTGTGAGCCGATATCGATTCTCAGTTAGACTGCACGGTCATTACGATAGGTGTATTGCGAATTCCTCAGGTATCTGCCTTAGCATGTCGTCTGTACACACAAAGTGTCCGTACCATCACACACTCGCATGTATCCATGCATAACCAACAGGCTATAGTTGTATCACATGCTATCTCTCTCTTCTTCTTTCTCTCTCTTTCCATGTGTTTATCTCTTTGCCCCCCCCTGTTTCTCTCCGTATATATATATGTATATATATATATATATATATATATATATATATATATATATATATATATATATATATATCCCTGTGTCTCTCTTTCTGTTTCCGTCTGTCTTTCTCCTTCCCTCTGCCCCTCTGTCTCTATCCCAATCAAGTCTCTAGCTATGTCCTTCTTTCTATCTCTCTGTGTCTCTCTTCTTTCTCGTCCCCTCTCAATCGCTGTCCCGCACAAGCAAAGCACGCACATGATCAGGTAATCCCAAGGGGAAGTAAAATAATCTGTCACGTAAAAAATACCCACAGCAAAGCAAAACTTATCATCATTTGCGTTCCCTCTCTCTCTCTCTCTCTCTCTCTCTCTCTCTCTCTCTCTCTCTCTCTCTCCAAATGCAACAGAACAGCTGCGAGTGTGTAATGATTAAATCAGAGACCATATGACCTTGATATAATTATAATGTTTTCTTTGTGGTTATGCGCGTATTGATCTTAATGATACGTACATGTATAGGCTTCTGTGCGTCTTTACGAAAGTGCATGTGTTTGCGTGTGTGTGGCGGGGGCATTTAATGGGTGGTTGGGAGGGGGGGGGGTAGGTAACCCCTTTTGTCAGGTGTTTGAAAATATCTTTTAAATAAATTTATTTATTATATCCAAGCATATTTCTGGATGGAAGAACCATTGAAAATTAATTAATAATGGTCTCCAAAAATTAACATGTGATTACTACGAGAGTTAAATAAGTTGCATAGTTCCCGGGCTACATGCATTTTTAATAATTTTGAACATTTCAAGTCACAGAATCGGACATGCCAAGTTGATGATGTTCTATTACGCTGCATGAGTAAGTATCATATTCCAAACATACAAAAAGGTTTTGATCATACTGTTCAAACAGCATCATATCTTAATAGAAATTCTTTGAGAGAGTAAATAATGACGGCCAGAGATCCATAATTTAGATATATAAATTGCCAAACGGTGACAGTGCCTGTCACAGGTATTGCCACATAACTAGAGCAATTATTATTGGCTTTGTCGACCGTACCAGTCCAAAGTGAACCTCAATATCTCCCTCACTGTTTTTATAAAATCCTGCTTTTAAGTTTTCTGTAAAGTTTCTGAATATATGAATGGAAATTTTAATATCTGAGGGCATTCAGGTGGCATATAATGAGGTCGACTGTGTTTTGTACTAATGGCTTATGGTCCTGGTTTCAGACCTAGTCAATAATAACAAAGCTACATTCGTTACTTTAGTCCACACAAACAATTAATTATTTATCACTAACTCCCCTGTCGAATCAGGTCAATTGACAGAATAATTTTAACCTGATACAGATTGCGGACTGAGCATAATGCCAAGATGCCTGGTTTTGTCAATTAAAAACTGAGGCCAGAAACTTAAGCCGGAAGCTAACCCTCAAAGATAAAATAAAGCTTATTAATCATTTCAGATGTAACTAAATATACCTTACCCGAAGACCCAGCATTTCTCTTGGCCGACAGGTGTCGCTAGTCATGGGGAAATATTTGGAATTTCATAGGTTTAAATATTACGTTTTGTCTTCTAAACGTGTGTTTGGAATTAAAAATGAAGATGGATTTTATAGTGAGTCAGACCAAAAAAGTCGATCTACCGCAGACCTGAAAACAAGGATCTAAAGTTAAATAGCAGGGGCGTGTCGAAGTAAGTGGCTCCCAATTACGTACTCGTTCTGATTATTCATTAAACCCGTTATAATCAGGCGGCATATCTGATTATACTTAACATTTATAATAATGAATTGTATATTTAAAACTTTTCTCGATCGCTGCGTATACGTGGCAGGAAAACGGGGTAACGGGATAAGGTCAATGATTTAACTGTGATAAGGTCTTAATATGGTCAAAGTACTTTGTTTCAGTTTAGCATTAAAATACATATTTAAATAACTTTAAGTCCCAATGCCATATACAGTGGAACCCCGCCTTGCGACCACCCCACAATTGCGACCACCCCACAATTACGACCATTTTGCTTGGTCCCGATTTCTTTTAAGTTTATTTATGTTTAAAACTGACTCAAAATTACGACCATCCATGAAAAAAGTAGGGACTTGCACAAAAAATCAATTTTATTTATTTTTGACATTATCTATGTAGCAAATGTTAAGTCAGGTGAACAGCCGGCTTGTCTCCCCTGCGTAATATTTCTTCTCTTTTCCTTCACTATGGCATTGTTGGCATTGTCGTCTTGGTGACACTGTCACCGGAAACTGTTTTAATTTGTCTCTCTGGTTGACTCCCCTGAATATAAATAATTTTTCAGATTTATCATTTTTATATAAAGTTCTATATCATTAACGTTTAGATTTATATTTAATAGATTTATATTTAATAGAGGTCAGAAGAAAGGCGATATCAATACAATTATTATGTATATAGATTCTTACCATCTCGGGGTTTGCCGAAGGTTTCCGATACTGAACTGCTATGTGGCATGAAACCTTCCCTGACCGGTTTTTGAGAAACCTAAACGCAACAATAGGACAGGTCGCATGGCATGGGTACTTGGGCATGACGTGCCCCTACTGACGATCCCGTTAGGGACATCAAGTCAGTCCAGCCTCATGTCATGCTATCGACAACACGTCGAATCAGATCTTGTCCACTTTGTTGCAGGTAGGTAAAATTGGCATCTATCTACAACATTTTGAAAACAAAGTATAAATTGAATGTCAATATAATATTCCCTAATTAATATTAATATATTTTCTATCTGGGTGCTTTAATTATATATCCTTGTAATATTATCGTTATTACTACGGGACACCTGAACCTTCGACCTCGAGTTCTTTGGTTGCACTGAAAACCCCGTGAAATATTCCTGTAAATCTTTAAAGGGACCCACACTACAAGTCAATATGCCAAATTATTGCTGACCTCTAAAAGAGCATTTCCACGTGTCCAAATATTTTCCACGTGTCTAAAGATAATCTGAAAGAAGGACCAATAAACGAATTATATCTGTACCGGTACATCTAACCTCCGTTATTTCCGTCTGTCCATCATTTATCCCCCCCCCCCACTATTAAGGCAGCAGCAATATTTAAAAATTAGCTTGAAAATGCATAGAATGAGTAAACAGAGAATTTAAAACATAACAGAACTAAATGTAACACTCGTATTGAATAATCCTATTAAATCATATTTTCTTTTATAAAATATAATGAGAAAATGGGTCTACGGCATAAATATGAGTAAAGAGAAAATGGTTCTACAGCTACGGCCTTCTCTCAAACAAACGCAGACGTTATGACTATAACCGTGCTGCCGTCTTTCGGTGGATGCTCGCACTAATTCGAGCTAACCCATATCACCCCCCCCCCCCCCCTTCTCTCTCTTTTATTTTTGACAAATTGAATTACCACGAAATGTTAGCGAAATGAACCAGAAATTCCTACAAACGTTCATAAACCTCACATATACGTATTTTAAACTAAAACCACTTAGCAATGTGGCAGAACTCACTGTGGGAATATGCCAAGTTATTTCAACCTTAAAAATCTGATCCTTTAAATAAAAGTACGATCCTATGCATTAAAAGTACCAGAACCAGTGACCAATGACTGACTTCCAGTAACTTTCCACTTAATTATTGATTTTGAACCTCACCTGTGATAGCCCTGCTGCAAAATTCACGTTAAATTCAAACACAACTTTCACCAAGCGTTCTGCGCCTGGCGATGTTGATGTTTCGTCACAGGGAACCACCTGTTTACGCGCGGCGGCCTCATTTGTCTGACTCGCTGTTCCCTTTATAAACCATTCCCCTTTTATAACACACATTAGTCCTTCTATTTATCATGTTACGAAGTAATGTTAATATGTGTGATCAACCAAAGATATCCCATACCTACAAGTAAATAAATATTTACCGAGGTAGATTTCTTGAATTTCCTAGGGGAGATAAACAACCATTATCCGTCCCTCCAAATAAAGTGGGATACCCCCTTCGCTCTTCCATCATAGACTCCCAGAAAATAACCACCCAGAATGTTTTCACTTAGAAATTTACTACAATCATTGGTCATATTTATATTCTATCGTGTAATAGCATAATTACTTTGAATGATAACAATATAAAACATTTTGTACTTAAGAATGATACTTAGCCTAGATGTTTCACATTTGTATACTTAATGTATGTTATTATAGATAGAAGATATAAACGAAGTGAAATCTTAGTGGTATTTTTTGTGTATAGTTGTACACAAACATAATTTGTGTATGAATAGGAAGATTTAAACAATATAGATTAGATGAGAGTATGAGATAAAGATTGATAGATATGTATAAACAAGATGTAAGATAGTGTGGGATTAGGAGTTGTTTAAAAGATATGTATAATAACATGGTTATAATAACATGAAGATTTCAGGTAAACATACATTAACATATATTGTGTACTTGTTGCAGATGCATAAATTGCATTTGAGTATATTTATATACATTATAATAAACAGTCCAGTATTTGTAAACAATATGTTGAGTACCTTTATGATAATAAGCAGTCCAATATTTGTAAATAATATGATCAAAGGAGTCCAGCCTCATGTCATGCTATCGAGAACACGTCGAATCAGATCTTGTCCACTTTGTTGCAGACAAAGAATAAACAGTTGTCAAGTGTCAGCTGCGTATCGTTTACCATTTGTGTGTGTGCGAGTGGACCACGAACCAGACCCCGCCTTACCGCCCGCCCGCGACACTGGCGCAGCCTGCAGGATTCGATATCGAAGCTGGACACTGATACTCCAGGTAGACTTCCGCTTGGACGCACTGTCATAGATGGGCCTCCAGTCCTTGGAGACGGCCTGCATAATTTGTCTTGGCCTGCGTGAACTGCCGTTTCGTTTGCGGTTAGTGTGTCCCACTGAACATGATAGTTAATCGACGTCACCCCTGTTTAAGTGACAGTTGTTTGCGTGGATGTTCCGTCGCAGCAGAAGCCAGCACAAGGACGTTCACTGCATAATAAAAACTTCTCCGGAGTTATTTATTTCTACATGCACTGTTGAAGTGAATCGCGCCTAGGAATTTCTTAGTCAAAGAAAATCTGATGGACTTTACTTTCCGGTCAGTCACTCTTGCGGTACTCTCATCTGGGTAACAGTGCCGGCCGTGTACCCAGGACACCAAAGAGAACTGTGGAAACTCTGAACGTTAATGTGAATCCAGCGTGATCCTCTACTTCGGTGACCAACCTGTGACATTTGATACATATACATTTATTATTAGCACATGGGTCACCACTAGTTATTTGTTATTATGCAACTTTGATTATCCATTGTTGCATATCAAGTTTACTTATGATATTTAATATATAATTGTTTTAATATCTGATAGTTTTGTTATGTAAACATTAATGTTCACTAATCCAGTAGCTTTTTAGATTACGTACTCCTGTACAGAGGTAAGCTGACCTTGTATATTTCATACTAGGTTCGGTACTTGTATTTTATTTAGCGATCACCTAGTAGGCTACAGATATGATACTTCACTTGAAGATAATCTTAGCTTCACTTAGATAAATTATTAGATTTTAAGCGGTAGTGTAACTTAGATTGTAGTGTAACTGACTGCACTTTAGTTGTTTACCTTACTAAACAGAACTTTGATCTCATCACTATGAAGTACCAAAACACCCTTGTGGTAGATAACTTACCAGGAGATGTGCAGCAAACAGAACTCGGGGATCACTTTGGTGCTGCGGGTGACGTGGAGCATGTGTTGCTGGTTCCTTCAGACTCTAGTCCGGACCAGGCTTTCATTGTCTTTGCCTCCTCATCCGCAGTTACCAAGGTTCACAGTTCTCCCAGTTTTGCTGAATTGCAGACTCCATCGGGAGTGGTGTCACTAAAAGTAAAAGCTGCCACAACCGATCATGAGGACTGTATACGAGAATTGATCACTGAGGGGAAATCTTCCTTAACAGATTCGCTAGATTTTTCTAGATAAATTGTCCTCTGACAATCTTAACAGATTAAAGCACAAAATAGAGGATAGGATGGCTTATCAGAGCATCCCTTCTTCCCCAGAGGGCGCAGCCATGGGTCCTAACCTAGTGTATACAATGTCCCAGAAACCACATTTACCCACATTTTCCGGTGACCCCCAAACAAAAGACACCCCTTTTCGCCAGTGGCGTTACCAAGTTGACTGTCTCTTAGATAACAGAAGTTACCGCCACCAAGATATAGAGGAGGCAATTAGACTGTCCCTTAGAGGTTCAGCCACGGAGGTTCTTCTTTACCTGGACCCATCTGCCCCTCTTACTGATTTGATCCACCACTTAGACCTCACGTTTGGAGAGATGGTAGACATTAATATGATAAGGGAGCAGTATTATGGGGCCCAACAAGGAACTGGGGAGACCATCGTTAAATGGGGCTGTCGTATTCAAAAGGTTCTACACAGTTTAAAGCATTGGGGTGCAATCTCAGACCACGAGGCTCGTAGCAGTCTATGTTCCAGATTTTGGTATGGATTAAATGACCTCTATCAACCCGTGAAAGATGCCCTACGTCCCACTTTAAAATCGGGTACGTCCTTTGAAGTTCTTTTTAGTGCAGCCCGGGAGCTTGAGGTTGAATATATGCCTATGATGACTCCATCAAACCTTTCCCTGGGGGTGGTAACATTAGGAGACCCAATTAAAAACCCTCTTCAACTTCCCAACAACAGTCACTTAATGATCTTTCTCAAATGGTCAATCAGTGTTACAAAAACTAGAAGGTATTGAATCTCGCCTAACGAGAGTCGAGACAACCCAAAGCTATAGACATAGTAGACCCACCACTCCTGCCTATCGAAATGGTAACACTACAGTTTCAGAACAAAATTCGAACCCACCTGAACCAGCCATGTTTTGCACCATGTGTAAACGTAATTACCATTCTGTTCAAGACTGTAGAGCACGTCGTGACGTAACTGGTAAGCCTTTAAACTCCGGTCCACCTGCGCCAGGCAGTGGGAGGACGTAGGTCGGACACACAGGCCCACTAAACCCTAGGTTTTACCTGTTGCTTTGACCGGGGATGTAGATTGTGTCTCGCTTATATCACAGGGGGTTCCATGTACCGGTTTACTAGACACTAGCTCTTCTGTTACCACAGTGGCTGAACATTTCTACAATCAGTATCTGTCTTCTTTACCAATCCAACAAATATCGGATGTCCTTAACATAGAGGTCGCAGGGGAAATAATCTCGAATACCTTGGCATTATTGTAATAAATTTAAATTTTCCAGGTGTATTGGATAAAATTTTTCAAACTCCCGTATTACTGGTAAAAGATACAACCTTTAATGCGTTGCACCCTTTTGTAATTGGACAGAATGTCCTAAAGCAGTGTGCTCGGATACTTCGCGGTGATGGGGGCCCTAGGTTCCTCCAGAAGAGTAAAATTCCCGATGTGTGGCGGTCAGCCTGAAAATGCTGTACTTTTGCGACTGCTGAATCTTCCTCAATAGGCCTCGTCACCTCCTTTAGGCAAATAACTATTCCACCAAATCAGTCTCTTACTGTACCAGGTAAAACCCGTGCTTGTACATACGGGAAGACGTTGATAGTAACAGAACCTTACGGTGCTCTTCCGGCGGGATTAGCAGTAGACCCTCTAATGATGGAAGTTAATTTGCAAAATCGTTCAGAGAAACGATTCGATATAAGAATGTCTAATCTTACAAATGACATTGTTACTATTTCAGCGAAAACAACCATCTGTTCGTTGCAAATGGCCTCTGTTGTTCCTTCAGGCAACTCCAGCCTTGAGGTCAACGATAACGTACTTGACCAATTTACCATTGATCCCTCCCTTTCCCTTACGGAAAGACAGCAAGTCCTGGACCTGCTGTGGGAGTGGCGAGACATTTTTCCTAAACATGATTTGGATCTTGGGCGCACAGATAAAGTAAACACAAAATTGTTCTGTCAGACGCTGCCCCTTTTCGCGAGGCATATCGACGTATCCCTCCACACCTTTATCAGGAGGTGCGCGATCACATAAGGGAAATGCTCGAAATGGGGGTGATTAGAGATAGTTGCAGCCCATATTCGTCAGCTATTGTTCTAGTCCGAAAGCCAAATGATAAGCTACGCTTCTGCATAGACTATCGCAAGCTTAATGCTTAAACTGTCCGTGATGCTTACTCATTACCACGTATAGATGACACCTTAGATTTGCTAGTTGGGAGTAAATACTTCTCTTCTCTCGATTTGAAAGCAAGGTACTGGCAGGTTGAAGTTGAGGAGGAGGATAAGCCTAAAACCGCATTCACTGCAGGTCCTCTCGGTTTTTTCGAATGGAATACGATGCCATTCGGTTTAATTAACGCTCCCGCCACGTTCCAACGCCTAATGCAATAGACAATGGGTGATCTCCACTTGTCTCAGTGTCTCCTCTATCTTGACGATATTATAGTGTTCAGTTCCACCTTTCAAGAACACTTAGATCAACTTACGGCAGTCTTTAAACGTCTGAAAGAGGTTGGATTGAAACTGAAACCCAGTAAATGTCATTTGTTAAAAACACAAGTAAATTACCTTGGCCATGTTGTTTCGGCTAAAGGAATTCAAACTGACCCCACTAAAATTGAAGCCTTGAAGAACTGGCCCATTCCATCCTCCGTAACTGAAGTCCGACGTTTCCTTGGCTTTGCCAGCTTTTACCGAAAGTTCGTGCGTAATTTTGCTCAAATAGCAAGGCCCCTTCATGACCTCCTTAAAGGCGAAGGCTCTAGTAGAAGTCTTGCATCTAAGAAGCGTAAATCCAAAGCACCACCTTTTGTATGGGGTCCAGACCAAAAGTCCTCCTTTGAGAAACTGATAGAGCTCCTGTGTAAAGCCCCAGTTTTGGCGTATGCAGACTTTTCTAAGCCTTTTATTTTGCATACAGACGCTTCTAGATTTGGCTTAGGGGCGGTTCTATACCAGAAACACGATTTGAAACTTAAACCCATTGCTTATGCCAGCCGCAGTCTAAACAGGTCTGAGCAGAATTATGCTGCTCACAAACTAGAATTCCTGGCCTTAAAATGGGTGGTTGTTGACAAATTCAAAGATTACTTGTATGGGGGCATTTTTTCTGTCAAGACTGACAATAATCCCCTTTGCTATGTGTTAACCACCGCAAAACTGGATGCCACAGGGCATAGGTGGGTGGCTGCATTAGCTAACTTTAACTTTAAAATAGAATATCGGTCCGGAAAAAGGAATGTCGATGCAGACTTCCTATCCAGGACTTGTAATCTTCCTAGTACGGATGATTCTCTCTCTCCTGATATTCTGTCTTCAGATATGGTTTAAGCGATATGCCAGTCTCACCTGCCCGGTTGTACAGGACTACAAAACACCAATCATGACCCATTGATACCATTTGTATCTCTTAGCCTCCCTTCTATGCCAATAGACATGATTCAGGAGCAATCAAAGGATCTTGTCCTTAAAACTGTCATAGGAGCTATAAAAAGCGGGAACAAACTAAAATACCGTAAAGGGGACTCGACTGAGCTGCTGTGTTATCAGCGCCACCTATCTAAATTTCTCATCAATAAAGATGTCTTATGTAGAAAACGGATTGTAGATGACATAGAGACCTTGCAGGTAGTTTTGCCTACCGCTTTGCGTCAAACGGCTCTCAAGGGGCTCCATGATGATATGGGCCATATGGGTCAGACTAGAACAATAAACCTAGTACAAGATCGTTTCTTTTGGCCTGGTATGAACAAACATATCACCGAGTATGTAGCTCAGTGTCCACGATGTTTGAGACGAAAAACTCATACCTGTCAAAGAGCACCTCTTGTAAACATCCAATCCTCAGCCCCTCTAGAAATTTTGTGCATAGATTTCCTATCTCCGGAACTCAGTAAAGGTAACATTAAAAACATATTAGTGGTTACCGATCATTTAACCAAGTTTTCCAGGGCATTCCCATGTAAAAGCCAAAAAGCAAAACCAACCGCTCAACTGTTATGGGATAATTTTATCTGTACCTACGGATTTCCCCAAAGAATCTATTCCGATCAGGGGCGAAATTTTGAAAGCAAAGTTATCAAAGATTTGTGCACTCTAGCGGGTACCGAAAAGTCGCACACAAGTCCCTACCATCCCATGGGTAAGGGGCAGTGCGAGCGCTTCAATCGCACGCTACTGAATATGTTAGGCTGTTTAGAACCTAATCAAAAGAAAGACTGGAAACTCTTTGTTAATTCTGTTACCCATGCCTATAACTGCACCAGACATCAGACCACCGGCTATTCTCCCTTTTTCTTAATGTATGGGAGACACCCCACGCTACCCGTAGATGTTCTTTTTGGGCTAGACCACGATCAAAGACCAAATATGGCCGACTATGATAAATATGTTCAATCAATCGGGGAAACACTTTATAATGCCTATCGCAAAGCCCAGCAACATTCATTAGCTGAGCAGAAGCGACACAAGGCCCGATATGATCGCAAGGCGAAAAGCACTCAATTAAATATTGGAGATAGAGTTTTAGTAAGAAACTTGCACTTAATTGGAAAACAAAATTGGCCGAACTGTGGGAGCCCCCTGTATATATCATTATCGACCAGCCAAAGGCTGATATTCCGGTATATACGGTTAAGAAAGATGGCTCGTCCGATCCGCCCCGAACTCTCCATAGGAACTTGCTCTTACTAATTAACCATCTCCCACTTGATTCTGACACTTCCCCAGACACCGATCCAGGTACGAAAACGCCTCCTAGGCATCTTAGATCTTCACCTGAGAGCAAGGGAGGTGATGAGGAAATAGAGGAAGAAAGTCCGGATGAGGATGATTATAACGATCCCTATTTAACCTTAACCCCTATCATAACCGCTCCAATGTCCACAGCTCCAATTTCCACTGTAGCGGAGCCCAATAGGATATCGGTTAGTCATTCTGAAGCGGAACCTGATAGAATATCGGTTAGTCATTCTGAACCGAATTTAGACAATTCTGATTTAAGTTCACCTTCCGGTAGTCCTGCCGCTTCCCATGATAGTAGCTAACCCCCTGAGGAGGGTATAATACACAAAGAGACAGAGAGGGAAACGCGGGAAGAACTAGAAACCCATCCCCAAACCTTTAATGGGGATGAAACCACATCTGAGGGTACAGAACCTCAATCCGCTTTGCGACGGTCCACACGTGAAAGACGGCCCCCAAGTTGGATCCGATCTGGGGATTACTTCACTTCTTTTAGAATGTCCTTAAGTGATCACGACCAATTAGTTAGGCTTACTGTTTAATGAGCCATCATTAAGAGCCTTATAAGTTGTCGGATCGACAACTTTTCTGAAGTGGGGGAGGATGTAGCGAATGTTAAGTCGGGAGAACAGCCGGCTTGTCTCCCCCTGCGGAATATTTCTTCTCTTTTCCTTCACTATGGCATTGTTGGCATTGTCGTCTTGGTGACACTGTCACCGGAAACTGTTTTAATCTGTCTCTCTGGTTGACTCCCCTGAATAGAAATAATTTTCAGATTTATCATTTTTATATAAAGTTCTATATCATTAACGTTCAGATTTATATTTAATAGATTTATATTTAATAGAGGTCAGAAGAAAGGCGATATCAATATAATTATTATGTATATAGATTCTTACCATCTCGGGGTTTGCCGAAGGTTTCCGATACTGAACGGTTATGTGGCATGAAACCTTCCCTGACCGGTTTTTGAGAAACCTAAACGCAACAATAGGACAGGTCGCATGGCATGGGTACTTGGACAAGACGTGCCGCTACTGACGATCCCGTTAGGGACATCAAGTCAGTCCAGCCTCATGTCATGCTATCGACAACACGTCGAATCAGATGTTGTCCACTTTGTTGCAGGTAGGTAAAATTGGCATCTATCTACAACATTTTGAAAGCAAAGTATAAATTGAATGTCAATATAATATTCCCTAATTAATATTAATATATTTTCTATCTGGGTGCTTTAATTATATATCCTTGTAATATTATCGTTATTACTACGGGACCCCTGAACCTTCGACCTCGAGTTCTTTGGTTGCACTGGAAACCCCGTGAAATATTCCTGTAAATCTTGAAAGGGACCCACACTACAAGTCAATATGCCAAATAATTGCTGTCCTCTAAAAGAGCATTTCCACGTGTCCAAATAATTTCCACGTGTCTAGATAATCTCCACGTGTCCCGATAGAATTCCACATGGGACTGAAAAAAGGCCAATAAACGAAGTATATCTGTACCGGTACATCTAACCTCCGTTATTTCCGTCTGTCCATCATTTATTTTCCCCCCACTCCTAAGGCAGCAGCAATATTTAAAAATTGGCTTGAAAATGCATAGAATGAGTAAACAAAGAATTTAAAACATAACAGAACTAAATGTAACACTCGTATTGAATAATCCTATAAAATCATATTTTCTTTTATAAAATATACTGAGAAAATGGGTCTACGGCATAAATATGGGTAAAGAGAAAATGGTTCTTCAGCTACGGCCTTCTCTCAAACAAACGCAGACGTTATGACTATAACCGTGCTGCCGTCTATCGGTGGATGCTCGCACTAATTCGAGTTAACCCATAACACCCCCCCCCCCCTTCTCTCTCTTTTATTTTTGACAAAATCAATTACCACGAAATGTTAGCGAAATGAACCAGAAATTTCTTCAAACGTTCATAAACCTCACATAAACGTATTTTGAACTAAAACCACTAAGCATTGCGGCAGAACTCACTGTGGGAATATTCCAAGTTACTTTCAACGTTAAAAATCTGATCCTTTAAATAAAAGTACGATCCTATGCATTAAAAGTACCAGAACCACTGACCAATGACTGACTCCTAGTAACTTTTCACTTAATTATTGATTTTGAACCTCACCTGTGATAGCCCTGCTGCAAAATTCACGTTAAATTCATACACAACTTTCACCAAGCGTTCTGCGCCTGGCGATGTTGATGATTCGTCACCGGGAACCACCTGTTTACGCGCGGCGGCCTCGTTTTTCTGACTCGCTGTTTCCTTTATAAACCATTGCCCTTTTATAACACACATTAGTCCTTCTATTTATCATGTTACAAAGTAATGTTAATATGTGTGATCAACCAAAGATATCCCATACCTACAAGTAAATAAATATTTACCGAGGCAGATTTCTTGAATTTCCTAGGGGAGATAAACAACCATTATCCGTCACTCCAAATATAGTGGAATACTCCCTTCGCTCTTCCATCATAGACTCCCAAAAAATAACCACCCAGAATGTTTTCACTTAGAAATTTACTACAATCATTGGTCATATTTATATTCTATCGTGTAATAGCATAATTACTTTGAATGATAACAATATAAAACATTTTGTACTTAAGAATGATACTTAGCCTAGATATTTCACATTTGTATACTTATTGTATGTTATTATAGATAGAAGATATAAACGAAGTGAAATCTTAGTGGTATTGTTTGTGTATAGTTGTACACAAACATAATTTGTGTATGAATAGTAAGATGTAAACAAATATAAATTAGATGAGAGTATGAGATAAAGATTGATAGATATGTATAAACAAGATGTAAGATAGTGTGAGATTAGGAGTTGTTTAAAAGATATGTATAATAACATGGTTATAATAACATGAAGATTTCAGGTAAACATACACTAACATATCTTGTGTACTTGTTGAAGATGCATAAATTGCATTTGAGTATATTTATATACATTATAATAAACAGTCCAGTATTTGTAAACAATATGTTGAGTACCTTTATGATAATAAGCAGTCCAATATTTGTAAACAATATGATCAAGTGAGTCCAGCCTCATGTCATGCTATCGACAACACGTCGAATCAGATCTTGTCCACTTTGTTGCAGACAAAAATAAACAGTTGTCAAGTGTCAGATGCGTATCGTTTACCATTTGTGTGTGTGTGCAAGTGGACCACGAACCAGACCCCGCCTTACCGCCCGCCCGCGACATCTATATCATCGGATAGAGAAAAAGAAATTATGACTTATGGGACCAAGCTAAAAGTGACGTTGATGACCCTCAAAATGACCTTCAAATTCAAATCAGATCCTTTTTACCTCCTATCACTCGTCAGATCCCACATAGATGCCTTCGTAAACTCAGATCGGGGTGTTCACCTGGAACAGACGGTAACACTGCTGAAAACTTTAAGTATGCTTCGGGAACCAGACTTATACTTCTTTTGTGTGAGCTCATGACAGTTAGTTTTCGGTTCGAAGTTGATCCGCGTAACTTTTCCAATGGCCTCTTGATATCACTATTGAAAAAGCCTAACCTTGATCCAAGTATACCAAGAATTATAGACCGATAATTGTTTTTTAAATAAACTTTCAAAGTTAGCTGAAATGTTTATTTTACATGAATGTGATGAAAATATTATACAATGAATTCCAGTTTGGATTTGTACCAGGTCGGGGAACATCGACAGCTATAGCCCTCACACAAGACATTGCCTCTTATTGTGTAGCACGTGGGTCCTAAACTTATATATGCAGTCTTGATGCTGAGGGGGCTTTCGATGGAATATCCCACCCAGTCTTATTTGCCAGTTCATTAGATATCTTGCCCGATTTTAGCTGGCGTTTGCTTTATAACTGGTATAGACAAAATAAAGTTTACATCAAATGAAATACAATGAGCGAACCCATAGATATATGTAAGGGTACCAGACAGGGCGGACTGACGTCTCCACATCTATTTAATATTGTCTATAAAGAGCTAATTGATATTTTGGGTAAACAGAACGGTGGGGTGACTATAGATGGTCACAAATTTAATATCTCTTCATATGCTGATGATATAATTTTGATGAGTACAACAGTGACTGGTCTGCAAGGGTTGATTAATTCTGCTGTACATTTTGCTACAGTAAACGGTTTACGATTTAACCCAGAAAAAAACTGTTTGTACGAGTAGAGCAAGAACCCGTTCTGTGTGGAGCCCAGATGGTATATTCAGAACAAGCTGCTGAAGACAGTGGATAAAATGACATATCTCGGTTCAATTATTAGTAACCATACTGCAAAGGACCATTGTTAGGCAAACATTAGTGCATGTCGGAAAGCATTTAATAGCCTACAAGGTGCAGGTCTTTTTAATAAAAGATTAAACTTTCAGACAGCAATACATGTATGGTCTACATGTTGTAGGAGTACTTTAGTGTACGGTTGTAATGCTATTTATTTAACGAAAAGTGCAAGACTGCCTACAAGCCAGATTAATAACAAGGCCTACAGGCCTAATGGGAACCTGTGCAAAGTTTAGGAGTATGAATGGAGGTTTATTTTTTAAATTTAATATTGATCCTCCTAAGTCCTACATATCTACCTTAGTCATTATGATTTCAGCAAAATGGACGTTCCTGACCTGCAAGTTTCGGACTAGGACATTTTGAAACCAAAATATGGGTAGTCGACAAGCCACTATGTGTATCCGCAGAAATCGGGTGGGACGGTGAAGTGAGGCATGGATTAAGTAGCAAGGGGAATAGAGCGTGGTGTGTTGCATATTAGCATGGATGTCTGCAGCTTAAACGTGAATGTAGGTGGTGCCACCTGTCATAAAATCGAGAAAATTGTCCAGGATGTATAAACCTGTAAAATTTCAGGTGGATAAGTCAAACCACTGCTGAGATATGAGTGATTTTATCCCAAGGCAGATCAACAGATGGATGCTGTGCATAAGTGGTTGCAGGTGGCGCCGAGGGCTATGTGAGATCTATACACATGCAAAATTTTGGCCTAATCGGTCAAACGGTTCCCAAGATATGAGCTTGGATGTCTGCAGAGTAAATGTGAATGTAGGTGGCGACACCTGTCATAAAATCGAGAAAACTGTCAATGATGTAAAATACCTGCAAAATTTCAGGTGGATAAGTCAAACCACTGCTGAGATAGGAGTGATTTTAACCTAAGGCAGATGAACAGATGGATGCTGTGCATAAATGGTTGCAGGTGGCACCACCAGTTTTGCCTATGATGAAGAGCTATGTGAAATCTATACACGTGCAAACTTTTTGCCCAATCAGTCAAATGGTTCCCGAGATATGAGATTGGACGTGCGCAGTGTAAATGTGAATGTAGGTGGCGCCACCTGTCATAAATCGAGAAAGCTGTCCAGGATGTATAAACCTGCAAAATTTCAGGTGGATAAGTCAAACCACTGCTGAGATATGAGTGATATTATCCAAAGGCAGATGAACAGATGGGTGCTGTGCATAAGTGGTTGCAGGTGGCACAACCAGTTTTGCCTATGATGAAGAGCTATGTAAGATCTATACACATGCAAAATTTTCGCCCAATCGATCAAACGGTTCCCGAGATATGAGATTGGATGTCTGCAGAGTAAATGTAAATGTAGGTGGCGCCTAGTGTCATAAAATCGGGAAAGCTGTCCAGGATGTATAAACCTGCAAAATTTCAGGTGGATAAGTCAAACCACTGCTGAGATATAAGTAATATTATCCCAAGGCAGATGAACAGATGGACGCTGTGCAAAAATGGTTGCAGGTGGCGCCACCATTTTTAGTGTATGTTATAAAGCTATCAAAGGGCTACATTTGTGCAAAATTTTTAGCCAGATCGGTCAAACGGTTCCCGAGATATGTGGGTTTATGTGTGGAAACAGACGCACAACTGGACACTGGGCAGCAAGGAAAGGTCGGAGGTCAACCAAAAATGAAGATGCAGCAGTTCACATGTGACCTGATGATAAACCCAATTTGCTTAAAAGGCAAACCAAGTTTTTTCAAACAGTTGAAAGATGTAGTTCCAATAATCTGGGAATTCTGCATCTAAACATTGTATCTAGACGTCTAGACGCTGTGTCTAGACATCTAGACACATTGTCTAGACACCCCCCCCCCCCCAACCGAGCCAGGTCAGTTGCCATGGTGATGTCTGGACCCCACCTGTTTGTACTGAGTGACCTCTTGACTTGACTGCATGAAGTCAAATCTGTTTTCAAATACAGAAAGCCTTTTTCAATTGGCTACAATGCTTTTTTAAAACTGTATTTACCAAATCTATTCTCATAAAACTGGCAGAACCCTACCATTCTTGAAAGTTAAAACCAATCAGCTGAACAGTTTCATCATAAATCAGTGTATAAGCTAGAAGAGTTTAAAATTACATTTTCACTTGTAAAAAACACATCAATGTAGGTGGCGCCACCAATACCTCAAAATCAGATATGACATATGTGACAAACATTGGTATAAAATTTGGTCATTATAGCTCAAGCCGTTTCTGAGATTTTAATTTTAGTGTGCTTTTTTGGAAAGATGACTAAGTTCAACTTCCTGTAACTCGGCCAAAAATCTCCGAACTAGAACCATTCGAACAAACTTGAGAGAGATTGTTCCAGAGATCATTTCTGTGAAATACTGGACAATTTGGCTGGACAGTTTCAGAGAAGAAGATTTTTAAAGGTTTTTAAGCTTTTTCTCTATAAAATCTAAGGGTATTTCTACAGAAAATGTCGCATTTCAAGTCCCGAAACTATATTTGTTACTGAGAAATTAGCAAATGCAAAAAATGACATGAATAACCATTCAAATTGTTGCTAAAGATATAACCATTATTATGAGATAAAAATAATTCAAATCGGGGCAGAAATACATACAGAAAAAAAGCTGCAAATGTTAAATACCCTTAAATTTCCGTTGTCCCTTTCTCTCGGATCTTAAATTCAAAACAGCGTTTTTCTATAACCACTGTTCCATTTATATAGATTTTGTTTTCCACGTTGTCACAGCGGTGAAAGTTTATTAAGATGATATTTTTGCTTGATTTTTCCTGACCGTTTTGTTTTGAATACAAACTTTTTGAAAATAAAAAGTATGTCTCCCAAAATATACTCGGTACCGTTACCTGACCTTTTGACCTTGCAGCGCGTAAGCAGAAACCACTTTGCTGATGCAGGGAGCAGCGTTTATTAGAGTTCAGGAAATTTTGTACACATAATCCACAATTAAATTTAGTAACTGTCGTATCAGTGTTCTTTGTTAATCATTAAAGGGTTAAAAAAATCACCGTATGTTTATTTGGACTCCACACCGTTACACCTGCGAAAAATTAACCGTCACATATAACACTTCGAAAATGGCTTCCTCTTGCTGTACATGTAGTCATAACACGTGCTGCCCTCTTAGGGACGGTATGGAAGTAATTTTCTGTCCTGCATCTGACGAATAGATGAAAAAATCTCAGCACCGTTACCACTCGTAACCGTTACCTGCATGAAAAATAACGGTGTCGAGAGCAAGGTAACGGTGTCGAGAACTTGGTATTAAATCCAAATTATTGAAATAGAATTTGAAACATATTTTGGGCTAAATATTTTAAACATTTGCGTTTCTTCTATTCAAACAGGCATTTGCTTGTTTTAATACATAATACTGGTATTCAAGTAGTCACTGCGGTTATTTTTACTTCAGAAGCTCGACTCCGTTACCTATGCTCAACACCGTTATCTATGCTCAACACCGTTACCTAGAGGATTTAAAACCATGTTTAAATTTTATTTTCTGTGCATTAAAAAAAATTATCAAGGTATTTCGACTCAAATTCTGAAGGTAGATGTACCAAAGTACTTTGTCCGGTAAACCCCTGCAAATGCACCCCTCTGGGAGCAAAAATAGGAATAGAGACAATTTTTGTTTTCAAAAATTAATTAAAAAGAAGAAAATATGTTCTTTTTTACACACTTTTTTTGGGGTTAAATTCATAACTGAAATTTATGTTTTGATTTTATCAAAGGCTATTAATTTTAATTTTATCGAAAATCACAAAAAAAATCTAGTCAAAACAATTTCTGAAATGTGCAAGTGAGATTTTACTGCGTGTCACGGTGTCGAGAAAAAGGTTCGTATTTTCCCCTTACCTGGACTATTTATAAAAAAAAGGAAACTGAAAAGTGCACTACTTGCATTATTTTACAATTCTAACCATATTTTACTACAAATTAAGTTTTGTTATATCAAAATCAAGATTAAAAAAAAATCACCAAGAAAACCCTTGAAATGCGACGTTTTCTGTAGAAATACCCCTAAATTAATGCAGATACCCAATAATAAGCTCCAGGGCACAAGTTTCACATTTGGCAAATTCTTACATGTAATTTGGAGCTGCTAGCTCTGACAGTTTCTGACTTACAGCCATGGACGGCGGAAAGCCAGCCCTGGACGGCGGACGGCGGACGGACGACGCTGCGCCATCGCATAAGCTCACAGGTTCACTAAAAAGCAGTGTAGGTATACCGGAGAAAGAGAAATCTGATGAAATCTGGTGTCGATGATTAATTTGATAAAGTCTAAAATGCTGCAATGACATGTTTTAAGAATGTTTTGCAAACAACAAAATTGCATTTTAGACTTGTAGATTTAAAAATCAAATGATGTATTCATGCCCCCATTAATCTTGAACACAGTATTGTTTTGATAGTTTACAATGAAGAATGACCTTTTAATAAACCAGTTGCTCCACACATTTCAAATGTGTGTATACTGTGGTAGGAAGAAATATAATCAGAACGTAAGTAATTGAAAAACAGGTTGTGTTTGTACATTGAAATATATTGGAAACAGATTAACATATATTGAAGATTATTACACACTTGGAAAATGGGAAAATAATAATTATAACAGACAGTAACCTTTGTATTTAATCCTTAAAAGGTATAGGTAAGGGAAATTTGTGTATTGTGAATGGATCACTACAATATATGTATCTATTGTATGTGCAATGAACAAGCTTCGCATTCTTGAATTTTAAATGAAATAATATCCAGGAAATGAGAGGTGAACAATTTTTATACCTCGTAGTTGTTGTGATTGTATAAGAAATGTATGAAATATGTATTGTATTCATGACCTTTGTGATAAAACATATAAAAAAAATGACTGAGATTGTGTCCTAACGAAGTACCAGTATACAAAACGTAAATCATGTTTAAGGGAAACGAACCTTACTATAAATGGTATTAAAATGGGAAAATAACAAAACACTTGTTTATATCAAATAGCTACCCTAGAAGCAAATGATGTCCCTACCTGGTCCCGCTTGTTACGTTATTCGGCTTTCTCCAAGTAGTTATTATTCGCAGTAATTATCATTATGCTTACATGTTGCTTCGAATGAAAAAAAAAAGTTTTGCTTCCAGCATTGTGTTATATCGTGTAAGTAAATAATTTATACTGCAACTATAAAGGTGAAAAAATAACAATAATTATACAACTTGTATTAATCACGGAGTAATAATTAAAAAAACATTATAATAACATTGTAATCCATTTTGACGGTTTTAACATACTAATAAACTGGCCAGTAAAATCCTTCCATGCCGATTGAGCCCAAAACACATACCATATCTGATTAATATCATAACTGCACGCAGTTTGTAATCTCTCAAAGATTAATTAAGTCCACTGAATGAAATTATATTTTAACACTGGTCAGCTAAAGAAAATAACTGCAGGACCGCATTGACATTTTCATTATGAGGCTATTAACATGCAAAAGGGTAAAAAAAAATCAACATAAGAACTGGCCGAGAAATATATATATGTTCATAATTTTAACTTCCATAGGGACGTTATAGGGAATGTGCTGGAGGGGGAAATGAATACAATACGCGTTGGACAACTATCCACTTAAACTGAGTTTACGGGTACGATAAGATACATTAAGAAAATATGTCATAGAAGTAAATCTGCAGTCCCCGCTAACGTTACTACTGTCACTAAAACGCTTCTTATTGGATAGCCATGAACACGTGACTCAAAGGCGTTTTATAAGTAAACGGACTTGGCTTGGAGTTGTGTTACCAGTCACAACTGAATAGCGCCACTAAAAAATAAGTTTCTCTGTTTGTTCTTCAGTAAAGTATTCATGATGTGCTGCGTGACGTAATGTTTAGCATGCGTGTGCACGAAGCCATATACAGCTATCACTGTGAACAAGCCTAGCTTCGGCAGCTTCTGGTCATCGTTTCTGTAGTTATAATTACCAATTGTCAAGCTATGCCTATCATCACGTTATCCTGTTTATAGGCTCCAGGCATAAAATTATGTGCTGAATCAAAAGAATAACAGTAAACAGAAAAAAAAGATGTATACAGGGAAAGTTAAACGTGTTGCGAAATACCGTATGTAAAGGATAAGAATAAAACAATAATAGAATGTGATTTGGCGCGAGTCACATATAGCTCTAGAAAATCTTTAGAGAAATGTAAAAGGACTATAACTGACAATCATTTTATCTTTATTTAATCTGGTGTTGACAGTACACGTGTACTTAACATGTAAGGCAATAGAAGCTTCTTGACAGTTCGATTATTCACAGAATACCAAAGAAATCAATAATGCAGTTTGAAAGCTCTGGTAAATTTTATTCAGGGGTAAAATATGGCCTTTACGTTTGCAGGTCATCTTATACAGGGGCCTACTTTTAGTTGAAATGGCTTTTCTCATTGTGTCTGTGAATTTACCTTTGATCAAGTGTGTACACGTTCAGCAATTTCTCTTCCATTTCGTACCATCGACAGAATCTTTTATATCTATGACATCAAAGGTACCTTCGTCTGCCATTCCTTTTTAGGGACACCTAATCAATGCCTTCAGTTACTACTATGACAACCCATCAGGTAGTAATGTCAAGTTGTGAACACCTTGACATTGCGCCCTGAATATGTTCAGACGTACATTAAATGAAACATCTATACATATTTAAACATTGTTCTTTGAAATGTATAAAACTGAATCTGACATTGATATGTTAATGATTAATTCCAGGAAGGGGAAAGACATACTTTATCACCAAGTCAAAAATTCATGATCGAGGCACTGATGTTCACGTGATCGTGAGTAAACCTTCCCAATGCGCTGATAACAAGTTGTGGCAAATGAAGCAGAATGTCCCGACTTTAACCTAGACTAGCGTGCTATTTTATTTTTTCATTGTTGTAGGGTAGTTGATGGAAAGTAGCTGATGGGTGGAAAATACTAAACCTTTAATGGTTTTATACCTTGTACATGAGGTTTTTTTCTTGGTTTTAAAATAATATGAATACATTTGGAATTATTGTCTATTTTACTGTTGATTTCATAATACATTGTAATATTCAAGCATATGATATAGTAACTTATCAGTACTATATTAAAATATAACTATTATTATTTTCAGTATATGAGCAAGGGCAGAAGTAATCGAACAAAGTTGAAACCTATTTCAAAGATATTGGGGATCGGAAAATAGACCTGACTCATCTTAAAATGGGTCTGAACAAATAACCGTTATCGGCTATTGGGTCTGATCCATCTCGTCATTACGAAACCTGATTCCAAAATATCGTGGATCGGTAAATGGGTCTGACCCACCTTAAGATCGGTTATTGTTTGTGACCCATCTTAAGGTGTGCGACCCAATATCAAATGTCGGTTATTGGATTAGACCCATCAAAAGATTGATAAGATCGGAAGATGGCGCTCGCATATATATGTTAAGAGATAAATGTTAATGTGATTTTGTATTTATGATTTTACAACACATAAGTAAAATCTGAACACAGGAAGTACTGATAAAATGTTTATGACGTAAACCTTTCGCCAGCTTGAAAGTTTCACAGAAATTTAAACCACTTAAAAACAGACGTTTACGTATTGTGTAAAAATAGCTCTTTAATTTAACAAGTGTAGACATAAACTGTGGCCAGACGGGCATTAATTTCAGAATAATAAAGCTCTAAATCATTGTACACGTGTTTGTCCATTCACTTTGGAAATATACATATAATCTCATATAGAGGAATATGAAGTTCCAAGGAAAAAGGAGTAAAAATGGTCTTCTCCTGTTCGGACTATTAGCAGGTATGTGTTAAGATAACAAAAGTTACCTTTAAGTCTCTCTCGTTTCAAAAAGTTGGTGCTGTTAGAATAAAGCATGTAAAATGTGAATAATGCAATCCCGTTTTACAGGAGAAATCAGCAAATCCTGTCTAGATGCCTCGTTTAATGTTTCTAACTATATCCCGGTACAAGGTAGGATTTTTATAACAATTCAAACAGCTGAGCTGAAAACAAAACTACTTATGTTTGATTCTTTTACGTTTCAGTTCATCCATTTCCTGATATGGGCATGGAAATACAGTTTGAACATAAGAGAAACACGATAATGCCTCTGGTGGAATTCCCCGTAAACGTTGACGAAAACGAGGCTCAAAAACGATGTCGAGGCGTCTGTGAAAGGGACTGTTCCGCTCTTCGACTTACTAATGTGGTCGCCATTTTGAACGTCGTGGCTGAATTCAGCTATGAAGGGGAAACACCTAAAGCAGCGGAAAATTGTGGTTAGTTATTTTTTTTCCTTTCCCATGAAGTTATAAAGAGCAAGCATTCTCTCAGAACTTACATATAATTATATTAATACATTTCATATAAGCCAGCCGGTTTGTTCTTCCAACAGAAGACATAATGTTAACAACATAAAAGAGCGATCTGAATCATGTAGAAGGAGAGTTAGGAAATCCTGTGCTTATTGTAGACAGAGCAAACTGGTCTTATTTCCTGTGCTTATTGTAGACAGAGCAAACTGGTCTTCCTATATGCTACAATATAAAATTGTTTTGCAACACCGCCTATAAATGCTAACATTTTCCAATACTAGGAATGTGGGCGAGATATAAACGCATAACATTCCAAACAAAGTAGTTCAGCGTTTTTGAACTGGCTGAAGCTTTTGAATTAAAATAAAAATTAGAAAATATTTTTTCTCTCTCTTCGTGTACGCACACGAAGATTATCGTGTATTTGTGCTAAATGCCACCTGGATAATTCATTCTTTGTAGTTATGTATACACTGCTGCGGTTGGTTTAACATTCGCGGGGTTATATTTTTAAGATGTTAGCATTTTCAGTTTTCCAGTAGGGCTCCATTTCACGATCTTACCATAGCGTAAATATACATCCACTTTATTTTTATGTTAAAAATGTTAAATATTTCACATGGACGCAAAGTCTGAACAATTTAAGTATGAACCAAGGGTTACAAAGACGAAGGGGAAATTCATGTTTAATTTAGCATCCAATATAATTTCTAATACCTATCTATTATTCATTGGTAACATCAAATATTTATCATATACTCGATTGCATGATGAAAACGAAGCTGTATTGTACAAATGACTGTATACTGCGGACGAGAAGCTGTTTTTTTCACAATGAATTCTAAATCGTTAATATAAAGAAATTGAAACATAATCGAACATAAAGTCAACCTCAGTTTATTTCACATTAAAGGTCATATTAATGGTACAACATGGACGTCATCCGATTGATAACAAAAATGCTAAGATAGCAAAAAGTTGAATAATTCTTCATTAAGATAGCATCACTTGGAAAACCAGTTTAAGATCGATCAATATGTTGTTTTAAATCTGTGATAGACCCCATACAGTATACATTTAATTAAATCTGGTGTAGTGTTCTCTCAAATGTTATACATTTTTACAAATTTCATTTAATTTCATATGTTATCTTAATATATTTTTTGTTTATACAGTAGTTTTATTCAGTATGCTATTTTAAGCACCCAGTTACAACAAGCCACTTTTTTGGGAGGCTAATAATAAAATACATGAACAGATCTAAAACACATTTTTTTTTCTTCTATTGTGTCTCTATCTACCTTAAAACTATACTTTTAGATTCTGATTCGATGAAACGAATTTCAACCAGAAAGACACAGAAGAAAAGAAAATACTACTTTTGATATATTGTCTTGTTGTAAAGTATTAGTCCACTGAAAGGGGATTACTATTACTGGGGGTCTAACAATCCTTTATTATGATTAAATGTTACAAAAATCATGTTAAAATGAATGAAAAATAAAAAAATGTGTAACCCATCAGAGAACACTGCGCAGAAGGTTTAAAATAATGTTTACTTTATGGGGTAGATAATGAATTTAACTTTTGGATTGAATTTCGATATAGAGTTTTTTTCTTTTCGCTTGTGCTACCTTGAGGGAACATCCCTGGCAAAAACCATAATATTAAAATCAATCCTAAAGTTTTTTTCAAATGTATATAGGACCTCATAATGTATACATCATTTTAAAACTTCTGTGGTCTTTCTAATGGTATATGTATTTATGAAATTGACATTCCTTTTAATATAAAATTTTAACATTTTTGAAAATTTTTTATTTTGTAAATGGTACACTATTCTAAGCAAAACAACTTTTAATGGGCTCAGATCAAACTTCATGACACTATCTCAAGTCCTTATTTTTTTGTTTTTCCTGTGTCATGTTTCTTAAAGTTAAATTTCAACTTCAAGTTGAATTTTGATTTTCATTTTCAAACATGAAAGAAACAAGGTAGAGTGTGTACCATTTAAAAATTAAAATATTCAAAATTGTTATTTTTTCATATGAAAATTTAAATGAATGTAAAAAACATGTACCATGAGAAAGAACTCTCCACCAGATTTAAAATGATGTATAGTTCATGGATATGATATTTACCTTAAATGACTTTTTGGCTGATTCAATCCAAGTGGATTTTTTATCGGCGATGCACCTTAATATCCTCACTGGGTATCTTTGGTAAACTGCCTACATTTTACATATCAGTGCCTTGTAGTGGCGGATTCGGCTATCCCTATTTCCCCTCGAGTTCCAAGTCCGCTCCTGGATCTTGCTATACGGTACTGCCCTCTGGTGAGAGGTGGACAAAGGCCTGGGATAAATGCAAAACGCTGGGAGGACACCTGGCGAGCTTAGAGACGGAGGAGGAGATCGACCACATTCGATCTTCACTGTGGGGAGTGGAAAGAACAGGTATTTGTCCGTTGTCTTCCATTTTGGTTTCCTAGCTCTCATTATTTGTTGTGTTCGCAGCTCTCACGTATAAGATTGACTTGGTTTATTTTACATTGAATTCACAACTAGTTTCATCTAGAAAACTGCATCCCAATGTAAAAGCCTCCGCCGTGTTTGCATCCATTCACCTCATAACTTAGACCGTACGTTTCAAAATTGCCCTGCGAACACACTTGACACCGCCAGTCCCTAGGTGCTGGGTAATCTGCATATTAGGCTAGACCTGTGATTTCACTTACTTTTGGCCCAATTTTATTCGTCTATAACTGACCGTATATTTGAGAATTTTTCTTTGGTGGCGCTCCAGAATCAACATATGGCGGATCAGCCACTCCCCAAATGCCCTGAAAATGTCATGAGGTTCTGTTCATTATTGCCCGAGTTATTTTGTTAACTAACACACGCATAAACACACAAACACACACACACACAAACAGGGATGAACGCATACCATCTTTGCGGAGGCAATAACTTCATGGCTCGGATGGTGAGATTGTTTAGCCTCTGGAGATTGAGGAAACATGAGGGCCCAGAAAAAAAAACACTGGCCTTGGACGGGGCTCTGCCACCCTATCTCAAAGCCTCGCCGGTAATCGAACGCGGGTCGCCAGCGGAGAGCGGCGAGCATTTTACCACTCGACAGTCTAGATCATAAAACAACCACATTTGGGGGAAATTAATTAACTAAGATGTTCATATTTATTTTTAATAATCAATAAAAAGACTTATTCACACACCAGGTATGATAATATATGATGTGTGGAGTATGAACATGCTGTTTTCTCCTAAATTCACCATCGTATATTTTTGCTGGTTTAAAAAGCATGATATATTATAAATATCATAACAAATATCTGTGACCTCTGATTAAAAAATATATTTTAATCGTAGAAATTCTATAATTGTTTAATCCATATCATAACATTTTAACCAGTGAAGTAGTCGAGTCAACACCACCCGAGTTCGAGTGCAAGTCCTAGTCCCCGAGTCCATGCTACTCAAAACTGCAAGTCAAAATTCTTGACATTCAAATCATAGTCCACCCACCCCGCGTACGAGTCATTTGGAACCCGAGTCCAAGTCCGAGTCCAATACACATCGCTTCTATAAAAGAACATTAACATGACTTTTTGAGATGTTCATGTGTATTTTAGGTTAGTTTGCATATTTTGTTTTACTTAAATTACATTTATCTGCCGATGAAGAAATCAAGCTTGCCATATTTAGTCGTTTTAAGTATTAAATTAGTATTTTGCGCATGCATAAAAGTCTTATAGTATGTGAGACAGCTTTTTACTGGACTCGATACGGACTGGGCCTGATTTCTCAAGTTCTAACATCCGCCTAAAAGTACGAGTCCAGGGCCCTCGAGTCTTAATCCAAGTCCCTGAAAAAGTAGACTCGAGTTCTACATTACTGACTTCTAATAGTACTGGACTCTCACATGGACACGGGTATAGGTCAAGACTTCAGAATCATGCCGAGTCTAGCAGAATGTATTCTCTCATAGAATGTCTGACTTTCATATTTGAAAAAAAAAACCTGTAAACACATACGGAAAATTATTTATATAGAATATAAAAAAAAGTAAAAATGTATTGAGTGTATAAAGGGAATGAATAGTATGATTACAGTGATGATATGTCGGACCAATTTCGAAGCTTTAACTAATATAAAACTAAAGAATGAATATGTGGTTGAACGTGCAATATCTTGTTAATTAAAAAAAAGTATTTTCGGACTTGGATTAAGACTGTTATAGGAAAAGAGTAGGACTTTGACTCCCATTGATAATTCGACTCAACTGGAGTACTGATAAGAAAAACTTTTTTCATATGCTACGGGCTTGTTACCTTACATAACAACACTGAGAGAGGGTAAGCTTTTTTCTCTGTTTGCCTGTCTGTCCAATTTCTATTTTACAACACAAAATTGATCAACGGCTTAACTTTGAGGCTGTTTGAATAAATTTATGTTATGATTTAATTTTTAAAATATTTCTCCTTGAGTTGATACGCGACTCTTATAATTAGATAACAATAGAGGATATCTCATCGTAGGGACTCAACCTTAAAGTGTTACAAATATATCTGAGTAATATTACCATGTATACGTGTATCCCCGTTCGTGTGTATGTGTGTGTGTGTGTGTTTGTTCAATCATGAACAGAATCTCAAAGAAATTTCGGGAATAGGCCATCGAATATTTAATTAGACTTTGGTGTATATCTGGCATATGATCCGGATTCAGGAACGTCTACAAGTAATTTTCACAAACGTACAGTCACTTATGCTTGATTAACCTCAGAATATGAGCCGAAAAAGTGACTACAGAATGGTTCTAGGACTTATCCATGATAGGTACTCCAACTATAGGTGACGGATGCTTGCATTCCTCGGAATGCAGAATTCTAGTCGCAATTGTTTGCGTACCTTTGACACCCCACTTCATACTGTTTTGTTCTTGACAGGGGATCGAGCTCTCCTGGCGTACTGGCTCGGTGGAAGACGGGTTGATGGCAGGTGGATATGGGAGAAGACAGGTGATGATATAACGGATGACAACTGGGGTCCGGGACAGCCAGGCCTGTACGGGTTACAGCGGGACTACCTGTATATGGACCCCCGGGATTTTATGTGGTATGAGACGGTTGAGTGGTTGAGGTGTCTCGGGATCTGTGAGACGAGCGCCGACTGTACGGCTGACCAAGTTGCAGATGCTGCCGTGTCTGCCGAATATTAAGACCTGACAAGCCGTTAATTGTTATATTTCCCATGACAAAAAGAAAGAAACAAAAAAATATATAAAATAAAGTTCAGGCCTTGAATGAGACAAGATCTTGGAATAGCCTCACGGCAATTCCATTACAGTAGATTGTGAACTTACGTTTATAATTTGTCGTCAAAGTGCACACACACACGACTATCCACAATTTCTGCCTTAAAGTAGCTAGGACAACCCGAAACAATCAGAGGCAATCAGATAATTGGGCTTGTAAGCCTACATGAGTCGTGATATAAGTTATATCGAGGAATGTATCGCAGTGGTCTTGCACCAGGTTGCATTTATATTGTGGTAAACGGCCATTATCTGAATATTATGCTACGAATAATGAATTTACACAATAGTATACATGTGAGCTCACAACCCAAACTGAAACACCGTCTCCATGGTTACTGGACATTTCCTGTATCGCCTCCAAGCTGGCTGCCTCCAGTCACCCGTGCGAGCCATGCTTGTGTCCATGCGGTCATAAATTCAACAAACATGCCGAGACGTTTACCAATGTGCTGGGTTAAAACGGAACTTTTCTCGCTCATGTTAGGTATTATCAGAAAGTTAACAAAAAATTCTAACGATTGGTCTGGTTTGTGTTGATTGACAGTGTACCTGTAGGCCACGAAGCGTTGTATGAAATGACGAAAATATTTGCATCTTCAAAAGGCTTTATGCGTTAGACTTAGATGTAAAGATACTCTGGCGCAAGGAATCTGGTCATAATGCCAGAGGGTCGATATGACGCTAGCCTTAAAGCACCATTAAAGCAAAGGCATTCTGCCAGTAATATGAAACTTATAAATATGTAAGATATGAAACAAATGTCGTTCTGTCATGCAGCTAAGGGTCTTCAATCATTAGGGATCTGAAAAAAAAAATTACCGGAGAGAAGTTTGTGTGCTTAAAGAAAACTACATATAGAGACCCGATGACGGGGAAGTGATACCGACTGTCAGAAGTGCGGTGTCCTGTGGCTGGCTTCAGTTTCGCGGGAATTATTCTTTCCGATTTTAACATAAACGTTTTATTCGCGAGGGCACAATTTTCGCGATCTGAGTATACATATCTTAACCGTTTGAGGAATAACAAAGGAAATATCAACAGTTGGGAAATTCCTGTTCGTTAAAGGTACATAATACATGTATTAAAGACCTCGTATATATAACATCATTCTTTAAATGATTGACGATATTTTAATACCATAACTAACTGTTATTATCTCGTAATATCAATCATCTGTTGCGAAGACAGATAATGTACATACGGCGCTAATAAGACTACAAATCATCATCTGTGCAGATAAGGCGTTTCATTCATGACTATTTTATTTTCGCTTTAATTTACCTTTCGCCAATATCGCGAATGTGAAACCCTCACGAACAAAACATTAATCACAGTATGTAGGGGGTAACTAGTCCTTGTTCCGTCATATGAGATTTGTTTGCACTACTTGTCTGAACGCAAGAAAATCCGCATGTATTGATGTTTCTTATATTCTACCTAAAGACATTTATGATAAACAATTCATTCTTTTACAGTAGTTTCAAAGTAATCTAATAACATATTCGCACCTGGTTCGCTTCTAAATCGGAACACACTCTACTAGTTAAGTTTAGTTTTGGAGTAGTATGCTTTGCCATACTGTATTTTGCTGCACAAAAACCCTAAATCTGTTTATTCAATAAAACGTAAGTAAGCTTTACCCTCTTCAATGCTAACTGTGTTGCAAAATGTTATATTTCTTTGGAAGGATTTGGTCGAATAGTAACAAATCTAGCCTCACGAGCTGATACGATAATAATTTGTCCTGAAGTCGCGGAGTTGTCGTAGAGCCTAACTTGAGTCGTGATACAAGCCAAAGGGGGAATGAACTATAACTGTCATTCATCCTGTTGCATTGCTATCACGGTTAACAGCCGATAACCTTGAATCAATAATCTTCATGTGATGATTTAACACAAATGAATGCATGTGAACTCACAAACCAAACTTAAAATCCATCTCTATGGTGATGATTCATTTCATGTATCGAGATAAAAGTTGGATTTATATCGCCCAGTTAACCTTATGAGACATGCTTGTATTCTTTCGGTCACAAGTTTAACAAAACATGCAGAGGGATTTACTCATATGCTGTGTAAAAAACGATTTTTTATTTGTAAAATGGTAGGTGTTATTAGAAAGTTACGTGACAGCGAAATTGTAGGCGTCGATAAGTTGTCAAAATTGACAAGAATATTTACTTCTCAAGCGTTTGTTACAGTGCCTGCCTCGATGCAAGATGTAGAGGTACATCTGAGACTGGTAATGCCAGAGGACGGAAAATGTCAGAAGGCTGAAAAATAAGAGGGCCGAAAATGTCACAGGGCCGAAAATGTCAGAGGGCCGAAAATGTAACAGGGCTGAAAATGTTAGAGGACCGAAAATGTCAGAGGGCCGAAAATGTCACAGGGCCGAAAATGTTAGAGGGCCGGAAATGTCAGAGGGCCGGAAATGTCAGAGGGCCGAAAATGTCAGAGGGCCGAAAATATCAGAGGGCCGGAAATGTCAGAGGGCCGAAATGTCACAGGGCCGAAAATGTTAGAGGGCCGAAAATATCAGAGGGCCGGAAATGTCAGAGGGCCGAAAATATCAGAGGGCCAAAAATATCAAAGGGCTGAAATTGTGTATAAAAACTTAATTTTTTTTTCTCAGGAATCACATGTTAAATATGATGTAAAACTATGTCGTTATGTTTTCCTTAAATAATATGAACATCAAATCCGTCCAAGTAAATATTCTTTTAAGTTTACATTGTTTACTTTATTTGTTATTAAAACAAGTTAGCCATGGGTCATGACGCTCAGCTGACGGGGAAGAGATTCGCAAAAGGAAATTTTATCATCAGAATGGTAGTATATACCCATTCAACTGAAGCATCAAACAGATTAACCAACAGGCCAAGATTAAGTCTGTATTTATATATCTCAAAATAGAGAAAAAATGTGTAAACTTTAAAAACTAGAATACGGGTAGCCGACAAGTGACTACGTGTATCCGCCAAAATCAGAGTGGAACGGGTGAAGTGAGGCATGGATTGAGTGGCAAGGGAAAATAGAGTGAGGAATGATGCATATTAGCATGGATGTCTGCAGCCTAAATGTGTATGTAGGTTATGCCACCTACCACAAATCCAGAAAGCTGTCCAAGTTGTTTACATATGCAAAATTTTAGGCAGAAAATTCAAACCACTACATGTATATGAGTGATTTTAGCCCACGGCAGACAAACAGACAGATGCTGTGCAAACATGGTTGCAGGTGGCCCCTCCAGTTTTGTGTATGATAAAGACCTATGTGAGATCTAAACACATGCACAATTTTGGCCCAATCGGTCAAATGGTTCCTGAGATATGAGCTTGGATGTGTGCAGCGTTAACTAGAATGTAGGTGGCACCACCTGTCATAAAATCAAGAAAGCTGTCCAGGATGTATAAACCTGCAAAATTTTAGCCAGTTATGTCAAACCACTGCCGAGATATGAGTGACATAATCCCACAGCAAACACACAGACGCTGTGCAAAAATGGTTGCAGGTGGCGCCACCAGTTTTGCATATGATACAGAGCTATGTGCGATCTATACACATGCAAAATTTTGGCCCAGTCGGTCAAACGGTTCCTGAGATATGAGCTTGGATGTCATCAGGGTGAACGTGAATGTAGGTGGCGCCACCTGTCATAAAATCAAGAAAGCTATCCTGGATGTATACGCATGCCGAATTTCAGGTTAATTAGTCAATTCACTGCAGAGATGTGAGTGATTTTAACCAAAGGCAGATGAACAGATGGACACTGTGCAAACATGGTTACAGGTGGCGCCACCATTTTGTTAGTATGTTATAGAGCTATCCAGGGGATACATTTGTATAAATTTTATTTCCTGATCGGTCAAACGGTTCCCGAGATATGAGCTTGGATGGGATCAGTGTGAACGTGAATGTAGGTGGCGCCACCTGTCATAAAAACAAGAAAGCTATCCAGGATGTATACGCATGACGAATTTCAGGTGAATTAGTCAATTCACTGCAGAGATATGAGTGATTTTAACCCAAGGCAGATGAGCAGATGGACACTGTGCAAACATGATTACAGGTAGCGCCACCATTTTTTGCGTATGTCATAAAGCAATCCAAGGGCTACATTTGTATAAATTTTATTTCCTGATCGGTCAAACGGTTCCCGAGATATAAGGATTTATGTGTGGAAACAGACGCACAAATGGACGCTGGATAGAGAGGAAAGGTCAGAGGTCAAAGCAAATTGGTTAGGTACCAGTTCACATGTGACCCGATAATTGGTGTAAGTTTCGGAAAAATCGGTCCATTAGTCTCAGAGGAGCTCTCTGGAAACGAACGTGGCGGCGGCGGAGGAACCCGGTCAAAAACATAGTATCCGAAAAACTTCGTTTTGGCGGATACAAAAATACAGGTGGCCCCACCAGTCTGCAGAAACTAATAAAAACACTTAATGGTCAATATCCATGCAAAGAATCATGGTGATCTCCGCATTAGTTGTTCAGATACTTCAGCTTTTGTATCAAATTGTCCATTATTCTGAGGGATACTTCGGAGTCCTATAGCTTGAAGGATATGGGTGACAGAGACCTAATTTCAAGTTTCCACAGGCACTTTTCATGGGCCTCCTTGCATGACAAGAATGAAGATTCTAGGTCCAGTCGTTACGATTTGTACCCTATTGACAGATAACTACATCCTTAAAGGTCTCAAAAATAGAGAAAAAAAAATGTGAAAATTTGAAAAAATACAGGTTGCGCCATCAGTCTTCAGGAACTGATGGAACACCTCTTGATAAATATGTATGCCAAAAATCATGACTATCAGTGTTGTAGTTATTGATATGTTGCAGTTTGTTTTTATCAAATTTTCCATTATTCTAGGGGTTTTTGGGAGCCCCCCACAGCTCAAAGGATATGGGTTACAGAGACCTTATTTCAGGTTTCCATGGAGACGTTTCATGGACCTCTCAGTGTGTCAAGAATGAAGATTCTAGGTCCAGTCTTTATGATTTGTGCCCTGTTAACAGCTGTTCACATTTTTAAAGGTCTCAAAAATAGAGAAAACTATTCGTTAAAAAATCGAAAAATACAGGTGGCGCCACCAGTCTGCAGGAAGTGATGGAACATCTCATGATCAATATGTATGCCAAAAATAATGACCATCAGTCAAGTAGTTAATGAGATGTTGAAGTTTTTGTATGAAAATTTTGACTTTTCTTGGGGGTACTTTGGGGCCCCATAGCTCGAAGGATATGGTTAACAGAGACCTAATTTCTGGTTTCCAAGGAGATTTTCCATGTACCTCTCAGAATCCCAAGTTACAAGGTTCTAGGTCCAGCGGTTACGATTTGTGCCTGATTAACGGACGGACAGACGGACAGACGGACGGACGACGGACAAAGAGTGATCGCTATAGCTCAGATGACTTTCAGTCAGCTGAGCTAAAAATCAGTTTTTTTCCCAAGTTCTATCAATTTTTAAAGTGTTTAACTCAACTTACCAAAAAAAACTGAATGATGCTAATTTTTTTCTATGCTTAAGAAAACAAAATGAAAGATTAACCGTTCAACAAATATTTTTACTTTTTAAATTTTAGTTCTAATTATCAATTCAGTTCAGATTATCAAAACACACAGACATGAAGAGTCTTGCAATTATTGAAAAATAAAATAAAAAAAGTATGAGTATGTATGCATGCTTTAACACGTAGCGGGCTTCTCACAAATCCAAGGATTCTTTGCACTTTCCGGGTCGGTTTTTAACTTGAAATTTTCGTTGTTGAGACAGAGAGAATCCCACTTGTACCCGCCGTCCATTTTATCTTCCTCATTATTAAGTAATGTAATCTCTGTCATGGATTTAAGCCAATACCACTTGTGCTTCAGTCTTTTCCCGTTAAGCCAGCAACACCGGACCTTCTTGTAATCTGCAGTGAAATTTTATACTTAACCAAAAATCGACCAAAACGTGTTTTAAAATTAGTATTATATCCCTTCAGAAAATATTGTTTTAAACTTGATTGTATTAGTATCATGTGAAATTTTCATTCATTTTCACATTATATTTGTGTATTTTTGTAAATTTTAAATTTTCATATGGAACACAATTTTTAGCAACCGGTATCAGCAAATGACTTTTAGTGAGTGTTTTACACATTTGTTGCAACTTTAGAATTTATTTTAAATTTGTTTTTTTTTTTTGTCAGGGATACTACCATAATCCTCTGATAATTCAGATTGCCATCGCATCCTCCCCCTTAGCATAGTTACCCTTAATTGTATTTAATTTGGTGCGTATTTAATGCAGAAATAAAAAAAAATAATCCGGGAGCGTAAATGAAGATTTCTTTATATTGTTGTGTATCTTATGACTGCACGAATGGTATAAATTTTACTCATTTCTTTTGACTTTTCCGTGTTAAGATATTGAGAATAGGTGCGGGTGTGGGTTGGTGGATAGCACATCTGAGGAGTTACTTGAAATTAGGTTCAGGCTATCCCGGAGGCAATATGATATCGATTTCAGAAAACCATAAACGCAGGCGGATTGCAGGTAAAGCTTTAAACATTATAAACCCTGTATCATTTAGGATATATCACTTATATTCCACCGATAAAAATACCGGAAGTGTATTATAGTAAACAAAACTAGAAGGAAATATGGTCTTCAGTACTCACTGTTTACCCTGATCTGGCGTGTACCTTGAATTATATGACTAAACTCCTCTAATGTTTCAAGACTGGCCAAGTCTGCTCCATCTTTTTTGCAGGACTTCCTTGCTTGGCTCCACCTGGCGGCCATGATAGCTATCATGTAACAAGACCCCAGACCAGGACCTCGAGGCCGGAAGTATCTACCAAAATTGTACTCACATGGTACTACAACAAAAAGAGAAACTATCAGATCAAAATTAATCTATATTAAAAGCACAATGATGTAATGAATATACCCAGCGGCAGCCTGAAACCAGAGCGTCGATATCATATTCTAGAGTCGTTGAAGTGGCAGTACAAGCTCCACTAGGAAACGGTATGCGAGATTGCCGTGGACGTACAACCGTCGTAGATATAGCGACTGTACGACCGAAGAGGAATAAAATGTCAATAATAACCCCTGGTAAAAGGCTATATTTTTAAGCCACAAATAGCCTTCTCTTTTTCGACGTAAACAAATATGGAAAATGGAATAATTCACGTTAAACCCGAAAGAACAGTCCGGGTTTGCGTCTCGTATCGTTTTATTCCCTATACCACTGAAAGCGAGAATCGAAATATCCATAAACTCTATGTGACCCCAATCGCCTATGCATTCAATGTATAATCAATAAATCATAAACAGAGCAGTTACGAGCAACCAGTCAAGTTACCGTTGGAAATGTAAATGGCATGAAAAGCACAACATTTGCATAATTTGGACCACTCTCCCAAAAAGAACACATGTAGTATAATCCGGTACCCGTGACCACATCTTTTCCGGTATATTTTTTATACGAAAGAGACATAAAAAATTACAGAACAAAGGTAACAAGAGGTATTATGCCAAGTGAAAAATAATGCTTTTTCAGGGGGGAAAATCAACTAAATATTTTCTGAACTTAGAGAAAAGAAACTTTCACAAAAAAAAAAAAACAGTAAATAAATTGATCCTCAATGATGGGAGGCAAATATCTGACCAAATAGAAATTTTGAGAGCTGAAAAACATTATGAAAATTTCTTTCAATCTAGTTTATCCAACCAAACAATTCAAGATAAGTTTTTTTCCTAATATAGGACCTAATGAGGGACTTTCAGAGAATGAGAGAATTTTATGCGATGAACTGGTAAAAGAACAGGAGATTTTTAAAATTTTAAAGTCATTTGCAATGGATAAATCACCTGGATTGGATGGTCTCCCTGCAGAGTTCTATAGACATTTTTGGACAGATATCAAGGAACCCCTTCTGTCAGCTATTAGATATGCACTAAATGTTGGATATTTAAGTATCACCCAGGGACAGGGAGTTATTACTTTGTTACAAAAAAAATAAATCTCCTCTCGAAATAAAAAATTGGAGGCCAATTACACTACTGAACACTGCTTACAAACTTATTTCAAAATGCCTAGCAAGCAGAATCAAATCTGTTTTACAAAAATTAATTAATGAGGATCAGACAGGTTTCATTAAAGGTAGGTACATAGGGGAGAATATAAATAAGATCATTACAGTTATAAATAATACAGTTGAACAAGATAAAGAAGGGTACCTCACAACAGTAGATTTTGAAAAAGCTTTCGATTGCTTAGAATGGCCATTCATTTGGAAAGCGTTGGAATATTTTGGGTTTGGAAAAATATTATAAACTGGATATTATAAAGTATTATACCATGAAGGTAAAACATGTATTATAAACAATGGGTGGTGCTCAGAATTCTTCAAAATGTCAAGGTGAGTGAGACAGGGGTGTCCCCTGTCTCCATACCTTTTTATAATGTGTGCAGAATTGTTAGCAAAAAAAATAAGAGAAGATAAAAAAATTAATTGCAGTCTGCTTCAATGAATATAAATATAAAATACTGCAATATGCTGATGACACAGTTTTTTATTCTCAGACATTAACAGTGTTATTGATAGTTTGAATATAACGAAATGTTTGGAAAAAAATTCAGGTCTTAAAATTAATCTAGGGAAAACTGCGTTATGCCTCTGGTACATAACCAACAAGGTATAAGCCAAGCCAAAAGAACAATAGAGAGTAAAGGTCTGAAATGGTCAGAGGGTCCAGTTAATATTCTGTGTTTATTACTTAGACCATCCTTAAATAAAATAATAGAAGACAATTACAATCCAAAATTGGAATCCATAAGAAAAACATTAAGTACATGGTCAAACAGATACATGACACCAGCTGGGAAATTCACTTTAATAAAATGTTATGCTTTGTCACAATTAATTTACTTGTGGTCGGTCCATCCTGCTCCTAAAGCCAATTATTTTAAAGAACTAGAAAAAATTCTCTATAAATTTATTTGGTCATACAAACCAGACAAAGTGAAAAGATTGACATTAATAGCACCTTATAGTAAAGATGGATTGAATATGATCCACCCTGAAACTCAAAATTGCGCATTAAAAATAAAATGGATTGAAAGAATCTCAAAGAAAAAACCTGACAATCCTTGGAAAAAATCATATATTAAGTACCTTACCTATGGGGGAGCTTACATTTCAATGTAATCTCAATCCAGAAGATTTGGATGAGATCTATTTAAAGGACACCCTTTTGGAAAGAAATCATGCAAGCATGGTGTAAATTTGTTTTCTGCATACTAACAGAAGTGGAAGATATGTATGGCCAGGTTCCGTGGTATAATTCCCATATTAAGATTGATAATTAAGTATTATTTTTTTAGAAAACTTAACAACTAAGGCATAATTTACATAAAAGATATTATAGTGAAAGATAGAGGATTCTTCAGATTTCTTACATATGAAGAAATTCAGGCACGTACCAATTTAAATATAAACTTGCTTTGGTATAATGGTATGTTGGATGCAATACCAAATGATTGGAAAAAATTCTTAAAGTAAACATAGAAATACACCAGATTCAAAACAATATAGAAACCCTTTTCAGCATGAAAAAGGTAACTAAGCAGGTATACTGTAAAATGGTTGAAAAAATCTATGTTGTCTCAACAAATCCACTAATTAAGTGGGCTGTAGACATGAATATATCCAGCTGGGAAAGCATTTTGAGTGCTTTCTCCTAAACTGAAAAAAAAAATTTCAAACTCAGTGCAACTTAGAATGTTCCAGTTCAGATAACTAAATCGTATTATGTATCTTAATAGTCATTTGTATAAATCAAATATAATTGACATCCCCAGGTGCTCATTTTGTACGTCAGAAGATGAAACATACATTCATCTATTTTGGTCATGCACATTTGTCAAGTTAGTATGGTCAGATATACTTTTATGGTTAAAAGAGAATAGTGGCTAAACAGGATTTTAAGTTTGACTGTGCACCAATAATATTAGGTGATTATACAGACATTATGTGCAGTATTGTACTTTTTGTTAAAAAATATATATATATATGACTGTAGAGGTAAAAGCAACAAGCCTTCTTTGAAAGGAGCAAACTTGTTTATAAAACATGTGAAGGAAATAGAAAAATATATTGCTTATAAGAAAGGAAATACTATTGTACATGATAAAAAATGGAAGAAACTGAACTTTCTTACAGAAAGCAGTAACGCACCAATCTTAAATTTATAATTTAGGGTTCTAGGGTCTTTTTTTATCATGAAATAGTTTACACGTAGGCATTTAAGTGATTGATAAAAGTATGTTAATGATATGAGTAGATATATGTGATAACAACTTTTATAAATAATCAATTTAAAGGAATGTTCATTTATATTTTCACATAAGGGTAAATTGTATTGCCAGCATACATATATAAATGGGCAATGAATTGTGATTAATTATAAAAACGTGGTTACTTAAGTTTTACTGAGTTAGGTCTGTATAGGGAAGTCTGTATCATATATTAACGGTAAGACAGGCATTGTTATGTACCATTACAACTTGTTTGTCTCATGAATGTAATTTTCATCAATTTAAAAGAAGGTGACAGCTATAGCATAAAGATATGTATGTTTCACTTAATTATCACTAGGTGATAAGAGAGATTTAAAGCATGTAAAAATAATAATTAATAGGGTATAATGTAAATTGTCCTATGGGTGCGCTTGGTCTGCCATTCTGGCAATAGCTATTCATTGTAAAAATTGTTAACCTTCTCTTACAATAATAGGCAAATAAACATCCACTATGACAGGATTATTTGAATGATGTATAAATCATACAAAGATTGTTATATTAGAAAAACCAAAGTTTTATTTTTTTATAAGGTGATATGGGGATATCTGGTTTAATATGCAACAGGAAATCAACATCTTTTTTTTTTTGTATTCACAGCTAGTAAGGTATATATTGTAATCAGGCAGTCAGTTACTTGAGGATTAGAATGAATTAGATCAAGTTTTTTTAAAGGGCCCTAGGGTCAGATGAAGTTAACTTATCCTTGATAATTAAAAAATAGGTTTAGTGCACAGGTAGCTAGGTACCAGGTGTGCATTAATATAACAGGTTGCATGTGTATAATAGATCTGTTAAAATTTAAGGATAAGTAACAGTTTTTGTTCTATTGAAGTGTTCTGCTTGCAGAGATCATATCTCACCTGTGCCAGATTGTCTCCTGTTTTTCATCCATTTTTAAAAATGTTTCTGTGCCTGTACTTTTTTTATTCAATAAAAAAAAAGAAAAATAATGTGTTACCTTGCCATAAATTTCTATGAGACAAATAATCGCCTTTGTGACGTCACAATTGTCTAATAAACAACTCTGACAACCACAGACATGGAAAGCCTTCAGTGTTGGGGCCGTCTGGCGGCTCATAAGCGTAACTGGGTCAAAGTGGGCAGCATAAGGCCTGTGGTCGTTAGGTCAATTACAACAACTCGCATTCCCGGGCACATTTGTTAACTTGTGCCAGGAAGTTCAGTCCCGCTTGTCTTAAAACCAGTATCGGACTCTGAATATTTTTTTTTTCTCAAATACATGATATACATCTTTATTTTGAGAAACTTATGTATTCGTTCAGCTACATGATAACTACATGACGTATAACATTTGTAATTACTGTCAGCGGGGGTCTATTTGGTTCGTGGTTTGGGTCATGCGATATGTCTTTTTAATAGGAATTGTTTTCCCTGATACCTTCATGTTATTAAAACACTCACACATATGTATATATTATTTCCTTTAAAGATTCTATAAACTGATTATGTTTTGTTTCGTTTGTTTCTCAAACTTTATTTTAACAAAATGTATTGACGGTCTTTTCTATTTCACGTGGATCTTCACTTATCTTAATTCCAGTTTTTCTCTCTTTTGAAAAATATACTGGCAGTACTTTATAATATATATCCTGGCCGTAAGCCATATCTTTCATTAGTTCTTCCGTCCTTGAACTTTTTTTATGACCAAGAATCACATCATTAATGAAAGTAAAGATATATGAGATGATATGCATCTTGAACAATGGATAATGTAAGAATGGTAAAACACCATGGGCAAATTAAGCTTCCTCTTTGGACTAAAATTCCGACTCCCTTAATATCTCTGATCAAGATTACTTTAAACTGATTTATTATGCAAGAGAAGAGACTTAGGTAAAAAGATTTACCACACTTTTTTCTCTGCTTTCTTTTCTGTCTTCTTTGTGTTATTCTCTTTTCTGTTTCGCCTGTTTCCTGAATATTCTTCATAATGAAGTTCCCCATGTGTTTTAGCATGGTCTCCACTGTTTGAGTCACGTTGGTTGGACAGCCATTTTGACAACTTCCGGAGCACGTGACCACATAGTCATCAATCAGCATCACAATCTCGCCGCTTGATTGGTTCAGCCGACTTGTGATATTAGTAAATTGGTCGAACGGTATTGCTGATAACTGATATACTGTCGACAGATGTATAAAAGGGATAAAATAAAAGAGATAAAAGTATGTATTAGTATATTATAATTATGGGAATGGGCACTAAGCTGCACTGTTGACACACTTCGTAATCGCCCATTTTCTTAAAGTGTCGGAATGATGCTAACGGTTTCGTAAGGAGAGTGCCTTTTTATATTTCCACATGAATCCTGCTGTATTTGACATTATTTTTCAAAGAGCCTATGGAAGCGAAGTTAACCAGAAACTATACCAGTCAACTCGGCCAACGTTAACTCGCGACGCCCGTAATGGGGCTGTCCCACTTAGGTGACTCTACAGGCGAGTACAGGCAACCAGGCTGTCGCCTCATGGTCGCCGAAAACCAGGCGACGGGATCTCCGCTACGACAATAGTCTACGACAAGCTACAAATGGTTGGCGACTGTCTGACGACAAGCTACGACAAGCTGCCGACAATCGGCGACACAGTCGTCGCGACAAAGGACAATCACCTACGACAACCCATGACCACACCGGCGACAACCTACGACACCAGAATTCTTGCTACGTCCACCCACGACAAGCTTCGACGATTCTCTACCATGTGCTATGCGAGGAGCCGGACACAAGGATGGGCCTTGTTTCAAGTAACAACAGCCCACGACAACACACGACAACCCACTTCACCTGGCGAAAGCCTAAGTCAGGACCTACAACAACCCCCGTCAGCTGGCGACAGCCTACGGCAGCACCTACGCCAGTAGAAGACAGGCTACGCCCACTGGCGACAAAAAAGCTGTCGCCTGAGAAGTTTGAACATGTTAAAAATCCAGAGGCGAAAGCTTCGTGGTCACGCGTCTTGGGGCGACTTAAGGCGACCATACAGGCGACCACCCGGCGACATTAAGGCGACAGCCTGGTCGCCTGTAGAGTCGTCTAAGTGGGACAGCCCCGTCAGTTGCTCTATGGAATTTACATCCCTCACAATTATGCCCTTAAGTCACTCTATTTTTCTCGATAAAAAGGATATTACAGTAACGAACTGGCATGATACAGTGGCAAGGGAGTAAGATATCAAAGAAGAAAAAAAAAGAACAAAAGAGGGAAAACCGGACAAGATATGAACCTATAGTCCTAAACGCGGTCATACCAGATACGATCTCATCTTACGTCCGCGTTTTAAAATATCCGTATAAAACAGAATCCTCATTTTATTTGACGATTATAAAAAAAAACAAAAAATCAGAACATGTTAACAAATGAAGGATTACCTAACACCCAGTTGAGAACTAGATGACAAAACTGAATCGCCTTCATCCGGGTGACTTACCAGCTTAATGATCTAAATTGGAATAAATCAAATTATTAAACCTAATTATCTCATTAAATTTTTATATATATATATATATATATATATATATATATATATATATATATATATATATATATATACATTAACTCATACACTTCATCAAGCCATATGACCTATTCATGAACCATAAATAATTTGGGAATCAAGAAGAAAGAAAATCTATTTATTTTAAGTTTATAATCAAACAGGAGTACCCGTTTTCAGGGGATATTATCCTGACGATCCCGGACAGGATTGTTGTGTTAATGTATTCGCGAGGTAAGATTTTATTGATTTTTCTTTTATGAAATTTTTCCGAGGTTTTAATTTTCGTGCTCTAACTGTAGGCCAACCATCACAAAGTATATCCATGATCATATTAATATATAGTACGCATACAAGAACTAACTTCTATACAAAGATCAAAGGAGCCATCAAACGTGTGGAAATTCTTGTTCATCATTGATAAATAATGTGAAAAATTTGATATTATTTATAATATCAATCTCTTGCCTTTGAAATGGAATAATCATTCAATGCTTGAATGAGGCTCCTGTTTAAATATCTGTTCAGCTTTGTAGAGGAGGCGTGTTATTCACGAAGGTTATATTTTCGCGATAATTTCCCACTCGCAGATATCTTGAAATTAAAATCATCGCGAACAGAAAGCCAGCCATAATATAGGTAGAAGGCATGGGCAAAATAGCCTTCTGACGCCCGTTTCTGGAGGTCGAACTGGATCGAACGAGCAAATTTCTGGATGTAGTGCCTACAGCATTTACTGATTTGCCAATAAGCCATACAAATCCAATAAATTGTTTAAACGCTGCGCTGACGATTGACCTTTACATTTGATTTTATAATGTGAATTGTCACGTGACATATAAAAACGATACGATTATGGTGTAGAATGCTAACACTAATTCAATTTGAAATAACCCTTAAAAGTTGACTTAGAAACCCTTCCCTGAATAAGTGACGACGCTCAAACATTCGACAATTTGGACCTAAGTGTCCTTTGACCTACATATGATTCCCGTCCTATATAAAGCCATATATGTTTCAACGGAAGAACGGCTAATATGCTACTTAATTTAATTTACAAACAGCAAATGAGTCCATGCCCAAGGTTTAGTTCTTAGTGTCGTGGCAGTGTGATACCGCACCGTACGCTTATAACAATGGTCTTTTGAATCAAAGCTGGACACGTCTAATCTAAAGAGATATGGCTTTAGGAATGTGGTCCAAAGAAGTGTTTCCAAATTAAACTTTGGAAATACATGACCCCTTTTCGTTAAGCTCTCTCTACTGATAGATTCTCGACAGTGTCGTGGCAGTGTGATACCGCACCGTACGCTTATAACAATGGTCTTTTGAATCAAAGCTGGACACGTCTAATCTAAAGAGATATGGCTTTAGGAATGTGGTCCAAAGAAGTGTTTCCAAATTAAACTTTGGAAATACATGACCCCTTTTCGTTAAGCTCTCTCTACTGATAGATTCTCGACAGTTTAAATTATCACAGTTTCTCGACACTGCTAATGAGAGTTGCCATGACGTGTTCACACTAAAACCCGGATGTCACAGGTCGCAAGTCGATATTGTGGATACTGCTATTTATATTTAAATACAAAAAAAGTAGATTTATACTGAATCTTACCAATGCAGCTCTCTATATTAACTGTTGCAGATTCTTAAAACACGTGGACAATGTTGTTTATTTACAGTTTCATGCCGGTACATAAAGGTACTCATTTATTTCCCATTAATGTCATTATTGTTAATGTAATTAAACATGGATCAGGAGAACATGGGATCAATTCCTATAATTATAGACGTCGATTTAGCATACCGCTACGGAATGATCGATCACATGTCGCAAAACCAATACCTTTGATATAAAATTGGACTTAATTAGAAGTGAATATCGATCGCTGCACATGTCGTTGAGATGATATGGTTTATATTTAGATTTAAACAGGATAAATGTACATACGTTTCTGTCATTTCTTTTTAAAATAGCAGCCACTCTTAATGTCAGAAATAGATCATTTTATTCTTGTGTGTTTACGTTAATCATATATGTTTATTCATCTCGCATGCAAAGTTTAATTGAATGATTGTAGACAAATATTATCCTAGATACCAATCAATATCAGGTCCAAAAGGGTCAAAAGGAATCAACTGAAATTCTGCGGCAGTACACACTCAGACAAAAGGGCCTATTATTAGTTTCTACTATATTGTACACGAAATATAATGTTTCTCCTTCAAATATGATTGTATCTTCCAGCATTTACTTCGTTTGCTTTCGTATGTAGACAAGTGAGGAAGAACATTTGCATCTGGCAAATATACAAAATGATATATACATAGTGATACAGAATATGAACATGGAGCGCACCCCACCTGGTGGCTATACCTCCTGACTTTTCAAATCAAAATGTTTAAAGTTTTAAACTGGTGTTTCTACCGTGTGTCTTCTTTCATTTTACCGCTCCTTGTTTGGGAGATGTTATACATGCGTGAGATCGAATCTCTTCTGATGCTTTATATTGTTATTGTAAACAGACAGATGTTGGCTCAGACACAGGACCATGACATTATATAAAGCAAGTAGAAATGAAGATATAAAGTCCGACTTAGGAACTTTTGTCTTCAGAAACAATAGCGCGAGAAAATGCACATATGATTGCTAATGTTCATGTACCTTTAAGATAGCATTTAAAACAACATGGGGATATGACCCGGATAAGTGAACTCAAATTAATGGCAGAGGCTTTCATTAATTAAAATACAGACTTATATTTTTTATTTTGTTTTTCTCCCGGACTTAGAGTTACATGCCGTCCGTCCGTTGACCTTCACCTTTATCTCAAATAGAAATTAATGTAGGTACTTAATTTGTAGGGAATGATATCAAAATGTTCAATTTGCAAGTGGAAATGTTAACTAAGGAATATATTTTACCCTGTATCTCTACTCCATACAATGGTCTTAGTATGTTTGAACACGGAAGATTGTTTTTGCTTACTCACTAGCATTCCTCTGATTAATACTCCACGGTCTTCATTAAAACCACATTTATGTCACATGCTCCCCCTTCTATATATATATATATATATATATATATATATATATGTTTGTGTGTGTGTGTGTGTGTGTGTGTGAGTGTAGCATCACGTTTAATCCTAAACAGTTGACTCATTTCTTTACAAGTGCTATACGTGTCGTTTCTGCCGACACTGACTTGGTGTAAGAAGTAGTTCCAACCTTTGCCTACAGGCATAACTTAAGATCATCTTTTTTTCTGCCACAGGGCGACCATTGTGGAAGCATACCAACTACTCAACGCTCCATCTTGAATTGATTGGACATCAAAAAGAACAACCTTAACACACGTCTGCATGGGTGATCATGCACGCACATTGAAAAACAAACATGAACTTCTGTATCAAAATAGTATGTAATTTTTTTGTTCAAAGGAACTGTTTTATCATTGCGAGATACGACAAATTGTTAAGCCCAGCTGAAGCTCAAACTCTGTGAATCACGTCTAGGGCCTATTAATTACACATTGACAAAAAAGACGCTGTGAACGCTTCCACCGGCTGCCAAGGTGATATTCAATCGGAACCGTCTTTGGGTCATTCCGAATGAGCGTACCTATAATGCCACCATGTAGTCTGTGAGCCTTGACAAGAATTTCCCTCGACTTTGACAGGTATATTTTCTAGGCTAATGGTTACACCCGTTAATCCATCTCTTTGTCCACCAAATTTCCCGTCCTTAACAGTTTTTGTTGTACAGTGATACCTCGAAATCACAACCATCATTGGTACCTTGATAAAGTAGTCACATATTCGAGATGGTCGTCCAACCGAGTAATGATAAAATAAGAATACTGACCGTTACAATGTGGTCGTTATCTTTAGGTGGTCGCTAAATTGAGGTTGCCGTTATGGGAGGTTTCTTTTATATGAATGAGGTCTTCGACAATATCATCTAATTTTACCTAAGGCATTTCGCTCTCTTCTCACAAATTCCGATACATGGCGAATTGTCCATGACTGGAAACCATTTCAACTTCTTAAAATCTGCGTACAGGTAATTTCGTTTTATGATGATGTCGAGCTTTGTTAGTATCTGACGGCCCCAGTTGAAGACCTTGATTTCTTCATTAGTATGTTCCCAGTACCATTTGTCCTTAATACGTTTTCCACAAAGCCAGTAGGCCCCAATCTTGTTGAATCCTAAAATATAAAAGTGAAGGTAAAGCTTGGGTTTTAGTCAGTTTCTCCGAGTGAGAGTTTCATCCGTCTTACACACTTTTCCTTCCTAGTCTAGGGCCTGTTCACTCCTGTAACTTTCCCTGGGGAGCATACGCCCTAACAAACGCCTCCGTTGTAGACAAATAGGGTTATCCGTTCTTCATTTTGACGGCCGCCAATGTAGAACCAGTATCCATTCACTCGTACATGGCGAAGGCTCTCAGTTGGGGCAAAGAATTACAGATGATAGGAAGGTAGTCTCAGCTAGATTCGAACCAGCTACTCACGGCTGATAGCTACCTGAGAGCTCGTATTATAGATGGTCTCATCCCAGTGCTCAGCTGATACAATTTTGTGTCAATTAAAGACCCCAACGACCCTTAGTGGCAGTGGGCTGACCAAGGGTCACCCGAGCTCTCATTCGAAAGCAATTAAAACCAAATGTATTCAAACTGGGCCATCACAAGATTTTAACACTTTAATCTTTTAATTTTACTCATCACAGAGGGCACAATTTTCCTTAAGATGCCAAGATTTCAATTGGAAGTGACATGTTGCCAGGGCATCCCACTATCAGCCAATATATTTATTTAGGGTTTCCTAGTAGCTAGTAGCTCCTGACTGGTAAATGCTACCCGAGGTGACCAATGCTGTTTGGTGTTCTTGTCCCCTGCTAAATAAACACATACATGTAGGCTTTCTACACCACTACTTATTGCTAATGGCTACCTGAGGGCTCAGGTGATAAGAGAATCCCTTATAGTCCCCATCTAGGCAGAAAAACAAATTATAAGTTGCATAAATAACTTCCTGACAAAACATCTTCCCATATCTAACTCTTTTACCTGTTACACACATTGCCTGATTTAAAGTCCGGCCTCTTATGTAATTATAACGTTTCCTTTTCAGTCATTTTATGAAATGACCGGTGGTCACAAACATGTTTAGGCATTTCATGAAATGACTAATTTCACACGACAGACTAGAATATGTATATATGTATTTGTATATATATATATATATATATTCCAAAAATGTCTTTCACATGTCAGGCGATTCCGTTCCTGATTGCACGAGGGATGTTGTGGATAAATACACAAGCACACACACACAAACACACATACCGACACATGAATGTGAATGAACGCATACCGTCTTGGCGAGTTATTGAATGATAAGCCGTTCGAGTAGACTCATGTTTCAAATGGTAAAACAAGAGACCCAGGGATCTAATGTTCACATTGTTTATACTCTGCATAAAAGTGGCTGATCAAGAAATTCCACTTCAGCGGTAGACCAACATAGGTGGCACCATCTTGAACTAACATCTGCTTACCAATCAAATAATCATTAGTTCCCGAGACATATGGTGACAGTCCTTATATCAACGAACAGAAATATTTGAAACTAATATTTTCATATAAACAGAATTTGAAAATTCAATTCTTACTCTCTGTATCTAAATAATTTTCTCTACAGAATTATTTATCATTGAATGATCGCATGAGTATCATCCTTTCTCAATTGTCTATAAGAATAAAAATATCAGCCATATTTGAAGCACAAAATAGGCACAGTTTTGAGAATAACTCGATTCAGCTCATACTTATTTAATTTTCCTTGCTTCAAAGCAGTGAAACGGTCAGGACGTATATGAAATTTGGCGCTGAAGGCTGCAGCCATTCCTGATATATGTGGTAGTAGAAAATGCATCATGTTTGCAAAAATATCAAATTTTGCCTCCATTTTACTCATTTTATCACCCTTACTCTAAAAATTCTTAATTATGAAATATAAGCCAAGGTATAAATACTTTGGCAAGTCTTTGAAAAAAAGCGGGGAAATATTTCAGCCCGCAGAAGGCCGGTCCGTCCACTTAAATGACGCTGTCAAATACGTATTTTCCATATTCATCACCTGAAGTCTGCAAAGTGTAAAGGCGACAGCTGCGGGGGCTGTTAAGATAATTGGTAAACTGTCTGACTGTCTAGAGTAACGCTGAGTCAAGCATATAAGTTCATACTTGTATATTAGTTTGCCTTCATCCATTAAGTAGTAAAGGCTTATAAAACAGGATGTATTTAATTACTGTTATATAAATAATACAGGACAAAACAGGCAAACATGATCAAATGATTAATTTTCATTTAATTTCAAGGTTTTTTTATTCTCTTCCTACTTGTCCATCTAACACAGGAATTCAGGACAATCTCATTATCAATGGAAGCAACAAAACTTTCTGAATTATAAAATATACTATTAAAAAGAAAGACCTTTATCTACCTGACCTACCTGTACGTTTGATCTTTGGGGCCACTTCCTCAATGTGCTTGATCTCGTCTTTCGTTTCCAGATGGACCAGATGCGCCCCCTCTGCTCTACATTTTTCCTGCGCCTCAGACCAGCTAGAGAATTCATCCAGCAGTCTGTAACAGGAGCCGGGGGCCTGTCCGTGTTCTGATGTACGGAAGTACTGGCCGTACCCTTCATCACAGGGTTCTTAAAAACAAACAAAAAGATTATTTATTACGTGTGGAGGTTTTATGAGGTCTTATCTATTTCTTAATCCTAGCATGTACATCTGCGGAGTTACCATTTCTGGTTCTGAATACATGCCGAGACCGTGGAACTCGTTCCAGTCTTGTTATTTTGTATCCTGGTGTCAAACAGGCCCTGTGTTTCCTGCACCTGCTGGACTTGGGTAAGTAATAATCCCCATTGCTGGGCCATAATCCTCCAGAGTTTCTTTTTCATCTCATATATATGTCTGAAATTATGACCATAATAACCGGAGATTAATGTATATCTATGTTGCCCAACCATTGTACCATATAATAAAGCTTTCCATACTGAAACCATCATTGCTCATAACAAGGTTTCTCCTCTGAATTGAACATGACTTAGTGTGTAGCCTGGTTATACCTCTGGATCTCTAGTTAGGCTGTCACTAAGTTTTACTGATTACCTACAATCAAGAAACCTATGTACAGTGTACGTATATTTGAGGTCTGGCCAGACGATTCATATAATAATGAAACCAATGGCTGCTTAAGTTGTGTGTTAGCTTGATTCTTCAAATATATATGTATGTATATATATATATATATGTTTGTATATATATATATATATATATATATATATATATATATATATATATATTCAGCTTATCGTGCATCCTCTGTGTTTTCATTGTCGATTCACCTCCGTATTGTACGGAAATATAAAAAAAATGTATTTTTTATTTTAACTTATTAACTTAATTTTAAAACCTTGTTTCTGAGGCCTGTTAACTGTATAGATTCCTGTTTTTACATGCTTTTATTGAACTTGTAGTAATTAGTGCAAAAACCCTCCAATTTTCCGTTCAGCAGGGATAAGCAAAGAGCTAGATGGGGTGTGGGTTACTGGTGACCGATTGATTGGAACCTCGCTTGGCACACACGCATGTATACATACATCCAAACTTTAAAACGAGTCTATGTTTAAGCAGTTCAGGGAGCGTGTATTCTGGTTGAATTTCAGCTAGTTTGAGCAAGTTTCCCAAAAACCGAGACCAATAAGAGCACATTTCTAAAAAAAAATAAATAAACGGGTTGATATACCGCATGTGTAAGGAATGACTTCATCTTTTTCCTCCTCGATTTCATCTTTCTCGACCTGAGCTTCTTCTTCATTCTTCTTGATGTCTAACCCTTCATCTGACCTGTCAATCATATCTAAGATGACGAACGCATCTTGACTCATACTGCCGGAGCCAGTCGATCTAGTGACGTTCTTGCTTTCTCCCGCCGTATTGCTTCGTGAGATGAGATAAGCGCCATTCCCGTGGTGTCCTGACACCAATAGGCAGGCTGTGTTTAAAAACAAACAAACAAACAAATTTATAACACGTACATGTTATATAGAGAGCAATATAGATAATACTAGGAATGCTCATTAAACGGTTGTAGCCCTAGTGTAAAGATGGATTTTAAAATATCTACTTTTACAATTAAAATTTGAGATAAACCTAGTAAACATTTAAATAACAATCCCTTCTACTGTGAGTAAAGAAGGCCCCACTTTCTTTAAAGTGGAGCAGGTTATGTTGATATTTATGAAAGCCATCAACCTCACCCTCCTAAATCCCAATTGAAACATAACGGGGAAAGGTTAGTAATTTTTAAATTAAGGAAAAATCGTTTTAGAAATGTGCCATTATTGCTTTAAAGAAATCAAATGTCCCAACATATTCATTGTAAAGAACACAGTTCCAATCAATTATTACATTTGGAATATAACGGAACATTATCACATTATCATCACATTCTGTGGACAGCATAATACATCCTTGTTACCTGTGATGGCCAACACGAGTGACATCGTGGAACTGGCGGACGTTGTCGAGACAACCATTCCACTGAAATGAAATAAAAATAGTTTGGTATGATATAACCCTCAATAACACGAATATTTTCAGGTAACTATGATGTAACCCTCACTAACACGAATAGTTTAAGGTAAATGTGATGTAACCCTCACTGACACGAATATTTTTAGGTAACTATGATGTAACCCTCAATAACATGAATATTTTTAAGATAACTATGATTTAACCCTCACTAACACGAATATTTTTAGGTAACTATGATGTAACCCTAACTAATACGAATATTTTTGGTAACTATGATGTAACCCTCACTAAACACGAATATATTCAGGTCACTATGATGTGAGCCTCACTAACACGAATATTTTTAGGTTACTATGATGTAACCCTCACTAACACGAGTATTTTCAGGTAACTCTGCTGTAACTCTCACTTACACGAAAATGTTCAGGTTACTATGATGTAACCCTCACTAACAACGAATGTTTTGGTAACTATGATGTAACCCTCACTAAAACGAATATTTTCAGGTTACTATGATGTAGCTCTCACTTACACGAATATTTTCAGGTTGCAATGATTTAACCCACACTAACACGGATATTTTTCCGGCACTATGTTGTAACTCTCACTAACATGAAAACTATGATGTCACTTTCACTACCACGAACATTTGGAATTAACTATTCGGCAACCCTTACAAGCACGGATATTTTCCGGTAACTATAAAAAGTTACTATAAATATATTATTTTGTGATACATTTATTCAAAGTCATCTTTTTAGGCAGAGCCTTTACATATTCCGTATGTAAGTTATCTGAGATATACGGGGCACACTTCGTTCGTCGGGCGTCCGTCCTGTCATCCATTAAAAGGGCACAGATCGTAACCACTGGACCTAGAAAAATCTAATTATCCACGGCGGTTAAAAAAATCTTCCTGGACACCTGAAATTGGGTCACTGCAACGAATATACCATGAGTTACGGGGCCTGTTATTGCAAACCAGAACCTGAATTAGTAATGCTTTGATTGCCATAATTCTTTCTATACATCTGTATCATGCAGTGTTACACTCTTTTATAAGGACTGGTAACGCCACCTGTAATTTCAAACTTGCACGCAATTTCCCTAGATTTTATACCTTCAAATGAAGCAGCCCGGTGGTTTACAGGACACAAACTGTAACCGTTAGACCTAGAAACTTTTAACTGTACATCCAGAGAGGACATTGGCAAATATCCTTGAAAACCTGAAATTATGTCATGGTAACCTTTATATTACAAACTCCGGGCAAAAAAAAGAAAAATCATGAGTTTGAGCACCAATCGTCAGACGGAGAAACATTGTTTCCACTTGGCCTTAAATATTCTAATGTAACATCCAGGTAAATCTCCGTGTAAACATTAAATTTGATCATGAAACCTATAATTATGCGAGCAACTAGCCAATAATATGATTCTAAGCACCCATTCACACGGGGAAAACGTAACTGTTGGATCTAGATATGTCGTACTTAATATAAAGGGGGGGGGGGGGGGTTGTTGAAAAGACTCGTAAGACATCTTAAATAGGTTCCCTGTGAACTATATTCTGCAAGATAATGATTTGAACAGCCTATCAGACAGACTTACATAATTGGTGATAATTGAACCTGTTACTTCTTATGTGCCTTAGATCCAGGGAATTTGCTGGGAAAATCCCTATAAAATCCGAAATAATGTCCCTTTGACCTGTATTCTGAAAGAACATGATTAGTTAGACGGACACAGGTTGTAGCAGTTGAAAAGGGAAATTTGTAACTTAGCATCTAGGAATTTTTTCCTAAAATCTTTTTTGAAACCCTAATTAGCTCACTGAAATCTAAGGAGAGTGGGCAAAATGCTTGGTTGTGAACACTGTGAAAGCCATTGTTCAAGATTCCTTATTAAATATTTTTACAAGACCTCATATGATCAAAAACTGATACCTTCGCCACCTGTATGTCAAAATCAGCTAAGCGTCATGGCAAATGGGCAACATACTTGAGTTGGAATGGTCCGTCAATGATTCAAGCTAAAACAACTTGACCCTCAAAGCATCACCAAATATATGGGCCTCCTAAACCCAAATAAACATGAAACCTAAAATATGTTTGTCTTTTCTTTTTCTTTTTCGAATTTGAGTTTGGCCTTGCCGTTTCCTGAATGATATGTTTATTCCCTTACCTATAGAATATGTAACTTATGCATGAGATTCTAAAGTTATTAAGAAATGACAACTTTAATGCGTATTAATGTTACTTTCTTGTAAAAAGAATTGGCGATTGTTGCCTTATCTATTCCAGGTTATACATTGACCTTGACCTTACATTGACCATAATGTTTGTTTTGTACCTTTTGTGACTCCAGAGTTATCCGTAACGAGTGAGCAATGGAAATGATGTTTGAGATATAGAAAACATGTATAAATTAAAGAACAATGCTGAATATGATATGTAACTTTAATGACTTCAGAATGGTAACCAGATAAAGGGCATCCTGAAGTTATTTGGAAATGCCAATTTAAACGTGTTTCTATATCACTAATTTATGAAAGTATGGCTACTTAAATATATAACCCCAAATAAAGTCGGCCATCTTGGAATTGAGGTGGACAACAGAAATGAATCAATTTAAGGCGAGAACCTTTGAAAACATGTCTGTTCAACCTTACTAATTGGTTGCTCATTCATGCAAGGGTAACACAGCCTTCCATGACCGTGAAATGCTTACCTGAGATTCCTACTCAGGTACCCTGTAGATATAATAATATGGTTTACATTAATTACCGCCATGGTATATACGTTTGTGAACGCAGGCACAACACCTTCAATAGTCTGTGTGCTCTTCCAACTGTAAGTATTATGGGACTGAGTACCTCAGAAGCAAAGGAGTCCGTTTTGACGAAATTTTTATCACATTCGTGAACCGGATGTGCGGATATATGTTTTACCCAAGTCAGTTTAAAGTCGGGCTATATAATGTATACTACACTGGGTTGAAAAGTTGTGTATAAGACCCACAAGCGATCGATTTTCTTTGTGAATGGTTTTTATACAAAATTAAAACACTTTTAGGGAACAGTTTTTGTTTGAATAGGCAAGCCCATTTATGGTTAATTAACTGGGTCTTTATTCCTTAGAAATAATCAATTTGGAAGGTTTATAATCGAAAGGGAAGACCGACACACTTCCCTTGTGGAACCATCCTCTTAACATACATATTCAGCTGTTTTGACAGTGAAACATGCAAAAAGTGGAACAGTAATTAATATAAGAATGGATCTTGTCAACGTGTCAGGCTTCTTTTCAAATACAATTAGATTGAAAGCAAAACGTTTAGGCTGACATGGTACATGTAAGAAAGGTATAATATTATATATACAGTAAACCCTCGCCTAACGACCATCTCGGTTTAGCGACCACCTCAAAATAACAACCGATTGTTCACGGTCCCGATTCTTTTCCTTTTTATATAAGACCTTACTTAGACAAATACCTAGAAAATGCGACCAATCGAGGTACAATTTATGGGCGTATTTTCAAGGTTTTGTTTTATTTTTTACTTATCATTTATATATTTCACTAGAAGAAATATTAAAATCACAGATGACCTTTCAGATGACATAACTTCATTACAACAAATAGAGCAAAACACAACATATAATACAAAATAAAATATACAACAGGAGCAAAATTTTGTCACCTTCTATCAACTTTTTGGCAAGTTTAGACAAGGCAAAGCTTTTATCTCAGTCAATATATCACCTTTCTTTACTATCTCCATATCTGTGTCATAAAACAGCTTAACTTTATATATGTCTTGTGACCTTAGCTGTCGTTCTATGATACCTTTACACTAACAAGTACTTCTTACCAAGCAAAATAATAATATTATAATCTTGTTTAAAGTTATGTCTTTTATTATACCAAATAAGTTTTTGTTTATATCTTTACTCCAATGTTTAATTGTTGAAAACTTGCAGTACTTCTTACCAAACTGTCTGCTTATTTCACAATATGGTATGAAGAGCGCCCCGATGTATTTCTCACTGACACAGAATGCGCATTTTTTTTCATTTTCAGTTATTTTACATTTATAAAGCCAGTCCTTTAAAGCCAATATCCTTTGAATTATCTTATATTGGAAAAAACCTTTTTGGTTTGTATCATTTGTTGTTATCTATGGTAATTTATATATAGGTGTCCAATGACTGTCCTGTATATCATACATATATATTTTTCTGCTTTTATTAACCTTTTCCTATGTTCTTTGGGAGTATTTCAAATCCCATTCACATTGTTAGAATATTCAGTTGTTTTTACAAACCTCAATGCTCTTCATATCTTATTAACTATATGTATTATGGATTCCTCTTAACTCCTCTATTCCCCCATTTTAGGAAAGGAATTGTTTTACCCTTTTCAGTCAATTCTGATATAAAAAGTAATCCTGCATTTTGGACTCAAAGATGGCCGTTATTTAGAGACACATATATGCTAATATCTCGACTTCTAGGTAACAGAAGAAAGCAATTTTGGTGACTAAACATACATTTTCATGGATGAGGAATACAAGTATGCTATCGAAATGATCAAAATAATGATTATTAGTTTAAATGCAACCATTTACTGGAAACAAAACTCATAATTTGCTCTTTTTTATTCTTCTGGGGCATACGGCAATATTTTGGAGAGGAACAGTCTAAGTAAAAGAAACAAACTGTTTCAATGTGTTATTCATGACCTTAACTTCAAATTTTGATAGGAACCACTTCCTGTAAATGCATCATGGCTGCCATCTTTGATTCAAAGATGGCCGCCATGTAGAGATATGCTTATATCTCGGATTCTAGTCAAACTAGCAAAGCAATTTTAACGTCTAACAATACATTTTTAAAGGGGATATGATTTTGCTATCCAAATTATAAAAAAATGATATATTCATTCGAATTCAGCAGTTTCTAGAAACACAGGTTATGATTATATTTAATATCACAATTCAATGGACCCAGAGAATCGTGTAAACTAGGTCAAGCGTCATCTGCTGAGCCACTCGGATGTCCTTAGATTGTGATAACTCATTACTACACACATCTTTGATTGACCATGACAGACATTCTGGAGAATAACAACAACAAAAATCTGCGTTTAGAATTCACGTTTACATATGATATTGATGTTGACCAGTTAAGACATTAAACTGCACAGTGGCACATGTTTTGTCATACATACATATTTGAACGGCCGAGAGAGAGAGAGAGAGAGAGAGAGAGAGAGAGAGAGAGAGAGAGAAAGATATGGCAAGACTGAAAACTTATCTGCAGATGAGAAAACAGATGAAATGCAGTTGAAAAAGTAGTCTTCAATCTAGGTTGTGACTACTGATGAAGTAAAATGAATTATTGCATCTTCACCAAGTAAGCAATCAAAGCAACATCCTATACCCACCAATCTGATCAAGACATGCTCCCATCACCTGATACCTTACATTACGCAGCAGATAAACACTGCGCTGTCCACACCAGAGTTCCCATCAGACTACGAGACAGCCTTGGTCATCCTGAAGAAAAAGAAACTGGACCCTGACACATTTAAGGATTTCAGGTAAGTGTCAAACTTGGCCGTTATCTCTAAAGTGTTGTAGAAAATTGTGGTAACAAGACTGAACAAGCACTCGCTGATAATAACCTGTTTGAGCCATACTAGTCCGCATATCGGAAGGCCCACAGCACAGAGATTGCTACACTAAAGCCGCGGTCCCAACCCGCCGTACTAGCAAGTGCGTGCTATCTACTTGCAAAAACGTGGGCAAAATTTTGGGATCCGTACGTGGTGGGTACCGCCTCAGGACGGATTTTGGAGCACGCACACACGCCGTAGCACTTTAAATGCATGAGGAACTTTCGCTGCGTGCGGAATCACCCCCGACATCGGGCGAAAAAACTCACCTTCATCGCACTTGCACGCACTTACAACATGCGAGTGAGTAAGGACACCGTATATGAGCAGCACGTGTAAGTACGGCCTCCGTATGATAACGTGGCAATCGCACGGAGATCCTACGTTACAAGCACGTGGTAAGCACGAACAGCTCACTTACCACGTGCGCAACGTACGATGCACGCAACCGCTCACGGGCCACGTACAGCTTGCGCACCCGTGCGATTGACGTGCGATGACGTACTCCCTCCCTATTCATACCACTCCCTCCCCATGTTTTCAGAAAAACGTGGCGGCCGTGGCGTCTCCAAAAAAAAAAAATACCGACTAAAAATACGCACGGTGGGTTGTGACCGGGACTTCAAGGAGCACAATCAAAATCAGTGTGCCCTTGGTGAAAATAAGTGCGTCTCACTTGTGACCATAGATATGTCGGTTTCTTTTTTGAAACGGTGAGCCATAATCGCTTGCTGCAGACACTCGAGACATTTGGTGTAACTGGTGTAACTGGCACTGCTCTTCGATGGTTTAAGACTTACTTGACTCTACGCAGCCGAGTCATCTCGATTTGTGGATAAAAATCTGCCTCTCAACCTCTTGATTGTATAGTACCCCAGGGATCAGTCCTAGGGCCGGTCCTCTCAATTTTCTATACAACACCACTGGGTATGCTCCTTTGAATGCGTGGATTTCATCATTTCTATGCCGATGATTGCAAGCTGTACCTCATCTTCAAGCCTGTGAAGCTGCATAACAATATATGTCACATAAAGGAGCGGCATCCCTGGTACGCTGATGGACGGCGGATAATTCACTACAGATATATGATGACAAGAATGAGGTGATGCTCATAACAACGGAGAAACCAATTCGATTGCCTTGAGCTAGTCGTTGGTGAGCACAAGGTAAAACCATCAGCCTGTATGTGTACCGTCTGTGTATAGGCATGAACTCCCATTCCACCATGGAGGAACATGTAAATACTGTATGCAGGGTGGCCTATGTGCATCTTCACAATATAAACAGACTCAAGTGCTACAAATCCTCCCTCGAGGTACTGTTACATACCTTTGTCACAAGCAACCTTGATTATGGCAACGCCCCCTTACACCCACGTCACACGAGAAGGCGATCTTGCTGCGATCACCGAATTGGGGCAGATCGCCGTAGAGCGCAGCCAGAGTGGCCTTAAGTTTTCATGAGCTTCGTAGGAGCGAGATAATGTCGCCTTGGGTCGTCATATGGTCACCATGAACGTCATAAGTGGCGACCAGTTTTGAACATGGAAAAAAAAATCCGCCGCGGGGTCGCTGTCTATTTAAAGCGCAGTGAGATCGGAACTCGATCACCATCATTGTCCCATCAGCGCAGGACCAGCTTCCTGACAGCGCAGGTCGAGCGCCAGTGAACGGGGTAGCATCGGCCTTAACGTTCCATGGCGCTGGCTCAGCACACCTACCCCCCCCCCCGTCACACGAGAAGGCGATCTCGCTGCGATCACCGGATTGGGGCAGATCGCCGTAGAGCGCAGCCAGAGTGGCCTTAAGTTTTCGTGAGCTTCGTAGGAGCGAGATAACGTCGCCTTGGGTCGTCTTATGGTTACCATGAACGCCATGAGTGGCGACCAGTTTTTAACATGGACAAAATTTCCGCCGGGGGGTTGCCGTGGATTAAAAGAGCAGTCAGATCGGAATTCGATCGCCATCAGTGTCCCAGCAGCGCAGTACCAGCTTCCTTATAGCGCAGGTCAATCGTCAACGGGGTAGCATCGGCCTTCCGAGACCTCGGTGACCCTAGTTAGCTCTTTACACGCTTCGCACGGTGCTGTCGCTGCGCTTATGACGTCAGAGCTGCGTTCTCTCTGCGCCAAGTTGGATTCGACGTGTGCTGGCGTCTGCGCTCTGACGAAGCTCGCGGCGCCAGAACACGTCGTGTCAGCGGGGCGAGAGCGGCATTGCAGTTATACTTGGGGGTTTTTTCCGATGTTGAGGGCGACCAACGGCGATCTACTAGGTCGCCGTGGGGTCTTCATCTAGTGTGATGGGGCCTTTATCCCGCGGCTACCGAGACCTCGGTGACCCTAGGGAGCTCTTCACATGCTTCGCACGGTGCTGCCGCTGCGCTTGTGACGTCTGAGCTGCGCTTTCTCTGCGCCCAGTTGGATTCAACCTGTGCTGGCGTCTGCGCTCTGACGAAGATCGCGGCGCCAGCACACGTCATGTCAGCGGGGCGAGAGCGGCATTGCAGTCATACTTGGAGGGTTTTCCGATGTTGAGGGCGACCAACGGCGATCTACTTGGTCGCCGTGGTCGCCGTAAAGTCTTCATCTAGTGTGATGGGGCCCTTACCCGACTATCCATGTTCTCACCTTCAGAAGCTGGAGAGGGTACAGACCTGCGCTTCAAAGATCCTGATTAGCTGTAGTAAACAGGACCACATAACACTACTATTACGATATCTACACTGGCTTCCCATCAGTCAGCGTGTAAAGTTCAATTAGGCCATGCTAATATTCAAAGCAAAGCATCAAATCATGAGATCTCGACATCATGCAATCCTTCATGTGCCAATAACAAAGTCGTCATTGGTTGCTCAGGGGGCCATCAGTCTTGCGGGACCACCTTTGTGGAACAGCCTCCCCCTCAAACTCAGACGAACTGATAGTCAAGTCACGTTTCATGAAGAATCTCAAGACATCTATGTTCAAGAAGAGTATTATTAATTGTGATGAATTGAGCACTAAGTTTTTCTCTATATATTGTAATTTAAATTATTTTAGCATTAGTTAAATTAAGTTTATTTAATCTAGAGAGTGTGGGTTCGCGTCCCAAACTGACCGTATACCGCGCAATTATATCCAGTCAAAGTGTTTACAGCAAGGGTACACTCTACTCGCAGGAGTGAATAGGTACTGGTCAGACATGGGCGGCAGTGTGTTGCTGCTGGTTGTATGGTCCACAGGAACCGAACAGGCTGAAACAAAAAAAAAGGAAGGCAAAGAGTAAAGTAAGTCGGACAAATCTGGCATCGTTAATGATATTAGACTATAATCCCCTTACTTTTTTGTCTTTAAAAATTAATAACGGATACATGGAAAGCACTGATTTAGAACTTCTCCATATAAACTGCAAGATTATTGAATTGAGTTTTGATAAATTTTGTATGGTGCAAATAATTATAAATGAAACAGAACAGAACAGAACAGAGTTTATTCAGGAAAAAGGCCTCAGGCCCAAAGTTCCAAACATTTCAACAATAATTCAATCAAATAATTGCATTAATAGAACATAAAGTAGCAGTCTTATTATTAATTAATATATAATGCAACAAACACATGTAACATGACTACATACCTTAGTACACAATGTATCTATATTGCCATCATCAGTGAGTATGTAACACATACTTTAACCATCTATTATTCTTCGTCTCCTCAAAAAGGAATAATATACATCTGCAGCAACATTCATTATCTCAATATGATTGTCTAAATTGAATAATTTAATAAAGTTTTGTTCACTTGGGTAATGTAAGTCTTGTCTAAAGTATTTATCCTCAAATCATTATATAGAATACATTCTTGCATAAAGTGAGCTTCATCCTCAACAATATTGTATCCATGATGTAAACAATATTTACAGATCCTCTCTTCACGAGATATATCATTTTGACGACCTATTTCTATAGCCAATTCATGATTGGAGCATCGAAGTTTAGCAAGTGCTATGCGATGTTTCTTATTAGGAATACAATATAAATACTTTTCAAGAGTTAGCATAGATTTGAAAGCACCATAATAATATAATTTACTACACAACTCAATATCACTATGCCAGTTTTGAATAGCCATGTCTCTTATTTTAATTTCAAATTCTTTCAAAAATTTATTCGCATCTCCAACATACTGTGCCATCCAAACATATCAAAAACCAGACTCAAATAGCAATGTTCTTACTTGAGATACCCAATTTGATTTACCACTGTTGTCTAAATTCCTCAACAAACTGTACACTTGTTTCTGATACCTATGTTCTGGCATATAAAGTAATTTAACCCAAAACTTAACACAACGTAATAAACAAGTTACAAACAAAGGAAATCTGCCACAATCCCCTAATGCTGCTGCATTTGGAGTATTCTGGCCTACATTTAAAATATATTTACAAACTGTGTACTGCACTCTCTCTATAGTTTCTGATTTCTTAAAGCCCCATAATTCGCATCCATATATTAATACTGGCACTACCATTTGATCAAAAAGATAAAAGAGATGTTTAGTACTAACATATTTACACTTTTTACTGAATTTTTTAATCATACATACAGCTTTGTTTGCTTGCAAAGCTTGCTGTTGTTGTGTTTTTGACCAGGATAATTTTGTTGAGAAAGTAATACCAAGATATTTATAGTATGGAACCACTTCTAATTGTTTACCATTTAAATACCATCTTTCAACTTTTCGTAAAGGACCACCTTTTCTAAAAACCATAATTTTAGTTTTATCTGTGTTAATTTTAAAACCATATTTTTCACAAAAATTGTGCAAGAGATTAATCTGTTGCTGAAGTCTACCAACAGTATCTGCACAATTAACCATATCATCTGCAAATAATAAAGTCATTACATTGGAAAGATTATCATTAACATATATCCCTTTACAATCACTTCTATGTAACATATTACAATACTCATTTATAAATAAGGAAAATAATAATGGACTTACCATGCAACCCTGTCTGGTACCTAATGAGCATGAGAAATAATCGGTAAGACCACCGTCAGTTAATATACAAGACTGCATTTTTGAATACATTGATTTTATAACATTTAATATTTTACCATTTATACCCTGTTTCAATAAGACATACCACAATAAATTATGTTGCACACAGTCAAAAGCTTTTGCAAAATCAATATATAAACAATAAAACCTTCCTTTTCTTTTAACTAAGTATTTCTGAACTAAAGCATGCAAGACATATGCTTGGTCAATGGTAGAATACCCCTTTCTATAACCACCTTGAGACTCGGATAAAATATTCATTTCCTGCACATACTGAGAGAGCCTATTATTCAAAACTTTAGTGAATATTTTTCCTGTAACATTCAATAATGATATCCCTCTATAATTACTAGGATCATTTAAAGGACCTTTCTTGTGTAGAGGAAATATGATTGCCTTACTCCATTCACCAGGGAATGATCCCTTATTAAAAACACTGTTAAACAAAGTATGTAATAAGGGAAAAATAATTTCTAAAAGTGACTTAATAATATCAACTTGTAGCCCATCTGGTCCAGCAGATTTACCACTTTGCATCTGATTTACTGCATGTCTTATTTCAAATACCGTTATTTCATTGTTAAGGGACCCACATACAGACCCACTGTTATAATTATTTTCGAAGTATATGTTAGCCATAAGGCAAAATTCTTCTTTAACATTGTTTTTATTTTCATTCAGCAAAGCTCTAAAGTAATTAAACCATTCGTTTGCTGGAATATGATTAACACTATTCTCTTTCTTCAGGTACTTTTTAATACAGACCCATACTTCATTTATATTCTTAATATTTGATAAGTGTATCATTGTAGACTGTTGTTTAGACTTCTTTTTATTATCACATAGGTTTTTAAATTGTTGTCTTTTCATTTTATACATGTTCAAATCATATAAATTACCAGATCTCCTATATTCATCAAGTGCTGAAAATTTTATTAGCTTTGCTTGTGCACAATCCTCATCCCACCAATCTGGTTGTGACCACCTCTTTTTTTTCTTATACATTTTAGGAATAGTAAAGTTGTGTATCACCCTGTTCAAGTATTCAACAGCCTTATCCACATCTTGTTGAACATAATGTTCAAAATTACATGTATGTTCATTATATAAATGATCATCTATAAGTTCATCAATGGCCTGTGTTTTAAGTTTGTACTTTATCCATGGAGTCATGGACACCAAATTTTCTGGAACTTTTCTGTCAGATTCAAATCTTATTGTACATTTCACTGGATAATGATCTGATAAATCTAACCTTAAAACAGAAAATGATTCTATTTTAACAAATAGTTCAGCACTAGCAACAATATAGTCAATAACACTCTGTCCAGCATGTGTTACACATGTGTATTCACCTTCAAGATCTGGTGGAATTCTACCATTCAGTATATGAATATTAAAAGCACAACACAACTGTTGTAATGAAAAACCAAATTTGTTAGTCCTGCCATCCTTTGAATTTCTACACATTTGAAATTCATCCGAAGGGTAAGTTTCATTTAAACCAATAAATCCTAAATGATCATTTTCTATGTAATCACACATTTTACCAATCCTAGCATTCAAATCGCCCATTAAAATGACATATAAATCTCAATATTTTGTTATAATATCTACCATAATATTTTCTAGTCTTACTATTCCATCACTTTCATCTAAAGTTTCATATAATACTGAACCCTCTGGAGCAATATATGCACATAATAATAGAACAGGTTTATCCAAATTAAAAGCTTCACCATCCAGGATTAAAACAATTATATCTGTATATTTTTTAATGTTGATTATCTTAAAATTGCAATTCTTTCTTACACATACAATTATTCCTCCTCTGCCAACTTTATTTCTAACACTTGCAAAGTACAGAAATTGTTCAAAGTAATAGTTACACTCTTCTTCACAAGATGCCCAAGTTTCCACAATACACAATATATCAGAATCATTTATTAAATCTAAAAATTCTGCAGAATCAATCTTGTTTTTCAGACCCCCAGCATTTCATGAAACAAAGTTTACAGTATTATTTTCAGCATTACATAAACTGAGAGGTTTAGTAAGTGTGCCTGAATTAGTATGTGAACATGTGCTTACCTGTTTATCTGGTGCACGTGCAGTCGCAGTGTTAGTACAGTGCTGGTATGGTGAAATAAGTTCAACAACATCTCTGTCATCCGGTTGATCAGCATCTGAAACTGGTAAAAATACAGATTTCACAAGTGTTTTGGAAACATTCAGACCCTGGCCTAACCGTTATTTATCATTCTTAGTTTTCCCTACCATCACTTTTGAATTTGAATCAAAATCCCATTTGAACATTTGTCCTTCAATAGAAAGTTTATCAAAAGATAGGAAAGCTTCTTTGTTATCTTCTCTAGCCTTTACCATAAAGGGGATAAGATTACGCCTTGCAAGCCTGACATGTTCGCTAAAATCATAAATGAAAGCTCTAATTCCAAAGAAATATAACTTGAAACCAAAAACATTTGGCCTAAGTGGCATATAAACTCGGATGCTGGCACTATCATTTTTTTTCATGAAAGTTATCTTGGAGTTCAAGATGGCCACCATCTATCATGAATAAAAAAGGCTCCCTCCTATCAAAAACTGGTATATTGAGGCAATGTACAAACACAAGGGAAAATGCTTGGTGCTTTCATTAAGAATGTTCTTCTGCAATCTGCCCCTCCCCCCCCCCCCCCGACTGGAAATACAAAAGACAATAATGACGAGAGTTTCTAGAAAATGCTATAAATTTTAGGGGAAAAAATATTTGTTGATACTTTGGATATCATTATTGTATTCCTTACCTTTGATATAAAATGATTGCTTTCCTAAGTTGCCTAGAAACCGAGATATAAGCATATACCTGCCATCTTGGAATTTAAGATGGCTGCCATAATACATTTCAAGGAGGTGGCTCCGATCAAAATTTAAAAATTACGGCTAAGAATAACACATAGAATGATTTGCTGTTTTCATTAAAATTGACTCTTTCCCAGATATGGTCTGAAGCCATAGAACAATAATAATAGAGCAAATTATGACTTTTTTAGTGAATGATTGCATATTAATGAATAATCATTATTTTGATAATTTGGATAGCATAATTGTATTCTTCATTGATGAAATGTATGTTTGAACACTAAGATTGCTTTTCTAAGTTACCTAGAACCCAAAATATTAGCATATATGTGTTTTTAGGAAGTGGCTCCTATAAAAAATTGAAAGCCAAGTCCATAAATACCACATGAAAAAAGTTTGGTGCTTTTGCCCAATATGTCCCCATCCTGTCAAATTTGGGTCTAAGCCACCCAACTAAAACAAACTTTAAATAATACAGCAACACCTCTGCTATGATTACTTCCATGGTCGTATATTATATGACCTCTCCACTCATTACCCCATTGTATATCACATGTTTAACTACTGCACGTTTCTTGTAGAAATATTATATTAGCCTTTTGTCGCCTTACCCATGTAAACATTGACCTTCTCTCCTTAACATTATATATCCCTCTGGTAGTGATGATCGCTACTTTAAACTTCGGGAATATATTTTCATCATTTTACTAACGTTGGGATCGATTACCTCTGGTTGTACTCACAAATAAAGCTATACTCAGCACACAGAATATGACAGTACATAACCCGGAGTCTTTCAAAACTCACGTCCAACTTGGCAATGAGCGACAATAGAGGTTTGGTAACTATCAACAGTAAACGGCAAAACTATAGAGGTTATATTGTATGTATATATACATGAGAATTATATAATATATGAGGTAAACTAATACGACCAACCAACTAACACGACCACTTCGGCTTATCCCGCGGGTGGTCTTGTTAGCGAGGTTCCCCTGTATATATATATATATATATATATATATATATATATATATATATATATATATATATATATATATATATATATATATATAAATTACATTATGTAAGACTACTCATAAAATATTCACCGTGGACGTTATGATGATGGCTTCTTTTAACGTTTACTGGGATTTCATATAACCAAAGTTTGTTATTTCTTTGGTTCTATGTGATGTCATATTGTGGCACTGGTCTTGCTGTGTTTGCAATTAAATACAAACGTAGTGTAGGAACTTTGCATCGTAAAACAAACAAAAAAATATATAATAACAAGAATGGAAAAAAACAGACATTTATTTAAAAAGGAAAGTGAAGGATCTATAAGTATCGACAAGTTATTTTTCTCCGTCATGACGAAATAACAGACCTTTTACAGGTCACTGGCGACATCTGTTGGCAATGACTGACATTAAGTGTTCGGATCGGTTATGTCGACAAGAAATATCGACAAGAAATGTCGACAGGAAAAATGGACACGATGCTCCATAATTATATGCTGTGTTCGGGTCACATGACCAAGCTTCATGTGATGTCATATTGTGGCACTGGTCTTGCTGTGTTTGCAATTAAATACAAACGTAGTGTAAGAACTTTGCATCCTAAAACAAAACAAAAATATATAATAACAAGAATGGAAAAAAAACAGACATTTATTTAAAAAGGAAAGTGAAGGATCTATAAGTATCGACAAGTTATTTTTCTCCGTCATGACGAAATAACAGACCTTTTACAGGTCACTGGCGACATCTGTTGGCAATGACTGACATTAAGTGTTCGGATCGGTTATGTCGACAAGAAATATCGACAAGAAATGTCGACAGGAAAAATGGACACGATGCTCCATAATTATATGCTGTGTTCGGGTCACATGACCAAGCTTTGAAGTTTTTCTGTCAAGCGATAAATATTGCTTGAAGCTTTTACAGGTGCGTTTCAGACGTATATGTAGATGTATCGTCTTATGTACACGGTAATGCACTGAGAACATGTTTGAGCAGTGAGCTGGCATCCCCAGATCTTCCCAATCTGTCTGCGTCACTTTCAGAAACCGCAGAACATGTTCCAAATTTTAGTTCTAATATTTGTGTTGCCGGGATAATGACAACAACCGTTGCATCCGGACGTCCTGGTTGCTGCACATTTAAAGGGACATAATCAGGAGCACTATTATACATATTCCTTCACACTATCAGTTCGTTTTTGTCTTTCTAAAAAAAAAGGTTTTCCGAACAAAACCATCGTAGTACACAGTCTCGGTACCTCGTATACAGCTGTTTTTTTTTTTTTTTACCTTGGTGGTAAACACAGTCCACGTGTGTCTGTTCATCATAAGAAGGCCGCGTGACCGGAGGTCCGATCGTGAGCCGCAGCACGCGATGTTTCAGCCACGCGCTGTGTTAATGTTTTCACCTGTTTTCCCGCTACACTGTTTTTATCACTCGTTTATAATAGTAAGGAGACGGTTTCAAGGTGACATTTTTGCAGGTACAGATTTATTTGTTTTCGTGTTAATTCAACATGCTTTGTTGGTGATTGGGCCCCTTTCGCCAAAACGAGACAAGATTGTGTTAATTATCTTCTCGGGCTCTGTAGAGCCGGAAAATGAATAACATGGGATTATAGAGAGAGAGAAAAATGTTTTCTTAAAAGTTTATTAATAATACATTCAAAGCTGTAATGAATAATTGTCCACCTGGTGTTAAGTAAGCAAAAAATGTGAAAAAAAGTAGACATCAAAGCCTAAAAATCCGAATATTAACCGATAATAACCCTTGTGTATTAATGATTATCAAACAGATCTGTTTAAGACATACATATCAGACGTTTCCTTTAACAGTTTGCCCTTTTCTCGCATACATCAAGGGATGGATTATGAAACAGATATATTGTAATAATTTTTTTTTCGTTTAAACATAACAGTTTGCTTTCTTCTCACAGATGCCAAGTGATGGTGTCCATTCTGACACGGGAAACCATCGCAAGTCGCGGGGGTCCACGTGGAGAAAGTCCCGTTTAAACAGTTTCAAATCCAAAAGCGGCTTTTTGCTGTCACCGAGCCAGTTAAAAGTGTTGATTTTTTCTCCGGTCATGTCCCAATACCAAACACCATCGACCCTCCTCCCTCCAATCCAATAACGCATATGCATATTAAACCCTAAAAATATAACAGCATTATGTTCCATTCCTCCACTCCTGTCCACCTGATTTTTCATGATCATTTTATACAATACACAAAAGCTTACAAATCAGGCAAATGTTGGTAATTATCAAAGAGAAAAAAATACTTTCCCGTGTATAGATTCCATATGATTAATTCAGAGAGAAAGATTACTCAACAGATGTACAGTTATGCGACATGTCATTGGCGACTTAAGATGACGGACTTAATCTACATAATCTTGACAATTCGTATTTATGACGTCATATGACTGTTACGCCACATATACGTCCCCCCTCCATCACATGGATACACATATATGGCCACTTAAACTAACGCCATCATTTTTGGAGCTCTTTCCAGATAGGTCAACACCGTCCCGGCGTCGTCAAGAAAATGTTTATTTCATACTTGCTTAAATTAATCACAAAACGCCATATTACTTCTTTTAATGAAAGCTAATTTGTAGTGGCCAACAAAATATATGTGAACGAAATTTCGCGAAAAATTAGGTGTTCAGGGGTGTTGAAACAAAGTATAATAAAAGATGCAGGTACCATTGATGTTTATATAAAAATGATCTACGGAATATAAAACAAAAATAGCGGGAAACTAATAAAAAATAGTAAAAAGTAAGACTTAGAAAACTAGAGCAAGAAATCTGGAAAAGAAGACTGAAAGGAATACTATACATATAAGTCATCATAGAATAACTAGGCATTGATTCTAACTTTTTAATAAAAAAGGAAGAAACGCTATTTCCTCTATTGCATATCTGCATATCCATTTATATCTTGTAACATATCTTATTTATGCAGCAGGCTTTCTAAATCAAGAACGCTAGGACCGCTACATAAAATAACTGCCTACTTTACTCGACGTTCTCAACTTACGTTCGGGTATTAAAGCTCATGTTTCGATTTGAAATTACCCTAGATCATTAAATAGTCCTAATCTTAATTTAAAATGACGAAAACACACATAACTATATTTAAATATTTATTGATATCGGATATTAAATATAAATAAGGTACGTTATTTTATAAAGAATCACGGTAAAGTTGTTGCCAATAACAATCTTCTGTAGAACGCTTTTTTACTTATGTACCATAAAGGGGAACTTACCTTTACCCTCGGCCATCCTAAAAATCTTCAAAATGTGGTTTATTTCTTCATTTGTCTCCAGAGCTGCCAGGTGGCTCTCAAATTCTCGACACTTCCGGTCTGCGCTCTTCCATCCACCCGCGTCCCTTAATATTTTGTAGCAAGATCCGGGGTCTTTTGGGGCGATTTCTGTCCTGAAGTATTTGTCAAACCCTGGATCGCAAGGAGCTTAAATGGAGGAGATTAAATACAATTTATTTACAGTTATTAATAGTTATTTAACGTTATTTTTTATAAACTATATTGATGTCAGAGTATTTTAGTTGACATTTTTGGCTGTGTATGTGAATAGATAGACATGGCTTTATCTGCTTTAGATCAATGTATTACTCCTATATATCAAACAAATTGTTTAAAATTACGAAATATACCATCCGGGACTCTCTCCAAGAATTCTTCGGTTGAAATCCTCCATTGCTACAGCCTACCGGACGCTAACATCTATCTTAGGTAGAATAGCTATTTGTACAATTCATGTAAAAAATAGTTTAGTTCATAATAAAGTAAAACAAAGAAGAGAGAGAGAAAGACAGAGGGAGGGAAAATAAATATATTACACATACTACATTTATTCTTTCGTTTCAAGATCTTCCCCTGTCCATCGTTTGCGGTTTGAATAACATCCATTAGATGTGCAAAGTTCGTATTCATCTTAGTGGTGCAACCATCCTGACAGAACCCTCTGCAGTAGTGATCAGGTCTGCACGACTGCAAAATGCATCCGAGGTCAGTATCCTTGACCTCTGTGTCATTACCATAGAGACTGCTGACCTTATGACCTGTCAAGGAGAGGAATCATCGCAGTTCATATGTAGAGAGTAATAATTCACAGATACAGAAGTAATACGTCACGGTTCTCAATATCTGACAGATACGGTGTTATTACCTAACGATTTTCCAATATCTGACAGAAATAGCATTAAAGCCTCGGTCACAACCGGGATACGGTCGCCGTACGGCGAGTGTTTTGGGCTATTCCGTGCGGTAGACGCACGGCAACCGTGCGTTTTTCAAAGGCCGCAGGGGCTCCGCAACGACCGTAACTGATATTAGCGCAAGCGCTTAAGTTGATGCGGCGGCCGTGCGTCAGGCAGCCACCTACGGGCTCCGAACGGGCTCCGTAAAGTAGACGTACGGATGTCGTAGGCTGCCCGTGCGATTTTTAACGCCTACTCGGCCACCCGAGAGACGTGCGGTGTACCTACGGCTTTCGTAAGGGGTCTTTACGGCTTCCGCAAGGTTAGCTTGGGGCGTCCGCAGGGTTAGCTTACTTTACCGTGCGATTCGCCATGAGAATGAGGAAGACACCGTGCCGCCCCCGCGCGTCGGCCGCATAAGTATTCCTGCGGATTCAAAAACCGAATGGTGATCCACGGTGTGCAGTGTCCGCAGCAGGTTGTGACCGAGGCAAGTATTCCTGCGGTCCCCGAAATCGCTCGGTACTCTACGGTTTGCGGTGACCGCAGCGGGTTGTGACCGAGGCTTAATATATCATTGCATTAAATATCTAAGTAAATTTGATGAAACAATAATATGTTTTGTACCTTCAAAGGTGGTTAAGATGATGACAAATGGTATCATCTGATGAAAACCCATGGTAGCCGATCTACGTCCACGCATCCAGAATCATACGAATGAAGCCTTTAAAAAATCACAATGTGTATTTAACTGCGCAGAGAGAGAAAAACATATAGAATATTTAATAAAGCGGTAAATTATTCTTTTATGTGTAATATCACTGTTGTATATTTTTTTATCAATGTCATTATTATTATTATTATTATTATTATTATTATTATTATTATTTTTATTATTTTTATTATTTTTATTATTTTTATTATTATCAATCATAATACAATTATTACAATATACAGGGTAATTTAAGACAGAAGATGTTTGCTTACAGATTACTTTATATTATTCATACATGTCGTAAATGAAAAACAAATAATACATAATCATAATATGTTATAAGCAATACAAACAAACTGTACACCAAAATGATTTGAAACCTTGCCGTGGATGGAATACACTGAACATCGGAACAGTTATTGAGATCTAAATGTAATGTGTGAAAAAGGAGGAAATCCCTAAACTGTTTGATGGAGAGCGAGTTCCGGATAACCTGTTTCATGAGGAAAATGAGAAGGATGATGATGACATGAGCGATATTGATAATTATGAAGAAGACAGTGAGTGACAATGGGAGCAATGTTCAAATCAGGGAATATATTAACTCACTTAACGTGATAATTATTTAAGCTAATGAGCTTATTTCATGCACATAACAATATTCAACTTAGTTTTAATTGTATACTTAGTCTAGAAATTAGATCAAAATTTTTATTTTTTTTAGGTTATTAGCATACATTTTAAATCATTATCTTAAATTTTATATTATATATATATAATATAATATATATATATATAATTGTGTGCACGCGCGCGTGCCTGTGTGTGTGTTTACGCGCATGTTTTCTTTGAAGGCGGTTCTAGCTTTAATTAGCTGATTAACTGGGTCATGTCTTCGTTCCGGGCATAACGCCTCCTCAATAGTCCCCGGGATACATCGATTTAATTGCAAATTTTATCGTTAATCTTAGGTTTATTTTCTGTTGTAGTATACTTTGGGACATTGGAAAATGGCAGTCTTAAGTTGCACAGACGGTAGTTCTGCCCTGCAGCTAAAAAAATCCAACCCCTACCCCTATATCGTTGATTTGCCACAATCATGCCATGCAACCTTCGGATCACAATATCTCTGGAATGCCTTGGCAGATTTGGATAATCTTGGTATCTAGTTGTAGGTTTTCAAGCAAGGCCGACATAATAAGCATAATTTTACGGCCATCTGAGGTCAAAATCAAGGCCAAGGTCAAGGTCACGGTCACTTTGAGGCCCTAAAAGCAGATGATATCCAATTTATGCACGCAAATCTTTATATATATTATTATTTTGACATAATCTTTCATTTTCCCTTAAAGACTGATTGATTTAGGTTCCGATTAAAGTAGTTCTCAAAGCCTAGTAACAGAACTCAAGGTCAAGGTCATCAGTTATACAAAACAACTTATAGGGTTAGGTTGATCCGTTGTATGGTAATACTGACGAGTTTGAGTATACTTATCTGATTAATTAAGAGATGATTCTCTATATTCACTTGCGGAACGTACATACACTTTAGATATTTGAAACCAGTTTAAAAAAAAAATTAATTCTTCTTATTCTCGGGCTCCTCAAACAGTACCAGCTCCAGTTTTGAAGACAATGAACAAGTATTTTTCGCCCTTTTTGGGACTAGGAGTAAGAGCCAAGATCTTGACCGTGTTTGGCACACACTTCTTCCGAACAAGATTCCGCAGAGAAAAGGCAAAGCAAACTCTGTCTAAGCTCATTTCCTTTGATCCCGCCAACTTTCCCCCTTGCCTCTATGTCTTTGAGCAGAAAATCTCCATGGGCAAACTTGTCAACCATATCTCGGAAAATGCGCACAAGTTCCGGATAACGTGTTTCATGAGGGAAATGAGAAGGATGATGATGACATGAGCGATATTGATAATTATGAAGAAGACAGTGAGTGACAATGGGAGCAATGTTCAAATCAGGGAATATATTAACTCACTTAACGTGATAATTATTTAAGCTAATGAGCTTATTTCATGCACATAACAATATTCAACTTAGTTCAAATTGTATACTTAGTCTAGAAATAAGATCAAAATTTTTATTTTTTTAGGTTATTAGCATACATTTTAAATCATTATCTTAAATTTTGCCCAACGTCGACCACGGCACATTTTTTTTCCTGTTAACACAGTTGATTTCATTTTCACAGCATAATACACATGAAGATTGAATCTTTTAATATCTGCAATATCAAAGGTATTCATTAAAAATTTCAAAGAATTGATTGAGAAAAGTATTTTTTTTCCAATTTACCCAGACCATGTCAACTGTTGTTTATATCAACCTCACCCAGTACGCTGAGTTATACAGCCCTGTTACGTAACCCGATCCAGGCATCTGCCATAGCTCAGCTTAGATGGGCTGTGTCAACTAGATGAATATTGAAATTTCTCTATATTTGATTCATTCTTGTTCAAGCCTTTAGCTACATTTTGGATTATGAATTGTATCACAAGGTGTTAAAATGATTAAAGTGAACATTCAATTATGTCCACAAAGTGATGAATTGCTTCTAAATTGTGGATGTTTATAATGAGGATTTTCTTACATCAGAACAGCAAAAAACCTTTGAATATTTTTTCACCAGCCCTTTTCAGTTGCCTGCCTGTTACCCTTTTTGACCTTTCAGGCTTATTATCCAAGCGGGGAATACTGGGCAGCTAGGCAGGCGCTCTTGTTTTGGTAAACAACTTATCGATAAACAATTATGATTTTTTATTGGTTTATTATAACAGCTTAAAAATATTGGAAAAGGGAATTCATATTAATGAGTAACAGGGAATTAGCTTGTAATTACTGATGTTGTATGGATCTTGTATGAATGGCCCTAAGTGCATCCCATACCTTTCGGTATTTTTCATTTCAGACTTAATAATTTAAAAAATTAATAAATTGATTTATACTTCTAGGGATGATATGAAGCAAATCTATGATAAACAAGGCTGCAGTTGGTTATATGAAGATAATATGAAGATCTAAATTTACAGGTATTTTCCAAGTGTTTCAGTTTGCTAATTTATATTATTTGCAAAATTTAGAAAAAATATATATATATATGTCAACAATTTTTAAAATTTTACACAGATTAATACTCATTACAGATGTCATTATGTTTGACTTATTATGTCAAGAGTCATAGCTATAACAGATGTCACATGATACTCTCTAAATAATCAAAATTTATATTAAAGATCCCTTTATTTCCTATCTCCAGTTTGCTCCTTATATAACTTATTGGTTGTTCTAATCCTTGAGTTTTTTTTATATGTGTATTAGTTTAACAGCTGAGATTACTTTTTATTTGTTTATATATTCATTAAAAATAAAATTATTCAAATGTGTTTAATAAATCAGAGCTTAGACAAGCTCTCATATGTCTACAATGTTAATAATTGTCCATAGACTCTTGCTATGTCCAGTGTGTAGAACATAAATTAACATATGTTAAACATTAAAGCCATATATCCAGTAACTTATGAACCTTATTTAAAGGAACCTTATCAGAGCAATAAAATGCGAAATCTCTCAAACTATCAATTCAGTTTGCTTTATGCAAATGTTTCCCAGCAAAACAATTCCAGCAGTTTCAGTACTTCACACAAGGCAGTTTGACACCTTTTCGTGGCTCTGCGTGTTTATGAACACAGTTCATGTGTGTCTGTTAACCATAACAAGGCCGCGTGACCGGAGATCCGAATGTGAGCCTTAACACGCAATGTTTCAGCCGGCGGGAACATGTGTTACATTTTCGGGGCCAAGTCAGTCATGGTACCGCATGATTGACAGGTGTTGTAGTTGAGTCCCGAGCGATGTGTTATGTTAACACTTGTGATCGCGTCCGGTCCACTGTTTTTAATACTTGTTTACAGGATGAGCAAACAATTTCAGGACAATATTTTGGGAGGTACAAAGTTATTTTAATGGGAAGAAAATATTTTTCATGTTAATACAACATGTTTTTAAGGTGAATGGGCCCCCCTTTAAATTTGTGAAATTTGTATGTCATAGATTCGAAACAATTTTGTTTGACTGAAACTGAACCATTTCATGACAAAATGGTGTATACTTGTAACATCAGGCCAAGTCACTCCATTTCCAAACATAAATTATTTACACTGACATAAGTCCTCTTCGCTCTATAGCAGGATTTAATCAAAATCTTTCATAACCATAGTTCCTTTGTCTAAACCAGTTGGTTATTATACCTACAATAGTTATTAAGAAGACATTTAAGTGTATGTACGTTCCGCCAGTGAATAAGAGAATCACCTCTTGATTAATCAGTATAGTCAATCTCGTCTATAATACTACACAACGGATCAAGCTGACCTTATAAATTGTTTCGCATATCTGATGACCATGACCTTACACCAAGTTAGTTGGCTTTGAGAACTACTTTATCTGAAACTCATGTAATCAATCTCCCGCTGAAACTATGATATTGTGTCTACATAAAAAAAAATAAATAGAAATTTCGAGCAAAAAGAGTCACCATCATCTGCTGACCGTGACCTTGACCTTTGGACTTGGTTTGACCTCAGATGGCCATGAAATTATGCTTATCATGTCGGCCACGCTTGAAAACATACAACTAGATCATCCAAATCTGCCTAGGCATTCCAGAAATATTGTGATCCGAAGGTTGCATGGCATGACTGTGGCAAATCACCGATATAGGGGTAGGGGTTGGCTTTTTTTAGCTGCAGGGCAGAACTACCGTCTGGGCAACTTAAGACTGCCATTTTCTAATGTCCCAAAGTATACTACAACGGAAAATAAACCTAAGAATAACGATAAAATTTTGCAATTAAATCGATTTTTCCGGGGACTACAAGGTTTTATTACCCTTGCACCGGGTGACTTTCATGCCCTCTTTAACAGCAAATTTACACCTAGAACTGACTCACTCGGACCTCCCCGAGACTGTTGCAGGCCCTGGCAATCGGGGAATATTTGGCTCGTCAGCCAATGTGTTCACATCTAAATCGAATGTTTGAATACGACACATTGATGGGTGAGACATGTAGCAAATCAAAATACAGAAAACCCTAATTGAGTCCCGTTTAATGGGAAACACGAACAAAATAAACGTCTCCTCTTTAAAAAAAAAAAAGAGACCATCACTTGTCTGATTCAGACAGGTATGGTGAGATGTTTACCTTAGATTACCTTGATGTGACAGTCTGTTGAAGCCTTGAACTTGCTTAAATAGCAAGGCGTATAAAAGAAACATGTTAATACTGAAACATTAACTAAATTGTCACGTTCATTTCTGTCAGGCACCTTGTCAGAATACCGATAAATAACAAATGATTTTAATATTAATGATTTAAAAAAAGAACTAAATGATAGATGATACTGTCGATAAAACAGTAAATTAATGTTCAACACTATTTTATTTGTACAAGGAAATAATACCCGTGGAAATAAAGCCATCAATCAATAGTTGCCGCGTGTCAACTTTGGGTATCAAAATGTGCACTGTTACCGGCGTCTATGGCTCAAAGTAGAGCATAAGACTCAAAGCCAGGAGATCGCAAGTTCGAATCTCATCCCAGGCGGTGAGAAATTCACGATTGGTCCCCACCCAGGGTGAACGCTCTGCAGACTAAATGTAAAAACCATTTTCAACCGCCCTGATTCACTCACAAAACGAGTGGGCCTTTCGGAAGTTTCTCGGTGGCATGACCCAGCAAAAACACACAGATATAAAATGAGGAGAAGCGTGTGATAATGACCTGTCACGAAGTCTGAACCCGGAATGGAAGGGGCCGGTTCACATGCAAGGCATGTCAAATGCAATATAGGAATTTTTGCTTAAAACATTATGGCGTCTGTCAATATTTCGTTCTTAAAGACTTTGATTACTACTGTACACGAAAGCAAATATGCTGACATCGGGCGCGATCAGCCTCGCTAAAATAAACTTAGCCTGGACGTGACCTGGTGGCTGTACAAAACAACTCCATAAATAATGATTTTTTTTCAATTTCAGGGCTTCTTCTAATTTCTTCTCCGATGTTTCTTGTCATTGTTTGGGATTCTTCTCGCAGGCTCCTAATTAAACGCAGTCAACAGAAATTTACTACAAGTAATTGAACTCCCAAAATCTAAACGGAAAAGATGCTGACCGAGCTCGAACCATGGAACCAATGTCTTTAAGCCTCACGCCCATAGAAAACAACCAATCATCGAGGTCAAACTCGTGTATTCAAGCCCAAGTCAACAAATGTTTATCTATCTTCCAATAATTGGATACAATGTGCATGGATAATATGAGGCTAGAGATTTTGAATGTTTATAGATACTACAAGCTGACAACCCTATATACCGGGCTTTCACCGGGGTTGGGGAAATGTATTAACTGAAGCCTTGAACCCCCGCCCTCACCCCACTCATTATGTCACAAATGGGGACCTTGTATTAGGATTTGTCATTAATCCTCCTGGGCTGAACTTCTTCTTTTTATAAAACGAGAGTCAGGTTTTTTTTTCACATTGACTGACCATGCACGTGGGTCAGATCCTCTGTCAAATGTCAGGCAAAACATGCTTAAATCCGTCACTGAAAGCAAGGTTATTCATATACCCAGTAGTCCTTAATCCATCAATGGAAGTAACCAAAGAGACAATCCGGTCTTTGCCGAAGGCATTTCTGCTGTTTCCGTGGGTAACCCAAATAATAAAACTCGCAAAAATCACCAAAAATGATGTGTACATTAAAAAAAAATTCTTAAATCAGCAAGGACATTGCGGAGACAAAATCCTTTAAAATGAGGTTTTGCACTGTGTCATACGCAACGCGGATTCAGAGAACATTGCGAACAATTGTGGTCCGAATTCATGTTATAAATATTAGGTAGAAATCAGGAAAAGTAGAACACCTTGGGTTACTGGAACAATTGTGTGTTTGAATACATCTGAGTATTATACACTGAATATTCACAACATTAAGGCGAAAGTTAGCATTTATGGCTAATGTTCAAGAAAACCACTGCACTGCGCCTCTCCCCTTTTCCAATATTATGGAAAAGATCCTGTAGAAAAGACGCAGCAAATGTTTAGTCATAGCATTCTGCTTTGCTCAAGCAAATGCCAAGGGACGGTGTCCACCCGGGAAACCATCTATAATGGCGGGAACATAGGGAAATTTAAATAAAGTCCGAACCCAATATTTTAAAATATTTAAATGATTAGTCTTAGTTAATATATATATATATATATTAAATCACCATAATTTGAACTTTGTTCTTTTTTTAAATACTACCCGCTCTGTTGGCCAATTAATAAGAAACACAATCAATATTTATAACATACAACTTAAATTAAAACGACACAGAACCTTTACTGATTCAGAACTTACTGTGAAATTTAGATTCTGTAGTTTGCAGTCGTCCCTTCTCTTAATCCAGAGTTTATAAATTGAAGATACAGGCTCAGCTAGGGAAGGGAGAACTGGCTTTGTAACCAGAATATTGATGCAAGGTACTCCGCATTGTTTAACATGTCCCCCACTGCACGATTGAAGTATTGCCGAACCGATAGCCATTTGTTGTATCCATTTTAGGAGATATCATACTGTCTTCACTGTATTCAATGTATGTCAACCCCTAGGCAAAGAACCGAGGTTTATTGTATCCCACATTTAGTGAAGTGAAAGAGATGAAAAGTAGGTCATGTATACCATATGGATACTAAGTCGATTTAACTATACATGTGATGCTATAAAATCAAAAGACCTATATTAAATCGTTGTTTACGTTTCCATATAGTTTTCGCTTGACGAGACAGCAATACAAACATCAAAGAAAGATGCACATAATATAATGTTATTGTTTTGGTATGATATTATTTACCCTGTCACTTTAAGCCTAGAACATCAATACCTTGGTTTTAATGAATGTTTACATCTGTATTTTTCCTGCGCATGGTGTGTTATGTTTGCTGATGTAGTATTATGTAGGCTAATGTATATAACATTAACTTTTCCTAAGTATATAGTCCTTCTTTGTCAGGTCTTCTAAGCTCGGATTGAGACGCCTCAAATCGGGTCCATATTTTGTTAAGATGTTTGTTGTATGTTGTTGTCGGGTTGTTTTTTTTTTTTTTTGATTCACCATCCACCTGGGGGTCCGACTCAAGCTCATTTGAGAAGAGACCTTTTCATGCAATATTAAAAAGAGAAAAGCTAAACATTAAGCGTGTCTACTGGATGAAGAAAACTTATTTTAGATCAATCGACTGGCGATGGGAAACGTGACTGAGAATCTGACCTGACGTATAAAGACCCGTCGAACCTGACACGTGTCCCTTGCATGTGTTCTTAGTTAATATGGCGTATGTACACTTTTGGTTTCTGCGTTCTGCTTACTATTGTAACGATGGATTTTATCATCGGAAATTTGACATGCGCGTCTGTTCAAAATCCGTGATATAACAGACCACGAGATCCGTTGAAGTAGGGTCACTGCTCGACCGAACTTCAAACCTGGCTCTTAGGAAGATGTGATTCAAAAACCTGATAATAATATGTCATAAACCTCTTGTTGTTTTATCTATCAGCAGTTTAATTAAATTTAACTTAATGTTTTTTTACATGGATTGTAAACCTATTGATAAAAACTAATACCGGGCACTCTCCATGACCCGGTTGATGGCGTTTTGTGGCGTTCGGTAGTCTTTGGAGGTGGAGGAAACCGGAGAACCCAGAGAATACCACTGCCCTCTGACGGGTAACTTGAACTCACCCTCGTAGCCACGCCAGGTCGCCAGCGGAGAGAGTCGAGCCGAGCGTTTTACCGCTCGACAGTCCAGGTTTAATTTCAATATACAAGAAGTCCTTTTCAGATATAATTTCTAATACAGTCATAATTTCTGTTCTTTAATTTCTATTATGCAGATGCTAAACCCTGTGGAGCAATATTCTCGGCTGTAGTACTATTTTAACTCACATTTGTTCCCGGTGTTTCTCAAAATCATTTCTTGTTACTTCAATTTAATGAATTCTGCCTTAATGGTATTAATTTCTTCGATATTTTTGTTTAGAAAGACTTTCCCTTTAGCTATCAGGTGATAGGGTATTTTGTCTGTTGGAGGTTCGGTTTTATTCCAATTCCATTCTAATTATCACTGCCAGGGAGCTATGTATTCACTCCTGATCGTGTGGATGTGTATGTGTGCGTTTGTATGTGTGTTCACCACATAACTCATGCAGTCCTGAGCGGAATCTCATGACATTTTCAGGGCATTTCGGGAAAAGGCCGTTGAAGAGTCAAACAAATTTTGGTGTGGATCAAGCACATGATCTGGATCCATGAGGGTCATCAAGGAAGATTATGAAATGCACAGTCTTATGTAGGAACGCACTTGGGTTTGAGTCGAGTAATTGAATGGCGGAGGATTGCATGTATTAGAATGCAGATCACTGATCACTAGTTATGCGGTTGTAATCCTCTCTCGAGAATCGTTCTTAGCTGAATATAATACTAGTACTATAATATATAGTACTACAATATCTTACAATTTTATCGAAAATTTATCAATCATTTCTTATAACCTCATTTTCTTCTTTATTCTTTTATGATGACCTTAAGTTTTCCCTTAGCTCATAAATCAGATGATTTTTGTATGATTGGTGTTAAATTTTAATCCAGTTCCTCTAAAATTCTTAATAAAATTGTACGTAACACATTTTTTCTTATTTTCGACAAATGTAGGAAGGCATTATCAATATATTCTTTAATTATCTTGTATGCTCACACTGACCTCAAAATGACTAAAATATCCATTTTGATTGTCCCTAGCGCCTTTTCGGCCTCTGACATTAGAGTCTACGAATAGGGCACTGGAGCCATGGTGCCGTTTCCTCCTGCAGCGGGAACCGCTCTGTAAGGCACTATGATAATACAAATAATTTCAAAATTTTTGGTTCTTGAACTACAAGTTCACTGTCACTTGACATAAACCAAACAAATATTGTACATTGTAAATGTACGTTTTAACAGTATACTATGTGCCCATTACCTACCATGACCGAGAAGAATTCTGGTTGAGCCTAGCATACTGGTAAATCTCTTTGCATGTTTGACTAGAAGCATATGTATTACTTACTGCAGCCAACTTGTACGCGATACCGGAATACTCTCGTTATCACAGAGACAGTTTTGGAGTTCACATGTGTTAATTCATCATTCGTAGCCTCATATTTAGATTACCGGCTTTATACCATGAATTCAAATATAAACAGGATTTATGACGGTTACAGTATATACCCCCGATTGATTGTATCATGACAAAAGATAGGCTTATAAATACCTCCTGTGTGGTGTATATACTGCTAGCTAGTCCAATGAGCACGGAGCTCACAATCCACTTTCGACGTAAAGGGATATAAACAGGAGCAACATTATGCCTATTCTTTCAGACTATCAGTTCAGTTTTGCTTCATAAAAAAGTTTCCCACCAAACCTTTCCGTGCATGAAGTCTCAGTATCACTCATACGGCTGTTCGACACCTTGTAATGGCTCTGTTTGTGTGTAAACACAGTCCACGTGTCACTGTGGCACAATGTGAGCCCGCGTGTATCCGGTCTTAAAGAAACCACAAGACACGATGTTTGAGCCAGCGTGAACATGATTTAATTTTTTTTCCAAAATCAGAATTTCTTGTGTTGTGGCCCGACCGATGCACACAGTCCCACGCGCTCTGTTTATGTTGGCGCATGCGATCGCGCCCGGTCCATTTCCAACACTCATGTACAGGAGTAAGCTAACGGTTTAAAGGCAATATTTTGGCAGGTACCTGTTTATTTCAACAAGAACATGCAATATTTCGTGTTTCTTTAACATGATGTATGGGTGATAAGGCCCCTTTGACTTTCAAAATTTTATTATTTCCTGTGCATGTAACGTAGGTTTGTTAATAGTTATTAAGACCAACGTGAGATGTATCCTTTACAAGCCATTATAAAAAAACACTATATTTTAACTTTGTTTGACAGGAGCTTTCACCTCTAATGACCAATTTCTTCTTTATATGTTCTTTTAAATAGTGATTATAATCAGAGATCTTTGTAGAAAATTTGCTATACTTGGAATTTCTTCCTTTTTGCCTTGTAGTTTATCCTTGTACTTAAACCGGTGACATCGGTAGGTTCCCACTGCAGGCTAAAGACAGGGGGGGGGGGGTCAGTATAGGGCTGGGTTGGGGGGGGGGGGGGTAATTGGAATATATCACCCACTTTTGAGCAAGGGGGGGGGGGGGTTGTCAATGTAGTCTTCCCCCTTTTTAGAGGGTAGAATTCATATATTCAAAATTAAAATGTGAATAATTAGAATTAAATTAAAAAAAAAAATATTTTGTCTAAACCTTGTCTTGAATTTAACTATAATGGGAACATACATCCATATTTGTTCAAAAATCTAATAAAATTGAATAAATAATAATTATATATTTGGAATTTTTCACATGGGCAATAAACTTTGAATAGATGTATATATATATACATATATATATATATATAATATATATATATATATATATATATATAATATATATACATATAGGTAAACGTCCGATGCATATGAGTAACCCCTCCCCCCTTCATAGTTGAATGTCTTGGTTGTACAATGTTGCCGTCATAAGATGATTTGGACGAATACGATCCGGTACGAATGGTGGAACAAACACAAACTCTGAGCATATGTATGTCGCAAATCACGGCGATTTGTCTGGTGGCATCAGAGAAGATATGGAAAAACACATAAATCCCGTTACGCAATTAATATGTGTATAGATCCCTTATATGTATGGTATTATGCTTACACATCTTACCTAGGCCAAGAGACTGGCCGGAGAATTTCTCGGAGAAGTTGATGTAATAAATAAAAACCATTTTTATATGAAAACATATTAAATTGAACATCACTATCTAACGTTGCCCGTCAATCCGCCAGTAAAATCAACCTGTAACCTTGCATGTTAGTACAGTATCGCGGAGACGTGTGCTCGATGATTGCATTCCCATTATCACACAAAATAACCGAGCACTCACATGCTCGGGCAACCCCGCCGCGCCAAAGTCTGCGGTAGCATTAAAGTATTTGGTACATTTAATGGCTGTATATATATATATATATATATATATATATATATATATATATACATATAGATATAGATATAACGTACTTCCAAGGACCACTCCTGTTTGAAAACTGTGCCAATATTTTCCAGTGAGACAGTCTTTGGTAATTATGATTCTTTTCAAGATCACCCTTAAGAGTGTTCTCCTCATGCGAGATCTCGTCTATGAAGGTATTCCTTTTGCACAATAGAATTAATCCCTGCGCGGAGGTAGCCTTTTGCGAAGGGATCACCAATGATCTCCGGCACATTAATATTGAAGAAGCGGCCAAACACGTTGCTGATGTTGGCCTTCAACTGTCCGACACATTTCCTTCGTCCACGCAAAGCTTTGACATCCAAACATTGTCCTGTAACTTCCTCTCAAGTACAGCAGTTTCTTACAAGCCTATCTCTCGAAAGTATCGATTCCAAACTGGTGAGAATAGCCTCACATATATTATGCGTCAGCTTAGCCACCTTATTTAATCGGTGTATTAGTGAAGCTTCCTTCCCCACTGAACGGAAATCCGCAAGAATCACTCCAATATACAAAGGTAAAGGATCCAAAGAAGATATTAATAATTATCGACCTATTTCTGTTTTTCCTCACTTAGCATGCATATTTGAAAAGGTGCTACATGCTCAAATTCTATACCACTTAAATCAACATGACATAATAACTCATGATCAATCTGCTTTCTTGAAAAAACATTTGACTCTAACAAGTTTACATAAAGTTGTGGACAATTGGCTCCAAGCAATTGATACTAAACGTTTCACAGGGACTCCCTTCTTCGATCTCAAGAAATGTTTCCACAACATCAGTCATGACATTCTCTTAGAAAAAATGAAATATTACGGTTTTCATGGTATAAATCACATGAAATAATTAAGCAAAGTCTTTACGATAGATCTCATGCTGTAGAAAAAAGCAGTACCTCACAGCATCCTGTGAAAATTGGAATACCCCAAGGTTCTGTAGTAGGACCCATACTATTTTTAATTTATGTAATTGATATTACTGGAAACACTGGCAATTGTGAATGTAATCTTTTTGCAGATGACACCATTATTTACTACAGAAGTAATGATCCAAACAAAATAAGACAGGAACCTAAACATGGCGTCACTACTTTATCTAAATGGTTTTATAATAATAAGCTTTCAATCAATATCGAAAAAACATCAACCATCCTCTTCAGATCTCGTTCTATGGAGACTTTGGATCTCAATATCACAGCATTTGACCAGCCCATCAAACAATCTAACAGTATCACTTACTTGGGGTTAGTGCTTAATGCAAATCGATCACTCTGATGGTCCGAGCACTCCGAACAAAAAGCTCTCCTCTAAAGTAGGTGCACTATTTCGGTGCAGTCGATACATACCTCAAGACACCGCAATGAAAATGTACACTGGCCTGATTTAGCCACATATTGACTACGGCCCCACAATCTGGGGAAATGCGCCTTCTTCATGTCTTACTCGCATTCAAAGTCATCAAAATCGAGCCGCACGTATTATAAGTCGCAATTTTAATCATGAATGTAGCATTACAGCTATCCGCCAGTCCCTGGGCATTAAATCAGTCGAACAAAGACATGAATATCTGACGCGCATCCTTATATTTAAATGTCCGAATAACTTAAGTCCATCCTATATGACCGACCGGTTCACTTTTGTTTACCAAGTCCACCAACATGATACACGCAATAGCTATTCCAATAAATTATATGTACCCAAACCTCGGACAGACTACTTAAAGAAATCATTTTTATGCCGAGGTCATATTTTTGTGGAACACATTAAATGAAGCTCAAAGAAACTGCTCCTCCTTACAAGTCTTAAAAAAAAGTATCATGTAATGGATCTTTGTGCTTTATATGTCATATATTGCATGCTATTTTATACTCTGTTATATTTTATTTTTATGTCACATGCACTCATGATTGCCTTGTATATTAGGTTGCATGTTATAGTTTTATGTTCATGTTTAATATCACATCTTGCTGTATATTACGTTAAATTTCATAGTGATATACTTTCCTTTATAATATCCCATCTCACTGCATAATTTTATATTTAGTCACTTTTATTAATTCTGATTGCATTTTACACGTTTTATACATTGTATAAACTGTATAGCCCAACAGGGCCCTCTGGCAGATCAGACAATCATGACTTAACGGGCTACCCTGTACAAATATGTTTTAATAGTAATAGTAATAATTATAATAATAATAATAATAATAATAATAATAATGGGAATTATAACGGGCAAGTGACTGCGAAATGCACGAAAACCCACCATAGAGTCCCCGGAGAAAGCTCAATCCCGGCATCACAGACTATGGCCTTTGTGTTACCATGCCCGAACGCACAAAGTCAAGGGGCGCCCATGGGAAGCAAATATTTAAATTATCAATTATGCATGTAAAACGCAAATATTGCAAATAAGAGTGGGTGGAATTTCTTCGGTTAAACCGGAGCATATGTATATAAAAAAATCACGTCAATCCGTACGGCGGTATCAGAGGAGATACGGAAAACACACAAATTGCGTTACTCTATAAATATATAGATTTTCTCAATTTATCTGGAAACTCAGCTGGACTTTCCTAAAGCCTAGTGGAAAAAAATAATAAAAAATAAAAAAATAAAACTTGAATACGGAATACTCGTGAAGTTTCAGGATTCTAGGACCAGGTGAAAACATTTTGTAAAGAAACATTAAAATCGATGCCAAAACAGGAGTGAATTCATTTCTTAACTGGGTAAAATAGTTTTTCTAAGGCATTGATGGGATGGAATGGGAAATGATAAGAACCGGCGAGTTAAATATCATCATACAATCTTGATAACCATAAACTGTATTTTCCAATTATCAGTACAACAGTAAATGGTTTACGGATGATAAAAGACGTTGGAAAACATATTGAATTTAGACAGAATGGTTCTATAATATATTGTTTGTAAGGCACCAAAGGGTGAAAATATTTTTGGCATATCTGACGTCTTGTGGCCTAAATGTCATTGTCATTTGACATTAACCAGAGAAATCGTTTACTTTTTAATATAATTTCTAACAACATTGAACATGTGCGAGAAAAATTTCGTTTTTAAGATTAGTTATCTAATTATTTTAGTAGCGCAAGGCTTGCCGTTATTATGATATATATATATATATATATATATATATATATGTGTTTAGAGTCGAGAGGAAGGAAAACATTCCAGCGGACGCGGAAGAGTGTTAGTCAGTTTGTGGACCTTTCCGATAATTGCAGCAATCATTGAGATTCTACGAAATGTGTAGCAAATTTTATGCAGTCTTCAGTTTGTGTTTGATTGATTGATTTCGATTGATTTCAGGACTGAATTGGACTATTATTCTCTGAGAAGATTTATGTGAACTGTTCATCTGGATTATATGTTTTAAAGGACTTTTCTAAACTGTGACAGTTGTGGCATCCTGAAAAACCTAGGATCTGGACACTCTGGTACTGTACACTTTATTTGTTATACTATGTAATTGTATTGATTTACTGTTATACTGTTGTTATATTGTATAATTGTATTGATTTAGTGTATTTTAAAGTTAGGATTCTTTTAAGAATAAATTATAATTATTTGTTAACAAAAACCACTGACTTCTTTATTCATTCCCCTAGACATTTAACGCTGCCTAGTGTTACAGAATCTGAGTTTTTTTTATCTCCATAACAAAGTTTTCATGCTCGTCACGAATAAGTGATCTGTTGTTATTAGGTTCCGTAACAATATACATATAATCAATTTATTGTGCTAAACCTTAAATTGCATATAGGTAAAAAAACATGAAGAAGTACTTTAGAGTCAAAAGTTGCAGATGACTCAAAATTCATTCTAATAGATGCATAATTACTGAGAAAAAACGTCAATATCTGCCTTATTGACGCCAGAACAAGCGGTGTCAGGAAACAGTCCTGACCGATCCCGGTCATAATAAATTCTAATTTTATATTTCAGAACTCGGGAAGACCAGTCCGGTCCGTTTGATTATTTCTACTGCTGTTTCCGGACCAGCCAGAATCGGGTGTTTACTACAGACCAATAAGAGCAGCTCTACAAATCACGTGACAAGCCTACAAATATCAAGACTGTGAATTCAAAGAAGGATGTTACGTGGAGCATGCGTGGAGATTGATGTTATCTTAAGTTATATTTAAAATACTTGATAAAGAAGATAGTTTTGCTTATTTCATCGATAAGTGCGAGCTAATTCCATGTCTAACCATCCAATGTAATGTATGTTTTATACGTTTGTTGAACGCCATACAGACAATAATTATTACAGAAATTTGTTCTTAGCAGGTTGCTTTCTTCTCACATATTCCGAGACTGGTGGCCCACTCCGACGCAGGATACCACTTTAAACTCCGCGGGTCCACGTACAGAAAGTCCCTCTTCAAAACTTTAAAATCCAAAAAGGATGTGTCTCCGACCCAGTCTGTGTTCTTGATCTTTTCCCCGCTCATCACCCAATACCAGACTCTATTGACCTTCTTACCGCCAAGCCAGTAACCCCGGAAAGCGTTCAGACCTAAAACAGATGTATAACCAAAATATATTGATAAAGCCGTTTTCATACTACAAGCGTGTCGAAAACGGTTTACTCATTACCGAATTCACTGCAAGTTATTCGTTATACCATATTTGACGTAATGAGCGCCCCTAATGGATGTATGAGAGATGTCTTTGAGAAAACGGAACAAATTAGCAATTCTCACCATAAAAAACGCATTGTCAGTCATTACGGCCACCGTAATTTTTTCACTTTTTTCGTAATTCTTTTGATGGTTTTGATGGCGTGAAATTATGTCAGGGTGTCCCAAGTCCATAAATCTTGGCTAAGAAAAGGGAATGCTTCGTAAAGTAGCGACTAAACATTTTCCTTGAATCCGCATGAAAAAGTCAAAGCTACGCAGAAACGGGGGGGGGGGGGGTATAAAATATTTTATAAAATACAATTTTGAGAGCGCCATGTGAAATACGGTATTTCATGTTCGTACTGCATAAGAAGACGAGCGTATTCAGTCCCATATTCCACGAAGTATTCGATTCACTTTTCGGTTTTATCCGCGCATACGAATAAATATATAACCTTCCTAATATGTATACCTTGCGGAAATGGTATTCTATACACACATATTAAAGGCCATTCGCACTGCTTGGATGGAAATACCGTATTGCATATACCCTGTTGAACTACGTCGCTAGGTGGTTTAATCGATTTTTAAAAACAAAAAAAATTAAAAAAAAAACTTTTTTTTTCACCTCTGCTTGCCATACAATATTAATTTAACAAATATTAATGTGTGTACATAACATCTTAAAATAGTCCATTCAGTTTGAAATGTTTTTCACCTTTCCGATTGGCCTTTGTAAATATTTCCCGAAAGTGCTTTATTTCTTCAATTGTCACCAGCGCCGCTAGGTGGCTCCCTAGTCTGCGGCACTTTCGGTCCGCACTCCTCCACCCACCAGCTTCCCTCAACATTTTGTAGCAAGACCCAGGCTGATGTATAGCTTCTGATGGCCGGAAGTATTTGTCAAACCCCCGACCGCAAGTAACTAAAACCGTAAAAATAGATACAGAGAATTATTAACTTGACGAGTGTACTAACCGCTGTTTAAACCGCTGCCTTGCCTAGCTCCATAGCTGCTTTCCGTAAAAGGCTGAGAGAGAGCAAAATCAGACCATTGAGGGTGTGGTATCGCAGTGTGCATCCAGCTCCAACTTTTAAACATATGGTACCCGCTCTCACCCGGTCTCATTACATCGGTTTGAGCACAAGGCCAAGGATCATGTCAAAGAGGACGGGTGACGCTTGTTCAACTGCTGGGTGAATCGTATGCAACAGCATACACATCTTATTGCGTCAGAGAAATCAAGGACAGAACAGGATAATCAAAGTACCGGCTATACTCACGTTAGAATCGACGGGTTGTGTTACTCCGCCGGGAGGGTATGCGTTCATCCACGTTCGTGTGTAGGTTATGTGTTTGTTAATGTTTTCACAACGTAAGTCACACAATCATTGACAGATTCACATGATTTCTTAAGCATTTTGGAAAGAGCCTATAAAGAATCGATTAGAGTTTGATGTGGAACGGGCACATGAGCCAGGTTCAGGAACGTCTTCAAGGAATATTCAGACATATACAGTCAAATCAGTCAAGTTTACCAAGTAATATCGGCCGCACAATTGAACGAAAACACAGTTTTTCGTGCAATAGGGACAACCGCATGCAGGAGGCTTGCATTTCTTTTAATGCAGATTTCTAGTTTGCCATTGTTTTGATGATAAAGCCATATTTCATACACCTAGAATTTCTGGTCTCGCTTGGTAAGAGGTACCGATATAACGGTTAAACAGTAGAAATTCATTGTTTAGGGTGGCTAACACAACCCCGACCTTACTTGATCCCTGATATATGGAGAATACATCATTAAAAAGAGACTATAACAATGTTAACCTATGAAAGATTTTGCTTATTCGATGGAGCAAATTTCTGTGTAGACACTTATATCACAGTATTTTGACTCATATATTTTAAATGCAACACACATGTCACACACACACACACACACACACATATATATATATATATATAATTGGAAGTTTTCTTTTTGTAAGAAATGACACAGATGACATTTGATCTAAGGATTAACACAAGGATAAATATAGAGTTTAAAATATAAAGGGATAAATGACAGTCTTAGTATAAGAGTAAATCCCCAGGTGTCACCATTGAATTTAGTGTTTGCGGAGTGTACGACATTTGTAATGAGGTCATGTTCAAAATTATATACCAGGTGCATACGTGTGACCGGAGGATATATTTAATTATGACGGCCTGAAAGCAATGTGCATTGTCGGCCGATAGTAATGATGACACAATTCTTTGTGGTAACTTAAGTTACAGCTGACACATGACCTATAACATACATACATCACCAACATCATCAGTACCCGCTATATTTGAGCGATTGAGCATTGACCGTCTGAATCAACTTCACGATTCATTTCATGCATCACCTTTTGAGCATGAAAATCTATGTGCAGATTGAGAAATAGAAACAGGGCCGATTGTGTTTTTTAACCGGTAACAAGCTTGCATAGCAAACCCAGTTGGTACACCATTGATGTACGATTACATTCACCCTCTCTACGGGAACGGTTTGTCTCCAGAACTTTAGGAACTATCAACGTATCTTCAAGTCACACAAGTGAACTTGGTTGGGCATAATACACCACTACTCTAAATAACCGGGGATTCCTCGATATAATGAACCAGTAATCGGACCGATTTCACACCCAGGGCCGGCAGGTGCAGTATTCACTGGGTCTGGTTAACGCCATTATGAGAAGCGTGTGTTACTGCATTATCACATAGTTTAAAACCGGAGCGGAATTCTGCATTTTTACATATTTAGTTCAGCCAGCATTTAACAATTGGATGCGGTTACCTTAAAAAACTAAATAAAGAAAAGATATATATATATCACACATACAGCATGTCGCCTCCTTTTTCTTATGTCGGTTCTGTTTTTTGTCTCCGTTTTGTATCAGTCCAACAAGAATGGAAAATCTATTGTCCGTCATACTTGAACAACCGTCCTGACAGAGGCCTTTACAGGCGAGTTTGTCCGCATCATTAATTTTTGATAGTTCAGCCGCAATCTCCTTGACAACGGAGACGTTACCATGGTGAAGACTCACGTGGCGACCTGCAATTTAATAGATAGGTCGAAAATTATGTTAAGTGATCGCTAAATGAATGAATGAATAACATTTTGTCGATTACTCAAGCGAGTATATAAAACTACTATATATCAAATCTTTAATACACATTTTACATATATTTGATAACTACACCATGTTGTTATCATTATAAAACTATAGTTAATAAAGTATTATAATATTATATGTATTTAAAATGCTTTTATACAAAGATCACTTTAATTCTTGTTTAACCATTGCCTCGTAGAGCTATTACAGATGATTTACCTGCAGTTATGGTCAAAATGAAGACAAAGTATGTGAAATGAACGACGATCATGTCATTTGGTTACGACACCAATTCTAAAATAGTAAACACAAACATTTGTATAAAGTAAACAATAATAAAACTGATGCTTTGTTTATAAACAATTCGAAGAAACATTGCATTATGAACATTAACGCTAGTAAGCTTTGCCCACTTCCAGGCATGGTTTAAGACTTTTTCCTCATACAAATATTAAAATATACCATGTTCAGGAACTACTATTAGGTCTTAACCTAGTGGTTTAGACGTTGGACTTCGGAGCTGAGGGTCCCTGGTTTGAACCCCGCATGTGCCTCAATGGCATAATGGTGAAATCTCGTTAAAAACCTCGATATAGATTTCCTCTAATGTCTAAACGACAAGATTTGACTTCTGGATTATTCTGAACCCCGTGCATATAAAACCTGAAATCTAGCTAGCTTGATAAAAACATATGATTCTTATCATATTGACAACAACTTCATTCAATAGAAGGCGCCAGTCCAGGACACAAGCAGTTCTATTTAACCAATCTCATGAAAAGCTAAAATATAAATTTCTGATGTTACATTTAATGACATTAATGGGCCACGAATAAAGACTTCTTTTGACCTTTATAACCTCACCGAAAATTTATATAGTCTTCGCATATATGTATATCATATAATTATATATAATTTGTTGTCAAATGTGCGATTCGTCATGCATTTCAAGCTTGTAGATCGTTAAAATGTTTACGAGTCGCAACTGTTCTTTTTGTTATGATTTGATAATTTCTAAAGTAAATAAATCTTAACAGTAACACTGCTAGTTAGAGAAATAAGTTAAATTCTTTCCTGTCACAAATTTTGTCCAGAATGCATCACATGTAAGAAACTTAAAGGCAATTTATGAATGTCTTAAGATTAAAAAGTGGAACGTTTGCCAATTTCTGTATATGACATATAACAAGAGACAAGTACGGGAGATTTAAGCTAAACTGGAAACTGAAACCAAAATAGTCGTTTTTCATCGATCTTTATAACTGTGTGGTGGTTTTGATTATTACTTTATCGTCCCTAAGTCAATCCAGCACTTATCACTCTCCCCCACATCAGATTCACAAAGATCTGTAAATGGCATATTAGAAACGGTAAATGCTGTATCCTAAGCATGACAAACGTTTTGTCCACAAGTTTCGTGTATTGTGAAATGATTTTATCTTTGTAAGACAAATTAAAGACGTATCCAGAAACGACATATATGCCAGCGTCAGAATTCTCATCAAATATGGCGTGTGCTGCACATGAGTTAAAGATTTATGAAAACGTGAAAAAAATGTATATTGATACAAATTCAATGCTTAAATCAAATGTCAACTCTACCTGCAAGAGCAAAGGCGATCTCATGGCTCAATAACAATGAGAGCCGAAGTTGCTACATTTAACGGTGGCAGTTGACCATTAAAAAGCGTTTGATCTAGATTACCTGTACAGCACGACGGATGTTCATTGGGTGATACCCTTAGCCTAAACCACTTCATCAAAATTGGTAGATTTTTGATAAAGCTATATATTTGCCCAACCGAATCAATCAACAATGTAAACAACCATGACAAAATCAATATACCTGTTGGCTCAGGTGTAATGACGTGAAACACAGTGGTGGAATGAGGTAAATATATCAAACACTCAATTGACGGACACTTAACATTATTATGCATTAATTTATGTCATTGACACCAAACTGTCATACTCACCGGATATTAAGAATATACTGGACACTCAAACATATTGGGCATAAGTTATCACACACACACACGTATATATATATATATATATATATATATATATATATACAGGTTTACATTTAGAGGTTTACTATACTGACCAATGCCCGCTGCCCCCTTCGTTGGCAGGTTTAAACAAGGAGAGAAGGATCAGTGCGTGTGTGCACGAGATGGTACACCTTTAAATTTTTCATGCTAACTATTGATCATTTTATATTAACTTCACGAAAATATAAGTTTGCCTTAGTTCTTTTAACCATGTCAAATGTTCAGTCAGTACATTGTCGCTTCTGACAGCGGTGTCAACATTTTGAACATTTCTGATGAATAGCGTATTGATCAACTGAATCTATGTAGGCCTCCATTTATAATGATAGGACGGTATGGAATATTTACTTTGAATAGAGCTTCAAAACGGTGATACAAAATTAAATATGATCTGCAATTTCTTTAATGTCAGCTTTCTCAATGTGTTGTTTGTGCCATTTTCGGTATCATTTAAACGGGTCCATTCCATTATCTGATTTTACGCAACTAAAATGTTTAAAAGAGCCTATACCGAAATAGGATGTCACTTAACTAAAGCTTATCTGTCAATAGACAAGAAAACGTCGTTCTCCCCGTACTGTTTGTTTTGTTTATATCCACATTTTTTAATTGTTGGAGTTGGGGACTCGCCAAAAATCCAAACACATTAAACAAGAACATCTGGCGGCGACATTATAAAGCCGGACGCTTGTTTTTTTTTCATAATTGCATTTTGCAACTAATGACCTTTATTTTCTGCACCCTTGCAAGCATCAACCTCAGGTTACATGTTTTCTTTCTGTTTGCCAATATTGGCGCATGCACGTGTTTACTAACAGCTGGTAAATAAAGGAACTCATACAACCATCGAGAGCCTTATCAGAGCTTTCCTTATAAGGATTTATCTACAACTCACTGGTATGTATGCAGAGTAAGTCACATATATTTTACAGAAATGGGAAGTGAATGGCTGGCTTTATTGTTTTTCTTTTCTCCCCGAAGGTTATGTTATGTTCATACATACTGCGAAGAATCGGACTCAAAAGAATAGTACTGTGCTGGTTACGAATTTTATGGTAAAATTGTAAAATTTGTTATTTCCACATGAATATTTTGTTTTTTAAGAAGTGAATTTTGTAAGCATGGGTATAATCACTATGAACCAGGGACATAACACAGGGATTAAGTGGGGGTATATCTTTTCGCATTAAATTTTATAAGGGGATGGCCATTGCAAACCCTCCCCCTACTATTCAGAGAAAGATATGAATATAGCTTAAATGAAATATATTTATAAAAAGAATAATAGATTGATAAAATAAATATTATATCCCTAACTCTTGCTAAGTTTAGAATTAATCTGCTCTGGAAACATAATACTCTATTTTTCAAATGTTATACTTATGTTTATGTATTGGCAATATGTCACCCAGGCATTAAAGTTCATATAGATTTATATATGATTGTGTGTGTGTTTTTATAAAGAAAAGTGTCCCAACTTTGTAAATAGTCAAGGCTGCAATGGTCACACGCAAGCAGCAATAAGCCAAAAAAATATATTCATTGTCCATATAATTTTACTAGATGAATCTCAACCGAGGCAGGGTTTTTCCCTGCTTCTCCACGCCCTTGGTGAGAGCTCTGGTGGGTTAATGGGAAAGCCATTCCCAACCCTCTTACTTCACTCACAAGACGAGAGGGCCTATCGGGATTTCCTCGGCGGCATGACCCAGAAACGGGGATGATTAGACACCCAGGACCGGCAGGTGCAGAAGTCACCGGGCCTGTTTAACACAAGGATATAAAAGGCGCGAGATACTGCACAGTCACGTAGTATTGACATGCGCATTGTAGTCCATCTATGTGATCTTGTACGGAGATATCAAGTTGATTTTTTTCTATGTGTTTCAAGTCATTCTATCTCAATCTCCGCATAAATGCGGGTCATTGTAAGACAGCCTCATTGAAGTGACATTGAAGTCATAGATTTCGTACTGATCGCAATTGAAACAACCTGTACCCGCAGTTTGTTAAGGCAACTGCAGCTTCAACATTTCGTTTGCAGTGTGTGTTTATTCGTTTTATTGAAATATTCGTTTTATCGAAAGAAGATATTGTCTTCAAAAAGGTTACCAAGATTGGGTATAGTTTATTTTAACAAGGACTTTATTTATGTGGTATTTTTACCATTTGTTCCTTGTACACGTCAAAGTTAAACCTGAAATGACTGCACATTAGCCATTTTGGCAAGAGTTTTATTTAAAATTCTGAATAATTTATTCATTGATGTATCTTTCAATTTATAAAAACTGAATCGTTTTGTTTCACCTGACATCATTGTATTAATAACTGTGTGTCAATAATGAAATGAACATTGAAACGTCTTTATAAAAAATAAGATCAATTGAAATCATATTGAAAATAATATTACTGCTTCCAGTGCCCCACCCCTTTCAGCGTTGACACTACAGTATATCCATTTCCTCTGACAGGGTTAAATCTTGCCGATGTGTAAGAATTGTCATATTTCTTGTAATCCTTTTACAAACCAGAGACGTTTTCTCACAGGAAGTTCCTCCAGTTCATGTAAGTAAAGAATAATACTCAAATAGCTTAATGATTAGTCATAATCAATAGGACCGTGTCACTCTTATTACAGCAGGAATTTATAGACAGACATATTAGTTAAATAAGAAGGTGGGTGCCTGTACTGTGGTACACGTTTGTAACAGTTATTATATATAATTAATATGGGTCAGAATGGAATGGTCAGTAGTGTCAGTCAATTAAAGATGGACGCCTCTTTTGGACCCTTGGACCCGTGTGGCCTAAAATCTTGAATTTAATATGACATTCAGGGTTGTAATCCAGAAGCTTTAGCCGTCTCTGGGGAATTCGGTAAAAAATAAAGCACACACCAGGTTTCAATAAAAATCAATTTAATCTCGCTTTTTTGCAAATATATACTTTGTGACTATTATATACAATATACCACTTCTGCATCAGAAGAACTTTTGTCTGATCCTATTTGTTGAATTTATTTGAATTGACAACATTTTAGAAGGTCATGACAGGTATATTAAATTGGTCTTTTTTTAAATACAAAACGAAGACACTGTGTTAAATTGAATGCATTTATTTTTATACCGTTATATATTTACAATGTGCTATAATATGCTCCATCCACAATATAAATAGTATTCAATGATTACGCTATTGTAGGTTTCCTGAGCAACCCCCCCCCCTTAATCCACCTAAAGGGGGTCGCCACCGTAGCCATGGCCTCGAGCTGATTATCCAATTTTCTGAGACGTACGTGAACCATGTATGGGACATTTTGTGTAAAGTTTCCAGGAAACTCTCCAGTTGAGCAAGTGGTTTATCGATTAGAGTGGCCGATTACAGAATGTGATACCTTCTAACGCAATTAAAATTTAAAATGGGTTTCAAAGTTTCTTTTTATAAATGTAAGTATTCTACAAGAGTATATGGTCAACATCCTCTAAGCATTACAATACATTTCCAGATAAACAGTTATTCATTTTGTTAAGTTACAAGTTGTAAACAGTAAATACTATAAAAGTTTATAATAATTTTAGAATCCACTTATCTAAATATATACACACGTATAAGAATCCTTATGTATACGATAGAATATGATACATTTGTTTTTGTATACAGGTCTTGCAAATCGCTTCTTTCTAAACAACCTGTTCCACAAACCACACGCCAAAGCACAGGTTGTAATTTCAAGTTGTTTAAAGAACGATTTAAATTCAAACAAGGCATTTAGCTTTTATTTCACATATGCCCAAACATGGCGTCCACTCCGACGCCGGAAACCATGTTAAAGTGCGTGGATCCACGTGCAGGAAGTTCCGTTTAAACACTTGTAAATTCAAAACGGGATTTTTATTGTCAGCAATCCAGTTAAAGCTCTTAATTTTATCTCCGGTCATGTCCCAAAACCAGCTATTGTTTATTTTTCTCCCACCAATCCAATAGCGCAGGAACAAGTTTAAACCTAAAAATACAATCAAATCGGTACAATATGCGACCATCATATCAGATTTACTTATAAAACCCTCGCCAATTGTTCTGATTCATCGGCACAATCACTAAAATGACTTTTAACAAATGCAGTGGTGTGTAAACAATCTACGGGTGGAAAATATAAAAAGGGGTGTAAACGGTTAAGCGTAAGATAACTAGAATATGGAAACTGACCTCTACGTCAACAGAAGCGGATCCAGGGGGGGGGTCCAGGGGGTCAGGACCCCCCCTTTTTCACCCGAAGCAACCTTTTTTACGGGGTTTTAGACGTAATTTTACGGTCTGGACCCCCCCTTTTCCAGACCTGATGACCTTTTTTTTAGGATTTTCATTAGTCTCCTGGGTTGGACCCCCCCTTTTCCTAAATCCTGGATCCGCCCCTGGTCAAGAAATTACAAAGTAAGGTGCTTCTCCTTAAACAGATATTCATTTCTCAGTCATAAACTCTCCACTTTTATCGGGATTTTAAGTTTATGTTTCGATTTACAATAACGGTAGATTATTAAAGATTCTAATCTTAATTTAAAAAAAAAGAAAAAAAAAACATTTAACTTTGTTTATATATAAAATGATACAAGGAAAATCTCTAAATGGTGCAATAATTTATTAAGAACTCGGGTAAAGGTGTTTCTAACAATCTTCTGTAATTCAGTTATTTAGTTATCTACCAAACAAGGAGCCTACCTCTACCCTTGCCTTCGGTAAATATTTCCAAGACGTGTTTTATTTCTTCACTGGTCTCCAGAGCCGCCAGGTGGCTGCCTAATTCACGACACTTCCGGTCTGCGCTCTGCCATCCACCAGCCTCCGTCAACATTTTGTAGCAAGATCCAGGGTCTTTTGTGGGGATTTCTGTCCTGAAGTGATTGTCAAACCCTGGGTCGCAAGGAGCTAAAATAGAACATACTTATAATATACAAGTATTTGCATCCTTAATGTTGTAGTAAGCCGAACGTGGCTATCTTCGTGATGACTTATCTTATTATTGAACTTAATATGTACAGCTGCTGAGTTTCCATTTCGGTTTTTGACTACTTGCCAGGGAGGTAGCACTCGCTTCCTGTCATTTTTATAGGTTCTTGGTGCACTCATCTGTATATGGAAATCCAAAACTGGACAAATATGATATTATGGTGAGTTTACAAACTGAACTTAATGTGTTGGTATTACTTATAAATATAAATTCATAACTTTATGATTTGCTTATGATATTTTTAACTCAGGGAGGGAAAGAGGAAGAAGCAGAGATAAAGACAAAAACCAATGAAAATAAATAGAAATGTTCAGGGAAATTAAATTGGATAAAATGATACAGAGACTATCATGTATACATAACTATTGAGAAATTATGTAAATTCTGTATCCCATACTGCATCTGTGTGTCATCTCCAACATGTCATGTTGTTTCCGGTTTGTGGTTTCTATCACATCCAATAAATGTGGCAAGTTTGTTTCCATTTTACTCGAGCAACCATCCTGACAGAAGCCTCTACAAAGGTGTTTCTCCGCTCCAGATTTTTCTGTGTGATCAGTGACATTCGATGGTCCTGTGACCACGGTGCCAATATCATTGGAATGTTCGTCGTTGCCATTGTCATTGATTATATGTTGTCCTGTCATGTAACCCATTCATGGCGAATATTATGTACTATATACATTGATACACAGGTATGCCAACATGTATCGGAACTTAACCTATATTTAATGATTTTATCATGAATAATTTATATTTATAGAAGCACAACGGATATAATAATTATCTTATTTTTCTAAATACAGTAAAACCTGGTTGTGTCGAAGTCGAAGGGACCCTCAGAAAACTTTGACACAACCGAGTTCCGACACAAGCGGGTTTTATTTGGTTATAATTTAACTAGGGTTTTACGGAATATCGAGGATATAACTTCGACATAAGCGGAGTATTCGAAATAAGCGAGTTCGACACAACGAGGTATATATATATATATATATATATATATATATATATATATATATGGCTGAATCACTAACCAAATAATTTTTAACATCAAGAATATTTCCCATTCTTTTTAAGGCCACCCTTTACGGTCTACTTATCATGCTTTTTATTATTTTCCTCGCTAGAAAACAAAACCACTGAAAAGAAAGCTCTAGGAAACCCAACTCTAAATATATAATAAAAGGAGAAGAACGTTACCTGCCGTGTTGGTCAAAATGATGAGAATCCATATCAGAGGAACCATCATCTTATCTGAACAGATCCACACACTCTAAAATCTGGGAAAGTAAGTTTTTTTTCTCGTATATTTAAAATGATCAGCAAAATAATTAATGAATTAATGTTAAGAGAAATATTATATATCATTGTATTTATTAATATTATTATTATTATTATTATTATTATTATTATTTATGTCAGACAGGAAAGCCCGGCCGCCCACAGCTGCGTAAAAAGGATGTTTGTTAAAGAAACGTTGAAGAAATAGACATTGACATAGTATCCTGGAAGCAGCTCGCTGACGTCCGCATAAAAAACAACATCAGGAACCGACAAGTACATATACTCGAATAGAAGCTGCAGAAGGTGGTAACATCAAACAAGCACACAGGAAGGAACACCACATAAATATTAGTCTCAAATTCTAACATCTTCAGTTAAACCTTCGTATGTGAATAGTACACGGGGTTCAGAGGATAGCTTTCAATTTAGAGAAGACATATGATTTGATAGATCTGTTCTCGCTGTTTTCAGAAAAAAACATAAAGAGATAAAATGCCGCTTTATCACATTTCTGTATTTTTAGTCAAAAGCGTACACATGATGTACTTATTTAGGGTCTGTATATTAAAATAAACTCTAGAAGGATCAGGTGGCTGTCATGCCCTTCATAGTATTCAATATTACTGGATTTCAACTAATGACAGTCTGTTATAACACAAGCTAAGTGTATTCCGTTTAGTGGTTCATGCATTTATATTGCACCGCTGGTGTGCTTAAGTGGGCCTTATCTCTCCATACACCAAACGCATCATCTTTCTGTTTTATCGCCTGTTCACTGTATGAATTCCTAAAGTTAAAAAGAAATAGGTTTTAAATTCGAAGGCAATTTTATGCATTCATCCGATTATATCGGAGCTTCGCTAGATCAGATTTGATAGTTCCATCCAATTATTTTGCTTTCAGCTGGTTCTTTTAAATATATATCATCTGCATTTACAATAAAGTTATAACTTTGTGCACAATTTCTTGTTCTCTTTAACATGGTAGTAGATTTATTAGTTATAATCTCAAAATAAAGCCATCATTTACGGTTCCCGTCAGAAGGACACAGGGTGGATCAGAGTGCTTTGAAATCCAACATACTATAGTTACATTTATTTTTTTTACAACAACTCAAATATTTGTTTCTTTTGACAACAACTCAAATATTTTTACAAGGAAGATTGCTTCTGGCATCACCTTGTCTTCATTATAGCCCATGTATGTCAACTCAAAGGCAAAGCTGAAGCTTATTTTCAGCTTGTTCCATTGCTGATAAATAGTTGCAAATGCGGCATACATATAATATGAATACCAATAAAAAATACCCATAAACGAACGGGGTAAAATCCTTATTTAGATATGTAAAGGATTTCGAACTTACTGGCTGTGCTATATAAAATCCAGACAAAAGCGATAATAATTTAATATCCAAGTTCGTTTATTCCATATAATCTCTATTGATACTATATTAATACCTTTCGACAAGGATCAGATTTAACCAATTGCAATTGTTAATTCGTAATAGGTAAAATAAAACATAAAAATGCTGAATTTGTTTCGGAACTTACTTTCTTAAACACTAAGTTCTTGTTCATTGGATTCTATTTAATTTAAATTGTGTATAATGTGTATTTATGCCAAAATAATATTAATCATTTGATGTTTACCAGACACTGAATAATTAAACACTAATATGTCAATATTTTAGCTCTTTAATGCTTTGTAAAGACAGAACAATGAAATATACGTTAATAGCATATTTATTAAATTAATAAATGCTCGTCAAAGTTTAATCGTCTGATACCTGTTTTTAGGAGTCATAAAATAAATCGCATGGTCAAATGGAGGCCTGCTGTCTTTACTGCATAAACCATTCTAGGGGTAACAGATGTGTCATATGTATAGTGAGGCCATGTATGATATTTTAAGCATGCATGTGGCATACAGGTAAAATGGTCTATAATAAATACAATTGGAATACAATTAAGATCGTACAGGTAAAAATAGGTGATATTTACAGGTGATATATACAGGTGATATTTTAGATGTTTCAGTTGGAATAAAATCGGCTGTTTGCTTCTGATACTAATTAAATTGCAAATATCCTGCTTACGATTTGTTAAGTTGTACATATAGTGGACTCTGTCTAAAAGACTATTTGTCTAATAAGACCACCTGGGAACTAAGACCACTTTTGGCCAGTCCCATGAGTTGTCTTATCATACAGATGTACTGTACTATAATCGAAAAAGTTTACTTTTTTTTTATTCTTACCATTGAGCCTGATAATGATTTGTTTTCTCATCCTTTGTTTGGATTTCTTTTGTAATAATGAAAAGCAATATAGATTGTGTTATAACCTCTGCATAAGAGGAATACATTCAGTAAATATTTCACACACTGGAGATAAACGTTCTGTCCAGGTTATGTTAGGGAATGCACATGCTCCCTTGACGGCTCTCTATTGCATACATGACCAGTCAAGGTGAAATATATATATATATATATATATATATATATATATATATATATATATATATATATATATATATATAGTTGAAGATGGTCGCACTGGAATTGTGACACTGAACAACTCTGTGGCTATGCCACGGATATGCATTTTTTACTCCCAGGAATGATATTAAGTCTGTGCTAAGGGAGACTTTTTTAAAATTTTGCCATCAATCCCAAGCTATTTCGAATTATTTTTCCAAGGGGCAACAATGCTTGTGTATCAAAAGAGAAAGTAGTGTGTTACTCGGAATCAAGGCCTGATTCCATCCAGGAGGTTCCTAGAATGTTAACAAACACAACGTGATTCTAAAAAAAATACGTTGTAAGTAGGGTTAAACTTATCTTTTTACTTACATATTATCTATTAATTTACAAATTATTCTTAGGCATGTTATGTATATGAACTGTGAACAGATTGTTCACCGGCTTCGCATGTATTGTTGCATAATTTTTTTTTAAAGTTTGGCCACTCCTCGTTGAACTAGAGGGTTATCTTTCGTGTTTGAAATTAATCTAAACTGATCTTCTCTCCCAACTTAAAGACAGGGTAGTATCAGCAAGTTTTGTTATTGCTCATTAATCGTGGCAGTAAAAGAGGCTATTTAATCTGTATTATCATTTAAAAATATCTTAGATTAACATACCTTTTAAAGGGTCTTGTTGCCGTTATAACGGAAAAAGCCAATGGAAATCCAATATATGAAAGTATATATGCACCCGGTGTCCATGCACCTGGTCTACATTTAAAGGTGTTAAATGTATTGCCTGTCATATTTCTGGAGACCAAGGTTCCTTGTAATGATTTGTATGCCAGTCACTGGGCGGTTGATATGGATTGAATGACAGGGCCATAAATATGCCGTTTTATTTAAAAAAATCAACAATGAATAGGTATATTTTTGAAATAATACATGCAGATTCTTGTGGAACTAGTTTATTCTCATTTTGGATGTAGTGTCAGTATCAGCTGTTCGTTTCCATTTTAACCGTATCTTTCAATCAAACAGAATTGAGGCAGCGTGTCAACCTCTTTTAGAGCTCTTTCGGGTTGATTAATATTTCTGAAAAGAGTGATTCCCTATAAACTCCTTTGTCAAATGAATACACATTTTATCGCTACCGATTATTTGTTGTTTTTTACTAAATACTATTCGTTCGAGGAAAAGGACGTTGGGCCACCTTAACCTTTTCCGAGTTAAGTTAATGGCTAGGTATTCTTTCATATCACAGCTAGCCAGGCATTCCATTTATAAATTTACATAATATTGTGTGAGCAAATGTCACCGAGTATTTTTTCTTTCTAAAAGTTGACGCCTCGAATTTTTGTGATCCTAAGGCGTTAACCTTTGCAAAAATACATAAATTTGCTATTTTTAAAAAAAAAATGGGTTGGCCATTAAGGTAATTTTTAGTTTAAAACAAAAATACAGGGTCAATGTATATAAATATATACATTAGAGGAAAATCCCTGAACATAACACCTCAAAATGGCCAGTGTGTGACATTGACTTGAAATAACTTGGACTAGATACATAGACGAATTATTATTACAAATTTAGAGGGTACTTTAAGAACGCATACCTCCAGAAACACCTGGATCCGCATAAAAATACACCCAACTTTTAACAGAGTATATAACCATGAAAAAAAAGATAATTTAATAATTCAATCACTTGTTCCTTGGCCCATGGTATATTGTTCCACGAAATTTCATTGAAATCCATAAAAAAAGATACGTGTTAAGACAACAAAAGATTATGTTGTAATTTGTACAATGGGTAAGACGGACCACTTTCTGACCACAGGTAACATGATTTGTATACACTATCTCTCCGTGCTCGGGATATCACTAGTGGATACATATTTAGCCTTTTTTATACAGAAAATAATAAAAATGATCATCTTATACTTCCATCATGATTTTGCTATTTCATCAATCAATTTTTTTTTTCATCATTAGAGCACTGACACCATCATCTTACTCGCAGAAAAAGAAGTCATAGAAATTCATCTCTTTCGATTAGCTCATCCAAAAATATTAACAATGGTTCTTAATGAATTTTAAGGAACCTAGTAGGTAGTCTGCTCATGAGCTGTGAGACATATGTAAAAAGGTTTAGGCGGACTATTATTTTTACGTACATTTTTCAAAAGAACACACTGCAGAGAAAAACGTACAACTTAGGCTGTATATTTAGTTCCAGATCATCTCTCATATCGCACTGTTACATCCAAAGGTTTCAGGAAATATTCACAAGTTCACAATTCACAATGTTACGAAATTTAATACCACTGTTGTAGTTAGTGTGTGGACATATTAACAAGCAAAGGAATGTACAACTCCGTTCACATAACGTCAGCGACCTTCTTTGTGCGGGCAATAACATATCATTAAGGAACGAATACACCTTCTGTGTGGCAGCTGTTAGCATAAATCATTTTACTCACCATTTGTAATCTTATGTAAGCTGAAGACATCAGGAATTTCACAGTAGACAAGTGTCTACATACAATACATTTTTGATGAGACGAAAAGTGCAGATAATTATGACTAAATGAAAAAAAAAAACACATTTTTTTCTCTCGAGAATACTTCAAGGATAAATCAATAGGATTTTTAGAAACGTATCAAAATGAGACTTTGTTGAAGGAAACAACCTTTTCAATTAAATGTTAAATTTAATTTTATCATTCAAGAGTGTCACATTGAGTCAATTCATGTTCTCCTATACGTGTTTGTATATGATCTTCTATCCCATCTGACTTCTTTCCCCCGCAGGTAAATTTTAAAACGATTTCTTTGGGCGGGATGTTTTTTTATATATTTATTTCTAAGAATATGAAATCATGGGCATTCAGGGTATACCAGTTTAAAAATTAAAATTATAACAGACACAAGACAAAACAATCGTAATATGTTAAATGCTGGATATTATTTAATTCTTGTCCCACTTTTCATTTTCCTTAAATGGCTTAAAAAGCATATTCTTAGATAAGTTAGTTTTTGCCAAGGAAACAAAGCTCACAAGAAATGTATTTTTGTTATCGCACAACATAAGCTGACATATAACAACATAAGCTGACATTTGACAACATAAGCTGTTCCACTCGTATGAGCAAGATTAGTACAGCACACTTTTCAAAACATTCTTTTTGAATACAGTAATTTATAGTATACGAGAAGAAGCCGTGTTACACTATCTATCTAATGAAAGCTTAACTTTATATACATATTAGAATGAAGATAAGCTATATTGCCATTTTTATTATATCTTATGGGATGGCTTTCGCTAAATTTGCTTTATTTGCTAAAGTCATTAAATACAAGGCATTTCAGATGCAGAAGCTGAATATATTGATTAGAGCCTAATTTTGTTTTATATTTGATCTTTTTTTTCATTCCAGATAAATGTATGCAAACCTGTACCGTTGGAGACCTGGTTAACCAATACCCATTTCTCTGACACCGTCACCAAAAATGGGTTTTGAGTTAGCGCACATGCTAACACAATGTAATGTGCCTTATGTAGCAAAACATATGCCTTGAATGTGTATATAATCAAAAGTCTTGCATTTATTTTTTACGGGTAGGCCATATTTTTCCATATAATTATTATCTTTTTTATAAATATCGGCAATTAAATCAACAATAAACTTGTTGACTGCATAATGTGAGGATTAGTATGGGGAAAGTCAATATTAAGAACCTGAAATCGTTTCGTTTACCTGCCCGTCTAATTTACTGCTTTATGATTTCTCTAGCAAAGACAAGAATAATGAATTGTTAAAATATACGTGAGTATTAAATTATTATCTGCGTCAAATATCATATATAAGTATTATAACTTGTCGTGTGAGAACAATTATGGAAGAAATTACATTTGTTCTGTTAATGCCCTCGAGGTAATTATCTGGGTACCCTGTTATTCTGATGGATTCGTCCATTCAATTCAAACAAATATGACAAATGAGTAACGTCAGAAACTTAAAATAATACGATACAGAATGGACACTGATAGAGAACTTACTGTGCAATTAGTTCGCCGTCCACCCTTCTCTTCATTCAGAGTTTATTGATTGAAGATATAAGCCTCAGCTTAGAAGGTAGAACTGGCCTTGAGACCAGGATATTGATACAATGTATCCCTCTGTGTACAATATGTTCCCACTGAACAGTTGAAGTAATACCGAACCGATAGCAATTTGTTGAACCCTTTTTTAGGAGACAGTATCATATCTGTATTATATTCAATGTATGTCAACTCACATTCAAAGAACCGAGCCGTATTGTATCCTACATTTAGCGATGTGAAAGAGGCAAAAACGTCATGTACACCGTATGAATACTAACTCGAATAATCTATAAATGTGATTCGATGAAATAAAAATACCTTGGTTGTAAGCATTGTATATAGTTTTCACTTTATGGGATCAGCAATAGAAACATCTAAGAAAGATGAAATAATATACTTTTATTGTTGTGATATAATATTATTTACCCTGTCTCATTTAGCCTAGAATAATTAATATTTCTAAAAATGTTTACATTTGTATTTTCTCCGTGCACATTTAGATGATGTATCATTTATGCTAATGTTTATCACACCAACTTTTCCGGAGTATATAGTCCTTCTTGGTCAGTTCTTAGAAGCTCGGATTCGAACGCCTCCAACTCGGTTCATATTTTGTTAAAATTTGTGTAGTATATTGTTTTTTTTCGACTCACCATCCACCTGGAGGTCGGTATCAAACTAAGCTTAATAAGCTACAACTGAAACAATCAGGCGTGTCTACGAGGTGACGAAAACTTATTTTAGCTCAACCGTCTGGCGAAGGGAGACGTGATAGAGAATCTGACCGAACGAATAAAGATTTGTAAACCTTATACGTGTTCATGGCATTTTTTTTGTTGAAATGGCGTGTGCACAGTTTTGGTTTCTGTGTTTTGCTTACTATTGCAACGATCATTTTTTTTTATTAGTAATAGTTTCGACATGCGCGCCCACTCAAAATCCATGATAAAGCAGACCAGGAGGTCCGCAGAAGCAAGGTCTCTGCTCGACCAAACGTTAGACCTTGCTCTAAGGAATACGTGATTCAAAACCCTGGTAATAATATGTCGTTTACCATTTTGTTTGTTTTATATCAGCAGTTAAATTGATTCTGAACTTCATTTTTTTACGTGGGTTGTACAATTAATTATAATAACTTATACCGGGCAATCTCCATGACCGGGATGGTGGCGTTTGGTGGCGCACGGTAGTCTCTGGAGGTGGTTAAAATTGGAAAACCCAGAGAAAACACTGTCCTTTCAGGGGCAACTACAACCACTCCATGATCACCAGCAAAGACAGCCGAGCCAAGAGTTTTACCGCTCGACAGCCCAGGTTTCATTTCAACTATTGTTGTTGGTACATGTAGTTCTTTTGCAGATACGATTTCTTATACAGTCATATTTCTTATTTCTCTAGTAGTATTTCATCTAACAGTTTGTTCCCGGTGCTTCTGAGAAAATTTTTCCTGTTACCGCAATTTAATCTATTCTGCAATAATGAATTTTCTTCGAAATTCTTTTGCGAAAATCTTGCAAGTTTTCCTTTAGCTAGTAGATGAAATGATATTTTGTCTGTTTTAAATAATTTTATTCAGTTTCCTTAGTTATCACCGCCAGGGGGCTATGCATTCACTCCCACTCGTGATTTTGTGTATGTGTGCGTTTGTGTGTGTGTTCACCACGTAACTCCCGCAGGCATGACCGGAATCTCCTGACATTTTAGGGCATTTCTGGAAAGAGCCATTGAAGAATAAAATAGAGAATGAAACAGGTTCAATTTTTGCGATCTCTCCATACAATATATTCTACACAGGGTAATCCCCCATTAAATGAGTTTATTATACGAAGTAATGTGTTCACAAAATCGAAAAAAAAAGCACAGGGACCGAAGTGAATATGGGATGAGAAAAAAATCGCTTTTTTATTGTTGGCTGATAATTTATAGATGATTATTAATGATGACTGTCTTAGGTTTTAAAGGTAACATATATATTATCAATTATTAATTATAATATCAATCTGGAGTTGCCTTCGATTAGTGGGCCTATTATTTACGTAGTTTTTATTTTCGCGAACATCGCGATTTTAAAACCCTCGAGAACAAAAAGGCGCCTACAGTATGTAAATACTTGATAAAAATAGTTAGTGTTGCTTATTTCACCAAAAGTGCAAAATGATTCCCTGTCTAACCAACTCATGTCACATTTTTTTATACATTTGTTGAGCGCGTATGTTACAGGAGGTAATTATAACATTAGTTCTTAGCAGGTTGCTTTCTTCTCACATATTCCGAGACTGGTGGCCCACTCTGACGCAGGATACCACTTCAAACTCCGTGGGTCCACGTACAGAAAGTCCCTTTTCAAAAATTTAAAATCCAAAAAGGATGTGTCCCCGACCCAGTCTGTGTTCTTGATCTCTTCTCCGCTCTTCTCCCAATACAAGACTTTATTGACTTTCTTTCCGCCAAGCCAGTAACCCCGGAAAGCGTTCAGACCTAAAACAGATGTGTGACCAAAACAGATGGATAAAGCCGTTTTCATAGTACAAGCTTGTCGAATATGGTTTCCTCATTACCAAATTCAACATACGGGATTCGTAATGAGCGCCGAAGCGGATTTTTGAGAGAGATTTTTGAGAAAATGGAATTGATGAGCTACTCTCATTAAAAAAAAACATGGGCAGTACTTATGACCAACGTTATTTTTCCACCTCGCTTGATGATTTTGATGGTGTGAAATTATGTCAGGGTTTCCCAAGCCCAGCATATAGTTTTAATCACGTTTGACAAAATATCGACAATTATTGATACATGTATTTGAATATGCAAATATATCGATTTATGTCAATATATAGTGTGAAAACGGTTTATGTCTGGTGTTATATAAAATTTATCCCGCATGTTTGCCTGTAATAAAAGACCTGACCAAATTAAAAGAGTAATATGTAAATTACGTCAAACATATGCAAATATATGCAAATAATGCGGTTCACCTCAATTACACAGTTTACAAAATTCCAAGGTAGGTTTATAATATAGATATAAATACATGTGAACAATGAAAGTATACTTTGGAATTTTCATATGGGAAATCATACACTACAAACAAAGGGTATTCAATTGGTCTTGGACAAAAGTTTAAAATAATTGTTGGTGTGTCGTCTGAACAGGTGCATTGTGACGGCGATTGCTGTTACAAACCATGGACTAAGAGGGTTGCAATTTTACATTTTTTTTTCAGCCTCGTTTGAATTTGAGTAAACAGAGGCCATCAGTGATATAGGACTCGAGTCCGGATTCGACTCCATTTTTTTTAATGATTCGGACTTGGACCCAAGGATCCTGCATTTTTGGCTTGTACTCGGACTCGGGGGACGGGACTGAATCAATCTCGAGTGCATTAGAACAGACAATTCTGTCACATATTGCATAATGTTTGTACACATGGGCGAACTATTATAGACTCTACATACTTAGTTCTAGCGCTCCTTCAGGTGCTTAAAGTTATTAAATATTCAAGTAAAGTGCACTTGTATAATGACATAACATTTGCATAATTGTCTCAAATATCCTGTAAACAGTTCTTTTAGTGAATAGATTTGTATTGGACTCGGGCGCGGACTTGCACTCGAACTCGAATGGTGTGGACAACATCACTGCACCAGAATCGTTGGAATTTCATACGAATGTCTTTCGAAGATTCTTCGTTAAACCCATGATATTCCTACGAATGAAACGCCTTCATACGAAGTTTCCATGACCGGCTTGGGTTAATAAATCAAATGACTATCATTTTGTGTTTAGACTCTCAGTGGGATAAAACCAATTAGTATTCAATTACAAGTCGTACATTTCACATTCTTTTCTGTGAGCAGAAATTTCAGTTCCACTTCTTCAAAATCTGCCTTGGTCTTGTTCTCGCATAAATGTAAACATACACTTTCAATAATAAAGGCATTATCTCGCGCCACAAAGCCACCAGATGGCGTGCGTGCTCTGTTTATATTTGTGCCAATCATCGCACATGATTTTTTTTTTCAGTAACATTAATAGAAGATTAATAAAACATAATATAATAAAAAAAACTGTTTTCATCTGACACCTCTGATTATCATACAATATTAATTTAACGAATATGAATGTGTGTACATAACATCTTAAAATAGTCCATTTACTATTAAATGTATTTTACCTTTCCGATTGGCCTTCGCAAATGTTTCCCGAAAGTGATTTATTTCTTCAGTTGTCTCCAGCGCCGCTAGGTGGCTCCCTAGTTCGCGGCACTTCTGGTCTGCACTCATCCATCCGCCCGCTTCCGTCAACATTTTGTAGCAAGACCTAGGCTGATGTATAGCTCCTGATGTCCGGAAGTATTTGTCAAACCCCCGATCGCAAGGAACTAAAACCGCTCAAATAAATTCAGATATATATAAAATGTTATTTTTGTAATATCTGATGAATGTACTAACTATGCTTCTCACTCAGCGGTTATACACTATAGTAATACCATACCTCCTTTGTTTTATCTGCATAGATGCATAGCTGCTTTCCCCAAAAGGCTGACAGAGAGCAAAATCTTGCAATCAGGCAAATGAGAGCATGGTACGTATCGCAGTGTGCATCTAGTTCTAAATTGTAAACATGTGTTACCTGCTATCGCCCGGTTTCATTACACCGGTTTGAGTACCATTCCAAGGATCAGATCAAGGATGGCGGGTGTCGCATTTAAAACCGCTGCGTGAGAAAGTATGGAAACAAAACTTGTTCATCTTATTGCGTATGTGAATTCAAGAACAGAACACCATAATCAATGTATCGGCTATACAGACATAAGAATCGGCCGGTTGTTTTACTCCGCCGGGAGGGTATGCGTTTATCCACGTTCGTGTGGGGTTATGTGTTTATTGTTTTCACAACCTAATTCACGCAATCATCAACAGAATCACATGAATTGTCAATGCATTTTGAGAAACAGCACATGAAGAATCGATTAGAGTTTGGTGTGGAACGGGCACATGATCCAGGTTGAGGAACGTCATCAAGGAATATTCAGAAATATACAGTCAATTATCCACGAATTTACCAAGAAGTATCGGCCGAATAATTGAATGAAAATACAATTTTGGGAGTATCGTGCAATAGGGACACCCGCATGTAGGAGGCTTGCATTCCTTAGAATGCAGATTTCTAGTTTGCTAATGTTGTGAATATAAAGCCATGTTTCACACATCTAGAATTTCTGGTCTAGCTTGGTAAGAGTTACCAATATGACGGTTATACACAGGCTATTTATTGCATAGGGAGGCTAACACAACCCCGATCTTACAGGAGCCCTGATAAATGGAGAAATACATCAAGAAATACCAAGACTATAACAATGTTTACCTGTCACAGATATTGCTTGAGCAATTTGACGGAGCAATGTAATAGTAGACAACTATATATATGCCACAGTATTTTAACTCACATACTTAAATTGCAACACACACACACATATATATATATGTAAGTAAATTTTTGGGGTAAGTAATGACACACTCTGGCAACAGATGGGTGGAATAAATCAAAGAGAAGTGTAGAATTAAAAATATAAGGGAACGGTCTTAGCAAAACTTATATCCTCATATGTCACCATTGAATTTAGTGAGTGTGTGGAGTGTATAAAAAGGTTATTTTGAATACGGTCATGCTAAAAATACAAGGTGCATGCCAGAATTTCAGATTTGAAAATAATCCATATTGAAGACCTAACGAAAACAGAAAATGACAGGAAAAGAAAAAATCGATAGTTTTGCATTTGGGAGGACCAAAAAGGCCAACAAGTATTTTACCAAAATATGAATATAGGCTCAGGGGTAGAGCGCATGATTCAAAGCCGGGAGATCGTGAGTTCGAATCTCAGCCGAGGCGGTGAGGTTTTTCACGGTCGGCCCCAACCCAGGATGAGTGCTCTGCAGACTTAATGGGGAGGTCGTGCCTAACGGCCGTGTTTCACTCCCAAACGAGTGCGCCTTTCGGGGGTCCTCGGTGGTATGATTACCAACCAAGGGCCCGCAGGTGCAGTAGTCAACGGGCCTGGTTAACGCCAGGATATAAAAGGAAAGGAATACTGCCCTGTCAAGAAGTCCGAAACCGGAATGGAATTCTGCAGATGTATACATATACTTAGTTAAGCTAGCATTAAAAAATGGAGGCGGTTACCTCCATCAAAAAAATATTTATAAAAAAAAATATGAATATAGATATAAACTAATCAAATAATAAAAGCGTCTCCGTCGTACGGGGGGATGCTTAATTGTGACGGCCTGAAAATCAATGTTGGTTGTCGCCTGAAAGTTATAATAACCCAAGGTAACATTTTGTGGCAAGCTTACGTGGCAGCTGACACCTGTCTTATAACAAACATCACCACCATCAGTACCCGATATATATTTGAGCGATGTAGGCACTGACCGTCTCAATAAACATCACGATAAATTCCATGGATCACTTTTGAACATGAAAATTTGTGTACATATGTAACGGATGGGAAATAAAAACAGGACCGATCGTGGTTTTTAACCGGTAACAAGCTTCAATTGCAAAGCCAGTAGCAACGCCATTGTATGTCAAATAGATTTACCCTTATTTACCAAGAACGTTGGGAACTATCCGAGTCTATCCAAGTCCCACAAGTGAACTGAGTGGGGCATATTGCACTACTACCTCGGTATTATGAGCCAGTAATAGGGCCGATTTAACACAAAGAGCCCGCGGCCTGGTTAACGCCGGGTCTGGTTAACGCTACCATGAGAGGAAGCGTGTGTTACTGTCCCGTCACGTAGTTCGAAACCGGACAGAAATTCTAGCATTTAACAAATGGAGGCGATTACCTCTGTAAAAAATAAAATAAAAAATAAAGAATATTTAACATACAGCATCTCGCCTCCGTTTTCTTTTGTCGATTCTGTTCTTTTGTAAACCTTTTGTAACAGTCCTACTAGGATCGAGACCCGTTTTCCCGTCATTCTTGAACAGCCGTTCTGACAGAGGCCTTTACATACAGGTTTTTCCTCATGATTCATCTTTAATAGTTTAGAGGCAATCTCCTTGGCGACGGAGCCGTTATCATGGTGATGGGTACTTTGCGACCTGCAATTTAATGGATCGTTCGAAATTATTTAAAGTGATCGCTAAAATGATTGAATATATAACATTTTGGTCGATTTCTCAAGCGAGAATATAACTATATATAAAAAAAACTTGAATACATTTTATACAAACTTATAATAACTACACCATATTGTTAACATTATAGACCAATAGTAAATACAGTTTTATGATAATATATGTATATTTATAAAAAGATCACATTAATGCTTGTATAATATAATAGATTATTTACCTGCAGTTAAGGTCAATATGAAGACAATGTTTTATGAAATGAACGAAGTTCATATCATTTGGTTAGGACACCAATTCTATAATATTAAGTATATATATATATATATATATATATATATATATATATATATATATATATAAATAATAAAAAAAAGTTGCTGCTGTGTTTATATACAGTACGACACCACACTCTGCATCATGAACATTAACGCTAGTAAGCCTGAACCACTTCCAGGCATGATTATAGACATTAGGGTCCCCTGGGCGAGTCGGCCCTGGGCTCCACGTACATGTATTATAATGTACCCTGATCAGGAACTAATGTTAGGTCGTAGCCTAACTGTTGGACTTCAGAGCTGAAGATCCCTGGTTCGAACCCCGATGCCTCAATGGCACAATGGTGAAATCTCGTTAAAGAACCTCGATATAGATTCGCTCGAAGTCTCAACGACAAGTTTTGACTTATGGAGTATTCCTTACCCCGTGCATATAAAACCTGAAATCTAGAAATCTTGATAAAATATATAATTATTTTTGCCACGAATTTGCCACTTCACAGCTGTTTCCACAAAGTCGTCGCATATATCTATATAAATGCACCACACTTTAGAACACATATTAACTAAAGGCTATTTATGAATGTCTAAAGATAAAAAAGTGGAAAGTTTTCCAATTTCTGTATATGACATATGTCAATAGGGGAGTACAGGGTAGTTAAGCTAACTGAAAACTGAAAACAAATCAGTCGTTTTTTTATCCACCTTTTCAACTGTGTAGTGGTTTTCATAATTACCCGTTCGTACTTTTGCCCTTTTGTCAATCCTGAACTAACCACTCTACATTCGCTGTTATTTTCATATAGACAGCACCATGCTGATGAATATGCCTCGACTAAACATTTTATACCATGTGGTGGAATGTATATTCTGTTCAGCTTTTCTTTTTGAAATGGTTTCAAATTTGGGAAAGGGAAAAAATCAAGTTTAAAGTTTATTGGCATTACCTGTAAGTTATCAATGTATAAGGGACCAAAAGATAGAATAGTGATACGGAAAACAATAAGAGGCAACTAATGATGCCTGCAATTAAATGACTGATATTATGAATGATGAATGCATTCATCGATATTGCTTGTATCCTGACTCAATTAGGCTAAACAGGCCTTACTGCCTATCGAGTTGTGTTGTCACGACTAGTCAACAACGAGGCCCAGCATGGATTTGAACAACAGTAACCGTGGTGGTTGGCACTTTTAACTCCTACTTGGACCAACAGCAGCCAGAACTTTCACGTAATTCTCTATTACTAAAAAATAATGACGCTCTGTAAGCTGTATCCAACAGCCGTGTTTAGCTGACGAGTGCGTCTTTGGGAAGTTCCTCGGTGTTATGACCAAGCATAGGGGAAGATTACAAACCAAGGACTGGCAGGTGCTGAGACAAAAGGGACCCTGTGACATGTGGATAAACAAAAACTGACTGGAAGCCAGTGATACCGCGTAGTATCAAAAGGATATGGAACTCTGCAAATGTATATATTAAGATTAGGCCATAGATGAGTGAACATTGAAAAAAATGGAGGCGCTTGCCTCCACGGTGAATTAAAAAAAAACACAAAACAATCACGACTTGGCCTTGATCAACTCTGGGATAAGAATTAATATGTCGACATATTTGTGCATATATATCTAATAAGTTACGTGAATAACCTTCATGATTTTTTTAAATAATGTTCCGAAATGTTGAGGGCACAAATATTGTTGGAATACGTGAGCCTTATCAAATATGGTTGTAGATTACCCAGAACTGTGGTCAGAGCCGACATATACCTCCGCCAGATTTTCAACTAAAATTCTGCTGTTTTTCCAAAAGTACACAGTGTTAAAGTTCCCATCCTGGTTCTCAAGTTAACCCTTCAACAAAGCCAATCCTTGACTCAAATTTATTGCTCACAATGGAAAAGAATCCCACATCAGATTCACGAAGAGCTGTTAATAGCATATACGAAATGGAAAATTCTGTATCCTATGTCTTTTTATAATAACATGAAATTATGACAAAAGTTTTTTCTCTCCAAAGGTTGAGTACTGTTCATCCATACTGCGACGAATCGGACTAAGAAGAGTTTTTTCTCTCCAGAGGTTGAGTACTGTTCATCGATACTGCGACGAATCGGACTAAGAAGAGTTTTTTCTCTCCAAAGGTTGAGTACTGTTCATCCATACTGCGACGAATCGGACTAAGAAGAGTTTTTTTCTCTCAAAAGGTTGATTATTGTTCATCCATAATGCGACGAATCGGACTAAGAAGAGTTTTTTCTCTCCAAAGGTTGAGTACTGTTCATCCATACTGCGACGAATCGGACTAAGAAGAGTTTTTTCTCTCAAAAGGTTGAGTACTGTTCATCCATACTGCGACGAATCGGACTAAGAAGAGTTTTTTCTCTCCAAAGGTTGAGTACTGTTCATCCACACTGCGACGAATCGGACTAAGAAGAGTTTTTTCTCTCAAAAGGTTGATTACTGTTCATCCATACTGCGACGAATCGGACTAAGAAGAGTTTTTTTCTCTCAAAAGGTTGAGTACTGTTCATCCATACTGCGACGAATCGGACTAAGAAGAGTTTTTTCTCTCCAAAGGTTGAGTACTGTTCATCCATACTGCGACGAATCGGACTAAGAAGAGTTTTTTCTCTCAAAAGGTTGAGTACTGTTCATCCATACTGCGACGAATCGGACTAAGAAGAGTTTTTTCTCTCCAAAGGTTGAGTACTGTTCATCCATACTGCGACGAATCGGACTAAGAAGAGTTTTTTCTCTCCAAAGGTTGAGTACTGTTCATCCATACTGCGACGAATCGGACTAAGAAGAGTTTTTTCTCTCCAAAGGTTGAGTACTGTTCATCCATACTGCGACGAATCGGACTAAGAAGAGTATAACTCTGCTGGTTACGTATGGTAGGGAATGAAATTTGTTTAACATTATGCACGGGGCTTCTTAAAACATCCATGAGGTTGGTATAAATGAGTTGAATGGCTACTGATATGTGTTGGTTAACATTTGTTATTTCCACATGAATGTTTTTGTTAAATGAAATAATTTTGTAAGCACTATGCCTATGTTCACTGTGGACCAGGGGCATCAACACAGGGGTTTGATTGGGTTATATCCTTCCGCCCCACATTTTAACAAAGGAGATGGCCAATGCAATCACCCCCTTCTATTCAGAGAAAAATATGAATATAACTTTAAATGAAAAATATTAATAATGAGAATAATAGACTGGTAAAATAAATATCATATACCTAACCCTTGTTTAGTTTAGAATAAAACAGCTCTGGAAATACTCTATTTTTTTTAATTTTATACTTAAGGTTATATATTTGCAATATATCACACAGGCATTAAAAATGTATATAGATGTATATACATGATTGTGTGTTGTTTGTTTATAAAGAAGTTGTCCCACCTTTGTAAATGTCCAAGACTTCAATGGTCACACCCAAACAGCAGTTAGTTTATATATACATAAATATATTCATTGTCCATATAATGTTACCATCTGATTTACAGCCGAGGCAGGGGATTTTTCACGCCTTCTCACCACCTAGGGTGAACGCTTTGAAGGCTTTTAATGGAAGGCTTTACCCAACCCCCCTTATTTCACTCACAAAACGAGATGGCCTATCTGGAGTTCCTCAGCGGCATGACCCAAGGCGGGGATGTTTACACACCCAGGACCCGCTGGTGCAGAAGTCACCGGGCCTGTTTAACACAAGGAATTAAAATGAGAGAAGGCGTGTGATACTGCCCTGTCACGTAGTCCAAAAAACGGGATGGAATTTTGCAAATGTGCATAGATTAAGTTCAGGGTCTTATTCACATAACAGGCATGATATACCTAAATATACCTGCAATATAAAGATTGCTGCTTAAACATTTTGGTATCTGCCTATATTTCGTTCTGACACCGTTTGATTACAACTGCACACAAACATAAATAAGCTGGCTCTCGAACATTCCAGCGAATCCTTAGTGACACATTGACAAAGTAAATGTACTATTAAATTAATATAGTACAGAGCCCACAAAGAACACAGGAGAAAGTCGCATAGGTTATTTAGCAAGTTATTCTCTATAACAGACTCAGATGAAGAACTTACTATAATGTTTTCCTCAGCTTGCTTCAGTTAACCCTTTCTGATTACCGTTAGTTTGTAACCGTGAAGTAAAATACAGGGATGAGACTGCGTGGGTAACAGACAGCCTTTCAATACAGTATATTATTTTTTGTTAGAAAATATCAAGTATTTATTTGTACGGAGGAGAATACATGAGGTATTGACATGCGCATTGTAGTCCATCTATTTGCTTTTATACGGAGATATCAAGCTGATTTTTTTCCTCTGTATTTTTAGCCATTGTATCTCAGCTCTCCGCATAAATGTTGGTCATTGTAAGACAGCCTCATTGAAGTAACATTGAAGGCATAGATGTTGTACTGATCGCAGATGAAAAAAACCTGTAACCACGATTTGTAAAGGCAACTGCAGCTTTTACATTTCGTTTGCTGTGTTTTTCTGTATGAATTTTTCGTTTATTGAGTGAAGAGAGTGTCTTCAAAAAGATTACCTAGATTGGGTATAATTTATTTTAACAAGGACTTTATTTGGATGATATTTGTGCCATTGGTTCCTTGTACACGTCAGAGTTAAGCCTGAGATGACTGCACATTCTCTGAAATGACTGCACATTAGAAATTTTGGCAAGAGTTTTATTCCAAAATCTGAATAATTATTCCCTGGTGTATCTTCCAATTTATAAGCATTTTACTGTTTTGTGTCAACTGATACCATGGTATTAGTATATGCGTCAATAATGAAATGAACCTTGAAACGTCTTTATGCTTTATTTAAAAAAATAGAGCAATCAAAATCATATTGAATATAATAATACTGAACCGCTTCCAGTGCCCTACCCCTTTCAGCGTTGACACTACGGTATATCCATTTCCCCTGACAGGGTTAAATCTAGCTTATGCCGACGTGTAAGAGTTGCCATCCTCTTTGTTATGCTATACTGCAACATTATTATGATGGCGGTATCCTTTTCAGGAGCCTTTTCAACATAGAATTCAAGAAATTCCAATATAAAGATTATTAGATAACTACAAAAGAACATTATGTTTGTTATCGGTACCATTGTAAAAACTGAGTGAAATTTCTTCATGATTTTTTAGATGCTTCAATGAAGTTGTATATCTCCTCGACCGAAGGGTAAATTGAAAACGATATGAATTTCCTAATTAGGGTGGACCCATGAATGAATAGACTGACATGGTACATTCAGTTGTCAGACTACGTTGAATTCAGTTTGGTCTATCTTTATTGGTCTATCCTACGACAATTTTCTCAGGTGAACTGTTGCAGAATTTGTTCAAAAGTGTTTTTATGTGTGCAGTTCTAATAAAATACAATTTGCATGAAGCTGATTCCTCTGCAGGACTGAAAATGAAAAATTGCACCACCCCTCTTTTTGTATCTCTCTGCCTGGGTTACCATATGTATTTCTTATTAATCCGACTTCTTTATATGTACACACAGAATAGTTTGTGGTCTATTATGCACAAATGCAACCTATTTAATCAGTTATGGACGAAAATGACCGATAATCGATTAATTTGGGATCAATTTGGCAATAAATTTTCGTCCACATCGATTAATTTGCACATGCACGTATGAACCGTCGTTTTAGCAAGGTTCGCAAGGAGCCAACACGTCTTTAAGCAACTCGGCCAAAGAAAGCAACCTACCATCAAGGTCAACCTCGTGTATTAAACCCAATGCAACAAATGTTCAGCCGTGACCCAGTGATCGGTATCAAGCTACACAGGTCAGAACTATGCTATATCACTGATCATGAAGTACCTGCTTTGTGGCAAGTTCCTGGGACTGGAGCACTGCAGCAGGCTGTGTGGCGTCCAAGCTTGGTGCAACAGATACGGGGAGAAAGTGCATCAGCTGTGATTTGTAACGCTCTTCGCTAAAGGGGAATGCTTCCCTTATAGACAGTTAAGCTGGACCGAGTGAGGCAGCATCCCAGACCGAGCTCAAATGTAAGGGCGGTGCGACCCCAAGAACTCATACAGTATCCACGTATGCCTTAAACCACACACTGTTTACTTCATCAACATTATATTACCAGTGATAGGGAATCACCGGAAATGATTAAATGAAGTTGCTAAATGGCTTCAAGGATGAAGGTGTAAAATACTGCAGGCTATAAATCCCATTTGTAACTACGTATTGTTGGTAAACAAAATATATGGTATAGACATTGATAGAACTGGGGACCAGGTCTCCGGAAGAGCTACATAGAAACACCGGCCTACATTCATAATGTCATGTCTAATGCAGCAAGTTGTAAATCACACGCAATTTAAAAAAAAGACAAAAGCAAATTTGGTCAAGACAACATTATCTAAAATAGCCCGAACAGAATACGTCAGCATGGACTGCAACATTATTGCTTTACCAGCGCTTAAAAGTAATACAGCCAAGTTATCGCCGTAGTAATAAAATTACAGTACGACCAAATCACACTCTTGTTTTGTACAATTTAGTAGTCGATGATAATTATAACAGTAACGTATTATATATATCCGGACTAACACGACAAATATGTGTTCAATATGTAGTAAAGCTCTTTGCATCGATACAATTAAACAATGGTTCACCTCGGTTAATCGTGCAAGTTTTTGTCTGTAGACATCTGAGCCTTGTGCATTGGACACTAACAAACATTCTCGCGAAAGGTAATCTTTTAGCTATTGCTTCAAGATAATCCGTTCTGAGCGTCTCTCGCCTTTTACAATAAAATCGAAAAGATTCTCAAGAAACGACGCATCAAAAGTTTAATCACGGCATTTGGCTTTCTTCTGGCAAATGCCTAGAGACGGTTTCCACTCCGATCTGGGAAACCATCTTAGATTTCTACGGTCCATCTGAAGAAAGTCCCGTTTAAACAGTTTCATATACAGAATTGTTTGTTTTACTTCCGGCGGGCCAGTGAAAGATCTCTGTTTTTCCACTGTAATACTTGTGGAACAGGTTCAAAATAGACATGCTGAGCGCAAAAAGCAACAATTTCTATGATGAAAGGCATAAACATTACATAGACCAATTAATGACACGAGGCGGCAAGACTGCAGTATGTGGTCGGTTTAATATAACTAGAGTAAGTGTAATAGGAGGTTGACTCTTTTGTAGGCGTTCTTGACACAAGCTTTCAGATGCTAAACCTCGTTAAGAAGCCTTCATAATCTGTTACCAGATGAAAGGGGCTGAGCATCTGAAAATCTGTGACAGAAAACTACAAGATAATCCAAACAAAGATATAGGTCTGCGAAAAAGTGATTTGATAATCAGATGTGCCCCCTCTCCCTTACAACATTTGACACCATACTTTTTTTTCTAAATTAAAATGAGCCCGGATGTCGCTTAATATGCACATATTTAAGGAAGTTACACGACTTTGGAAGTTTTATAGTTATTAGCAATAAAAAAATTAAGTTTAAGAACAAAACGTTTATCAGTACAATGTGATAATCTCCTATGTGACACCATACCAACATTAATGAACCTCTCATATATATTTTGTCGTTGAACCTGATAGCAAAAGATATTCCCTTACAAGTTTGATTATTACTTCCCACATTCCATTTCTTGTATAATTCTTACAAAATAATCCGCATTTCGATACGTACCATGTGCAAGTAAACCACTCATTCGATATATGTTCTTGGAGATCTAATTGAATCAATTCTCCGAGTGGTATTATATTAGCTGTTACCAGGTAAAAGGAAACGCATTATCAATAGAAAAGTAAACTAATATTTTAAGACTATTCAAGACTATTCATTGTTAACTGTTCCAGAGTGAAAACATATTAATTGAAATTCCTAAATTGATTGCGTCACTTTAAACCATTTAAGCTTCAGAGTTATTTTGATTAAACCCTCCCTTTTATAACATAGCTCCAATATACTACTGTTACTTTTAGGAACAGTTTAATGTTACACAAAGTTACACATGTTCATAGAATTCACTTAAAGAAATCATTTGATAGTGTATAGACCATGCGAACCAGGGTATAGCTACAGAACACATTAAGAATTTATTGAAACACTCTTACCATAAATGATAAATCCGTAGCACATTATGTGTTTATTAATTTGAAAATATTTATGACCTTCAATCATGCTGCTGTTTGGCCTTTCCCTTTTGCCTGTGATGTCAGAACCTTCGTTTTTGCATTGACACCGCATGTAGCGTTAACTTTTGGCCGTTATTTCTAATCAAATAAGCACCAACGGAATCCTCAGGAAATCAAGGACTCAGCTGAATCCTGAAAATTATGACCTTCTTTCTCAGAGCGTCGCATGTTTCTCGCGTTTTCTTTTGCGCATAGAAATCATACTTGAACTAGTAATGAGGGTTGCTAAACACACACTTGGCATCGTCTTCACATGTAATTTTTAGAAATTGGTCCTCCTAGTTCTTCAGAACTGTTGCAGAGTAGCAAGATACTAACAGTATAGGCAAGAATGTGTGCCAATTTATGCTTTATATACAATGACACGGGAGTGAGTGTATTTATATATATATATATATCACATTATAGTAAGTGTATGGAGTGTCCTGAAATTCGGCAGTTTAATGATCTTGGATACCCTTCAGGGTAACCCAGTTTTCAACTCTGGAAAAGTGAGGTTCCTCCTCATTTTTCTTATCTTTACACATTTCCCGCATTTTCTTTCTTTGTATATCTAGACTTGTCACAGTTTGAACCCAGTTAATAAACTGAATTCAATTTGGAGGAGAATGCGTTGTTAACAAGATTATCCTGGAAACCACATAAAGGCAAGGTGAAGTTCAAAAGCTATTGCGGACACAGTTACAAAAATACCTAATTTATAGTAACAATGTCACACCTTTCACATAAAAATTAAAAACTATTATTTCACATAAAAATAAAAAGTTATTGATATTATAGAGTATTTTCCGCTTTTACACATTTTACCCATTCTTTTGAGACTGCCATTTTTCGACAATGATTTGAGTTTCTGAACAGTTGGCTCCCTGAATGTCCTGAAACTCTAGGTGGTGCCACTTGTATTGTTTTTCATTTCTGAGCATGTTCACGAGAAATATTGAAAGTAGAAATTTACGGCAATTCTGGCAGTTTATCAGTTATGGACTGGTTTTATGGATTGAATCGAAACCTGGGTTGCTAAATAATCAAGGATAAATACATCAGGTGGACAAGACTGGTGGTGTCACCTAAATATATGTATTTTTATTTTAATATTTTTACTTGTTGTTAAGACTGTCAAATCACAGCCATTGTATCATTGAATCAAGAAGTACCTAATGGGTTGTCATGAAACTTGGTAAAAAAAAATTACAATGGACTAATCTGAATTATTTCTCAGATGCATAAGACTGTTCGTGCAAGTTTTTAAACATTTTATACGCTTTTTTAGTTTAATCCTTTTAGACTGTCAAATCACAGCGGCTGTGTGAGTTCCTTCACAGCTGGTTCAGGTATGGTCCTTAAATTTTGATCGGTTGTTGACCACAAAATATCTAATCAGTTGAGCAAGTTAGTCTGGTGTGACCACTACTTTTATCATTTTTGTACAAATTACCCGGAACTCTACTTTACATAACAACAATTGTGTCCCTTTAAACCATTGTGCTCATGGATTGTCCTGGAACTTGGTATGCCACCTGACAGGAGATAATATATGAGACGGATAACGCATGGCAGTTCTTATATTTTTAATTTAATTGTTATGCAATTATTTTCTTGTTACTAGAGATTGCAATGAAGTAGTAGACGTTCTCTCATCTCAGCATCGGGTTTATATTATTGGACATACCTGGTATGTCGATTGATTACGGAAGGTTTTATTAGTTCTGCTGACTCAAAGACATGCGAGTTATAGAGAAGGCCTATCTTCCACTGTCCGTCCATAATATAGGCACAGATAGTGAGCCAAAGAGCCAGACTAAAAAAGTAACATGATGTGTTTAGCAAAATCTAACTATATTTTACAATTAGAAAAGATTGTCTTATGACAAGACATTTTAACTATACAATATGAAGAGATATCCTTGTTTTCATGTCAAAAAAAGAATAACATCGCTTTCTAGTTTCAGATTCCGCTTAGCGTCATTACCAGTGGGCCACATGTTCTATTTATATTGTTTCTTAGTAAACAATTTCAAATCATTTCTAATTTAACAGTACATACGAAGTCATTGTTTTTGAAAATTCCAGGTTAGGTTAATTTACAACAGGTTTCCTACATATCATAGACGAAATGCATTAATTTTTTTCTCTCAAAATACTACTCTAGTTATTTTTCCATTAGCAGAAACATATAGTGATATTTAAATCTTTTTGAAAATCAAGGTTAAGTTAATGAAATAAATGTTTTTCTACATATCAGAAGTGAAATACATATATTAAAATTTTCCCAAAAATAACTAATCATAATGCTTCGTTTCAAGAAAAATGTGTAATGTTTGAAATGAAAAAAATCATAGGAAATTTGTGAAGATAATTTAGATCTTTAAATTATTCAGTGAGTGATAGCCCAGTTATCAGTTTTACAAATCCTGGGTTTACATAGATGGCCTCAATAAAGTATTTGTAATATGATTTGACCTTGTAAATCTTACTATATCTCGATAAATTATATTCCTGGATGTTATTTCAAGAAAGCATTTGGCAAGTTTAACCGGATTACAGGGACACCTGCCTTAAATAACTGATTTAAATGATTATTTATTGAACTAACATATTGGTATTGATATAATCACAGATGTTAAAGAATTTTCACTTTCTCTTTCTAACAATTATTTTGCATTTTTTTTTCTTTTTCCATCATTTACTTTGTCATTTTTTCATTACTGCAGCAGTAATATTTGAAGTCCGACATTCCTTTTGTGAGGATTAAAAAAAATTGATTTATACACGAAGCTATGAAATCATAGTCGACTTAACGTACATCTGAAAACAAAAGTCCATCAGTCTTTTGGTATATGACAGTCAAACACAATAATTCCTTAGTTTATTTCTTTTTCTTTTAAATGGATATACATATTGCTTATGTTTTCACTCTGTGCTTATATTGCATCAGATTGTCATTTTAAAACATCGTTTTATAGCATCATTTTAGTATGTAGAAAATAAAGAGTTAAAAACTAAACTAATTAGTGTGCAATAAATCAAGTGTTTCGAACCAATGATTTTTACTTTTTACCAATTTCTATGGGACATTTCTGTTAGTGGCCCAATTAAATCAAGGACTCATTTTAGACAGAAAAAAAGCCTCTAACTTCCTTAAAAGTGATGATATAAAGTCACACCAAGTAACAAATGAAAGCTGATAAACTTATCTATCATATAACACCATCACACTAACGTTGTAAGGGTAATGCAACAACATCTAATTTAGGCCTTTTATGATCATTGGATCCCCAGGCATAAATTACACAGTGCAATGTCTACAGGATAGCAAAGAAAATTCAATTGCTTGACAAGCGAGCAACAATCAAATGTAAGTGATGAGAATATCAATGAAATATATGTAATTTTGCTAGGAAAAATAATTGTATGATTAAACTGATGTTCCTTTTTATGAATAGATAGATCTGTAAATGTAATAATGCAAAGCCCATTATCATATTTTCAAAGTATAAATTGAAAAATTAATATAACATCCAGAATGAAACTGCTACTAAAAATGGTAAATAAGGATAAAATTTCCATTAAAGCGTCATTCCTATACCTTTGTCTATATTAAGTCAGCTGAGCTAGGTCACCCTTGGACCCGTGGGGCCTTAAATTTTTAATTTAATACGAAATTCAGGGTTGTCAGCAATAAATTCAGCTGCCTCGCCTGATTTCGATTAAAATAAAAGACACGATAAGTTTAATAAAAATCAATTTCAGTCTTGCTTTTATATACTCTTTGTGGCTTTTATGTACAATATACCACTTCTGCATAAGAAGACCGTTTGTCTGTAACTGGGTCCTATTTGTTGTATTTGTTTGACCGGATAACAGATTTGAAGGTTATGACAGGTACATTATATTGGCTTTTGTAACATATATAATGAAGACACTGTGTTACATTAAATTTAATGTATTTTCTATTATACCTGTATATATTTACAATGTCATATCAAGTTCTCACAATATGAATAATATTCAATATTCACACAATTGGATGTTTCCTGAACAACCCTCCCGCCAATTTACCAAAATGGCGTTCCACCATAGGCAGGATCTCCCGAGCTCCTTATCCAATTTCCAGACGCATACTTGGTTCATTTATGACCTTTAATTAAGGTCTTATTTATGCTACTTTTTTGCGTACAGTGTCCGTGCAAGAATAAAATCGCAACCCTATAGTAGAGCAAATGGTGTCTTTTGGAGTAGCCCATTACAATACAACGTTTGACATCCTCCAACTCAGGCTGGACAACTTCCTCTAAACATTGAAAGAAACATTTTCAGGAATACATTTATTCCATTTGGACTGTTACCAGAAAATATTTTCAGAGTTTATAATTGGAATCCACATTTCTGTATATATCCCCAAAACAAGAAGTATCCTTATGTAAACCAATGATTTTGATCCATTGGCTTTTGTTTACAGTTGACCAAATCGTTTCATTCCAAAACAAATCATGTCTGAATTTTAGTTTCCTTGCACACTCTACTGTTGTAATTGCAAGATTAGGTAAAGAATTTGTTTGCAGAATGATTTAAAATTCAAACATAGCATTTTGCCTTCATCTCACATATGCCTAGGCATGGCGTCCACTCCGAAGCGGGAAACCATGTTAACGAGCGTGGATCCACATGCAGGAACTTCCGTTTAAACATTTGTAAATCCAAAATGGGCTTTTTACTGCCTGAAAGCCATTTAAAGCTCTTTATTTTATCTCCGGTCATGTCCCAAATCCAGATATTGTTTATCTTTCTGCCACCAATCCAATAACGCATGTCCAGGTTCAAACCTAAAAAGTAATTTCATCGGCAAGAAATGCTACGATTAAATTAGGGTTATTAAATCATACATAAACAAATCTTGTGATATACTGGTACAATAACTCAAATTACTTCCCACAAATATAATGATGTGTAAAATATAAAGGGGTTGAAATCATAAAACAAGGTGTTACCTTTGAAACTCCCTTTGAATAAGGAAACTAAGTGACTAGAAATTACATTAAACTTCAAGAAAAAACTTTTCCACAAGAAATGTATACTTTTTCTTTCTCGTTAAAGTAGACTCGTTTCTAGAATCTTAAAGGTACATAATCATGTAATATTATGCATAATCTTTCACATTATCAGTTCAGTTTTGCTTTATACAAATGTGTCCCAGCAAAACCGTCCCAGCATATCCCAGTTTCACTACCTCGTATATAGCTGTTTAACACCTTGTTATGGCTCTGCGTGTTGGTAAACACGGTCCGCGTTTGTCTGTCTACCATAATAAGGCCGCGTGACCGGAGGTCTAATTGTGAGCCGCAAGACACGGTGTTTCAGTCAGCGGGAACATATGTATTTCAATTTTTGAGCCAAGTCAATCAGGGCATCTCCTGATTTGACACATGTTGGAGATCCGGGATGCACACGGCCCCACGCGGTGTGTTTATGTTGACAGCTGTGATCGCGCCCGGTTCACTATTTTTAACACTCGTATACAGGAGAAAGCAAATGGTTTCAAACAAATATTTTTGCAGATTCATGTTTATTTTAAAGGGATGACGCCTTTTTTCCTGTTAATTGAACATGCTTTTTAGGTGATAACCCCTTAAACTTATTTATCCTATCGTGATATCAAGATCATGTTTCGATTTGCAATTACGCTAAACCATTTAACTTTCCAATCTCAATATTAAATTGAAGAAAACACAATATACTATAGTTATACGATTTCTGATATAAAGTAAAATATATAACATTTGAGTTAATTTATGAAGAACCAGAGTAAAGTTGCTTATAAGAACATTCTGTAGTTTGTTATTTATAATTGTTTATTTACCATTCAAGGAGCTTACCTTTACCCTTGCCTTCCGTAAATATCTTCAAAATGTGATTAATTTCTTCATTTGTCTCCAGAGCCGCCAGGTGGCTACCGAATTGTCGGCACTTCCTGTCTGCGCTCTTCCATCCAACCGCCACCATCAACATTTTGTAGCAAGATCCGGGGTCTTTTTCAGGGATTTTCGTCCTGAAGTGCTCGTCAAATTCTGGGTCGCATGGAGCTTAAATAGAACACACTTAATAATAAACATTTGCATCCTTAATGTTGCAGTTAAATGAGCGTTGTGAGGATGGTCAAGTTTTTGTATATGGAATCCTCGACTGGACAGATAAATATGATATCATGATGACTTTCCAAACTAAACTTAGTGTGTTGGTATTACTTGTGAATATTTAATACCATGTTTTTATCAATGTAAGGTATACTAGTCTACAAGACCTGATATCTGGGCTTCATTCGGTATATTATAACCAAGGCTGTAAAAAAACGTACAAATAAACAGTCAGGGAAAAGGTTACAGATATATTCTAGTGATTCCTAATTCAATATTCAGTCAAACATGCATGGTTTACCATTTCAAACACAGGTGAATACTTTATACCTTTATGGTATGCTCATGATATTCTAATCTCAAGGAAAAACATACAGAGAACAGACCAGCAGAGATAAGGAGAGAAACAAAAGATATTACATAGAAATGTTGAAGGAAATTTAATTGAAAAAAGAGACAGAGACAATCATATATACATAAATATAGGGGTATAATGTGTATTTTATAACACCTACTGCATGTTTTCGTCTTCTCCATTATTTCTTGTCGTTTTTGATTTGTGGTTTCTATCATATTCAACAAATGTTGCAATTTCGTTTCCATCTTACTCGAGCAACCATCCTGACAGAAGCCTCGACAACGATGTTTTTCGTCTCGAAGTTTCTTTGTGTGATCAGTGATATTCGATGGTCCCGTGACCCCAGTGTCAATATCATTGTAATCTTCGTGCTCGACGCTCTCACTGATTATATGTTGTCCTGTCATGAAAGGCATTCATGGCAAATAATATGTACTACATACACTAATGCGCAATCATGCCATCAAGTATGGGAACTTAATCTATATCTACTTTTTTTGTCACAAATGATTTATATTTATGATATATATATATATATATATATAAATACATTTATATATATATATATATATATATATATATATATATATATATATATATATACATACTGGGCCAGGGAGATGCTTTGTAAGCTTTATTTACGAGATAGATACGTAACTAATATTTGAAAGACCATAGAAAAGACGTATTTATTTTTGTTCCGGCAATATGTTTCGTTCAAGTACATTAGCGAGATCAGTTCTCAAAACGGCAAATAATGAAGGCTAAGAATGATTCAGATAAAATCGCTATTGTTAGTTTGGATCTGAAGATGAGGAAATAGTTACTATTCTCTTAGAGTATCCCTTATGTCAGAAAATAAAAAAAAATAATAACATGTCCTGGATACGTTTTGGACAAAATTACTAAACAAAATATTCTCAAAATCCTGTATACCGCCCATGCGTTAAAAGGCACCACCTGATATGGGCTACTGATTTTGTTTTGTTTTCACACTGCAAAACAAAGCATTTATTCATAAAGTCGCGGGGTAACACAGGCGATACAATTTTACATGCAAAATAAAAAAAACTAGGCTTTTACCTACAGTTATGGTCAAAACAATGAGAATCCACACCAGGTGAACCATGGCCTCATTTGAACCAAAACGCAAACTCTAAAATCATGGAAAGTAAGTTTTCTTCATGAATAAAAATGATCAGCTAAATAATCAATGTATGAAGTTAAGGAGAAATGATATGAGTGTTATTGTTATTATTATTATTTTTATTGGCGTTAGGCAAAAAAGCCTCCAGCCGCCAACAGAGACGTAACAAGGATGTAAAAAACTTTGAAGAAATAGATATTAACGATTTATCCTGGCAGCAGCTCGCTGACGACCGCGTGAAAATCAGAAGCATCAAGAACCAACATCTACATACAGGTGACAGGTGACTAGAAGCTAATACAGGTGACAGGTGATGATAAGCTGATAAAGGTGACAGGTGATGATAAGCAGATACAGGTGGCAGGTGACGAAAAGCTGATAAAGGTGACAGGTGATGATAAGCTGATACAGGTGACAGGTGATGATAAGCAGATACAGGTGACAGGTGATGATAAGCAGATACAGGTGACAGGTGATGATAAGCAGATACAGGTGACAGGTGATGATAAGCAGATACAGGTGACAGGTGATGATAAGCAGATACAGGTGGCAGGTGACGAAAAGCTGATAAAGGTGACAGGTGATGATAAGCTGATACAGGTGACAGGTGATGATAAGCAGATACAGGTGACGAGAAGCTAATACAGGTGACAGGTGATGATAAGCAGATACAGGTGACAGGTGATGATAAGCTGATACAGGTGACAGGTGATGATAAGCAGATACAGGTGACAGGTGATGATAAGCAGATACAGGTGACAGGTGATGATAAGCAGATACAGGTGACAGGTGATGATAAGCAGATACAGGTGACAGGTGATGATAAGCAGATACAGGTGACAGGTGATGATAAGCAGATACAGGTGACAGGTGACGAAAAGCTGATAAAGGTGACAGGTGATGATCAGCTGATACAGGTGACAGGTGATGATAAGCTGATACAGGTGACAGGTGATGATAAGCAGATACAGGTGGCAGGTGACGAAAAGCTGATAAAGGTGACAGGTGATGATAAGCTGATACAGGTGACAGGTGATGATAAGCAGATACAGGTGACAGGTGATGATAAGCAGATACAGGTGACAGGTGATGATAAGCTGATAAAGGTGACAGGTGATGATCAGCTGATAAAGGTGACAGGTGATGATAAGCAGATACAGGTGACAGGTGATGATAAGCTGATACAGGTGACAGGTGATGATAAGCTGATACAGGTGACAGGTGACGAAAAGCTGATAAAGGTGACAGGTGATGATAAGCTGATACAGGTGACAGGTGATGATCAGCTGATAAAGGTGACAGGTGATGATAAGCAGATACAGGTGACAGGTGATGATAAGCTGATACAGGTGACAGGTGACGAAAAGCTGATAAAGGTGACAGGTGATGATAAGCTGATAAAGGTGACAGGTGATGATAAGCTGATACAGGTGACAGGTGACGAAAAGCTGATAAAGGTGACAGGTGATGATAAGCTGATACAGGTGACAGGTGATGATCAGCTGATAAAGGTGACAGGTGATGATAAGCAGATACAGGTGACAGGTGATGATAAGCTGATACAGGTGACAGGTGACGAAAAGCTGATAAAGGTGACAGGTGATGATAAGCTGATAAAGGTGACAGGTGATGATAAGCAGATACAGGTGACAGGTGATGATAAGCTGATACAGGTGACAGGTGACGAAAAGCTGATAAAGGTGACAGGTGATGATAAGCTGATAAAGGTGACAGGTGATGATCAGCTGATACAGGTGACAGGTGATGATAAGCTGATACAGGTGACAGGTGATGATAAGCTGATACAGGTGACAGGTGATGATAAGCAGATACAGGTGACAGGTGATGATAAGCTGATAAAGGTGACAGGTGATGATAAGCTGATACAGGTGACAGGTGATGATCAGCTGATACAGGTGACAGGTGATGATAAGCTGATACAGGTGACAGGTGATGATAAGCTGATACAGGTGACAGGTGATGATAAGCAGATACAGGTGACAGGTGATGATAAGCTGATAAAGGTGACAGGTGATGATAAGCTGATACAGGTGACAGGTGATGATAAGCAGATACAGGTGACAGGTGATGATAAGCTGATACAGGTGACAGGTGATGATAAGCTGATACAGGTGGCAGGTGATGATAAGCAGATACAGGTGACAGGTGACGAAAAGCTGATAAAGGTGACAGGTGATGATAAGCTGATACAGGTGACAGGTGATGATAAGCTGATACAGGTGACAGGTGATGATAAGCAGATACAGGTGACAGGTGATGATAAGCTGATAAAGGTGACAGGTGATGATAAGCTGATACAGGTGACAGGTGATGATAAGCAGATACAGGTGACAGGTGATGATAAGCTGATACAGGTGACAGGTGATGATAAGCTGATACAGGTGGCAGGTGATGATAAGCAGATACAGGTGACAGGTGACGAAAAGCTGATAAAGGTGACAGGTGATGATAAGCTGATACAGGTGACAGGTGATGATAAGCTGATACAGGTGACAGGTGACGAGAAGCTGATAAAGGTGACAGGTGATGATAAGCAGATACAGGTGACAGGTGACGAAAAGCTGATAAAGGTGACAGGTGATGATAAGCAGATACAGGTGACAGGTGATGATAAGCTGATACAGGTGACAGGTGACGAAAAGCTGATAAAGGTGACAGGTGATGATAAGCTGATACAGGTGACAGGTGACGAAAAGCTGATACAGGTGGCAGGTGACGAGTTGCTGATAAAGGTGACAGGTGATGATAAGCATATACAGGTGACAGGTAATGATAAGCTGATACAGGTGACAGGTGACGAGAAGCTGATAAAGGTGACAGGTGATGATAAGCAGATACAGGTGACAGGTGACGAAAAGCTGATAAAGGTGACAGGTGATGATAAGCAGATACAGGTGACAGGTGATGATAAGCTGATAAAGGTGACAGGTGATGATCAGCTGATACAGGTGACAGGTGATGATAAGCAGATACAGGTGACAGGTGATGATCAGCTGATACAGGTGACAGGTGATGATAAGCTGATACAGGTGACAGGTGATGATAAGCAGATACAGGTGGCAGGTGACGAGAAGCTGATACAGGTGACAGGTGATGATAAGCAGATACAGGTGACAGGTGATGATAAGCAGATACAGGTGACAGGTGACGAAAAGCAGATACAGGTGACAGGAGATGATAAGCAGATACAGGTGACAGGTGACGAACAGCTGATAAAGGTGACAGGTGACGAAAAAAAGATAAAGGTGACAGGTGATGATAAGCTGATACAGGTGACAGGTGACGAAAAGCTGATACAGGTGGCAGGTGACGAGAAGCTGATAAAGGTGACAGGTGATGATAAGCATATACAGGTGACAGGTAATGATAAGCTGATACAGGTGACAGGTGACGAGAAGCTGATAAAGGTGACAGGTGATGATAAGCAGATACAGGTGACAGGTGACGAAAAGCTGATAAAGGTGACAGGTGATGATAAGCAGATACAGGTGACAGGTGATGATAAGCTGATAAAGGTGACAGGTGATGATCAGCTGATACAGGTGACAGGTGATGATAAGCAGATACAGGTGACAGGTGATGATCAGCTGATACAGGTGACAGGTGATGATAAGCTGATACAGGTGACAGGTGATGATAAGCAGATACAGGTGGCAGGTGACGAAAAGCTGATAAAGGTGACAGGTGATGATAAGCTGATACAGGTGACAGGTGATGATAAGCAGATACAGGTGACAGGTGATGATAAGCTGATACAGGTGACAGGTGATGATAAGCAGATACAGGTGACAGGTGATGATAAGCAGATACAGGTGACAGGTGATGATAAGCAGATACAGGTGACAGGTGATGATAAGCAGATACAGGTGACAGGTGATGATAAGCAGATACAGGTGGCAGGTGACGAAAAGCTGATAAAGGTGACAGGTGATGATAAGCTGATACAGGTGACAGGTGATGATAAGCAGATACAGGTGACAGGTGATGATAAGCAGATACAGGTGACAGGTGACGAAAAGCTGATAAAGGTGACAGGTGATGATAAGCAGATACAGGTGACAGGTGATGATAAGCTGATACAGGTGACAGGTGATGATAAGCAGATACAGGTGACAGGTGACTAGAAGCTGATACAGGTGACAGGTGACGAGAAGCTGATAAAGGTGACAGGTGATGATAAGCAGATACAGTTGACAGGTGACGAAAAGCTGATACAGGTGACAGGTGATGATAAGCAGATACAGGTGACAGGTGATGATAAGCAGATACAGGTGACAGGTGATGATAAGCAGATACAGGTGACAGGTGATGATAAGCTGATACAGGTGACAGGTGACTAGAAGCTGATACAGGTGACAGGTGACGAGAAGCTGATAAAGGTGACAGGTGATGATAAGCAGATACAGGTGACAGGTGACGAAAAGCTGATACAGGTGACAGGTGATGATAAGCAGATACAGGTGACAGGTGATGATAAGCAGATACAGGTGACAGGTGATGATAAGCAGATACAGGTGGCAGGTGACGAAAAGCTGATAAAGGTGACAGGTGATGATAAGCTGATACAGGTGACAGGTGATGATAAGCAGATACAGGTGACAGGTGATGATAAGCAGATACAGGTGGCAGGTGACGAAAAGCTGATAAAGGTGACAGGTGATGATAAGCTGATACAGGTGACAGGTAATGATAAGCTGATACAGGTGATAGGTGACGAGAAGCTGATACAGGTGACAGGTGATGATAAGCAGATACAGGTGGCAGGTGACGAGAAGCTGATACAGGTGACAGGTGATGATAAGCTGATACAGGTGACAGGTGACTAGAAGTTGATACAGGTGACAGGTGACGAGAAGCTGATACAGGTGACAGGTGACGAGAAGCTGATACAGGTGACGAGAAGCTAATACAGGTGACAGGTGACAGGTGACGAGAAGCTGATACAGGTGACAGGTGACGAGAAGCTGATACAGGTGACAGGTGACGAGAAGCTGATACAGGTGACGAGAAGCTAATACAGGTGACAGGTGACAGGTGACGAGAAGCTGATACAGGTGACAGGTGACGAGAAGCTGATACAGGTGACAGGTGATGATAAGCAGATACAGGTGGCAGGTGACGAAAAGCTGATAAAGGTGACAGGTGATGATAAGCTGATACAGGTGACAGGTGATGATAAGCAGATACAGGTGACAGGTGATGATAAGCAGATACAGGTGACAGGTGATGATAAGCAGATACAGGTGACAGGTGATGATAAGCAGATACAGGTGACAGGTGATGATAAGCAGATACAGGTGGCAGGTGACGAAAAGCTGATAAAGGTGACAGGTGATGATAAGCTGATACAGGTGACAGGTGATGATAAGCAGATACAGGTGACGAGAAGCTAATACAGGTGACAGGTGATGATAAGCAGATACAGGTGACAGGTGATGATAAGCTGATACAGGTGACAGGTGATGATAAGCAGATACAGGTGACAGGTGATGATAAGCAGATACAGGTGACAGGTGATGATAAGCAGATACAGGTGACAGGTGATGATAAGCAGATACAGGTGACAGGTGATGATAAGCAGATACAGGTGACAGGTGATGATAAGCAGATACAGGTGGCAGGTGACGAAAAGCTGATACAGGTGACAGGTGATGATAAGCAGATACAGGTGACAGGTAATGATAAGCTGATACAGGTGACAGGTAATGATAAGCTGATACAGGTGACAGGTGATGATAAGCAGATACAGGTGGCAGGTGACGAGAAGCTGATACAGGTGACAGGTGATGATAAGCTGATACAGGTGACAGGTGACTAGAAGCTGATACAGGTGACAGGTGACGAGAAGCTGATACAGGTGACAGGTGACGAGAAGCTGATACAGGTGACGAGAAGCTAATACAGGTGACAGGTGACAGGTGACGAGAAGCTGATACAGGTGACAGGTGACGAGAAGCTGATACAGGTGACAGGTAACGAAAAGCTGATAAAGGTGACAGGTGACGAGAAGCTAATACAGGTGACAGGTGACAGGTGACGAGAAGCTAATACAGGTGACAGGTGACAGGTGACGAGAAGCTAATACAGGTGACAGGTGACAGGTGACGAGAAGCTAATACAGGTGACAGGTGACGAGAAGCTGATACAGGTGACAGGTGATGATAAGCTGATACAGGTGACAGGTGATAAGAAGCAAATGCAGGTAACAGTTTAATGAGAAACTGAAGGAAGCGGACAACAAATCACCACGCAGGAAGAAACACCACAAACATATAACTCTCCAAGTCTGGAAAGATGAGTGAAATAACCATTGCTCCACACTGGCACCGAATATTATTATTAGACGAACCCTTGCAGTGAATTGGAAAAAAAACAGGTAGGTAGACAATATACTCATATTAAAAAAGGCTTATAATATGAAAAAAAGGAGAGAACGGCTTAGAGACTTATTGTATCTTTGTAAACTGTTGGTTTAGTCAAAGCTACAATAGAGGTTTGGGAGTGGATAAAAAAATATATCTGTAGTTAAACCTCCGTTTATTAATAAGTAGAGGAAAATGATAACTTTCATTTAGGAGTAAGCCTAACAGTGACATGATAGATCTCTTCTCGTATGGGAAAAAACCCTGCACTAATAAAAGAGACCACTTTCAGCAGTTCTAAGTAAATGTTTGTGGGTATTATTCATAAATTTTTTTTTTCAAATGCATCAGGATGTCCATATGATGCACGTTATGTTATCAGTATAATAATATGAACTAGAACAGGGACAGGTGGCTGTCATCATCTGTATAATATTCCTAACAGTATGCCACGGTGGTTTTCAAACTCATTATAATCTGTTTAAAAATATATTGTCTGTTACACTTTATGTACTTTTATTGCACCCTTGTTATTCTTTATTGCAATTGTGGTATATCTAGTTTTAGTTTCCATACACTAGCCGTATAGCCTATTTTTAACAATTATTTTTTTATTGCCCTGTCGTATTTAAGCTGTACCTTAGGATTTTGGTTATGTTAACGTTACTTAATGCTGTTTTATTTTTAAAAAGACTGTATTATTTGATATTAAAAAAAAATTGAATTAAAAAGACAAGAATAGGGGAAAGTTCAATATTGGACGGAAGATTAATAATGAGATAAGATGTACAGCGTACTTTGCAACGTTTGAATAGATTTGCAAATATTAATATCAGTGATGAAGCCTTCTGTAGGTTAATCCACATCAACTATCGTGGTATCATAATGCTGTGATCGTTTACATTCTCATTCGCAAATGGAAAGACTGAACTTCCGAATATATGGAGACGGATATCAACTTCCCCTTGAGTTTGTCGTTCTACAGAAGGTTCCGTTTCCTCTAGATTTCTTAGAGACGGATCAAGGATTTATGTATTGCATGTCATTTGTTTCATTTTATTTTAAAGTTTTATATTGTAATGTAAATTTGTTATGTTTACATATCGTAAAAAAAGGAAGCGTGCGTTCGTTTTTGATATTCATTAAGTATTTTAAAGATATTAGGAAATAATTAGAACGTAAGGCAGCAGAAATAGAAAAAAAGAATTGCATAAATATCGAAGAAAACACCCTAGATTGTAAATACCGGATATGAATTCTAATGTAAATTGTCCTCTGAATTGATTCTGTTTTTAATTCTCTGTATATTATCTCATATTTTTCTGACTTAAAGCTCATTTTTCATATTAAGTTCTCAATGAGCTTGATTAAAGGATGTCCATGATGAAATAGAATAAAAATATATAAATTTTTAAAAATAGAAACGTCTGAGGCATTCTTTTGAGACAACAACAAAAAAAATATTCTGGCAGTTTTTATATATGTGCCTTTGACAAACACGCACACACATTATATATGTTATATATTTATGTTATATAGGAACAGGCTGTAGTGTGGCGTGTTTCATTGTTCACGAGCTTTCGAAGGTTAGAGCTCCTTCATCAAGTCTAAAGTGGAAGAGTTTTTATCTTCCATCAAAGGATTTCTCAATTAGTGCTATTGCTGCATGAGGAACATGAATTCATTTATTAAATCCAATAACAACAAAATCATTAGAAAAGATACAAAGGATGAAAACTCTGGAAAAACATGTAACTGCCGTCATAAGGGAAACTGCCCCCTCCACGGAAACTGTCTAATGAAGTCAATAGTGTACGAAGCCCCCGTGACTCATGGCGACACAGGAAGACAACTTTGGCCTCACGGGAGGAACATTCAAAAAGAGATACAAAAACCGCATTAAATCATTCAACATTTAAAAATACAAAAAGGAAAAAGATCTCTCGAAATATATCTTGAACTTGAAAGATAAAGAAACTACACACTACGATGCGCTGTAATGAAGACGTCAAACAGGGATTAACGAAAAAGCGGACTGGATAACTTTGGCGCATAAGAAAAAAAGCCACTTTCAAGAACAATTTCTCAACCAAAGTTACAGAAACAGTACAGTTCACTTGCCTGATGATTGCCCCCATTAACGGAGAAGAGAAATCCAGGGTAGCGAAAATGACCGTTTTGTTAATATATGTATATATATATATATATATATATATATATATATATATATATATATATATATATATATATATATATATATATATATATAACATTAAGAGCCCTGAAATGAGGTTTGTCTATTCGCCCTTGGGAAATGTTGTGTTTGCATTATATACGTAATTGAGCCTAAGGTTTATCTCAATATGCTTAAAGAAAATATCAAAAGAAATAATACAGGAAATATATGAAACAAATAAAATATATGAAGTTTTACAAAGTATACAACGTGAACACATACATACCTTAGTATGAATGTTCATTCTGTGAACAGCAGTCCGTCCTTACATTCGCAGTTTTCAAACGGAAAAGCGGGTTTGAAAACCAGCGAACAACAGTTCGATATATATCGTTTTGGGAACAACTCAAATATTTTTACAGGGAGGATTGGAAGTTCTGCGGGCCCATATCACCTGGCAATATTATAACTAATGTATGTCAACTCAAAAGCAAAGCAGATGCTATTATGAGCTGGTTTCATTGATTTAAAAGATTTGAAAGTGCGTCATGGATATGATATGAATATCAATCGAAATAACGCATAATGTGATTGGATTAATAAACAAAAAACTGGAATAGATCTTTATCTGGATTTGTATAGAATATTGCCTTCAATGGCTGAGTTATATAAAATTCAGACACAGATGATAATAATTTAATATCCAAGACTTATTATTCCCTCAAATTTCTGTTGATATTACATTAATACCATTGAACAATAACCAAATTGACTGACTGCACATTATTAATTAATAATAGGTGATAAAAGTAAACTAATTTTATTTTAAATATGGACACTTTTATAGAACACATTAAACTCTTTTTCACTGCATTCTATTTAATTTATTTTGACATAAAAATAATGAAATTAATTAACACTAATCTGTCGATAATCTGAACAATTAAACATGACCTAATCATAAACTATACGTGACCTTAATAGCACATTCATTAAATAAATGATTTTGAGAAGAGTAGCTACGAGCATTTAACCAATCACCACTCCGTTGGAAATGTAAACAGTCGCCAGATATATCGCATAGAGTTTGCATCATATACAGAAGTCTAGTCCCTATAGCCTGTGCCAGTTTCCGTGCCCCACGTCTTTCCGGAGATTTTATTTTCAAAGTATACATTATAAAACGTTCTGTTTCAAGGATTTGAGGAGCTTTTCCACCAACTGCCGACAGAAATAACGTCCTAACTTGCACAGAATTAGTATGAGACAATGTTTCACATTGATCGCGATGTACTCATCAACAGGGAACAGAGATACAAATAAGTAATTCCAGCTGATGAAGTCAGTCAATGCAAGACCAACCTATAAGCGACCGACCATTATGGCCTCTTTGTGACGTCATTAAGTCTAATAAATGGCTCTCACAACCCTAGATATGGAAAGCCTTCTGATATGTAATAATATAAAGTAATACAGGTTCAATAACCTTTCCACTACACTTTCCTCAGAATATAGGCAATTATATCACAAACAGGCCACCCGCATTTCAATAAAGCAGTTCTGTCGCAGTTATGTTCTTTAATATTTATGACAGTGCATTCCTAACCTTAGCGAAGGCTCATGCCCTGAATAGACGCTTTTCTTTTTCAAACATTGTCTATCATTATGATATGTAAATTATAACTGACGGTGGTCACGATTGGACACCTCTGTAGCCACGCCCCATGCACGTTTTTTAACTGTCGGAAATGATATAAAATGTGTCCTAAATGGGGCATTTTCCTATTTTTTTCCATATTTTCTAAGATATTGAGAATTATATTTCTAAGGGGGTATCACAGTGCCAAGTTTTGGAAACTATGATTGCTTTTCAAAGCAGAAAAAATTCTGTTACTCTGGACAAAGGCTTGAGGCCCTCCACGAAGTTCCTAGAGCATTAGCAAACGCAATTTGATTCTATCAATAACTGTTTTATAAGCAAACATTTAGTGCCTTCTCTATTGAGCATTAATTTACAAATTATCTTAAGGCATGGTATTCCTATGCCTTGTGAACAAATTCACCTGTCGCGAGTGTGGTGTTGCAGTATCTATCAGTATTAAATAGTCGTGCAAGCCTTCATTCTATTTTAGGGCGATCGATCATATTTGGGAAAAAACTAAACTGGTCTTCAGTTGCAATAATGATTATATAGGATAAGCTAGTTTATAAATGTTCTCTGTTCATGGCAACCAGAGGATTTCATTTCCGCAGTTAATATACCTTTAATTGGGTCTTCATCCCTTTATAAGGTGCATACACCAGGCCTTCATTTTAATGTGTAAGGTGTTTTGCTTGTCAAATTTCCAGATATGAAGGTCCCCTGTAATGATAGTATGTCTGTCACCGGATATTTAATATTGAATGGCAGGGCAATAAATGCGTCATTCTCTATAGACAACAAAATAACAAAACTGTATTTATTTTGAATCATACATGCCTATTCTTACAGACCTATTTTTTTCTCATTTACGAGCCATGGCTAGTCGGGATGAGCTGTTCTTTTCCTTTTTTTAACAGTACCCTAATAATGTATAACATTAAAACAGCGTGTTAAACCTATATTTTTCACATAAATTATTTTTTTGACAAGGATGATTTCCTAGATTATTCTTTTTGTTTCACAGGTATACAGTTCACTTTTTCATTGCTGCTCATCCTTTGTCATTTTTCACTACACACACCTCACTCAAAATAAAAGAGACGGTTAAAAAAACAGCAAAGGTCGTTCATGTTCACGGGTTAAGCAGTGGGTAGGTATTCTTTCATATCACAACTGATCAAGCATCCCATTTATAAATTGTACATAATCAATGAATGCCCTTTTAGATGGGTCATGTCCGTTTTTATGGAAAGTGGCCATTTTGGTTGACAAATCTTAAAGCCAGCTATTCACCGAACGTTTATTTAGAATTTATGTGTCATTTCTGGCTTACTCTGCAAACGTATAAATGAACACTATAAGTGATTCCTGTTTAGGGAGTTATTATACTACTCTGTGACGGATGTATGAGCTTATGTAAATAGAGTAATGTTGTCAAAAGGGAAACATCAAGTTACCTGAGGTGTTGGTTGTATATGTGCTGAAGTTGAAAGCTCACTAGTGTCATAAGGAACTTTACGTGATTCTGGTTTATCTGACTGCCACCAGATGTCCTTGTTGAATGTGTTTGAATTATTTTGATCCGCCTCCCCCCATGTAATAAACTCGTTATTTATTAACAGAATGTACAGACTATGTTCCGTAGGATGGACGTCTTATTGCCTTTTTTATAAACGTTTCAAGGGATAATCTCTAGTTAAAAGACGTCAGGTATTTCAATAGGCCTCTTTACGCTAACCCTGCAATGTTAAAATTATCCCAGAATTCGATTTGCCTAATCTATACCCAAAGGTTCGCCTAAGACAAAGATGAGTCACACACGTAGAAGCTTATTCCTGTTACATCCATGTTCATTGAACTGCGCAGGAGTGTTCATAAAAAAAAATTATACTTCGAACGAGACATTTTAAAATATCCAAATGATCAGTCTATATATAATATAATGTAATATATATATATATATATATATATATATATATATATATATATATATATATATATATATATATATAACTCTGAAGAAAAACAACACTGTTAATTCACAACAGTCTGTTTCACGGGATGCGACCCGATCATCAGGTGAATGTGGTTAGAATGAAGCTAACGGCGTGGTTTGAAAAGCCAAGTGTGTTTTTCTTCAGAGTTATACCGCTCTGGCCTAGTCTGTAGGCCATAGAGCACTTTACATCGGAGGGTAACACTACCTTCTACATATATATATATATGTATTTCGCTTTGATAAACATTTTCCTAAAGTAGAATTGAAGTACTACCGGACTGATGACCATTTGTTTTACCATTTCAGGAGATATCATCCTTCGTGCATTGTATTCAATATATATTAACCCACGGGCAAAGAAAAGGCTTATTGTATCACACATTTAGCTATGTATAAGAGATGAAAAGTAGGTCATGAATGCCGTATTAATACTATCTCGATCGAATAAACTGTAAATGTGAGGCGATGATATTGAAAGAACTGGGTTGAATCTGTAATAGGATTTGTAGAGTTTTGACGTTACGGGCTCATGTATACAATCATCAAAGAAATATGAAAGTGAAAAAAAATAATACTATTGTTGTATTGTTGTACTTTTATTTACCCTGACACTTTTAGCCTAGAACATCAAAACCAAGGTTTATACGATTGCAAATTACCAGTTCCAAAGGATTTTATCGGTATTTTCCACAGAATCTTGAGTTGATGTAGTATGTATGCTATGTAAATAACATCAATGTGTACCGTATTTAAGTCGTTTTTGTGACATGTTTCATGTGTCATCAAGGAATCCTGTACCTCCGTCTTTTTGTTCGAGTTCCGGCAATTGAATTCAATTTTCCTTGAACAATCAATACTTTTCCGCGCAGGAATCTGCTTTTTCCGTTTCGTTTACATGTTTTATTATATCTTTCCTTAAACATATAATTCTCCTTGGTTAGGTCCCTGAAATCGGAATCAGGCAACTCCAGCTCGGTTCATATTTTGTTAAGCCGTCTCTAGTGTATTGATGCAATCTGTTTGGTACATCATCTATCTGGGGTCAGACTCATGCTCATTTGATCAGAACCTCGTGGCTCCCCTACGACCCGTCTATCTGGCGGGAAAGCTATTTTCAGATCAGGTCTAGCGATTTGAAACTATATTGAGAATCTGACCGATCATATAAAGGATAATAAACCTGATGAGTTACCGGTGCATGTGTTCTTGTTGAAATTGCGTGTGAGCAGTTTTGATTTCTGTGTTCTGATAACTATTGTCACGTTGAATGTAATTGGTCGTTATAATTTCGATTCCATCACATGCGCAGCTGTTCAAAATCCATTAAATAACAGGCCAGGAGGCCCAGCGAGGCAAGTTCAGAGACCTGTCTTTATTAAGATGATACTCATCCTGGAAATAATATGTTCTTCACCTGACTGTTGTTGTTTTAATCACACGATCTGCGTTTTCTATAAGCAGTTTAATTTCAACTACGGATGTTGGTAAAAGTAATTCTTTAACAGATATAATTTCTAGTACCATCTTTCTTATCTCTTCTATTATGCAGGTCATAGTGGAAGCTAGGCTCTCTGGATTATCATTTTTGGCTAAAGTGTCAACTTGATCGATAATTTGTTTGTCAATTCTTGTTACATCAATTTTACCAATTCTACCTTGATAGTTTTATTTTCTTCAATATTCTTCGGTGAGAGAGATAATTTAATTTTTTTTCTTTGGCTTGCAAATAACATGGTATTTTGTCTGTTTTATTTTACTTAATTTCCTCACTTCTACACTTCTTTGATTTTCGACAAATTTAGGAATTCTTTTTTCAATATGTTCTCTGCTAAACTTGGTGTGTTCACCCTGACTACAGTATTTCATGGTCTGCTTGTTCCACGAGTAAGGGCTCACTATACACCATACATCCGACCCAACTGTTTCCTTTAAAATTTGTCTATTCCATGTACATTTGCCATTGTTTTGTTTTTGGTATAAATTCCATTCCTAAGACTGACTTGAAATATGCCCATCACATCCATCCGATGTAAAAGCCACTATAATCTGATTTTGTACGAGAGGTCCCGAGCAGTACATTCTTCTACTCATAACTAGATGTCACCATTTGTTCCAGTTTATTCAAAATATGTTCCATTTTCTGTGATGTGAATTAGGTATTGATTATAATAAGAGATTTTTGTTGAAAATTTTTTTTATGCGTGGAAATTTTACTGGTCCTTTTTTTTCTCGACAATTTATCCTGGCACTTTTACCAGTGGCAGCTTTAGCTTACACCTGTGGGCTTAAGATACCATTTTACCTCATTCTTATAAAGAACTACAGGGAAAAGGTTTCTTAAACATAGATAAAAGAGAATTGATCATGATTAAGCCCAACAGTAAAACTCTCAGGACACAACAAATTCTTAATTAACCTGTAAAATACAACAGGTACTTAATAAATCCTAATGTAAGAGAATCACTATAATACACCCTGAAGTAACGGAGTACAGCATATATTCCTGCCATTCGATCAGGTGGAGAAATAACCAGTAACAGGTCATTAATTCTGAATTTCAGAAATAACTCAAGATTCTACAAGTTTTCCTACTCACAGTTGTACAGCCTATGCCACATGCAAAAAAGGCAAAACCAATTCTAGACCCCACGAGAATAGTTTTGCTTTATTGATGTATTCTCCACAAAACAGGCCACTTACCAAAAACAACCAAAACTTACAAGAATTATATTACAGGCAGAAATGTTGGCTCTAGGCATGGCATCGTTTAATATAAAAGGCTATAAAAGGCGTGCTTAAGGAAGTATAGGCGCAAAATTAGGCTTGGAACATATGATGTGAAAAACTTGTACGCTATGATGAAACGGGATGAAGGCAATTGCAGAACGAAATAACCTTCTAGCGCCTGATATGGATGCCTGGGTTGTATGCTCCCCAGGGAGCGAGTAAAGCTAGAGGAATGTACGGGCCCTAAGAACCAAGAAGGCAAAGTGTATAGAAAGTATCGAAAAAGTATGGAACTATAAACCCTTACCTTTGCCTTTTTCTGATACGCTGAAAATTTTGCTCTAAATTTAAGCAAAATATCTCGCTCTAGCCTGTGACACATCATTCAACCTGCATGTTATTTTATGTTTTGGGGTGTCTCTTTTCAATATTAGATGTTCAGCAGTAATTCTTGCGACATAAGGAATACTATTCCATTGGCATTCATTGTTCATGAAATAAAATTTTTAGCAAACTGCTCTGGTGTATTTAAGGAAAAAAATCCTATCAAAGTCCTTGACAACTGCTGTCATTAAAAAAATAACTAGACGCTCCTTGTGAATACATTCAGTTTGTCCAATAATTGTTAAATAATGAATTTAGAGATATAAATTATTTTCGGTCCATATCGGTGGCTCCTATTTTGAATCCAATATAAATAAAACACGTGTATGATACTGCTAAAAAATAGAATCCAGGACGGTGCCGGCCGTTTAAATTCACTACACTAGCAGTTATCACTGATAATGACGTTACAGTATGAGAAGAATGGCCCAGTACCCGTAATGGACAATCTGGTCGGGAAGGGGGGCGATCTAACGAGAAATCTGCAGATATAGAATGTTATGTTGTATGGTTTAGGAAAAAAATTAACCGAGTGATTTTTCTGCTGAGTTTTGCAATACAAAGTTCAGCGTAATTGAGTTGAAATAACGATATCATTTTTGACTAACACAATTCTCTTGATTTATTCTTTAGAACAATGGAAAACGAAAAGCTTTTCGAAAAGGCCAACTAGCTCCAAAACTGATCGTTTTACTGTTAGTTCCAGATTATTTAGAAAATAGGACTGGATGCTGCATTTATGGTTACACAAAGTGGTCCCTTTTATCGAGCGAAAAAATTACGAGATTCGGGAAGATAAAAACCTGTGCACAGTTCATGAAATGATTTGTTTTACAATGTATATAACATGATGGTTAGCTATTTTTCTCTGAGGTAGGATGGACGTAGACCTAAATCTTTCAATCATGTTGGGCATGTATGAGACTTCATTTACATTAACCTTTTCAAAAACATTTATATTTTAGGCTAGACAAAGGAAATAATGTTACCAGCAGTCAAACTTTTATAATATTGTAAAATGTATGTTACAGGAGATAATTACAACATTTGTCCCTAACAGATTGCTTTCTTCTCACATATTCCGAGACTGGATGCCCACTCCGATGCAGGATACCACTTCAAACTCCGTGGATCCACGTACAGAAAGTCCCTTTTCAAAACTTTAAAATCCAAAAAGGATGTGTCCGCGACCCAGTCTGTGTTCTTGATCTCTTCCCCGCTCTTCTCCCAATACCAAGCTGTATTGACTTTCTTACCGCCAAGCCAGTAACCCCGGAAAGCGTTCAGACCTGAAAATATATATGTGCTGTGAGATATGGAACGATCTTGTGTGTTTAAAATTCCATATGCAACTCATGCAAATCTGAATTGATGTGTGCGGAACGCGGTATGGGAGATTTCATGCGTACTGACGTATCGGTGCGGCGACATGCAATATTTGCGGTACATATGAAATATCTCAACCAGCATTGCGTTTTCCGCTTACCATATACCTCATTCCGCATAAAGTCCATCTTGAGTTCTATCTTCATAACCAGATATGGCTCAAGATATAGACAATATTGCGTCTCCCCCAGCTTACCGGATATATATAGTTATTAACATTCTTAGATAGGAACATACCATAGCTATGAATAGCTATGGACAATTTAAGTACTTAAATCGAATGTTCATATGAGAAATCACTCCCATCGTAAAACAGGTATATAACGACAATTTGAACATTCTTCAGTCATTCACTGTGTATCATACGAAACTGAGGTACTGTGTGACTGGATTGGCTGTTAGAAACGCTTGTCTTAGATCTTTGAACATATTTAATTTTATTTGTTTACACCCTTTTAAAAAATTGGTGATCAGATGCCCTCAGAATCGTTATTAATCGTCCTACGACAGACCATCGTGCGTTCTTTCTGCCATTATGGTTGCTTATTACTACGATTATCGTTCTATGCCTTTAGGGAAAAGCAAAATTTGACCTCGATAGCCTTTAATTACTATCCTACAACTTTCGCACAATTGTCATTTTATATGTGAGCGAAACTACGCAAATTTCATATCCACCTCTCCAAACCCTTCGTCAGACCGTGGTTACGTTTTGCTCGCGCTTTCAGCAATATTATTTATGCATTAGCTCATGCCATTATTATTTCAGTTTAAATAAGTACAAATGCAAAACCATCCCGGCAAGTATCCAGTTCAACTGTTTTATACGTTTTTATGATTCTGTGTGTGAGTAAACACAGTCTACCAGTGTCTATTTACCATAACAAGACTGCGGACCAGACATCCAATCTTTGCGCATGCATGAAAACTCCCAAAAAGGGAGCGGTAACATTAAAGAAAAAAAAAAAAAAAAAATAAGCATGGGAAGTATGAAAAACAGGTGGCCATTAAGTAATGAGGTTTCAACCAAGCCAGTAGGTAGCGCGCGCAATGTTTATATTTGTACCACAGATCGCACCCGGTACGAGGATTTTCCCTCTTCCATGCACGCAGGGGTATGCAAACGGTTTAAGAGAGAAACATGTGCAGATGCCATAATATTGGAAGGAGAAACCACAATATTTCGTATATATTAAACATACCTGATATGTGAATTGGTCTCTTTAAGCGTGTGTTGGTTGCAAGTGAACGGGGTTTCAGAATTAATTCATCGTACTTTCTCCTTCTAGAACTTATAATGGTTATTTTGTGATATAAATCTTGAATTTAAAATCCATTCGATTTACACTAACATAAAATCAAAACACAATACTTAAACATCATTAAAATTAACTTATAATTTAATATCATAAAAAGGATGTTATTTTCATCCGAAGTCCCTACTAAAATATTTAATATTTATATGAAGTATATGTAGCATGTACATGATATCCTAAAACCGTCCATATAGTTTTAAATCTGTGTTACCTTCCCTCTTGGCCTTGGTAAATGTTTCCCGGAAGTGGTTTATTTCTTCAGTTGTCTCCAGCGCCGCTAGGTGGCTCCCTAGTCTGCGGCATGTCCGGTCCGCACTTCTCCACCCCCTCGCTTTCGCCAACATTTTGTAACAAGACCCGGGCTGATGTCCAGCTTTTGATGTCTTGAAGTAATTGTCAAATCCTTGGTTGCAAGGAGCTTAATATGTGAAGATAAACATAGATAAATATAAACCAGAGGCGTCAATATATAAGGGAAAGTCAATGTAATATTTATATTCATATTAGAGAAAAATATTTATATAGGAATATATCAAATATATTAATAATTAAAGGTACAGATCTAGTTTCAATTTCTGAATTTACTCTGAAATATTATCTTAACCTTCTTTAGGAGTAACCTATACCAAAAGAATAATACCTTAATTTTCAAAACGTTATACTTAATATATATATTTGAAATGTGTCACACAGACAATAATATATATATATATATATATATATATATATATATATATATATATTAAAATATATGGTTTAAAAAGGGGCCCAACTTTGATTACTCTTCAAGTTTGAGTCAGCCCCCTGACCTCGAAGTTATATTGACTCAACAGTTACAAACAAATCCCATCTCTTTATACAACTAGAATAAGTATCCTTACATGGGAAGCGGTAACAATCTCACGATTGACTACAGACTATTGAATACCAATCAAACCAGTCTCTCTGACCTGACATTTATTCATGATATATGCAAAAATGCATAAAGAAAGACCGAGACGAAAACATTTGGGTAATCACAGTATTACTTTTTCTTAAGACGTAATTTTGTTTGTAGACATTTATATATCACATGCAATATTTGGCTGACATATCTTAATTGTAAATTCGATCTGAAAGAGAAATATACATAAAGAATTGTTTATTGTTTTGCTGTGTTAGTTATGATATAGACTGACAGATAGACGGTGTAACGGAAAGACATGTTTTTGGGATTATCACGGCCTCATCGTAAATTATAGTAGAACATGCAGGCCGGAAGCAGGATAAGGAACATGTAGAACATGCAGGCAGGGGGCAGGATGAGGAACATGTAGGACATGCAGGCAGGATAAGGAACATGTAGGACATGCAGGCAGGAGGCAGGATAAGGAACATGTAGAACATGCAGGCAGGAGGCAGGATAAGGAACATGTAGAACATGCAGGCAGGAGGCAGGATAAAGAACATTTAGGACATACAGGCCGGAGGCAGGATAAAGAACATATAGGACATGCAGGCCGGAGGCAGGATAAAGAATATATAGGACATACAGGCCGGTGGCAGGATAAAGAACATTTAGGACATACAGGCCGAAGGCAGGATAAAGAACATTTAGGACATACAGGCCGGTGGCAGGATAAGAAACATATAGGACATGCAGGCAGGAGGCAGGATAAGTAAGATGAAGGACATACAGGCCAGTGGCAGGATAAGGAACATGTAGAACATGCAGGCCGGAGGCAGGATAAAGAATATTTAGGATATGCAGGCCGGAGGTAGGATAAAGAACATATAGGACATGCAGGCAGGAGGCAGGAAAAGGAAGATGTAGGACATGCAGGCCAGTGGCAGGATAAGGAACATGTAGGACATGCAGGGCGGTGGCAGGGTAAGGAACATGTAGGACATGCAGGCAGGAGGCAGGATAAGGAAGATGTAGGACATACAGGCAGAAGGCAGGATAAGGAAATGTAGAACATGCAGGCAGGAGGCAGGATAAGGAACATGTAGAACATGCAGGCAGAAGGCAGGATAAGGAACATGTAGAACATGCAGGCAGGAGGCAGGATAAAGAACATTTAGGACATACAGGCCGGAGGCAGGATAAAGAACATATAGGACATGCAGGCCGGAAGCAGGATAAAGAACATATAGGACATGCAGGCCGGAGGCAGGATAAAGAATATATAGGATATGCAGGCCGGAGGTAGGATAAAGAACATATAGGACATGCAGGCAGGAGGCAGGATAAGGAAGATGTAGGACATGCAGGCCAGTGGCAGGATAAGGAACATGTAGGACATACAGGCTGGTGGCAGGGTAAGGAACATGTAGGACATGCAGGCTGGTGGCAGGGTAAGGAACATGTAGGACATACAGGCCAGTGGCAGGATAAGGAACATGTAGGACATGCAGGCCAGTGGCAGGATAAGGAACATGTAGGACATACAGGCTGGTGGCAGGGTAAGGAACATGTAGGACATGCAGGCTGGTGGCAGGGTAAGGAACATGTAGGACATACAGGCCAGTGGCAGGATAAGGAACATGTAGGACATGCAGGCCAGTGGCAGGATAAGGAACATGTAGGACATGCAGGACAGTGGCAGGATAAGGAACATGTAGGACATACAGGCTGGTGGCAGGGTAAGGAACATGTAGGACATGCAAGCTGGTGGCAGGGTAAGGAACATGTAGGACATGCAGGCTGGTGGCAGGGTAAGGAACATGTAGGACATGCAGGCCGGTGGCAGGGTAAGGAACATGTAGGACATGCAGGCTGGTGGCAGGATAAGGAACATGTAGGACATACAGGCTGGTGGCAGGATAAGGAACATGTAGGACATACAGGCTGGTGGCAGGATAAGGAACATGTAGGACATGCAGGCTGGTGGCAGGATAAGGAACATGTAGGACATACAGGCCGGAGGCAGGATAAGGAACATGTAGGACATACAGGCCAGTGGCAGGAAACGGAACATGTAGGACATGCAGGCTTGTGGCAGGATAAGGAAGATGTAGGACATACAGGCCAGTGGCAGCATAAGGAACATGTAGGACATACAGGCCGGAGGCAGGATAAGGAACATGTGGGACATGCAGGCTGGTGGCAGGATAAGGAAAAGTAGAACATGCAGGCTGGTGGCAGAGTAAGGGATATTTAGAACATACAGGCCGGAGGCAGGATAAGGATCAATTGGAACATGCAGGCCGGAAATAGGATAAGCGACATTAAGAACATGCAAGCCGGTGGCAGGTTAAGGGATATTTAGAACATACAGGCCGGAGGCAGGATAAGGATCAATTGGAACATGCAGGCCGGAAATAGGATAAGCGACATTTAGAACATGCAAGCCGGTGGCAGGTTAAGGGATATTTAAAACATGCAGGCCGGTGGTAGGATAAGGGACATTTAGAACATGCAGGCCTTAGGCAGGATATGGAACATGTAGAAAATGCAGGCCTGTGGCAGGATAAGGAATATGTAGAACCTGCAAGCTGGTGGCAGGATAAGGGACATGTAGAACATGCAGGTCGGAGGCAGGATGAGGTCATGTAGGACATGCAGGCTGGAGGTAGGACAAGCGACATTTAGAACATGCAAGCCGGTGGCAGGATAAGAAACATGTAGGACCTGAAGGCCAGAGGCAGGATAAGGACATTCCACATAGAGCATAGACTAGCATAAAAACGGATAGAGTAACAGAAAGACATGTTCTAGGGATGATCGCGTCCTCATCGAAAATTAAAATAGAACGTGCAGACCGAAGGCAGGATAGGGAACATGTAGAACATGCAGGCCGGAGGCAAGATAAGGGACAATTAGAACATTCAGGCCGGTTGCAGAATAAGGGACATTTAGAACGTGCAGGCCGGAGGCAGGATAGGGAACATGTAGAACATGCATGTAGGAGGCAGGATAGGGAACATGTAGAACATGCTGACAGGAGGCAGGAAAAGGGACAATTAAAACATGCTGGCAGGAGGCAGGAAAAGGGAACATGTAGAACATGCAGGCAGAAGGGCAGGATAGGGAACATGTAGAACTTGCAGGCAGGAGGCAGGATAGGGAACATGTAGAACATGCAGGCAGGAGGCAGGATAGGGAACATGTAGAACATGCAGGCAGGAGGCAGGATATGGAACATGTAGAAAATGCAGGCCTGTGGCAGGATAAGGAATATGTAGAACCTGCAAGCTGGTGGCAGGATAAGGGACATGTAGAACATGCAGGTCGGAGGCAGGATGAAGAACATGTAGGACATGCAGGCTGGAGGTAGGACAAGCGACATTTAGAACATGCAAGCCGGTGGCAGGATAAGGGATATTTAAAACATGCAGGCCGGTGGGAGGATAAGGGACATTTAGAACATGCAGGCCGGAGGCAGGATAAGGTACATTGATAACATGCAGGCCGGAGGCAGGATAGGGAACATGTAGAACATGCATGTAGGAGGCAGGATAGGGAACATGTAGAACATGCTGACAGGAGGCAGGAAAAGGGACAATTAAAACATGCTGGCAGGAGGCAGGAAAAGGGAACATGTAGAACATGCTGGCAGAAGGGCAGGATAGGGAACATGTAGAACTTGCAGGCAGGAGGCAGGATAGGGAACATGTAGAACATGCAGGCAGGAGGCAGGATAGGGAACATGTAGAACATGCAGGCAGGAGGCAGGATAGGGAACATGTAGAACATGCAGGCAGGAGGCAGGAAAAGGGACATTTAGAACATGCGGGCAGGAGGCAGGATAAGGGACATTTAGAACATGCAGGCAGGAGCCAGGATAAGGAACATGTAGGACATGCAGGCTGGTGGCAGGATAAGGAACATGTAGGACATACAGGCTGGTGGCAGGGTAAGGAACATGTAGGACATGCAGGCTGGTGGCAGGGTAAGGAACATGTAGGACATACAGGCCAGTGGCAGGATAAGGAACATGTAGGACATGCAGGCCAGTGGCAGGATAAGGAACATGTAGGACATGCAGGACAGTGGCAGGATAAGGAACATGTAGGACATACAGGCTGGTGGCAGGGTAAGGAACATGTAGGACATGCAGGCTGGTGGCAGGGTAAGGAACATGTAGGACATGCAGGCTGGTGGCAGGGTAAGGAACATGTAGGACATGCAGGCCGGTGGCAGGGTAAGGAACATGTAGGACATGCAGGCTGGTGGCAGGATAAGGAACATGTAGGACATACAGGCTGGTGGCAGGATAAGGAACATGTAGGACATACAGGCTGGTGGCAGGATAAGGAACATGTAGGAAATACAGGCCGGAGGCAGGATGAGGAACATGTAGGACATGCTGGCCGGTGGCAGGGTAAGGAACATGTAGGACATGCAGGCTGGTGGCAGGATAAGGAACATGTAGGACATACAGGCCGGAGGCAGGATAAGGAACATGTAGGACATACAGGCCGGAGGCAGGATAAGGAACATGTGGGACATGCAGGCTGGTGGCAGGATAAGGAAAAGTAGAACATGCAGGCTGGTGGCAGGGTAAGGGATATTTAGAACATACAGGCCGGAGGCAGGATAAGGATCAATTGGAACATGCAGGCCGGAAATAGGATAAGCGACATTTAGAACATGCAAGCCGGTGGCAGGTTAAGGGATATTTAGAACATACAGGCCGGAGGCAGGATAAGGATCAATTGGAACATGCAGGCCGGAAATAGGATAAGCGACATTTAGAACATGCAAGCCGGTGGCAGGTTAAGGGATATTTAAAACATGCAGGCCGGTGGTAGGATAAGGGACATTTAGAACATGCAGGCCTTAGGCAGGATATGGAACATGTAGAAAATGCAGGCCTGTGGCAGGATAAGGAATATGTAGAACCTGCAAGCTGGTGGCAGGATAAGGGACATGTAGAACATGCAGGTCGGAGGCAGGATGAAGAACATGTAGGACATGCAGGCTGGAGGTAGGACAAGCGACATTTAGAACATGCAAGCCGGTGGCAGGATAAGGGATATTTAAAACATGCAGGCCGGTGGGAGGATAAGGGACATTTAGAACATGCAGGCCGGAGGCAGGATAAGGTACATTGATAACATGCAGGCCGGAGGCAAGATAGGGAACAATTAGAACATACAGGCCTGTGATAGGATAAGCGACATTTAAAACATGCAAGCCGGTGGCAGGATAAGAAACATGTAGGACCTGAAGGCCAGAGGCAGGATAAGGACATTCCACATAGAGCATAGACTAGCATAAAAACGGATAGAGTAACAGAAAGACATGTTCTAGGGATGATCGCGTCCTCATCGAAAATTAAAATAGAACGTGCAGACCGGAGGCAGGATAGGGAACATGTAGAACATGCAGGCCGGAGGCAGGATAAGGGACAATTAGAACATTCAGGCCGGTTGCAGAATAAGGGACATTTAGAACGTGCAGGCCGGAGGCAGGATAGGGAACATGTAGAACATGCAGGTAGGAGGCAGGATAGGGAACATGTAGAACATGCTGACAGGAGGCAGGAAAAGGGACAATTAAAACATGCTGGCAGGAGGCAGGAAAAGGGAACATGTAGAACATGCTGGCAGAAGGGCAGGATAGGGAACATGTAGAACTTGCAGACAGGAGGCAGGATAGGGAACATGTAGAACATGCAGGCAGGAGGCAGGATAGGGAACATGTAGAACATGCAGGCAGGAGGCAGGATAGGGAACATGTAGAACATGCAGGCAGGAGGCAGGAAAAGGGACATTTAGAACATGCGGGCAGGAGGCAGGATAAGGGACATTTAGAACATGCAGGCAGGAGCCAGGATAAGGAACAATTAAAACATGCAGGCAGGAGGCAGGACAAGGAACAATTAGAACATGCAGACAGGAGGCAGGATAAGGGGCAATTAAAACATGCAGGCAGGAGGCAGGACAAGGAAAAATTAAAACATGCAGGCAGGAGGCAGGATAAGGGACATTTAGAACATGCAGGCAGGAGGCAGGACAAGGAACAATTAGAACGTGCAGGCAGGAGGCAGGACAAGGAACAATTAGAACATGCAGGCAGGAGGCAGGATAAGGGGCAATTAAAACACGCAGGCAGCAGGCAGGATAAGGAAAAAATAGAACATGCAGGCAGGAGCCAGGATAAGGGACATTTAGAACATGTGGGCAGGAGGCAGGATAAGGAACAATTAAAACATGCAGGCAGGAGGTAGGATAAGGGGCAATTAAAACACGCAGGCAGGAGGCAGGATAAGGAAAAAATAGAACATGCAGGCAGGAGCCAGGATAAGGGACATTTAGAACATGTGGGCAGGAGGCAGGATAAGGAACAATTAAAACATGCAGGCAGGAGGCAGGATAAGGGACATTTAGAACATGCAGGCAGGAGGCAGGACAAGGAACAATTAAAACATGCAGGCAGGAGCCAGGATAAGGGACATTTAGAACATGCAGGCAGGAGGCAGGATAAGGAACAATTAAAACATGCAGGCAGGAGGCAAGACAAGGAACATTTAGAACATGCAGGCAGGAGGCAGGATAAGGAACAATTAAAACATGCAGGCAGGAGGCAGGACAAGGAACAATTAGAACATGCAGGTAGGAGCCAGGATAAGGAACAATTAAAATATGAAGGAAGGAGGCAGGACAAGGAACAATTAGAACATGCAGGCAGGAGCCAGGATAAGGAACAATTAAAACATGCAGGCAGGAGGCAGGATAAGAGACATTTAGATCATGCAGGCAGGAGGCAGGATAAGGAACAATTAAAACATACAGGCAGGAGGCAGGACAAGAAACAATTAGAACTTGCAGGCAGGAGGCAGGATAAGGGACTTTTAGAACATGCAGGCAGGAGGCAGGATAAGGGACAATTAAAACATGCAGGCAGGAGGCAGGAGGCAGGATAAGGAAAAATTAGAACATGCAGGCAGGAGCCAGGATAAAGGGCAATTAGAACATGCAGGCAGGAGGCAGGATAAGGGGCAATTAAAACATGCAGGCAGGAGGCAGGACAAGGAACAATTAGAACATGCAGCAGGAGGCAGGATAAGGAGCAATTAAAACATGCAGGCAGGAGGCAGTATAAGGGACATTTAAAACATGTGGGCAGGAGGCAGGATAAGGAACAATTAAAACATGCAGGCAGGAGGCAGGATAAGGGACATTTAAAACATGTGGGCAGGAGGCAGGATAAGGAACAATTAAAACATGCAGGCAGGAGGCAGTATAAGGGACATTTAAAACATGTGGGCAGGACGCAGGATAAGGAAAAAATAGAACATGCAGGCAGGAGCCAGGATAAGGGACATTTAAAACATGTGGGCAGGAGGCAGGATAAGGAACAATTAAAACATGCAGGCAGGAGGCAGGAGAAGGAACAATTAGAACATGCAGGCAGGAGGCAGGATAAGGGGCAATTAAAACACGCAGGCAGGAGGCAGGATAAGGAAAAAATAGAACATGCAGGCAGGAGCCAGGATAAGGGACATTTAGAACATGTGGGCAGGAGGCAGGATAAGGAACAATTAAAACATGCAGGCAGGAGGTAGGATAAGGGGCAATTAAAACACGCAGGCAGGAGGCAGGATAAGGAAAAAATAGAACATGCAGGCAGGAGCCAGGATAAGGGACATTTAGAACATGTGGGCAGGAGGCAGGATAAGGAACAATTAAAACATGCAGGCAGGAGGCAGGATAAGGGACATTTAGAACATGCAGGCAGGAGGCAGGACAAGGAACAATTAGAACATGCAGGCAGGAGCCAGGATAAGGGACATTTAGAACATGCAGGCAGGAGGCAGGATAAGGAACAATTAAAACATGCAGGCAGGAGGCAGGATAAGGGACATTAAGAACATGCAGGCAGGAGGCAGGACAAGGAACAATTAGAACATGCAGGCAGGAGCCAGGATAAGGGACATTTAGAACATGCAGGCAGGAGGCAGGATAAGGAACAATTAAAACATGCAGGCAGGAGGTAGGATAAGGGGCAATTAAAACACGCAGGCAGGAGGCAGGATAAGGAAAAAATAGAACATGCAGGCAGGAGCCAGGATAAGGGACATTTAGAACATGTGGGCAGGAGGCAGGATAAGGAACAATTAAAACATGCAGGCAGGAGGCAGGATAAGGGACATTTAGAACATGCAGGCAGGAGGCAGGACAAGGAACAATTAGAACATGCAGGCAGGAGCCAGGATAAGGGACATTTAGAACATGCAGGCAGGAGGCAGGATAAGGAACAATTAAAACATGCAGGCAGGAGGCAAGACAAGGAACATTTAGAACATGCAGGCAGGAGGCAGGATAAGGAACAATTAAAACATGCAGGCAGGAGGCAGGACAAGGAACAATTAGAACATGCAGGTAGGAGCCAGGATAAGGAACAATTAAAATATGAAGGAAGGAGGCAGGACAAGGAACAATTAGAACATCCAGGCAGGAGCCAGGATAAGGAACAATTAAAACATGCAGGCAGGAGGCAGGATAAGAGACATTTAGATCATGCAGGCAGGAGGCAGGATAAGGAACAATTAAAACATACAGGCAGGAGGAAGGACAAGAAACAATTAGAACATGCAGGCAGGAGGCAGGATAAGGGACTTTTAGAACATGCAGGCAGGAGGCAGGATAAGGGGCAATTAAAACATGCAGGCAGGAGGCAGGAGGCAGGATAAGGAAAAATTAGAACATGCAGGCAGGAGCCAGGATAAAGGGCAATTAGAACATGCAGGCAGGAGGCAGGATAAGGGGCAATTAAAACATGCAGGCAGGAGGCAGGACAAGGAACAATTAGAACATGCAGCAGGAGGCAGGATAAGGAGCAATTAAAACATGCAGGCAGGAGGCAGTATAAGGGACATTTAAAACATGTGGGCAGGAGGCAGGATAAGGAACAATTAAAACATGCAGGCAGGAGGCAGGATAAGGGACATTTAAAACATGTGGGCAGGAGGCAGGATAAGGAACAATTAAAACATGCAGGCAGGAGGCAGTATAAGGGACATTTAAAACATGTGGGCAGGACGCAGGATAAGGAAAAAATAGAACATGCAGGCAGGAGCCAGGATAAGGGACATTTAAAACATGTGGGCAGGAGGCAGGATAAGGAACAATTAAAACATGCAGGCAGGAGGCAGGAAAAGGAACAATTAGAAAATGCAGCAGGAGGTAGGATAAGGAGCAATTAAAACATGCAGGCAGGACGCAGGATAAGGAAAAAATAGAACATGCAGGCAGGAGCCAGGATAAGGGACATTTAAAACATGTGGGCAGGAGGCAGGATAAGGAACAATTAAAACATGCAGGCAGGAGGCAGGATAAGGGACATTTAGAACATGCAGGCAGGAGGCAGGATAAGGAACAATTAAAACATGCAGGCAGGAGGCAGGACAAGGAACAATTAGAACATGCAGGCAGGACCCAGGATAAGGAACAATTAAAACATGCAGGCAGGAGGCAGGATAAGGAACAATTAAAACATGAAGGCAGGAGGCAGGACAAGGAACAATTAGAACATGCAGGCAGGAGCCAGGATAAGGAACAATTAAAACATGCAGGCAGGAGGCAGGATAAGGGACATTTAGAACATGCAGGCAGGAGGCAGGATAAGGAACAATTAAAATATGCAGGCAGGAAGCAGGTTAAGGGACATTTAGAACATGCAGGCAGGAGGCAGGATAAGGGGCAATTAAAACATGCAGACAGGAGGCAGGATAAGGGACATTTAGAACATGCAGGCAGGAGGCAGGATAAGGAACAATTAAAACATGCAGGCATGGGCAGGACAAGGAACAATTAGATCATGCAGGCAGGAGGCAGGATAAGGAACAATTAAAACATGCAGGTAGGAAGCAGGACAAGGAACAATTAGAACATGCAGGCAGGAGGCAGGATAAGGAACAATTAAAACATGCAGGCAGGAGGCAGGACAAGGAACAATTAGAACATCCAGGCAGGAGGCAGGATAAGGAACAATTAAAACATGCAGGTAGGAGGCAGGACAAGGAACAATTAGAACATGCAGGCAGGAGGCAGGATAAGGGACTTTTAGAACATGCAGGCAGGAGGCAGGATAAGGGGCAATTAAAACATGCAGGCAGGAGGCAGGATAAGGAAAAATTAGAACATGCAGGCAGGAGCCAGGATAAGGGACATTTAAAACATGTGGGCAGGAGGCAGGATAAGGAACAATTAAAACATGCAGGCAGGAGGCAGGACAAGGAACAATTAGAACATCCAGGCAGGAGGCAGGATAAGGAACAATTAAAACATGCAGGTAGGAGGCAGGACAAGGAACAATTAGAACATGCAGGCAGGAGGCAGGATAAGGGACTTTTAGAACGTGCATGCAGGATGCAGGATAAGGAACAATTAAAACATGCACGCAGGAGGCAGGAAAAGGAACAATTAGAACATGCAGCAGGAGGTAGGATAAGGAGCAATTAAAACATGCAGGCAGGAAGCAGGATAAGGAAAAAATAGAACATGCAGGCAGGAGCCAGGATAAGGGACATTTAAAACATGTGGGCAGGAGGCAGGATAAGGAACAATTAAAACATGCAGGCAGGAGGCAAGATAAGGGACATTTAGAACATGCAGGCAGGAGGCAGGATAAGGAACAATTAAAACATGCAGGCAGGAGGCAGGACAAGGAACAATTAGAACATGCAGGCAGGACCCAGAATAAGGAACAATTAAAACATGCAGGCAGGAGGCAGGATAAGGAACAATTAAAACATGAAGGCAGGAGGCAGGACAAGGAACAATTAGAACATGCAGGCAGGAGCCAGGATAAGGAACAATTAAAACATGCAGGCAGGAGGCAGGATAAGGGACATTTAGAACATGCAGGCAGGAGGCAGGATAAGGAACAATTAAAATTTGCAGGCAGGAGGCAGGTTAAGGGACATTTAGAACATGCAGGCAGGAGGCAGGATAAGGGGCAATTAAAACATGCAGACAGGAGGCAGGATAAGGGACATTTAGAACATGCAGGCAGGAGGCAGGATAAGGAACAATTAAAACATGCAGGCATGGGCAGGACAAGGAACAATTAGATCATGCAGGCAGGAGGCAGGATAAGGAACAATTAAAACATGCAGGTAGGAAGCAGGACAAGGAACAATTAGAACATGCAGGCAGGAGGCAGGATAAGGAACAATTAAAACATGCAGGCAGGAGGCAGGACAAGGAACAATTAGAACATCCAGGCAGGAGGCAGGATAAGGAACAATTAAAACATGCAGGTAGGAGGCAGGACAAGGAACAATTAGAACATGCAGGCAGGAGGCAGGATAAGGGGCAATTAAAACATGCAGGCAGGGGCAGGATAAGGAAAAATTAGAACATCCAGGCAGGATTCAGGATAAGGGCAATTAGAACATGCAGGCAGGAGGCAGTATAAGGGGCAATTAAAACATGCAGGCAGGAGGCAGGATAAGGAACAATTAAAACATGCAGGCGGGAGGCAGGACAAGGAACAATTAGAACATCCAGGCAGGAGGCAGGATAAGGAACAATTAAAACATGCAGGTAGGAGGCAGGACAAGGAACAATTAGAACATGCAGGCAGGAGGCAGGATAAGGGGCAATTAAAACATGCAGGCAGGGGCAGGATAAGGAAAATTAGAACATGCAGGCAGGAGGCAGTATAAGGGGCAATTAAAACATGCAGGCAGGAGGCAGGACAAGGAACAATTAGAACATGCAGGCAGGAGGCAGGATAAGGAATAGTTAAAACATGCAGGCAGGAGGCAGGACAAGGAACTATTAGAACATGCAGGCAGGAGGCAGGATAAGAGGCAATTAAAACATGCAGGCAGGAGGCAGGATAAGGAAAAATTAGAACATGCAGGCAGGAGCCAGGATAAGGGACATTTAGAACATGCGGGCAGGAGGCAGGATAAGGAACAATTAAAGCATGCAGGCAGGAGGCAGGATAAGGGACATTTAGAACATGCATGCAGGAGGCAGGATAAGGAACAATTAAAACATGCAGGCAGAAGGCAGGATAAGGGACATTTAGAACATGCAGGCAGGAGACAGGATAAGAAACAATTAAAACATGCAGGTAGGAGGCAGGACAAAGGAATAATTAGAAAATGCAGGCATGAGGCAGGATAAGGAACAATTAAAACATGCATGCAGGAGGCAGGATAAGGGGCAATTAAAACATGCAGGCATGAGGCAGGATAAGGAAAAATTAGAACATAACATGCAGGCTGGTGCCAGGATAAGGGACATTTAGAACATGCAGGCAGGAGGCACGATTAGGAACAATTAGAACATACAGGCAGGAGGCAGGATATGGGACATTTGGAACATGCAGGCAAGAGGCAGGATAAGGAACAATTAAAACATGCGGGCAGGAGGCAGGACAAGGAAAAATTAGAACATGCAGGCAGGAGCCAGGATAAAGGGCAATTAGAACATGCAGGCAGGAGGCAGGATAAGGGGCAATTAAAACATGCAGGCAGGAGGCAGGACAAGGAACAATTAGAACATGCAGCAGGAGGCAGGATAAGGAGCAATTAAAACATGCAGGCAGGAGGCAGTATAAGGGACATTTAAAACATGTGGGCAGGAGGCAGGATAAGGAACAATTAAAACATGCAGGCAGGAGGCAGGATAAGGGACATTTAAAACATGTGGGCAGGAGGCAGGATAAGGAACAATTAAAACATGCAGGCAGGAGGCAGTATAAGGGACATTTAAAACATGTGGGCAGGACGCAGGATAAGGAAAAAATAGAACATGCAGGCAGGAGCCAGGATAAGGGACATTTAAAACATGTGGGCAGGAGGCAGGATAAGGAACAATTAAAACATGCAGGCAGGAGGCAGGAAAAGGAACAATTAGAAAATGCAGCAGGAGGTAGGATAAGGAGCAATTAAAACATGCAGGCAGGACGCAGGATAAGGAAAAAATAGAACATGCAGGCAGGAGCCAGGATAAGGGACATTTAAAACATGTGGGCAGGAGGCAGGATAAGGAACAATTAAAACATGCAGGCAGGAGGCAGGATAAGGGACATTTAGAACATGCAGGCAGGAGGCAGGATAAGGAACAATTAAAACATGCAGGCAGGAGGCAGGACAAGGAACAATTAGAACATGCAGGCAGGACCCAGGATAAGGAACAATTAAAACATGCAGGCAGGAGGCAGGATAAGGAACAATTAAAACATGAAGGCAGGAGGCAGGACAAGGAACAATTAGAACATGCAGGCAGGAGCCAGGATAAGGAACAATTAAAACATGCAGGCAGGAGGCAGGATAAGGGACATTTAGAACATGCAGGCAGGAGGCAGGATAAGGAACAATTAAAATATGCAGGCAGGAAGCAGGTTAAGGGACATTTAGAACATGCAGGCAGGAGGCAGGATAAGGGGCAATTAAAACATGCAGACAGGAGGCAGGATAAGGGACATTTAGAACATGCAGGCAGGAGGCAGGATAAGGAACAATTAAAACATGCAGGCATGGGCAGGACAAGGAACAATTAGATCATGCAGGCAGGAGGCAGGATAAGGAACAATTAAAACATGCAGGTAGGAAGCAGGACAAGGAACAATTAGAACATGCAGGCAGGAGGCAGGATAAGGAACAATTAAAACATGCAGGCAGGAGGCAGGACAAGGAACAATTAGAACATCCAGGCAGGAGGCAGGATAAGGAACAATTAAAACATGCAGGTAGGAGGCAGGACAAGGAACAATTAGAACATGCAGGCAGGAGGCAGGATAAGGGACTTTTAGAACATGCAGGCAGGAGGCAGGATAAGGGGCAATTAAAACATGCAGGCAGGAGGCAGGATAAGGAAAAATTAGAACATGCAGGCAGGAGCCAGGATAAGGGACATTTAAAACATGTGGGCAGGAGGCAGGATAAGGAACAATTAAAACATGCAGGCAGGAGGCAGGACAAGGAACAATTAGAACATCCAGGCAGGAGGCAGGATAAGGAACAATTAAAACATGCAGGTAGGAGGCAGGACAAGGAACAATTAGAACATGCAGGCAGGAGGCAGGATAAGGGACTTTTAGAACGTGCATGCAGGATGCAGGATAAGGAACAATTAAAACATGCACGCAGGAGGCAGGAAAAGGAACAATTAGAACATGCAGCAGGAGGTAGGATAAGGAGCAATTAAAACATGCAGGCAGGAAGCAGGATAAGGAAAAAATAGAACATGCAGGCAGGAGCCAGGATAAGGGACATTTAAAACATGTGGGCAGGAGGCAGGATAAGGAACAATTAAAACATGCAGGCAGGAGGCAAGATAAGGGACATTTAGAACATGCAGGCAGGAGGCAGGATAAGGAACAATTAAAACATGCAGGCAGGAGGCAGGACAAGGAACAATTAGAACATGCAGGCAGGACCCAGAATAAGGAACAATTAAAACATGCAGGCAGGAGGCAGGATAAGGAACAATTAAAACATGAAGGCAGGAGGCAGGACAAGGAACAATTAGAACATGCAGGCAGGAGCCAGGATAAGGAACAATTAAAACATGCAGGCAGGAGGCAGGATAAGGGACATTTAGAACATGCAGGCAGGAGGCAGGATAAGGAACAATTAAAATTTGCAGGCAGGAGGCAGGTTAAGGGACATTTAGAACATGCAGGCAGGAGGCAGGATAAGGGGCAATTAAAACATGCAGACAGGAGGCAGGATAAGGGACATTTAGAACATGCAGGCAGGAGGCAGGATAAGGAACAATTAAAACATGCAGGCATGGGCAGGACAAGGAACAATTAGATCATGCAGGCAGGAGGCAGGATAAGGAACAATTAAAACATGCAGGTAGGAAGCAGGACAAGGAACAATTAGAACATGCAGGCAGGAGGCAGGATAAGGAACAATTAAAACATGCAGGCAGGAGGCAGGACAAGGAACAATTAGAACATCCAGGCAGGAGGCAGGATAAGGAACAATTAAAACATGCAGGTAGGAGGCAGGACAAGGAACAATTAGAACATGCAGGCAGGAGGCAGGATAAGGGGCAATTAAAACATGCAGGCAGGGGCAGGATAAGGAAAAATTAGAACATCCAGGCAGGATTCAGGATAAGGGCAATTAGAACATGCAGGCAGGAGGCAGTATAAGGGGCAATTAAAACATGCAGGCAGGAGGCAGGATAAGGAACAATTAAAACATGCAGGCGGGAGGCAGGACAAGGAACAATTAGAACATCCAGGCAGGAGGCAGGATAAGGAACAATTAAAACATGCAGGTAGGAGGCAGGACAAGGAACAATTAGAACATGCAGGCAGGAGGCAGGATAAGGGGCAATTAAAACATGCAGGCAGGGGCAGGATAAGGAAAATTAGAACATGCAGGCAGGAGGCAGGATAAGAGACATTTAGAACATGCAGGCAGGAGGCAGGATAAGGAACAATTAAAACATGCAGGCAGGAGGCAGGACAAGGAACAATTAGAACATGCAGGCAGGAGGCAGGATAAGGAATAGTTAAAACATGCAGGCAGGAGGCAGGACAAGGAACTATTAGAACATGCAGGCAGGAGGCAGGATAAGAGGCAATTAAAACATGCAGGCAGGAGGCAGGATAAGGAAAAATTAGAACATGCAGGCAGGAGCCAGGATAAGGGACATTTAGAACATGCGGGCAGGAGGCAGGATAAGGAACAATTAAAGCATGCAGGCAGGAGGCAGGATAAGGGACATTTAGAACATGCATGCAGGAGGCAGGATAAGGAACAATTAAAACATGCAGGCAGAAGGCAGGATAAGGGACATTTAGAACATGCAGGCAGGAGACAGGATAAGAAACAATTAAAACATGCAGGTAGGAGGCAGGACAAAGGAATAATTAGAAAATGCAGGCATGAGGCAGGATAAGGAACAATTAAAACATGCATGCAGGAGGCAGGATAAGGGGCAATTAAAACATGCAGGCATGAGGCAGGATAAGGAAAAATTAGAACATAACATGCAGGCTGGTGCCAGGATAAGGGACATTTAGAACATGCAGGCAGGAGGCACGATTAGGAACAATTAGAACATACAGGCAGGAGGCAGGATATGGGACATTTGGAACATGCAGGCAAGAGGCAGGATAAGGAACAATTAAAACATGCGGGCAGGAGGCAGGACAAGGAACAATTAGAACATGCAGGCAGGAGGCAGGATAAGGAACAATTAGAACATGCAGGCAGGAGGCAGGATAAGGGACATTCGGATAATGCAGGCATGAGGCAGGATAAGGAACAATTAAAACATGCGGGCAGGAGGCAGGACAAGGAAAAATTAGAACATGCAGGCAGGAGGCAGGATAAGGGACATTTAGAACATGCAGGCAGGAGGTAGGATAAGGAACAATTAGAACACGCAGGCAGGAGGCAGGATAAGGGACACTCCACACACAGCATCTTGGTTCCGTCTTCTTTTGTTGCTTGATCTGGTTTGTGTCGATGGTTTGTATCAGCCCCAACAGGATGGAGAATCGGTTGTCCGTCAAACTAGTACAGCCATCCTGACAGAAGCCTCTACAGCCTTGCTTTTCCTGATTATTCAATAGCTCAGCAGAAACCTCGGTCTCGAGTGTGCTGTTTCCATGTTGATGATTCATGTTAACACCTGCTAATCAAGGGATCCGTCAAAGGTTTTGTGTGGTTACCATTGATTTCCTAATTACTCGAGCAAGTATATCTACCACTACATGATATATCTTTAATACATATTTAATATATATATATATATATATATATATATATATATATATATATATATATATATATATATATATATATATATATATAATAACTATTCATAATAACTATCCATGGTAGTTTTAATTATATGACAATAGTAAATAATTTTCAAGGTAAATATAATAAAAAATATTAAAAATAGATCTATTATAGAAAGTTATAATTTTACCTGCATTTGTGGTCAAAATGAAGCCAATGTATGTCAAATGAACGGCGGTCATGTTTATGTTATAACTTCACAATCTGAAAGGTAATATTAAATACGCAAAAAGTAAAAATTAAGTGTATTATATATTGCTGTGTATAAATATGTTGTGAAACCAAATTACGTCGTCAATATATACACCAATAAGCCAGAAATACTTTCAGAAAAACATATGGGTCCCGGGCAAGTCAGACATGATAGGCTTCTCATCAGCGGCGTCGATGTATCTTCAAGAGTGGAGGCCGAGTGGGAGGGTAATCAAAGTGTAAGACAACTTTTTTTTTATAAACACAAATACATGTATATATTCATTTTATTGTCTGGGTGACACATTACAAATATATTATAATTAAGTATAGGCTTTTTAAAAAAAGGATACTGTTTCCCGTACAGGTTTTTTTTTCTAAACCAGGTTTAGATAAATTATATTTCATAGAAAGCTCAGAAATGGAGCCAAAGCCTGTTATTCTAATTATCAATGTATATCATTTTCAATATATAAGTATTTTTATCTGAATAGCAAGGGGATTACATTGACCATATGTTGCTTCCTTATATACATATATTATAATATGCCATGTTCTTGATCTAATTTTATCTTATACTCAGTTAATATAAGGAAACTGTATCAAGGAATCATTCAGTTAAAGAAATTATGTGAAGGAAATTATACTACTTTTCCATGTAGGTACCAAAAAAGGAGTGAATAAAACGCAACATCAGATCTGATAATGTATTCATTACATTTGTTGGCATAAATGCAATTGGACCAATAAGATACAACAGTGATAAGCGATAAGAAGCAATTGTTGTTATCTGCAATTGAATGATTTGTATTAGAGAATGACATTAAAACTCTAACATGATCTGTCATCAATAAATAAAACAAGAATTTTCACTCATTTGATTCGAGTGAACCTCGTCAGATTCTCCCTCCTGCTATATAATAATAAAAATAATGATAATAATAATAAATAATATAATAATAAATAATATATATATATATATATATATATATATATATATATATATATATATATATATATTTCCATATATTTATATATATCAGTGGTGGGAGTCGGTTCCTTTTTCATAATCGATCATCGGATTGGACAAACCGATCGATGATCGATTATTAATCGGTTCAGACAAATATAAAGTAATATGCAATTATCTGAGAAACTGTACTATCTTAACCCAGCCCGTATGCCTTAGTAATTCTACCTTAGGAAAAGAAGTTTTTGCCTTTTTTATATTTTCCTATTATTACTAAGATATACTATTCAAAGTTTCATTTTAATTAATTATAATAATCAAGAATTAAGGTTAAGTAAACCTATTCCACGTGCGTTTGTTGTGTGATGGGAGGATTTCACCCAGATCCCAGACTTTGCCTGATTTGATTGGCTGGTACACGTGTGACATCATGGATTAAATTTTATCAACAACTCAGATCTAGTAATGCATGTTGTTTTTATTATCTGCTGAATATTTGGGACTGACAGAGACGGAAATACTGTGCTTTTACTGAGATCTAGAATTTTTAGTCACAGGGGATTTCCCAGTGTGTGACGTCACTGCCGATTTGACAGTGCTCATAGATGAGCCTATAGTTTTTTAGAAAAAATCACACAACCTAATGTTTTTAGTGGAAAAATAGATAGAAAACATGTGTTTCCTCCAGGAATTGGGCTCATTTTATGTAAAATCTATATTAATATTTTTTTAATAGGCAATTATCTTATATGACAATATAATGAGATTTGGAATACGTTTGCTTGACCTAAAACCACAGTCCAGGACATCTATACTTGCTAGCCTTCATGAATACTCCTGCGTATCATTTTAACTTCACCACCAGCAAGGACTTTCATTTTACAACAATTATGATGACTGCCGACATGCATACTGGTTTTACAGGCCAGCCAGGAAAATTACAGGCCTAAATAATTTTTGGTGAAAAATTAAAAAAAAGCCGTGCATCACTCACAGACGGATGGGGGTTCCTCGGTGCTATGACCCAGCAATGGGGTTGATTACACACCCAGGACCCGCAGATATGGTGGACACAATGCTTGTGTGAGACCAGGTTACAAAAATAATATGAAAGGGTGCGAGTGCTAGCACCCGGTCAGTAAATCCAAAACCGAAATGAAACTCAGCAAGTATACATACTTAGAAGGAAGAATTAAACAAGGGAGCATGAAAAATGGAGGTGGTTACCTCCGCCATCATAAGGACAGACTAGAAAGAAGTTACTAGCGAGAGACCACATATACACCTGTGTAATCATCGTTAAACTGTGCTTTGCTACACACGTGTGGGAAACAAAATGAAAGCATGGCCAGGAAAAATGTGTATCATGGTTAACAAACTCGATGATTGCATCAAATGTTAACTCTGCTTATTAGAACACAGGCGGCCTCCATAGCCCAATCCCAGAAAAAAAAAAGACCCCGCCTCGGCCGAAAGCTGAGGTTGCTGTATTACACGGTGGTGCTTAACTACTATGAAAGCATATGACGTAATTTAGGTTACCTATAAAATGACATGTTTATTTGGTGTTACATTAAGCTTTATAAAATCATCAAAATTCGTTCATATTTCTAATAAGGTTTTATAATGGTCCAACAGTTTACCTCTTGGTTGCAGTGTAATAACGTGTAATTACATGGACGAATCACGAAAATATTTCAATCAAGAAATATGCATTCTTAGGAATGCAGGCCTCCGCCATGAGGTCGAGCCTTAATGAGGGAAGCCCTCCAGAACGTGTTTGCATTCTCCAGGTTCATTCGTGCAGAAGTGACTGTTCATTGTAGAAGTCCTTCCCGGCCCGGATCATGAGGAGGATGCACACCAAAATCTAATCGATTCTTCCTTGGGTCCATTCCCGAAATGCCATGACAATATTATGATATCTCGATCATGACTGCCAGGTTGATGTTGTGAACACACACACAAACACACATACACGAAAGATAATGAATTAACGCATACAGGCGGAGGCAACAATCAACTGGCACACACTTAACATTGACAAACATTGCTTTATAGTAGTATTGACTCCAAAGTGCCATTTTTAGCAGATTACACGCTAAAATATATTGTACTTAAGTGAACAGCGCAAAATAAATGCAGGTCTTACTTGCTTTGAGTATGATCGTGTGGACCACAGTCCACCTATCCCTTCCTTCGCAGGTTATAACTAGAAGAGAAAGATCACTGCTTGAAGGTGTACCTTCACACTAGGCATGATAACTATTGATCATTTGTCGTCCAACATTCGAAAATATAATTTTGGCTTCACATCATTTTAAATTTATCAAATGCATGTCAGTTCAAGGAAAGAACATTGTCGCTTATAATTGCAAGTACATTGATGTCAACAATTTGGATATTAACGATGAATAGCGTATTGACATAAAGTGAAACAATGTACAATTAGGATGAAAGGACTGTATCCACTGTTCACTTGGAATAAAGCTTCAAAAAGCTGATTCAAAATATGATCAGTCCATCCTTTGATGTTATCGAAGTAAATGCGTTGATTTTGTCACATAATTTTATTTCAATGTTAATGCCAATGCCAGATTAAACGTTAAGCCAATTTAGGTTGCTAGTTAGGGATTGTGGGTAAAAAATCATTTTCCCATAATGCATCGGCTTCTAGACATACCAGTCGCGTAGGTAAACATTATTTGAAGGTCTTAGATATAGGATCTGTCAATCAGGAGGGAAGGATTTGTTTTTATTACTTTTTTATAACCTCCCAAGCGGGGGTTTTAGTTTTGTGGACGTTGGTTAGTCTATTTGTTGTTTGTCTGCCTTTTAGCAACATAACTCAAAAAGAACGGATTTTGATGAAATTTTTAGGATAACTCGGCAACAATACAAGGATCAATTAATACAATTTTGGGATGACCCGGATTACCATCTAAATCTAGGATTTTTTAAAGAAATATGCTGCATTTCTGACAGTGCCATGTTGTAATGAGCTGCCTTGGTGGCAGTCTGCACTCTGTGAGTGCCCATATTCTCTTGATTACGTGGGGTCACCAGAGACATTAACTGCGCCGTTGTATATATCCTTAGTAAGCTTAAATCGCTGCTTTGCTAAATAAGATTCTCAGTGTTTCAACACCAGGACCGATGCATAGCAGAAATTTATAATCAGACCAATAAGCGGTTTGTGGTATCACATTGGGCATCCAGCTCTATAATTCAAACTCGCGACGTTCTTTGACCTCCCTACGATTGCCCAGACAAAATTATCTTCATACGATGCCCATCGTTTAATAATCAAAAGAATACTGCACGACTTTAATACCCTCAACTTACAACAGCAAAGGTCTCCAGACAGCCCACCAAATAATGACAAGAATTCCAGCAATAAACTTTTTCGTTTTAGGGCTCTTGTTTATGTTGTCTCATGCTTACATAGCCTCTTGTGCAGATTGAAAATATTATATTATTCTTATATTGATTGAAAATAAAGGTAACTTTATCAAAATAGCTATCTTCAGTTTCAATCCGTTTCATTGCCACAAGAATATATACATTAAACATGAAAGTTCAATTATATATAATTGTACCTGGGACAAAGAGGACTCACTCATAAACTGTATGTCCTCTCAGTCTTAACATTAATTTAGTGGGTTATATGGTGCAGACACTGTGCAATATGATAACTAAAATTTAACTTTTCTCAATTTAGAGAAAACAAAAACAAAATAATAAACATTTGATTATGAAAATAAATAAATATATTAAATATGATTCTTGAGTGGAGACTAATATTCTTTGACCGACGTTTAAATGTTGATGCTGCACAACATGGTTTAATATCTTGAATAATGTTGTTCCAAATATCAACCCCTTTAAATTGTAAAGTTTACAGTAGGCTGCAGTTTTACATACTTGCACATGAAAAAAAAATGCAATCTTCTTGTCTGTAATGATGTACATCTAAGTTTTTTTGCAAAATCATTCATATACAATTAACTTAACATTTCATGATTTACTTTAAATATAAATAAAAAAAATATTATTTTAAGCCATCCGTTCATTTCTGTTTCATTTCAAGAAACCAAAATCTGCTGTGAAGACATTGGAGCAAATCTCCACGGTTCTATCTTTAGTTTGTTCATTTTGCGTCTGGGGCTCTGACGCGGTTGAACATTTCCTTTCGCCTCCCAGCCATACTTATTTATTTGTATTACCTATCAGAGAGAACATGTCTTAGCCGTTTGCTAACTTCCCTGGTATATAGGTACGCAGCAAACAGTGTTGTAGAAAACGGTAGTGCCGAGGGAAGAATTCTTAAACGAATGTAGCACGACCGCTGCATGAGTAATGCTACTCAAAGTACAGTGTCCTTAAACAGTGTTGGAAGACTCGAATCCGGAGTGGATAACACTTTTTGAGGGACTTGGAGTCGAGATTTCAAGACTCGGACTTGTAATCAGAATGTGAGGTTTGCACTGGACTCGGAATCGGGGTTGAAGTCTCGTCTCCAATGACTTGGTCTTGTAGCAGGATTACTTGGACTTGAACTTTAAGCACTCAGTCTTAGACGTGGACTCGAGTTGCTTGAAGTCAGACTTGCACTTGGACTCGGATGGTGGAAACTCGGCTACATCAATGGAACGGGTGCATATTGGAACCGAGGGTTGTGAATTAATAAGTATCCGAGTAAAAGCAGACATATTCAGAACAGGCCTCTACTAAACTATTAGCAATCTTCTCTAGTTATTTTTTGCCATGTGCATATAATAATAATACTTTATTGCAAACTGATTTCTAATGTGAAATTGGTCAAATGCATTGTTCTTGTATGGCATGATACGTTTTTAATCATTACAGTTGAAGCAATTCCTTTAGTTTATTTTAAGGATTTCAAAGCAATGATGCAGGACTAACCTTTAATCCTGTCTATCGACTGCGGTGGCCGGACCATATATGTTAAATTTCAATAAAAAAGGAAGCATATTGTAGGAACCTAATATATATTTTAATGTGTTTTCATGCAGTTAATTATTTGTCTGTTACATTGTAGACAGGAGCCTGTAAGGAAGGAGGCATATATTGATATTGATGCCAATCATTAGATTAGTTGATATGCATTAAATGACAAGACTTTACATATATATATATATATATATATATATATATATATATATATATATATATATATATATATATATATATATTTATATATATCCTTATTTTAACAATATATCCAATTTTACATGTCTGCGTTTAAGGTGGCAAAAATGTTAAATTTTAATATGTTTTCATGAATTTTTCTGTTTTCATTTTTTAAACTGTAAAATGTATCCTAATAATGCGGAAGAGAGAGTGTTCCAAGCATTTAGCTGTTTCACTATTTTAATGATTAACTTTGAAAAAAAAAACAGAAGAATTTAAACCAAGATGATTTCTGCTCCAACGGATAATTACGTTTATTAAACAGTTTTATGTTAAATGTCATAACTAACTTAAAACTGCCAATGTAATTTTAATATAAAAGTAACCAGCTGTTCAATGCGGCGATGCATGTATTTGTTTGCAATTACTGTTCAACGAATAATGCAATATTAAGATTTATTTCATAATTATTTTATTCCATTATAATGCAAAAAGATGGAATCCCGTGTTCTTTAAAGTGAATCCCGATGGCTGGGTCGTTTAATTACAAGCTAGGGCTGAAATGGTTAAAGCTGCTTTCGGGTGTATGGTTGGAGCAAACGCGGGAAATCGTGAGTTCGAATCTAAGCCGTGATTTAAGATTTAAGATCCAAGATTTTTCATGGTCGGCCCTCACTTACGGTGAGCGCTCTGTCGGCTTTATGGGGAGGCCATGCCCCACGGCCGTGTTTCCCTCAAAAAAGAGTGCGCCTTTCAGTGGTTCCTCTGTCGTTTGACACAGTATTGGAACGATTACACACTCGAGGCCCTCAGGTGCAGTATTCAACAGGCCTGGTAAACACCAGAGGCAAATTAGAGATGGCGTGTGGAACTATCCTGTCATGTGGTCTGAAACTGATTGGAATTCTGCAGATGTACAAACGTAGTTAAGCTATCATTGAAAATTGGAGCTATTTATTAACCTTCTACAAAATGTTATAAAAATCCAGGTTTAACATATGAAAGCAGACCTAGAATTCCCTCGCCTTCTTCACAAATAGCACATGTTCGGATACGATGCGTTATTGATAAAATGACCAGGAAATTCTGAAGAACTAAAGGATTCAGAAAATAACATGATAAAGACTCTTAAAAATTAAGAACGAGAAGAAATATTGTTTTAATCATTTCGAACGTGGGTCATGTTTGCTGTGAAAATGTGAAGGGGGGGGGGGGGGGTAACCTAAAGAGTACTGACAGAAACGCCCCCCGCCCCCTCCCCCCCCCCCCTTTCCAGAAGCGGTACCAGGGGGAGGGTCCAGGGGGTCTGGAACCCTCCCCCCCCTTTCCTGCCACAGCAACCTTTTTTTAAGGGTTTCAGACCACTTTTTGCGGCCTGGACCCCCCTTTTTTGGACCTGTGGTCCTTTTTTAGAGCTTTATAAGCACTCAAGGCTCGGACCCACGCTTTTCCTAAATCGTGGACCCGCCCCTGCTTTCCCCGAAATATTGACAGTCGCCGAAACCTGTCCCTTCAACTCATCCTCCCCTTATGACAAACAAGATAACATCTTAAGAAAATCACAATTTTTCATCAATCAGACATTTTTTAAGAAAGATAATATTTGAATAAAAAAATGATTGACGGAATCAAAATTAACATATATTAAATATATATATATCGATATTGGAATATATATATATATATATATATATATATATATATATAACACTGAAGAAAAACAACACTGTTAATTCACAACAGTCTGTTTCACGGGATGCGACCCGATCATCAGGTGAATGTGGTTAGAATGAAGTCAACAGTGTTGTTTTTCTTCAGTGTTATACCGCTCTGGCCTAGTCTGAAGGCCATAGAGCACTTTACATCGGAGGGTAACACCACCTATATATATATATATATATATATATATATATATATATATATATATATATATATATATATATATATATAATATTCCTCCCCTAAAACGTGTGAGGGACATTCGATGAGTTTTTCCCGCTGCCTTAGATAACAATAGTTTACATTTTAGTTTGAGCTTCGTTTGTGCCCTCTTGAAATGCTTGATTAACTTCTCCATATGTTGGAATATCATCCCATAGGTCATCAATTGTCTCGGTGTCACGTGACTCGTAGCGTCCCTTCCGGTGTACTGGCAGAGATGGTCCCCAGGCAGGAGTAGGTTTTGCAGTATTCTTTAAGCCCTGAAAGGAATAATAGTAACTCAAATTAAATGCTAACAACTGTAGAATATCCAAAATGAACGTAGCTAATTAAGTGTATTTATTTGATAAAAATTACAATTAGAATGTGTATCACTAAAATCTCATGCATTCAACGGCATCCTTTTATTTGCAATGAATATATATAATCGATATTGACAAACGGCTACTTTCATGTGCTCTGTGGACAAAATAAAATAAAATTTAAAAAAAAAATCAATTTTAAAATGACCATCCCAGTTTAGTAAACAGACTATTCGACATATGTAGAACATTAAATGTTTAAGCGATCATCTTTTAATACGACCACTTTATTTGTTCTAAAGGCTGTCGTATTACAGAACATTTACAGTATTTGACAAAAAAATACGAACAGGCTACATAAGTAAGGAATTTCATATGGTAGATGCATTACCTGCCAACCTCCTAATCTGCAGAAATTGACGCATCCTAATACTGGTATAAAGACGAGAGGTAGGGCCACTAGTCCCCAGGCTATAGCTCTGGCCCAGCCCGGGTACTGGTAGGTGTCAAACAGGGTTAATGGTCTGTACTGCCACGCCTTAAATACTGTGATGGCCTAAAACAGATAGAATTTTCACATATTTTGGTTCCGGCGCATTACATTAAGTATTTTATACAAAACAAAGAACTATGTGCAATGGTTATGCTGGTACTAGTTCTTGTTTCTGCTCCTTGTCCACCAGGAAAATACAATACAATATAATGCCTGGGTCAATTAGCAGCTCGCCCTATCAATTTATCAGTACAATTAAACATAACATATGCTATTTCTCGCAATCTTAGGTACAACGTATCATACAATGTAATCGTTGTTGCGCCTCCAAGTATATTCATATATATTCAGATCAAATACGCAAAACTTACAAATATTACTAGTATTGAATGGTTGATCAAGCATATTTCGTCTTAGTAAAGCAAGTACCATCCTTTTTCTCATTGACTATTATATTGACTATACGTGATATAAATGATTATGTATTACCAATAGAAGTAATGGTGACACAATTTTCCACGTCCACTGAACGAGGAAACTAGGTTTCTTTCCCAACATCATCTGAATGTCATCTGCGAAGTTCTTGTACCCTAACAAAGAAAGTTAGGCGTACGAAGTCAGTAAACGACTAGAACAGCACTCAGAGAGCGCAGACCTCCACCAAGACAGCTCATTACTCGTTACCCTCATATGTCATTGTTAAAATGCAGCATTTTCCTGAAAAATATCCTTGATCCTGATGGTGATCCTAATTACCCTCACAATTGTTCCTTCTATCATTGCCGAGCTATTCTGAAATCTTCATCAAAATTCCTAAATAATTTTTGCGTATTATTGCTAACAGACAAACCTACAGACAAACCAACAAAAGCCGACAAAACATAAACCCCGCCCCTAGGAGGAGTTAAAACACACATCAAGAAAATTTGGTATAGAAGAATTTATCATAAAGCAGGGAATACATAAAACAAATATGACTAATTGCATTACCATAGTTAAAATACCCTCAGAATCAAAATTTAAAACGCCACTTTTAACCCCACATGGAAAACATCACATGTCAATATTGGTTCTTCAATATAACTTCATAAAGTTTTTCCTTATGAATTTATTCAGACTGATTTGAAATGTATTTGACAAAAAAATTGCATTGTTTATATATATATATATATATATATATATATATATATATATATATATATATATATATATATATTTATATATATAGATTTATATTTATTATTTTGGATATTTATGATTTCATAGAAAATATCTTAAGAAAGTGACGACCTTATCATACAATGGAAATCAGGAATTTCAAGTAAATCAAAAGTTTAAGTTTAACAGATCCTGTGAATGACTGATCAGATGAGCCGCTGCCATCTTTTTTTCAGCTGTTCATATTTTAGAGTGTTAACATGACATGATCTATTCAGCAGCTGTCAATTGAGGTTCTTTTTGTATGTGCAAGGCTTTCGACCTTGACTGCTGATAAGTGGGGTTGCAATGATGTGATATACAGGCAGATATATCTGATTTCCATAATAAGAAAATTCTATTCCCTAAATATTGTGTACGGTAGGTGTTAATTGCCCGAAATGTAAATAAGGTCTCAACTTTACGTCTTGTTCGCAACTATAGCATTCTCCCAGAGAACTTTTTAATTAACAGTGATAAGGAATCTCAGGTGAGTTTTGTCTTATTATTTATTTTTATATTCATAAAAAGAGCAGTCTGATCAGACATGATTATAAATTTATTTACGGTTTCACCATCACCGTATATTAACTATAGAGTAGTCGCAGTATTGTTTTCAAACACATCATTAAACATACCCAATGACATGTCCGAGTAGACAATTTAAATGAGGTGAACGGGGCAATTCTTTCACCTGAAAGCTACTCTCTCCACAATATACATGTTAACCATGTAATGTACCTCATTAATATCGTTTTACTATAGGTACATTCTATTCAGTCTTATTTACCTGAAAGAACCATTGAGAATAACTGATTACCATATGTTTTCCATGACATTCGTAAATATATTCACCGTATATATACTGCATTGCCACCAACTCTCCCAGACCAACAATGAGAAGCGGAAACCCTCCCACGTATGTATCCACCAGGTTCACGAGATAAAAGCCGCCCTAGATAAAAACGAGATAACATTACATGATGTAGATGTATGTAAGAAAGAGACTTTCTCCTTTCTTTACGTGCGGAAGTTTATGTTAAAAAGTATCACAACTATCAGTACACCAAATTCAAAGTTTACCGAGACCATTCAAAGGTAAATTCTTTGGTAAGAGTATAAAGTCGAAATCGTCGGTAGGAATATCAAGTCAAAAAGTATTTTTTTGTATTGCTTAAGTTAAATTTGGATTGTTATAAGTACAAATGTTTGCCAATAATCATGATTTCTCAGGACTTAAATGTATGTTCCATCCAGTAATCTTACATTTGTTAGTCAAATCTTACACTTTTAGGGTTAACAAAGTTAGAGGATCTGTTCTTTTCTGTATACCATGAAAAAGAAACTAACCCTTGTTACCATGGTGAGACTGATGAGATAGAAGAAAATACAAAATCCCAAACGAAAGAGAATGTTCCTCTTCCGGGTCGAACGAAAAGCTGTAGGAAATTCATCCGCGAAAGACGAGAAAAAGTTCTCCATGTATGAAAACTGCAAAAAGAGAAAATATATATAAATACAGTGTCAATGTGTGTGTGTTAAAAAATCACATATTTAGAGAGAGAGAGAGAGAGAGAGAGAGAGAGAGAGAGAGAGCACTGTGTGACATTTTATGTTACCACAGCTCTGTTGCAGATTCCAGGGATATTTGCTGTTTTATAAATTTTAGAACACATAGGAGGTTTGAATTTTTATTTCTACATTTGAAGCTCCTGTCGGTCAGATCAGTGTTAGATATATAATATCTCACATATACCATGTACGTCCGATTTATAAAAGCTAGATATTAAAAGTGTCGAGTTGTTTCATTTTAACCTATACGTTAAGAGAATATTTTCAGTTATATATCATGGATCCCTAACCTTGGTAAAACTTGCTGATACAAGGGAAAGAGCACTACAAACGCTCTGCGGCTATAGCTGGTGGTGCTCAACAATTGTCAGAGACATAAGTACCACTTACTCAAACAAGAATTTTCTAAAGTAACTGATTATACGGAAACCTTACATAACCTATATACAATACATTTCACCGTCTGGGGTAGTTTTATTACAATAAGACTTCATAAATATCATGTTGCCATGATCCCTGCTTTAGTTTTTTTTAATAAGTACATTCAATTTAAAATAAATTTATGGGATCAGCGATTATTTGAGAAAATGTTTCGGATAGACTTTTATAATTTCCGTGCACTTTAAGACTTTATGTAAAACACAAATACCTCTGAGCTAAATCCAAGCGTCGTCATCATGAGAAAAAACAGGACAGACCACAAAGGTGGGATGGGCATCGTACTCAGTCCCTCAGGGTACACCACAAAAACCAGACCGGGACCTGTAACACATAATCATCATCATCATTATCATCATCAGCATCATTGTCGTTGTTGTCGTCAGGAAAAAAAAACAATACACATAAGTGTGATTGGCGTCGTGCTCAGTCCCACAGGGTACACCAAAAATACCACGCCTAGACCTGCAATACATCATCATCATCATCATCATCATCACCTCCACCACGACCACAAGACATATCTTATGATTATTTCCTCTCGATATATGACAATAAGTACCAGGCGGGACTCATCATCATTATTTCATCATATTCATCACAAATAGAAAGTTGTAATTATTAGTTATCGTCATTTTCAGCGGCAGCGTAAATAAAGTAACATCCATAATACAAGTCTTAAACCTACCTGATGCAACAAAAATAGCAAACCGTATTCTGTAATGTAACATCAACTACAGCATAAACAAGTTCCCCCTCAATTATTAACTGTATCACCACCCCCCCCCCCCCCTTCCCGGATTCAATGCAAAGTCCAGTAGACTATAACAGGGGAACCCTGGTATTCCTCATGTATTCAGACAGCGTACCGTGATAGTTTGGAGACCCATAGGAATCGAATAATGAGACACATTGTCCTCTGTTTTTTCCTTATAAAGTTAATTAAATTACATATACGAAAAGTGGCACTTTTAGTCGAAACTGATCATTATCATAAGACAAATGACTTATTGATGTAACTTATTTTCATTTTACTCACCAGATGCCGCCACGTCAGCCACGCTGACCTCCTTGACCTTGGCCATGTATCCAAGGACAGAGAATATGACGAAGCCAGCAATAAAACTTGTGCCGCAGTTCACCAGTGGGATGATAAGCGAATCCCTGAATTAATTAAAATAATAAATATACGTCATCATATCTTATGAGATTTGACTTAGCTGTCGTTTTAAACCAATTTTTAACTGAAGTACTAAAGAAAATATCAGTTTTTTTCATGTAAGGCTTTGGGGCGTTGATATGATTCATCGCAATTAAAAAGCTTGTGTTAAATCTCGCGTATATTGAGCGTATAACCCTTAACTTGTCTTAATCCTGGTCCACACCTCGCTATATAAACCTATTTTATAACTGACGGTGATATCACTTAACAGTTGTCACGCAATCCCCATGGTGGTCACGCCCTGGAAATAATTTTATTGTTCTTTCGGAAATCACATATAGTGAATCCTAAAAGAATATCTGATAGGGTAATATGCTTGCATTTTGAAATCCCTGTAAGCAGTTACCCGACCGCAATGTTCCCATCGTTTCAATATATAGAAGTTACATGACAGCACCTTGCACAGTTGTTGTCGAACTTGTTGTAGCTGGCCATTGCGATGATGCCCCCGGTACACACACTAAGCGAGAAGAAAATCTGTACGGCCGCGTCACTCCATACCTACAAAATATATGCAGAACTTATGTTAATTTAGAAATATTGATCTGCAATTCAAAACTGACATATGCATGAACGAATCTATGCTTCCGTCTTACGTGTTAGAGTCAAGATCAATTACTGTGAACTACCCGTGCGCCATGTGAAAGGTCTTCAGCACATCAGCTGCTAAATTTTAAACTTATGAGTGTGCATTTGTATCTATCTGCAAACTTATGATGTTCAATCAGCTTTTATCAGAATTCTATCGATTGACGAACTACCGATATAATTACATATTCCTTTATAGTATTATCATACCGTTGCGTCAGCCAACCGTGAGAAGTCTGGTTTTAGATAGAATATAATCCCTTCCAAAGCGCCATCTAGCGTAACTCCTCGAACAAGCATAACCGTCAGGAGAACATACGGGAAAACTGACGAGAAGTACACCACCTAGCGGTAACATCAGAAATAGAAAAATAGCAAATAGAAATCAGTTCCCTTTTTCCATATTTTCTACTAACATTGTAACGTAAAATTTTAAATTTACTCTCTGATTTATACTATAAATTTTAAGTTGTAACGTAGAACATATATATAATATATACAAACATAAAAGCAACAACAAGAAGGATAACCTTTAAAAATATAAACGTAACTGTACATTATTCAGCAGATTAAGTTGAAAAATAATATGAATTTTTCGTTAGTAGAGAGTTCTAAGAATTTCTATACAGCAATATTTTGAACTCTTTCCAATGCAAACATGCCAGATCCTGATCTGGACCCCCCAAAATATAATCAATTATTCCTTCTATTATTGCCGAACTATCCTGAAAATTTCTTTAAAATCCGTCCATACCTTTTGAGTTATGTTGCTAACAGAGAACCCTCCCCCCCCCCCCCCTTCCGAGCGGAGCTAAAAACATTGTGCATTATGCCTGCCAAGTGGCATGCAAGGACAAGAAACAAAGCACTCATCTACCTTGCCCAGAGTCTGTATCCCCTTGATAAGCACCAAGAAGACGAAAGTCCAGGCCAGCAACAAACACAGCGCCAGCTCCCATTGGATGTTCCCTATCGCCTCCATACCTTCAGATAGGTTCAACGCTCGGTTGCTATGACAACAAGATTATACTTTAATCAGTAGATAAAATTTAAGTTATGTGTTTAGGAAAGTTATTTTCTAGAGACAGAGGCGAGAATATATGTGGTTAATACCAGGAAACTGTCTCTATGGATAGAAGTAAATAAAATATAAATCAAGGTACATGTTATTATTTGCAATATTACTATTGTAATTTATATGGCCATAAACGTGTGAATAACCGTAAAAGGATTTGTGATGCAATACTATGCGACTCATCCATAGCTATTAAAAGGACACTAAAGCACCGTCATCAAACAACTTAACAGAATTGTAAAGTAATCACTTGTTAACTTTGTATTCAGCAAGGGTTTGGCCGAACAAATGCATCTTGTTTTCATGTCCGCACTTATATATAAAATATTGTTGAACTTTTGATAATCATACAGGTATGATAACAGGGATATTGTCTTATATTTTACCTGAATAGTGCTGTTACAATAAGACACAGTGAAAATGACTCACTAAAAGTACTCCTCTGTCGATGCCTTTATGTCGGCCTGCGTCATGTTGTTTGCTTCTAATGTCATATTCAACACTGCAAGAGGAAAAGGACTCTTTTATCAAAGTCTAAGCGACCAATGAAAGTTCATATGGAAATGTTAATACATATATATATATATATATATATATATATATATATATATATATATATATATATATATAGACAGAGAGAGAGAGAGAGAGAGAGAGAGAGAGAGAGAGAGAGAGAGAGAGAGAGAGTTAAAATTTAAATTATAACCAACAAAGGGACCTTGATAATATAGTCCCTTTTCGGGATGGCCGTCTAAGCGACGACGTATATAAAGAGCACACAAGAATTGAAACCGTGAAAAAGTGGTTGTTATTGTGAGGCGGTCGCTAAACTGAGGTGGTCGTTAGGCCAGGTTTTTCTGTGTATATATATATATATATATATATATATATATATATATATATATATATATATATATATATATATATATATATACTTGAAATGATTAAAAATAAAATTCAACATTTACAGAAGTATGTAACCAATACTAACATGAGCGGTTCCTCGCCATTTCTGTTGAGATGCAGTTCCCAGTATTCCAGCCATTATCGCATGTCTCCCAGGGCAACCGTGACGTCAACGACGCGAAAAAGTAAAAGAGACACCAAGCGATGATGACGTTGTAGTAGACGCCGATACACGTGTTGACGACCACCATAGCGTAACCGAGACCTCAAAAAATAAGATAAAACATGGTGTGCATCTTATGAGAGCTGGTGCAAAATTAAAGGGGATTCTCTATTAGAAAGAGGTGGCTACCCTATATTACTAACTTTGTATCAACACTCCGGTGTCCATTTGTTTCACGCTATATATAGAGCCAGATTCCTAAGCTGTGATGTTGAATTTCAAATAAAAAAGAAGCTTTATAGATTATTGGAATATACATGTAATAATGAAAGGATCTGCGCCTGTGATGTTACTCACCTTTACAAAGTGGACTGACGGTCCATATACTGAGGGGACCCTGACTCGCGAACTGACCAAAAGCGACCTCTAGATAGAAAATCGGCAGACCAACCAAGGCCAACATGAGGAAGTATGGGATGAGGAATGCGCCTGCGCAAACGGAAACAAAAGATAATGAACGAAGTAGATAAACACTGCAGGGGAGTTGAAAGAGAAGGTATATCACGTGACACGTTAAATAGTTACTTGGTAGAGAGAAAGTACATTAACATGTCTTGATGCCAAAACAGTATACACTAGAACCTCCCATAACGACCGCCTCGGGTAAGCGACCTCCTAAAAAAAACGACCATTTCTACAGGTCCCATTTCTTTTTCGCTCTTAATCTAAGACCTCGCTTAAATGACCAGCTCGCAGGTAAGACCTCTTTATCGAGGTCCTGATGGTAGTCGTAATTTCAAGATTTCACTGTACATAAAAATTTATAACGGCACAAAATACGAGCATGTTCAGTTTAAATTATGAACAGTCATTACAAATTATGTATAGTCAACTTTGGAATCGGTCCTAATTAAGCAATACATGTGTTATGATTGTTGTATGAACGCAGTGATGTAGTCGAGTCCACGACATCCGAGTCCAAGTGCAAGTCCGAGTCCATGCGGCTTCAGTTCACGTCCGAGTCCATGCGGCATCAGTTCACGTCCGAGTCCATGCGGCATCAGTCCACGTCCGAGTCCATGCGGCATCAGTCCAAGTCCGATACCTTGAGTTTCGAGTCTTTATCCACCTTCTACGAGCCCGTGTCTTCAGGAACCCGAGTCCAAGTCCGAGTCCATTACAAATCAACCTTTTAATAGAAATTAAAATGAATTTTACGTCAGTTTTCATATGCTTTTTACTATCATGATTAATTACATTTATCTCCTAATGCAGAGTTAAAACTTGGTGTGTTTATATATATATATATATATATATATATATATATATATATATATATATATTCATAGTATTCTGTTAGAATCTGACAGAGTTGTTTACTACTCGAACTCAAGATGGAATCGGCCTGATGTCTCGAGTACATCCTCCGAGTACGAGTACAGGTCCGAGTACAGGACCCTCGAATCCAAGTTCGAGTCCCTAACAAATTGGACTACGATAGTGGCGACAGAAATTTAGCATGGGTAATGGCTTGAGCCAGTGTTTGTGCCACTGGCCTACAAGAAGAATAATAAATTCAAGTTACCTCCACCATTTTTATAGCATAAATATGGAAACCGCCACACGTTGCCCAGTCCCACTGCGTAACCCACGCACGTCAATATAAACTCCAACTTGTTCCCCCACTGTCCGCGGTTCTCTGACTCCTCCGCAGGGGGCGCTGCGGTGGATGTATCCTCTTCAGCTGGCAGATTTGTTCCCTTAAGAAATTAAATATATTATTTTTTTCGATTCATTTGTTATTTCAATATTTTATATTTTCAAAGTCATATGAAATTAACACACACACATTTATATGTGTGCATATATATATATATATATATATATATATATATATATATGTGTGTGTGTGTTAATATATATATATTTATATATTCTTAAACCTGATACAGTGTTCATACTGATGGTTTATGAATAACACCCAAGTCACATTACATTCACAGTCATACGCTATTTTTATATAAATACTTTGAGAACATTATGTCGAGCATCCTATTACAGTGAACCAATGTTATAAAGCAAATACTAAACTACTTGGAAACAAAAGATTTGTTTTCTTTCCTCAACTTTGTATCTCGATTGTCACCATTATTTTAATTTTCTATTGAATATATATATATATATATATATATATATATATATATATATATTTAAAGAAAGAGAGACAGAATGACAGACATTCAGACACACGACAGAGGGATAGACGAATAGAGACATATTGTGGTTGCCTTTCTATTCGCGAGGGTTTTAATTTGGAGATATTCGCGAATGGAATATAATCGCGAATATTTAACCCTCGGAAATATGATGAAGATGAACAAATAGGGTTTATGCATCCGCACAATCGAATTAAACTATCACACCTATAGAAACATGTTCTTTAATCAGCAAACCTTATATCTGTTTTTAGTATCAGAACGGACATATGCACACACGAATTTATTATTGTTTAACATGTGGTTATCCCGGGGATATATTAACTGTGACACAGGTCATAATAGAATGACTGTCGCAGAAACGAGTGAGGTACTGAGGGATTTGTTCTCATTTTATAATAAATGCAAATACTGCTGATTTACATATGTTAGGTCCTAGTGCATTCGCGAAAATAAAACCATCACAAAACATTAAAATAAAAAATCGCGAAAATTCAGCCTTGCGAATATAAATCCCACCACAGTATACAGAGACTGTTGGATACAAGTAGATACACACACGTATTTGTTACTTATATACATATGCTATAAAATATTAAACTCACCATGGTGTTGGATTTTCCGTGCTCGGACTATAACACGGTCCTTTAACTGATCATCACAAGGTCCACATGGATCCGTACCCCTACAGGTATTAGAATTGCCAATTAAATTCAAAAGGGGACAACTCTCTCCCTGTGTGGAGGTCTAATACAAAGCTAACACAGCTTTCCCTGAGAATGTCAGGTCAAACTCCTTGTTCTGAATAAAGTTTCATAAATTATCTACACTCGGACGATCCCCCGGTACATACAAGTGTGGGTCTGTGTATATTAACTTTGATATCGTAGGTTGTTGTTTTATGCATAAGTAGTTGTCCATCCGCCTGATATTGAATGTCCACTCTGTGAGACCTGACAGTTTTGTGTACTTAGCGAACGTTACTGACCACAAGGGCTGGACATGTTTTGATTATCCATGAAACTTATACTAATACCCAACCCTGCTAAGCAATAGCGCTAAACTCCGGATTGTATGGGGGTGGGGGGGGGGGGGGGATGTAGTAACTTAAAAATAAAACATCAATGGAACCGTAAGCCCACAAAGCGATAAATGTAGCACTAAGTCTTTGCGTTTGTTGTAACACACAGAAAGATTATCTTATCTCAAATAATAAAAGTATTAAAATGGCAATTGCCGTAATGCGCATTGCGCAAGCGCACGGAAAAGGGGTATTAACTCACAACAAGTCTTAGCTTAGACTCTGGTCTACGCAATAATAGTACAGGCATTTTACCCGAAATAAAGGGCTAACCTCACACAAATTGCAACAAAGGCAAAACCGCCTGATTTTGATTCCTTAATATGGCCTTAAGCAATTGTAAGGGGGGAAAATTTGAAAATCATTAAAATTTGACAAGGCAGAACATATATTTTATTTTACCATACATCAGCGTTCAAACGGTGTTGTATGAATGATCTCTTGGTTATCGTCTTATAACCTCTTGCTTATTCTTGTTCAAGTAGTTTTGAAATAAAATGTATTTCATGAACTATAAGACACTATGGTACAGATATAAAATCAGCAATCTGTGAATTAAAGGGACATCATGACATGAGCAACACTATCTGAAAATGGCAGCAATAACCAAAGATCTCAGGAAAACCTTAACACTCTCCAAACTATTGACATACATTACAATATTTTGTTCAGTTGACTATTAATCATTTGAGCTATAGTTATGATCAATTGTCTGGCATCTGTTCGCTCTGTTAGCCTGGCATCTTTTGAAACCATTAGACCTACAAATCCTATATTTGATATACAGTTAAATGTCAATAAGTTCTCTTACTTCTCCTATACTAAGCCCAAAAAATGGGCTAATGCGACTTCGGTCCTTTGAGATTAAGGAGAAACCTGCTGTTACACTTCATGACTGCCTAATATCAAAACCACTCGTCTGTGTTTGTTCATATTTATAAACATTAATAAATTTCTGTTTTATATTTCCTATTAACGGGCCAAAAATTAGGTCAATATAACATAATTTGTAAAAGTGATGGACCGAAACATTAATTAGGTATTTTATCAAAATAGCAAGGAATATATTTTCTGGCCTAACATGGTAACTGCTATAGTAAGAGATTTTTTTTTTTTTTCAAGGATACAACTATTTAATCAAGATATGATTGTATGAAAGAAATTTGATCAAAATCTTGTAAATTCTTAAAATGATTAGCACAAGTGTTAAATCAGTAATTTAAAGTTTGACCACTGCTGATTTGATGTTTACAGTATATACACATAAGGATTTAATCTGTTAAATATGAAATTTGAGAATAAAACCTCACAAACAAGGCTAGATAAAATAAAAAGTGAGGTTCTCATGCAAACTTTTATTCATTATTTTCCTGCATTAGGAGAATGGGAAAAAAAGTGATCAGCCCTGTTCGTCTACCTGTTCGTCTGTCCATTTTTTTTTAATATTCATTATTATGCATCTACTATTTTTTCTGTACGAACTGTTTAGTTAACTTTCATATCCCACATGTATATGCAGAGATGTTGAACTACCACCATTCAGCGCCTCAAATCCCTCCCCAACCTTGCACCTGTGGACTGGGGACGTTAGTTATATGCCAACTGTATAAAATTTATAAAATTTACAAAAGATGGTATGATGACAAATTAGGATTTAATTGAACAAACATGTCAACTGCTGAGCTGTCAACAATTTAGCAAGGAGTCAACCACTGATCATGGTAATAGTATAGATCTAATGTTTACAAATTGCTTACATACTTCAGTTTCACATTAGAAAACACATGGTCAGATCACAAAATATTATTTGCAACAATTTTCTCAGTTTTAACTCAATCATATCAACCAATATCCAGCTTCCCCTCAGACGTTATCTTTATAAATTTTTGTTTTACCTTCAAGATCAACTTCAGCTGAGCACTAGGACTCACGGGTCCCTTGTTTTAATCACAGTACCAATAAAATCATGTTGAAATGTATTGATCACATGTTGAATTAGACGTCATCTTGTCATTTCTTGCCAAAAAGTGTCTATTGTGAATTACGCACTTTTTGCCAGCAGTCAACTCAGTGAAAACTCTCTAACGTTTAAACTTAAACTTTATTCATTAATATATAGTTGCACCTTTTTGACTAATTAAACTTGATGGCTGCTAGGTCTTCTGACGGCCATTTTGGTTATTCCCAAATTTTACTACTTGACCCCAGGAGAATATCTTTGGACTTTTCATATGTTCTAAAGGATACCTTCTGGGGTATAAAACAAATGGGATAGCTTTTGTTACAATTTTGTGTGACGTCATGTTACAAAATGACTGTACTAATAAAGGTAAACCTCATAGCGAGCATGTTTCGCCTTAAGTTTTGTCTCTTTCGATGTATTCTTTATTATATAACTTACGGTTGTGCCTCTCGGCCGATGTCACGCAACGCCGCTGTGACCTACAGGTAACCAAATCAGTATGTCCTAAGGGGGATCATATTCTATATTTTGGACCTTTATTCTAAGAAAGTTGACATTATTTCTTCGAGGGTAATCGTAACGTGACCTATCAGAAACTAAAAAAAAAGAAAAATACCCAAGATGTGTTAATATGGCAGTGAGTTTATGTCGAACACAGAGCGGGGGATAATATGAAATGGTTACACATCTAAGTGGGCACGCTTCCAATTTTAAGTCATCGTAATTGAGTTAACACCACGTGCGTGTATAATTTCTACTAACTGACTGTTTCATAAAGCAGCAGATTTAGTGTTTTTTTGCTCCATACATGTGTGTGCACTAAAAAAATGTGTTGATACAATCCAGAATTTGTAAACTTGAATCGATTTAGTAGCATTCGAAGTGGTTCAGAGCAAATACAGAATTCACTTCAAGAAATTGACAGACAAGCTCAGGGAAATCAATTAACCTCACGACTTCACTTAACGATCGATATGATAAAACTCAAGAAGAGAAAAAGAAAAACACAGAGGCCAATCTGAGTCTAAGACCTTGGTGGCGTAATGATTCAGGGCGTTGGGTAGGCGTGGTTTTTATGTGTCTACTAAAACGGCCATTGGCGCATAGTCACCGAACCAATGTGCACGTGGTTCATGTCAGCTTTTACAGTTTTTTCACAAATGGCACCATCGATGTCAATTTCCACTTTTCCTGCCACTTTCTGTTCTCCAATATGACTGATTATTAAAAGATTAAATTTGGGAATGACATTAGTCTTAGGTCACAGCCTTGCATTTGATATATATTTTTTTAAACTTGACCTTAGTTCCAAGGTCATACACTCCATATTCTACCATCCATATTCTCTCGTGGCCTTTAGGGATTGGGGATATAGGTGGCTTCACGTAACATCGCATACATCTAGTTATACACGGCAAGCGAAGAACTGATTTACAACAATTATCATGCATATAATTTTAGACAGACTTAACTTCTTCCAAAATATCACAGACCATTCATTCCCTTTTTGATGGAATAAGTCTAAACCCATCATGATAAAAAAATGGAAAATAATTGATAGTTTGTATCAAAATAATAACCTCATCTTGTAACAAGGGCACATGTGAATGTTTTCTGTGTCCAAAGGGCCAGGTAATATATATATATATATATATATATATATATATATATATATATATATATATATATATATAATTGATTCAACACTCTCTCAACAGGCATTTTGGACTGTTCGACCAGTGCATCCTAAGTGTGCGACAAGTAGGAACTCATCACACACACAAACACATATAATAGAGAAATGTATATATTTTTTTATTTAAAACATTAAAAACTAACAGTATGACATTATATTTGCAAAATGACACATGTATTGATAACAATATATACAGTTATAATAGGAGATTATCGTTCAATTTATCACAAAGCCTTTTGAACAAGGATTTTATGGGAATTATTTAACTTCCTTGAAGAGTCAAGATACTCATTGGTGTTGCAAACTGTCCTTTCATGTATCTGTTTGTATTATTACTTTACATTCGATTTACCAAATGCTGTTTGTAAGAATTTAGAATTTTTATATTATTTTAAGGAATTATTACATGGAGATATAGAGACAAAGTAAACGTCACTCCTGTATAACGTCAGATGGCGCTGATTGCTGAGTAGTTAATATATATTTGCTGACATATAAAACGTTAAAATTGGAAAAGTAAATTTTACAGGAGGTTATAAACTAGAAAATGGATATTAATTTGAACCAACGAATATGTTTACGCTACAAATATTTTGAGAGGATAAATAAACATATTTATAATAAAATGGCATTGTCCTTTTCACACAGCTGTCTTTACAAATGCTTGGTTCACGTGACCATTTTTAGTGACGTCATGATATTGTCCTGTTCGGTGTTCTTGCCGTGCTGGTCCCCACGCGGGAGTCGCTCTGGCACTGTCTCTTAGAACCTGCGAACAAATATCATCAGATAAAGATAAAATCTTTTATGTTCAACTTATATCCATTGAATATCAAAGAAAGACAATATGTAATCAATATGGTTCTGATAGCTGCAGTTTTTTTTTCCTGGAAAATATCCATAAACATAGTGGAATTCTCGAAAATGTTTAATTTATAAATCCTAAACTTAATTCATACATATTTCATAAACTTGCCCTAATGGATGTTTTATATGTATTCCGTATATGGTACGAATCAGAAATGGAGGAAATGGATAAACTGGTTAATTGTACATGTACAAAAAGTACATGCATTTACAAGACGACAGATAATGTATCATCGCCTTGATGGAAATATTAACAAAATATGAAAATAATAATAAAAAAGGTTATGGTGGATAATATCTTAATATCTGTTTATATATATATATATATATATATATATATATATATATATATATATTGTTTACGGGGTGCATATGAAAGCGGACGGAGCTGTCTGGCTAGTGAAGCTTGCTTTTCTAGCGAAACGGTTGGAAAGTTGGATATGTTCGCCAATGATGAGGTTTGATTCCGGGGTCGGCCCTATATTTTCCTCTTAGCAAACGAGTATGTAACAATATATATATATATATATATATATATATATATATATATATATATATATATATATATATATATTACCTTGAATCCTCCTCGCTGACAGCAGACGACCAGCCCCAGTACTGGTACGAAGACCAAGGGCAGACCCACCAGAGACCAAGCAATGACACCTGCCAAGCCCGGGTAACGGTAGTCGTCAAACAGGGTCAGAGGTCTGTACTGCCACGCCTTGAATACTGTTACTCCCTGAAATGATGGTGGTGTATAAAAGGTAAAATATTTAAGATTAAGATTAAAGATATAAAAGATCTAACAACCACCAATCCCGGTAGTTGTATAGTCGACTGTATACCGGAACGCAACGAAAAAGGTGATTAACTATGATGGAAGATTAATCACCGAATAGGATTATTTCTGTGTGGGGCAACAGTGACGCATATACTGAGACTGGCTTTATATTAGCGAGATTAAATGATCTTGGTTATTCATTATTAACGAGTTCCGATCTCTCCATAAACATCACCTTACATTGAGAATATCCTACATTAAACTAGTTATTTAAAATGCGCGCAAAATCTTAACAATTATACATGGACCAATGAGAATAATGAACCAGGGTTCGACATTCCAATGTGGCTCCAGTGTAAAGGACGGTTAACCATTGTAGATGGGGCGTCCAATTCACGATGGTTTTATTTTCATATAATATTATTTCCATTCCGTGCATATTGCTAATGTTAAACTATCGCGAATAAAAAGTCGACCCAAGTACCACTCTGACTGATGTATATATAGGAGCTCGAAACTGCATGGCAAAGGAAGAAGGAGCGATTATTTTTTATATTTTTTTTACAAATGATAGTGATCAGTGTACATGGGACTCCAGGGGATTTTTGTCTCCGACATAAGGATTTTCTTTCATCCCCGTTCATGTGTGTGTGTGTGATTCTGTGTTCATGACATAATTCGAAAAATGAACGGAATCCTTTGAAATTTCCAGGGAACCTCGTAAATGGGTAAATGGACATTTATGTGTGGTTACGGAACATGATCCGGATTGAGAGACGTCATCAAAGATAATTCATAAATGTAGAGTCACTTATGCACGAATGAAACTGGGAATATGGGACCGTATAAGTGAATACGAACACATTTTGGGGAGCATCCCACGGTATAGACTGCCAACATGTCGGAGGCCTGCATTCATGAGCATGCAGATTTCTTGTTTATATGTTACAATACGCTTGGCATATGACGATGTCGGGTATTAAGCTCACCAAAAGTAGAAAAGGTGACACCAGTTTCCACGTCCACTGGAAGAAGAAATTTGGCTTCTTTCCTAACATCAGCTTGATGTCTTCTGCAAAATGTTCGTATCCTAGAAAACAAAAGTAGGCCGTGTTTGTTATAATCTGTGATATAATATTCGTTCGATTAAAAGATTGTTAAATACATAGTTCTCTATATATTGTTATATATTAAACTCAACATAAAATAGTATTCCGAACAGTAGAGTCATACCAACAAACTGTGGGCATATTCTGTGAGCGCGACCTTCACCTACCGTAAACATACTGTATAATTACAGTTTCCATAATGCCAATGATGATTAGAGGAAAACCTCCGACATAGCTGTCCACCAGGTTCACCAGGTAAAACCCTCCCTGTCAATGACACAAATAAACAGATATAACCCCCGACATAGGTGTCCACCTGGACAAGGTAACATCCCCCCCTTGTAAAGGACATTTATATGACCGATATTAGTCACATATGTGTTACCGAAGGGAACGTTTATTACCTTATAGTCCTTGTATGATACGCCATGCTTCTAAGAATTTGGTATGATGGAAGTGGGGTATATTGCACTAGCGGTTTATATATACGGATATGTATATATTCTGAAATTCAGTTTTTCTCTTATAATTTTATTATTACACAGAAAACATACATAGGCTGTTGTTATCCATATATTAAGTTAAAGTTACCTATAAGAAAAGACTGGTCTCATATTAGCATGTTTTCACATTGTGTTGTGTAGAATCAAAAGCAAAGCTCGGAGATTCTTAGAGACTAATATATTTCTGTTGGATTTTGACAGCCATTCGAATCTGTGACCATCAGCCGAACCAATAAGTGACATCAATCCGAAACCAAACACCACAGAGGATATTGGAGACAGTACGTGTGGTCTTAATATAATAATACTTAGCTATTCGAACCCGAAGGCCATATGAAGTCCACAAAAACATCCGGCTTTGAAATAAAGTACCTTGCTAGAGACAGAACCATATCTATGTAACACATTTATATATATATATATATATATATATATATATATATATATATATATATATATATATAATATAGAAGGAACGGCAGCGAGAAAAATATGAAAATATATCTGTTGTGGAAATAAGGCAAGCTTACCCTGGTTACCATGGTGAGGGTGATTCCGTAAAATAACAGACAGAAACCCAACCGGAAGAGGATATTCCGCTTCCGGGTTGACCTGAATGCTGTCGGGAACTTATCGGCAAAGGAGGCGAAAAAGTTCTCCATGATCGAAAACTGTAAAGTGGTAAAAATACTAGAAGTGGTAAATTTAGACTAAAGAATCTTGAAATGTTGTCGAACTACTTTATTTTATTTTCTTTGTTTAATATGCAGCATATTTATGGTTAATTTATAATTTGTTAAAATAATGACGATGATAAAATGACAATCAAGGTTATAAGATAAAAAAAAAATGAAAAAATTGATGAAAGCTGAAAAAGGTTTTATTACTTGTGAGCTGAATCCAAGAAGTGTCATCATGAAGAAAAATAACACCGCCCAAACAGGTGACACCGGCATCGTACTCAAACCCTCAGGGTACACCACGAATACCAGACCGGGACCTGCAATAATTATAATGATCATCATCATACTCATTACACCATACTCAGATTAATGATCCTAAAACCTTTGAACTGTTATGGTCGTGAAATAGGTTAGGTAATATCAGCATATGACGTTATTTTACTTTTAGTCGCGTGATGTTACCATACAGATCACATGATGTAAACATGTTGTTACGTGAGTGATGTGACTCACCAGATGCCGCCACGTCAGCCACGCTGACCTCTTTGACATGTGCCATATATCCAAGGACAGAGAATATGACAAATCCCGCAAAGAAACTAGTCCCGCAGTTAATGAGCGGAATAATAATGGAGTCCCTGCAACGGATTAAAAAAATAAAATACAGAAAATATAAAACATGGACAGTTTCAATTTCTGTTTTTATTTCAGTCATTAGATGAGAGAATAATGCGAAATTTGGCAAATTACAAATTAAACATTTTGAACAGTTCTGATAAATGGACTTTGTTGTGCTTCTCTGATACACTTGATTATTTCATACTCTCTAGGCATATATATGATATATCATTAATCTCAAAGGAAAGGTCCTCCTAACTAGCATCAGCGAAACCATTGTTTTTAGGTTACTCCCGTGTTCATGTGTGTATCGTTATCAGAAATGTAATAATGTCCGATTAACTGAATGCATTAACTTCACCTTAGGCAGTTATTATCAAACTTGTTGTAGCTGGCCATGGCGATAATTCCACCGGTACAGACACCAAGAGAGTAAAAGATCTGTACAGCTGCGTCACTCCATACCTATAAAAATATCATACACACATTATATTAATAACTCAGGCTGGCAAATATATCGGTAAATATAAAATACTGATTATCGGCTTGGAATCGAGTATCGATAAAAACAGTGCTCGGTACAGAGTGTATCATCAATTACCGACACGACCTTATCGACACACTATGGATACTCTTGTAACACAACAGAGGCCTTTTCCGATATCTGACGTCTATTACATAGGTTTACAAAGAACGTCTCATGGTTTTCGTCTTAAGATATATTTTGAACTTCACCCTCGCGTCCGCCAATCTTGAGAAGTCAGGCTTCAGGTAGAAAAGAAGGCCGTCCACAGCGCCATCTAGCGTCACTCCTCTTATCAACATGACGGTCAGCAAAACGTACGGGAAGATGGAGGTAAAGTACACCACCTAGCGGCAAAAACAAAATCAAAAACAAAAACAATAATATCTCATCTTTCTTGTTCTTCTTTATATTAAATATATATGATATAATGTTGGGAAAACTGTCAATAGAACGTTCTCTTTTTTTACTAATTTTGTCACGTGTATAGAAATTGCATGTATATCATATCAATGGGAAATGTATGCCTAAGTAACTGGTTATATTATGATAAGGGTAAAATGCATTATTTTTTATTTGACCCAATAGACCAAACAAACGTCTACCACTACTACATGTATTAATTACTACTACCTACTGCTACTATTTGGCTTTTTCTGTTACTACTACTACTACCACTACTACTACCGTTACTAACGCTAATGCAAATGCTATTTTTTATACTTCTACTAACATTACTGATATTTTCGTAGAAATTATACGTGACTGTTAATAAAATTAATATTTGTAAATGTTATTAAGATTAATGACGGTAGTACCAGATTGATAGGTGCGGTATTATTTTGGTTGCATCATACAGGTTTTAATATGACCACAACTGTCTTACTTTTCCCAGAGACTGTATTCCTTTGATAAGAACCAGAAAGACGATGACCCAGGCCAGCAGTAGACACAGCGCCAGCTCCCACTGGATGTCTCCTAGAGCCTCCAGGCCGTCAGACAGGTTCAACACTCGGTTGCTGAGACACATACAAATATGCATATTTCATAAGATATTCTTGGAGATTTCTGGTGATTGACGACCTTTACTACTCGGCCTGGTGCTCGCCCCCCCCCCCCCACCTCATATGGATATGTAAGTTTTGAGTCGTCTTGACAGTGTTGTACCCCTAGTATCCTCCTGTGCCTTCCGTCCCTGGTTTAAGCCCCGGGTAGACACTCAAAGAGAGGCAGCTAGTTAGCATATTACAATATCATGTTCCACATAAATCAGTGGACTCCCATAAAATATGATGATAATAAAAGTCCATCTTCATACTATCAGGTCTGTGGCAGATAGCTACACATTCATATACTTTGATTCAGAGAGTCGATCTGGCGTTTATTTCATGAAAAATCAACAGGCCTGCAAGGTATTCAGGCCCACATAACAACTGTCAATCAAATCCAACTGACAAAATCTATACGATACACTGTGCACAAATAGATAACACGTCTTCCTGAAAGGGGACAGGCGTATATGCCTTTGTTTGACTGGTTAAATTCTCGACCCTTCCCTTGAATGCAAAAACGTTTTATCATAACATTGCGTCAAACTTCCGTTAAGAACAAGTGTACGCTTGTCATTTGATTGGTTCAATTTCCTTGTTCATTATTTATGAAATAGACGCCAGAACGGCTCGTTGAATCAAGGTCTCTGAAAGCGTAGCAAGCTGCTACAGATCTGACAGTACGAGGATGTGAAATCTGAGGTATCCCGATTGTTTAAATACACATAACACCAGGTGGGAATAGTCATTTATGATGCAATAATACGTTGCATTTCCAATAAGATAACATTCTCGCAGAGAACAAAGACAGGTCAAATATACTTTAGTTAACAGAACTTGATTTATTAGATAATAATATATTAAAATATTATGCATCATAATTTTTGTAAAAATATTATATGATAATATATTATTATATTATAAATTTTGAATAAGAAATGCCTCCCAAATGTTAATGAGTCAATCTTTTCAGAATAATACTGAACAGATCTTTAGGTAATCATGAGCTTATCCTTTTTAATTGCTATTACTTACTAAAAGTATTCCTCCGTTGATGCCTTGATATCGTTATGGGTCAGGTTGTTGGCAGCCAGTGTTTGGTTTAACACTATCAAAAGAGAACATTTTTCATAAAATATTAATTGATAACCATAAGTCATATTTTTGTTGTCAATTTAATTCGAAGTGGCATTGAATATTTCATTTCATTTGCATACATATATTGGTGCACAGAAAACGTCTTATTTATCATTGATTTAAAATAAAACCTTAAATTTTCAACAGCGCCATCTAGTATCAGTTCAGTTAACCACACCCATTGAGACACCAACACTAGTTTATTGATTCAGTTCAATGCTGCTTTGATTCTTTCTTGTTTGTCTGTTTGACTTAAACATCTTTATCAAGTTTAAGATTACAACATATTACAAAGCAGCCCTTATATTCACGTTTGGATGTTTTCCCTGAACATTTGAGCGGTTTTATTTTAATATTTTAATGATAGTTGTTGTGGGCTTTTAAAAATAGCTATTGCAACCCTTGGAGTAGAACGTTTAATACTGCCTCTTTTGTATAAAAAAAATATCCCTGAAAAACACGTGGAACCGTTTAGTGCTACGGACTGTATTTGCTCCTGTTGATCTTAGGCGAGTTGCTCATATAATGCAAATTTTGAGGTTCTCAGGAGATCGAATGTTTACATTATCAACGGGCACCTAAATGGTTGCTTGCAACTGTTCTGTTTACGATTATTCATTAAATTAATGAATATGCTGTTAAGGTCAGGTAGAGTTTATGGCCAGGTTCCTTTGTTCCGATGAATTTGATAAATATCCGTCCATGGCTCTTTGTGTCCGCTCTGAGAACGCTCTTTGTTTATACTTACATGTCCGATTACTGGCCACAGCAGTAGAGATACACTTCTCCGTGTTCCAATAATTGTCACAGGTTTCCCAGGGCAACCGTGACGTCATCGAGGAAAAGAAATAATACACACACCAGGCGACGATGACGTTATAGTAAACGCCGATACACGTACTGACAATCACCATGGCGTAACCAAGACCTGTGGGTAAGAAAGACTTCCAAGTGAAAGATCCGTTTGTAACGCAGGTCTGACGTCACATGTTTTGGTTCTTTTTTTTCACGTCCTTATAATAATGTAATTCTGGTAGAAATATTCTACACAATGTAATATATATTTCATTTTTACTGTTAACATTCAAAATACAATTAACGAAAAAGAGCTTGGTTTGTAAATGATAATATTATCAGGCTTCTGAAAGCAAATATTATGCAAAACCACAAACACCTAGAGCTGTAAATCATTTTAATCCTCAAGTTGAAAATAGCACTTCACTTCTTCTGGTACAAATATTGTTACAAAAGTTTTCGAAACTCATAAAGAAAGACACAGAGGAAAACCGTTAATCTTACTGAGCAGAAACAAAGCACCAAGACAAGTTGTTAAACATGGACCCATCCACTAGAAAACTTAAATGTAAGATTACAATTTATTACTTTACCTTTAAATACTGGGCTTATCGACCATATGTTGAGAGGACCTCGACTGGCAAACTGACCGAAGGCGACCTCTAGATAAAATACAGGCAGTCCAACCAAGGCCAGCATAATGAAATATGGAACGAGAAATGCGCCTGCAAAGCCGAAAAGAAAAACAAATGTTACAATAATGATCACACTGTCATGCCTAACAGCACTGGCAGCATTGTATTTTAATCAACCGCAATTAGTGTATTAAATATGACAGTATAACCTGCATCAATAATAGGTACTTGTATAATAAATAGAATTTATCCATTGGGTTTAAATATGTTACAGGGTTTTACGTTTTCCATAAAATTGAAGATTAGTAATTGAAAAATATGAAATATTAGTTGATTTTTATGATTATTCAACAGTTCAGTTCACAATATAAAAATGAAACAAGTTTAGAAATTTAAATATTTTTCATAAAACAATTTCCTCTGTCTCCACTAGGGGTCTCTAGTTATCCATTTAAAAATCTTAATTATCTTACTGAGCATGGGAACAAGGATCAAAGGATCACACGAACTCAAGGAGATCAGACAATAATTATAAAAACAGAATTATGAGAAGGACACATGGTATATTAGTATTTTTACGTATCAGTGTGCACTTCATGAAAACCAGTTAAGAAATAAGAACATAACACAACATGTTGTGTTTGCAAAAGTTTAAACCAACAAACATAGAATATAACAACCAACATATGTAACAATGTTTACCTCCACCATTCCTGTAACAGAGATACGGGAACCTCCACACGTTACCGAGACCGACAGCGTAACCCACGCACGTCAGGATGAACTCAACTTTGTTCCCCCAGTTACCGCGGTTGTCGGGTTCCTCCACCAGGGGCGCTGTACTCTCAGCGACAGACAGCTGACCACTGACAGTCTTTGGTTTTACTTGTAATACGGTCTTGAAGATAAACGAGTTAACATAAAGATTTTAATGCTTGTTCTGATACTATAAAATCCAGTCAACACGATCTTTGTCAAAATTGTTCACCGGATCGTGTTCAAGTTGTCGAATTTTACTAAGAGATCAAAATTATTTTGTCCAGGTGAGTAGTCGAATTCGAGTGGATGCCTTTACTTAATTAAATTATATTTGGACAATTAAACAAAGGTTTCCTGACTACTCTATCCTAAGTTTGATGTTGTATACACATGCTGCTTTCCTGTTGCAGTTAGATCTGTCATAATGTGTAATGGGTGCGTCGAAAACACTGGATTTTGAGTTATTGCGGACTTGGTAGGCATATCTCTAATTTTTTCCCTCATAACCCCTGTGGGAACGATTAAATAGTGATCTGAAGTCCATTTTACCCATGAAAACAGAGCCTCTCTCTCGGAAAGGGAGAGGTATGTCAAACTATTTTCTATCCCTTTCTGATCATATAAAGGATCCAGTATCCATGAACATACGTCACGTCAAACGGAGGGACGACTTTGAGATTCGGAGAGAAGATTTCTCGGCTTGAGCAATCAAGGACAAACCAATAATTGGAACAACCCGAATTCATCAGTTATTCATTCTGATTCAAAAAATGATAATGTACGTTTTGAGAGAGACAACGAGAGACAGAGAGGGAGAATTGATATTGACCCAATTGAATTCTTTACCCAATCAGTTCACTTTAAAGGTAAAATGGGATAACCGCCCATAAATGATACATAAATGATAAGGAAACAGAGGAAACAGTCGCATGTCAGTACAGGAACTTTACCAGCTGCAAATACTTTATTCTGGAAGTACCGCTGAAAACTGTACTCCGAGAACAGGGTAACTATTTAATGTCCAGTGTTATAGCATAATAATCTATTAAAAACTGTCATCTACTTTTTAATTGAAGTTATGGTGAACGCGATACAAATTTACAAATGTACAGTCCTGTTTCAATTCAATTCAATCACATAACAAAAAAAATCCATATGACAACAAGTAAATTTATACACTGACCAAATTGAAACAAAGTATCGCACTCAATGGACGTATATACCACGTCATAAAGTTCCAAATGGCAGGTGTAAGGGAATTAAATAAACTGAAGTATCCGAATCCATGCATATGTGTCGATCACACTGCATGATGACCTGTAGGTTTTACTAATGTAGATAAGGAATAAGGATTTTAGCTTTTTTACATTTAATATTACTACCATTGTGCAAGAAGTATTGACTTGAACTTATTTTAAAACGGGGGAATGAAAGGTTGTATTTAAATTTAACTTAAAAAAAAGTAAAACAAATTAACACCTCTTTGAGCCACGTTCTGCCAACCGCAGCATATTTTGCCTTTGGTACAAGTAGCCATTGTCATGGTTACTAGAAGAAACCGTGTTTTGTGTTGTTACGAAGAAATATTGTTAAGGGGAAAACATTGGGCTGATCCCGGTTTCGAACCCATATTGGTGGCGCACAAGTCCGGTGTACCAACCGCTTCGCTAGCAAAGCAAGCTTCACCAGTGAGACAGTTCGGTCCGCTTTTATGTCACCCCGTAACACGTCCCCTCTCAAGAGCCTTCTGCTATCAGAACAAGAGTAATTATCCCAGGAGTCACACTTTGGTGAGCTTATTCCCTCAGCCACAAAGTTTTACCGTCATGTTGGACGAGCCCCGATATTGTTACGAGTACAAAGTATTTGGGGGGAAATACTGGGCCGATCCGGGATTCGAACCCGTAACGGTGATGCACAAATCCGGCGAACCAACATCTTCGCTAGCAAAGCAAGCTTCACTAGCGAGACAGTTCGGTCCGCTTTATGTCACCCCGTAACACGTCCCCTCTCAAGAGCCTTCTGCTATCAGAACAAGAGTAATTATCCCAGGAGTCACACTTTGGTGAGCTTATTCCCTCAGCCACAAAGTTTTACCGTCATGTTGGACGAACCCCGATATTGTTACGAGTACAAAGTATTCGGGGGAAAATACTGGGCCGATCCGGGATTCGAACCCGTAACGGTGATGCACAAGTCCGGCGAACCAACATCTTCGCTAGCAAAGCAAGCTTCACTAGCGAGACAATTCGGTCCGCTTTATGTCACCCCGTAACAATGTGAAGACCTATTAGTATAGACAAATAGCTAAATTGTCTTCTTGTTTTACACAAAATATAATATATTGCTCATTTTAACAATGATAAGACAACACGTATTACTTTCTTTGGTTTCCTTAAATGCAAATATTGATTATGTGAAGAGGGTTTAACATTTACTTTTCATATCTCTGCATTATGTGCATGATTAAACTGTTAACCTCCTTGTAAAAGATACAAAATTGATCCTACCATACTGAAGTAGATGTCGTGTTCATATAACTCGAACTGACGAATTGAAGGACAGTGCGTTAAACGATCATTAATATAGACCCAGCGTGACGTCATTATAATTTTTAACATCACCCCCGTGCGACCTCTGGCACATATGAACCCGGGCATCAAGTGCTGGATGCTCATTTCAAATTTTTCAAGGTCAAACTCCGTACCAGGTTTACACGTTTTTCGCCGTAATTCGGAGTCATTGCGGACTTTTGGATGTATAGGTAATACTGTATGTAGTATTATTCAATAAGAGACTCTTGGTTTATCTGCGTTCAATGTTTTGAGACAATATATCAGCGACCGGTACACTGGTTAACCCAGGGTTTGCACCTATGAAATTATGAAGTTTTCTCGGACATGGGTTTGGTGGTACACAAAAGGCTGAAATGTTTATCCGACAAATGGCGGTAAAGTATATGAATATTTGTCCGTTAATCTCCATTTTCAGAAAATATTTGCTGGTTCACATACTTCATATATCATCTGTAACATTCACAAAATCCTTTTTTTTTTATTTTCAATGCTGCATGTAATCTCAACGAAACTGTTGCGTGCAGCAATCCTAGCATTGTTTCTCGAGAGTCCAGAAAAGTGGTGGCAAATGTAACGTTAAAGAGAGGGGATGCTATGACGCCACTTTTTTTCACTGAATTCTTAATTAGGGATTTACTGGATATCAAAACGTGTTCTCCTGTTAGGACCATCAGGCGTCCTTGATTGATCTGGACAAAGTAGATTGCCAAACTCGGAGAAGATGTCCTCTGTATCAGAAAGTCATAATGCAGTCGAATGACGGCCAAAGAAAACTCACGTGCGGACAACGATAAGTAATAGAGGTACCTGGTGAGTTCAAGGGACTTGCTTTGTGGTTGCTGAATTGCGAAGAACATATTTACTGCACTTCTGTTGCTCTTTAAGTCTAACTGGCTTTCCCAAACGACATTGTCCAGCAAATAGTTCGTTATCCGGCTGATCTCGAGTCGGGCCGGGATCTTCCCCATGATGCAAAACATAAGGCTCTTTCTTCACGACACTCTGTCTTCTGTTCTGTACAGGTGTAACCTGTTGGCGTCCTTTAAAACATGTTCCACAATTAAAACACCAAATATCAGGCCCGAAACAGTTGCTGTAATGCTCAAGATTAAATCACTGTAAAGTTATATTTATGTAGTGACTGTAGCCAAATATAGAGATAATACGTTCTATCACAGCTATATGCAGATGTTTCATTGTGTTTGCTTTTGTTGTAACCAATATAGCGAAAAGAGATTGATTTGTTTAGGAGGTAAGTTTATTTTTCTCAGATGCTCTTTGTATGATCTATTTACTTTTCAGTGGGATTGCTTCGACTAAGGTATAGGTACCAATTAAAATACGTTATACCTGACAACCCCAAGATGAGTTTTTAATGAAAACAGTGAACTAAAACAAATATGTGATCAGGTTTAATTAGTACGATTCTATTACAGTTAAAGGATATTATCCGCCGTGTAACCTGTATTCACACGTAATGGAAACAAAATCAAACAATGTATAAGTGTTACGCAATGTGTTAGTGGGACAAAGACAGTGTTTGTTGATAAATAAACATATTATAACGATTGATCAACAAGTGCACCCCGTATATATGTCAACTGAGTGTGTAGGGCATTAAGTAAATGTTGAACATTCAAGCGTTCCGCGGTCTTCTGCCAGTACAAAAGAAAATCAACCGATTTTCTTCCTGCTATCTTATACATCTTCATAAAATCGATCTAGCGAAATTCTAGAGGTAATGTCAAGAGGTATTTAGGGTCACATGACCTAGGGCGACAAAGCCGTGAACCTGAAGAAGATATTGAATGGTATGGCCTGCTCTGGTTGGCTCTAGCCATTATGTCATTTGACAAAAAAAATGAATCAAATTTATTTTCATATATGTTTATCATATTATCAAATACTATTAACAGTATCGGTAAATGATTTTTAATCGGTTGACAATCAAAGACATGCTGTCCAAATGCTTGTTTTGTACTGCTGGTGGGGGGGGGGGGATTTTGGTTTCATCGAATTCAGGCCAGGATTGTTGGAAAAGGAGATATACCAGCCACAATATTCTTGGTCTTGCTTGACCGTAAGAGCAATCTGCCTGGTAAAAAATATAAGAATTAATTCTAAAGTTGCCCAAAAAGAGGAACGTCCTTCACGGTAAATATATATTTTATATATGTAAAATAAATCCACGTCCTTCATCTGAGCACCCGCTACTGCCATTTTAGGCTCTGTGCTTAGAAAGCGTTGTTTTATTTTACCATGAACATTACAATCTGTCATTGATATGAATAAAAAATAACGGTGCAATTTGGCAATGATAAGCAGGCAATATAATCTTTGATAAAAAAAAATATTTGCTGCCATGCTTCAACGTTGCGCTACATATAACGGAATCACCTTGCCTTTAAATTATACATAATTAAAATTAATAAAATGAATGATAAGACTGGACGACCAGAGGTCGAGCGCTTGCCGGAAGTTGAAATTACAGACAGACGAACTGACTGAGCACATTGTCAGTTTTCTATCAGTTGAATGACCCTCAGAGCGTTTGCTGAGAAGTTATGGCCTGTAGATTGACATATCAGACAAAACAACAAGCAAGCAGAGAAAGGTGGCAACAAAAGACGAACTGACAGACATTCTGACACATCTGTGATAACAGATTACCAGACAAAAGTAGGGAAGGTAAAGAGAAGCAAATGGGCTACAGTTTGTGTGGGTAAAATTTGTAGTTTTGGAGATGTGGCCAAAACATGATATGTTAGGGTGGTATTAGTGCAGCTCACCCTAGGGGCCATATCCGGAAAATGAAAAATAGCTTTCGAGATAGAAGTATAACACATACGATGTACCATTTTCAAAAGGATTCTTGCAAAACTCTTGCATGTAGATTGCTAAATGTAAGACGCAAGAACCAGCAATCAGGCGGATTTTAGGAAAACTGACAAACAGACAGACATACTGACAAAGTGACCCAATATTGAGACCATATGACTTTACCAGGTTACGGAAAAGACTCAGAGGAAGAACATAACCTATAGTTTATGTAATTCAGGGTAATAGGTTTGGAGATACGGCCAAAACATGATATGTTGGGTAGGTTTGCATCCAGCGCCCCCTAGCAGCCGCATTCAAAAAATGAAATATCTGTTTCGAGATGATCATATAAGACTTATGATATGTCAGTTTAAAAAGATTCCTGCAAAACTGTGCCGTCCAGGGCAAGATGAATGAAACCTCGAAATATCTCGTTTGACGAGATATTGTACAAGATATGGCAAGACTTTTAATATAATCAAATAGCACTGCTTGTATGCTACTTGGTGCAAAAAACTAGACCTCAGTAGCTTTAAAACTGACAAAGTTAGAAAAATATGACCCTTATTTTCGAATATCATGATTTATTCCCCAAAATGCGTAAACATTTGAGGCAGCTACGCACCAAAAGAAAGGCCTTTAAAGGACGATAAAAACGAGCTACGGATAAAGTAGATACGACTAATAGTAACATCTATATGAAGAAAAAACCGTTTAAAGAAGTGTTGATGACCCTGACCCTGACCTTGTCGCCCAGAAACAATATGCCTCGAGAACTTTTCCTTTTAGCTGACAACAAGCGATAAACAGACAGACATACTGACAATGTGAGACAAGATTGACACCAGATGGCTTTACCTTGTTATTGAGAAAGTTCAGAGGAAGAAAATTATTTATAATTTATGTAATTGCGGTCCATAGTTTTGGAGATATAGCAAAATAAAGTTATATTGGGGATGTTCGACTGCAGCGCCCTCTAGCGGACATATCCTGAAGACGACGAATGCGTTTCGTGATATTAGTGTATGACATAAGATGTCAAAGTTTCAAAAGGATTCCTCTAAATCTATTAGACCTTGGAGCCGTCGCCGAATTGCGCCAACCGCCGTTTATTTTTATAAGCAAGCCGCCACCGATAATTTTCTTGAGCCGCCGAATTGCGGCTCCAATTATTTTACACATGCTCAGCCGCCAAAAATGAGATGATGAATAAAAGGATATTCGCTTGCATACTTCAGCTTGTAAATAGTTACTACAGTAACATGTTAACACGAACCCGTCTCCAGCAGATTTCGCCGAGCTGCATGGCTTCGCAATGGTAATGCATGATTAATTTTGTGGAAGTTGTAAGTCATTATGTTTGACAATTAACAGGTATCCCGCAAGCCCTTTTTCCAACCGGGTAACTGGCATATTCCCCGTTTGATCATTGGCGTTTCTCTAACTCCGGTTGCTAAGAAACGAGAAGAAAAAGTGCCAGAATCCAGATCATTACCAAGTTTATTCAGTCAGATACAGATGCTAGGTAAAGTAATTGAGGTCGATGTGCAATATTTAAAATGTGATATACTGCTCGGTTAACATTCAGGATTATATGAACGAACCATTGGGAAAAGCTGTTATAAGTATTGAAAAAAATATGCATGCATTTTTGTTATCATTGTTTCCAGCCAATATCAGCCAATTTAGTGTAGGAATAACCGTGAAACGATGTTGGCAGCCAGTGACCGCTAATAACTACATCATATTATAATCATGCTACAAATGTCATTCGCGTAAACACCTATGGATAAATGTCATAAAATCCTTGAGCGGAAACTAAACTTTTAAGCGAGTCTGATTGGTTTTCAATTTGAAGTTTAACCGCGAAACCAAATCATTGTCAAACAGCTGCAGACACCGGCTGCTTCAACCGCTGACAAACATGTCGCCGCATGAACATATCAAGGGTCACAGAGGTCACGGGGATGATGGAGTCTGACACCCGCGAAAATTCATGACAGAATGCCTATTTCGATTACGTATACAACTGCGACCGGGAAAGTTCAGCACAGGAAAGAAACACATGTCGATCTTGGTCTAAACCAGATGGAATCAGGGATTTCGTGGTTGAGGCAGTGAGTTGGTCTGTTCACATTACATCAAGAAGAATTCACAATATGTGTTTTAAGTAATCAAATTTTCATGATTATTATAAAAACTCTTTGGCTTGGGTTCGATTTTGTACGCTTATGTCACCTCTCTCCTTTATCAAATGACAGATTATTACCAAAATTTTGGATTTATTTAGAGACACTCGCGGGTGAAGTATTACTTTCTGTACACTATATATATTTATATATATATATTGACAAACATTCCTGTCCTTTCACATAACCCCATTTGATACAGTTAAAAAAGAAGCGAACATTACGTCAAGCCATGACACTTTAAGTTCGGCATACGAATAAAAAACGATTATCCGCTTGATTTGTCATGCAAGTGAGCGCACGAAAACAGTTGCTCAGTGGATGCAAATAATGATTTCCATATATCCCAATAGCTGAATTGAAACCTTCGATTTTCCAAGATGCTTTTAACATTGTAACGTAATATCAGTTGAGATCGAATTATTCATGTGTACCCGAAATGAGGAAAATCATAACAATTTTCATCTGATCAAATAAGCGCTAAGCTTAAAAAAAACACGCTATATTGTCAGATCTGAAAACACAATGGGGAACCCCCATCCTTCACGTAACAACTCACTGTTCTTGTACACGCCTGACGTGATATTGAATAAAATTAATTTATCAAAAGGTTAATGACCATCTCAAAATATTCGTTATGTTTGTTAATATTATTGTACATATAAATATAACTGCATTAGATGGAGACAACATTTTGTCTATTAAATATTTGCCTATTCTTTAGGGCTTAGGAGGCGAGCCAGCCACAACGTTGTCCACTCAGCCATTATCATTGTTCTTAGACCTGAGCCGGCTCAGCCGGCTAGCCAGCCATTTTTTTCTTCTAGCCAGCCATTTTACTGGTCAACGGCTGGCTCCAAAGTCTGAAAACTCTGTCCTAAAGAATGCTATATGTGAGATGCAAAAACCAGCAAGCAGGAGATTTTGAGGATAACTGACAAACAGACCAACATACTGACAAAGTGACACAAGAATGCGACCAGTTGACTTACTCTGGTTATAAAGAAAAACCAGAGGGAAAAAAATCAGCCAAAATTTCTGGAACTGAGGTTTTTAGTTATGGAGATACCACCAAAAATACATGTAGAGGAGGGTCGAGTGCATCGCCCCCCAGCGGCCATTACCGGAAAATGAAAAATACGTTTCGAGATAATAGTGTAAGACTTACGATATGTCAGTTTAAAAAGACTCCTGCAAAACTATTCCCTCAAGGGCAAGACAAATGAAACCTGGAATTATCTCGTTTGACGAGATATTATATATAATACGAGATATTGCGAGACTTGTAATATAATCAAATAGCACTGCTTGTATGCTACCTGATGTAAAAAAAGTAGACCTCTCTAGCTTTAAAACTGACAAAGTAAGGAAATATAATGATTTTTGTATGAGGTAGCTATACACACCAGAAGACAGGCCTTGGAATGACGATTAAAATGAGTTATGTTTGAAGCAGACACGACAAGTTGTAACAAAGATATGAGGAAAAAAAAACGTTTTGAGAAGTTCTGATGATCTTGACCTTGACCCTTGACCTATATTGACCAAATACAATAGGCTCCTGTCATTTTAAATTTTTAACTGTGTAAGTTTGAAAGCGATTGCTGCAAAACTTCGACCTGTAGAGAGGGAACAGACAGGCAGACAGATAAACAGACAAACAGACTTGCCAACAAGCTTGCCGAAATCGGAGATTTTCGGCAAGCAATAAAATATTTTTGCGAAAGCCAACCCTTTACAGGTCCTTTGAATGCAACCGGTTACTATCGATAATAACTATTATCTATCTATTGCAAAAATAAAAAAAAAATGGTTTAGAAATCATATCCCTGCCATACCGAACTGGCTAGTTAAATAGTTTTCTTAAATATGGACCCCACCCCACCCCCCACCCCTGCTTTTGACATCATATAATGTATAACTATATAAAAGGTTCCGTCTATATAAATCACAATTTTATATTAAAATATCTTTATCCTTCTTGAATTAGAGATGTTTGACGAAAATTCTATAAGAGAATGGGAAACTTAATTGCTTCATGACGATTTTTGTTTTACAATTATGCACAATATACATTACAACTGAGTATATATCTTTAATTAATTCTCGATAACGACGAAATAATCAACCCATGTAACATGGCTAGCACCCATGCAGCTGGAAATTTTAATATTCGCGCTTTTATCGACAAAGAATCCCTTCCCTGTACATTTATTTACAATGATGAAAAGACTTCTTTATGAGGTACATTCATTTTTTTTAAGATTTCCTATTCGGTGGGATATTATCTCATCCCTTGTTGATCGTCCAGGGGCTAGTAAAGGGGGGAGGGGATGCTATTACACTTTTATGTGCATATACAGTGTGTGACCTACGCATGCGAACGCACTTTCTTTGAATTAATATAGTTACGCCAACTTTAAACAGCACCTGTATTTATAAATTGAGCTATATATAATATTCTTTTAAAGCTTACAGGCATTTTAAGCATTTTAGTTTTAGCTTACCAAAAATATTACAATGCAGAACGTATTTGCAACATACGTAAACAAACGCTGTAATTATAACGAGGCCTTGAATTGAGCAAACTTGCACGTGAAAATGGAATTACCTGAGGCAGTAAAGGGTAAACCTCCAACAAGGGCACGTGGTTAACGCATCACAATGCTACGGAAATCAATTTATACTCAGGTATCAGGGATCGAAGTAAGTGGAATAAGCAATGCCAGCACCCTCCCCCCCCCCCCCCCCCTCTCTCTTTCCCCATATATATGTATATGTATGTGTGTGTGTGTTTATATTTATATCTTGTTACAGGGTGCATATAAAAGCGGACCGAACCGTCTAGTGAAGCTTGCACGGTTTCGAATCTGGAATTCATGGGTTCGAATCCGGAGTTGGTCCAAAAATTCCTCTGAGCAAAATGTTACGTAACAAATGGGGCTCGTCACCCAACTTTGGTCAAGCCTTTGGGGCCCTGGGAATGGTGGTTTGAAGTAACGTGATAATTACTGTGACTTAGTTCACCAACGTTAGTCAAATCAACGGGTGTTATACCAGAATATGAACTTGAAGTATATAAGTATATATATGAAGATGTTTTATAATATTGCATGGTTTATTGTACATGTCCCTTTCCCTAGCGGCGCATTCGTTAGAGCCAACTTATAGGGATATTTGTAGTTTTCATTCTGGGAGTTTTTGTTCATGGATGATACACGGCAAGCGAAGAACTGATTTACAATATTGATCATACATATAACTCAGACAGACTTAACTTTTTCCAAAATGTTACAGACCATTCATTCCTTAATTGATAGAATAAGTCTAAGATCATTATGATAAATACATGGCAACATAATTGATAGTTTGTATCAAAATAATAACCGCGACTTTTATCAAGGACACAGGTAAATGCCTTCTGTGTCCAAAACGGCCTGGTAACAGATTTATACATAACAGTGATTCAACAGGCATTTTGACTGTCCGACCAGTGGACCCTCAGTGTGCGACAAGTAGGAACACACACACACACACACACACACATAACAAAGAAATGTACACATTATTTTATTTCAAACATTAACAACTTACAGTATGACGTTATATTTGCAAAATGGCATATAATTATAATAGGAGTTATCAATCAATTAACCACAAAGCCTTTTGACCAAGGAGTTCCTTGAAAAGTCAAAATACTCGTTGGTGTTGCAAACTTTCCTTTCACTTATCTGTTTGTATAATTACTTTACATTCGATTTACTGAATGTTTTGTGTAAGAATTCTGATTTTTTTTCAATATTATTTTAAGAAATTATTACATGGAGATAAAGAGACAAAGTAAACGTCACTCCTGTATAACGTCAGATGGCGCTGATTGCTAAGTAGTTCGCTTGTATATATATATATATATATATATATATATATATATATATATATATATATATATATTTGCTTACAAATTTAACGTTAACATTGCAAAAGTAAACTGATTTTTGTTACAGGGGGTTATAAAACAGAAAAAGGAAATTTATTTGAACGATCGTATATGGATATATTACATATATTTTTAAGAGGATATATAAACTTATTTATAATAATTTATTGTCATTGTCGTTTTCACACAGCTGTCTTCTCAAATGCTTGGTTCACGTGACCATGTTTGGTGACGTCATCATATTGCCCTGTTCGGTGTTCTGGTCGTGCTGGTCCCCACGCGGGAGTCGCTCTGGCACTGTCTCTCAGAACCTACGAACAAAATAACACCAGATTAAAGATAAAATTTTTTATGTTCAACTTATATCCCTTGACTATTATAGAAAGACAAAATGTAATCAATATGGTTCTGATAGCTGCAGTTTTTTTCTGGAAAATATTCGTTATTTTGAAAACCTAATGGAATTTTCGAAAATTTCTAATTTACGAATCCTCAACGTATTTCATTCACATTTCATTTTTATTCATAATGTTTCACTTGTATTCCATATATGGTATGAATCAATAAAAGGGGAAAGCAGCTAAACAGGTTAATTGTCAAAGTGTATACAAGACAACGGATAATGTATCGTTAAGTTATGAATTAATAAAACAAAATATGGAAGAGAATATCTATATTTCCATCTATCTATCTATCTATCTATCTATCTATCTAGAAATATATATATATATATATATATATATATATATATATAGTGGAACCCCGCCTTGCGACCACCCCGCAATTGCGACCACCCCCACAAATACGACCACTTTTCTTGGTCCCAAATACATAATCCAGGTAATTAAGAGTCTCACAAATACGACCACCCCCAAATTACGACCACTTTGGTCAGTCCCCAAGGTGGTCGTAATTGTGGGGTTCCACTGTGTGTATATATATATTGTTACGGGATGCATATGATAGCGGAGTACTGTAGCGGGGACCGAGCTGTCTGGCTAGTGAAGCTTTCTTGGATAAATAGATAGACAGATATTACCTTGCATCCTCCTTGCTGGCAGCAAACGGCCATCCCCAGTACTGGTACGAAGATCATTGGCAGACCCACCAGTCCCCAAGCAAGGACACCAGCCCAGCCCGGGTAACGGTAGTCGTCAAACAGGGTCAGAGGTCTGTACTGCCACGCCTTGAATACGGTGACTCCCTGAAATGATGGTGGTGTATAAATAGTAAAATATTAAAAATAAAGATAACAGAAATAAAAGATCTAGCAACCACCAATCCTGGTGGTGGTATAGTCGCCTGTATACCGGAACGCCACGAAAAAGGTTATTCCCTATAATGGAAGATTAGTCACTGAATAGGATTAGTTCTGTGTGAGGCAACAGTGACGCATATACTGAGACTGGCTTTATATTCGCGAGATTATATGATCTTGGTTATTCCTTTGTAACGAGTTCCGATCTCTCCATATACAGCACTTTACATTTAGAATATCTTACACTTTATTAGTTTTTTTTTAATGCGCGCGATTTCTTAACAATTCGACATGGACCAAAGAGAATAATGAACCAGGATTAGACATTCGAATGTGGCTCCAGACTAAAGGACGGTTAACCATTGTAGAATTCATGATAGATTTATTTTCGTGATAATTTTCAATCTGTGAATATCGCGAATGTTAAATCACAGCGAATAAAAAGTCGACCAAAGTATCACTCTGACTGATGCATATATAGAAGCTCGATACTGCATGCCAAAGGAAGAAGGAGCAATTATTTATTGTTATAAATGACATTGATCAGTGTACACGGGAGTCCAAGAGATTTTTGTCTCCGCCAGTAGGATTTTCTTTCATGCCCCTTCATGTTTGTGTGTGTTTTATGTGTTTGTTCATAACACAGTTCGAAACATGAACGGAATACTTTAAAAATTATCAGGAAACCTTAAAAATGGGTCAATTGGGAATTGGTGTGGATCCGGAACATGATCTGGATTCAGAGATGTTATCTAAGATAATTCGTATATGGAGAGTCACTTATGCACGAATGAATATAGGGAACATTGGCTGTATAAGTGAATACAAACACATTTTGAGGCAATCCTACAATAAAGACTGTACATATGGCGGAGGCCTGCATTCATGTGCATGCAAATTTCTAGATATTATATCATACAATACGCTTGGCAATGACGATGTCGGGTAGGTATAAAGCTCACCAGAAGCAGTAAAGGTGAAACCAGTTTCCATGTCCACTGGAAGAAGAAATTAGGCTTCTTTCCTAACATCAGCTTGATGTCTTCTGCAAAATGTTCGTATCCTAGAAACATAAGAAGGCAGTGTTTATTATGATCAGTGGTGCAATATTCTTTTGGTTAAACTAAAAATACGCGTGTTGAGAAAAGAAATTTACAGAGAAGATATGATAGAGGAAGTTTGCTAAATAGAGAAACTAGTCTTTCTGTTATACACTGCATCAGAAAGAGAGCTCAGGTTCACCTATATCGAATGTATCAATAAAAGGAGAACAATCTGTGCTCACTGTAAATATAATAGATTGAAGAGCGTAAGTTTGACTTTTAGTCAATGTACTCCATAGTGACTTACCCTAAAGATGCTTCACTTGACTTACCGTAAATTTATTAGATATTAGTAATGCCACTATACAGGGAAGTGATAACCACACAAACTATTTAAAAAAATGTAAAATACACAGTTCTCTATATATTGTTTTATAATATACCCAACATAACAGAGAATGCAGAACAGTAGAGTCGTACCAACTAACCGTGGGCATACTCTGTGAGCGTGACCTTCACCTACCGTAAACATACAGTATAACAACAGTTTCCATAATTCCAATTATGAGTAGAGGAAAACCTCCGACATAGCTGTCCACCAGGTTCACCAGATAAAACCCTCCCTGTCAATGACACAAAAATAAACAGATAAAACCCCAGACAAAGGTGGCCACAAGGTTCACCAGGTAACCCCCCCTCACACACACACACCTTGTAAAGGACAATTATAATACAAAAAAATAGTCACACATGTGTTACTGACGTAAACGTTCATGACCTTATAGTCATGGTGTGATATGCCATGGTTCTAATAATTTAGTATGATGGAAGTGGAGCATATTGCAATAGCGGTCTATATATACTGGTATGCATATATTCTTAAATTTAGTTTTTCTCTTATAATTTTATTATTACACAGAAAACATACAAAGGTTGTTGTTATCAATATAGTTAAGTTAAAGTTACCTATACGGTAAGACTGGTCTCATATTAGCATGTTTTCACATTATGTTGTTAAAAATCAAAAGCGAAGCTCTGAGGTTCTACGAGGCTAATAAATTTCTGTTGGAGTTTGACAGCCATTTGAAAGGGTGACCATCAGCCGTACCAATAAGTGACATCAATCCGAAAACAAACACCACAGAGGATATTGGTGACAGTACCTGTGGTCTAGATAGAATAAATACTTAGCTATTCGAACCCGAAGGCCAGATAAATTCTACAAAAACGTCCGTCTTTGGAATAAAGTACCTTGCTAGAGACAGGACCATATCTAACTAAATTATATATATATATATATATATATATATATATATATATATATACATTAATATAGAAGTAAAGGGCAGCGAGTAAAAATATGAAAAAAAAATATATCTGTTGTGGAAATAAGGCAAGCTTACCCTGGTTACCATGGTGAGGGTGATTCCATAAAATAACAGACAGAAACCCAACCGGAAAAGGATATTCCGCTTCCGGGTCGACCTGAACGCTGTCGGAAACTCATCAGCAAAGGAGGCGAAAAAGTTCTCCATGATCGAAAACTGCAAAGTGGTAAAAATACTAGAAGTGGAAAATTTAGATAGAAGAGTCTTCAAATGCTGTCGAACTACTTTATTTTATTTTCTTTGTTTAATATGCAACATATTTATGGTTAATTTATAATTTGTAAAAAAATGACGATGATGAAATGACAATCTAGATAGGTTATGAGATAAAAATATGAAAAATTAATGAAAGCCGAGAAAGGTTTCCTTACTTCTGAGCTGAAGCCAAGAAGTGTCATCATAAAGAAAAATAACACCGCCCAGACAGGTGACACCGGCATCGTACTCAAACCCTCAGGGTACACCACGAATACAAGACCAGGACCTGCAATAATAATAATCATCATCATCATTACCCATACTCAGATTAATGATACTAAAATCTTTGAACTGTCATGGTCGTGAAATAGATTAGATAATATCAGCATATAACGTTATGGTACTTTTTAGTCACGTGATGTTACCATGCAGATCACATAATGTAATCATGTTGTCCCTTTACTCACCAGATGCCGCCACGTCAGCCACGCTGACCTCTTTGACGTGTGCCATGTATCCAAGAACAGAGAATATGACAAACCCCGCGAAAAAACTAGTCCCGCAGTTAATGAGCGGAATCATAATGGAGTCCCTGCAACGGATTAAAAAAATAAATAAAATCACAAATTAAAATATGGACAGTTTCTTTTGTTATTTTAGTCATTAGATAAGAGAATAATGCGACATTTAAAAAAGTACAAATCAAACATTTTGAACAGTTTTGATGACTGGACTCTGTTGTGGTTCTGATATCCTACTCTCCAGGGATAAGATGATGTATCATGAATCTCAACGGAAAAGTCCTACTAACTGGCATAAACAAAATTTTGTTTTATATAACTCTCGTGTTCATGTGTGTATCTTTATCAGAAATGTAATAATGTTCGATTGACTGATGAATGAGGTTCACCTGAGACAGTTATTGTCAAACTTGTTGTAGCTGGCCATGGCGATAATTCCACCGGTACAGACACTGAGAGAGTAAAAGATCTGTACAGCCGCGTCACTCCATACCTGAGAAAAAACGTACACACGTTTTATGAATAATTCAGACTGGGAAATATATCGGTAGATATATATTGATTTCGGATGGGATTCATGTATCGCTAAAAACAGGGCTCAGTGTTTATGTATGGTCAATTACCCACACGACATTTTCGATAAAATACCGATACTTTTGTAAGACAACAGTGTCTGCAAACTATACTTAGAAAACCTTTTTCCGATATCTGACGTCTGTTACATAGGTTAACAAAGAACGTCTCATGTTTTTCGTCTTAAGATAAATTTTGATCTTTACCCTCGCGTCCGCCAATCTTGAGAAGTCCGGCTTCAGGTAGAAAAGAAGGCCGTCCACAGCGCCATCTAGCGTCACTCCTCTGATTAGCATGACGGTCAGCAGAACGTACGGGAAGATTGAGGTAAAGTACACCACCTAGCGGCAAAAAAAAACAATTATTAGTCATCTCTATTGTATTTCATTATATTAAATATATCTGACATTGCAGATAGTTTTGGAGAGTTAATGCTGGGAATAACTGTAAATAGAACGTCCACGTTTTCATTTTCACTAATTTTGTCACATGTAAAGAAATTGGGAAAACGGGAAATGTATGCCTAAGTGACTAATTATATTATGTTATGGGTAACGTGCATTATTCTAAATGACACCATATGCATCTACCACTACTATAGGTGTTACTGTTCCTTCTAATACTACTTCTACTACTGGCCTACTTTTACTACTACCACTAACATTTCTCACAATAATGCAATGTTACTTTTATACATCTTCTAACATCACTGTATCTTCATAGAAATGATACTTGATTGTTAATAAAATCAATATTTGTCAAAGTTATTTGGAGTAATGACAGTAGTACGAGATCGATAGGTGCAGTATTATTTTGGGTACATCATACACGTGTTTAAATGACCATAGTTGTTATATTTTCATCAAGATACTTACTTTTCCGAGAGACTGTATTCCTTTGATTAGAACCAGAAAGACGAGGACCCAAGCCAGCAGTAGACACAGCGCCAGCTCCCACTGGATGTCTCCTAGAGCCTCCAGGCCGTCAGACAGATTCAACACGCGGTTGCTGAGACACACAAAAATATGCATATTTCATAAGACATTCGTGAAGATTTCTAGTGTATTGACGACCTTAACTACTCTGCCTGGTGCTCGGACCCCCCCTTGGATATGTAAGTTTTGAGTCGTCCTGACAGTATTTTCCGTCCCTGATTTAAGCCGCTGGTAGATACTTTATGAGAGACTCGTGATCCAAATAAATCAGTGGACAACCATAATATATGATGATAATAAAAAAGTCAATCTTCATACTATCAGGTCTGTGGCAGATAGCTACTCATTCACATACATGTACTATGATTCAGAGAGTCGATCTTGCGTTTATTTCTTGAAAGATCAACAGGCCTGCAAGGTATTCAGGCCCAAATAACAACTGTCAATCAAATCCAACAGACAAAATCTAAACGATACACTGTGCACAAATTAACAACACGTGTACCAGACACGGGATAGGTGTATATGCCTTTGTTTGATTGGTTATATTCTCGTTATATCCTTCTCTTGAATGCAAAAACGTTTGATCAAAACATTGCACCAATATTCGCTTAGATCATGTGTACGCGAGTCATTTGATTGGTTCAATTTGCTTGTTCATTATTCATGAAATAGACGCCAGAACTGCTCGCTGATTGAGGATCTCTGAAAGTTACCCAGCGTCCACATACTTGGTAGTATGAAGATGAGCAATCTTATTCCGAGGTGTCCCGATTGTATATAAAACACATAACACCAGGAGGGATGGGTTACTTATGAAGCAATAAAATGTTACATTTTTTAAAAGATGTCGTTCTTGCAGGGCAGAGAACACTGGCAGATCAGTTCACCGCGATGAACAGAAGCTGATTTATTATATATTAATGTATTGTAATATAATATAATTAATTTACACAGATTATATATGAATGTATTATTATATAATATAAATGATATGAATAACAAATGCCACCGAAATTTCAGTTATTATATTTAGCCGATCTTTATGGTAGTTATTATACTAAACGGATCTTTAGCAAATCATGAGCGTTATCTTCCTTAATTCATAATACTTACTAAAAGTATTCCTCGGTTGAAGCCTTGATATCGTTTCGGGTCAGGTTATTGGCGGCCAGTGTTTGATTCAACACTGTCAGAAAAGAACATTTTTATTAAATATTATTTGATCTTCATAAGCCGTATTTTTGTTGCATCGAATACATGAAGCCAATATTTGTTTCCCACACTTATATTGGTGTCCAGAAAACGCTTACTTATCATTGATTAACGATAAAACTTAAAATATTCGTCAGCGCCACCTGGTATCAGTTCGGTGATATACGCTTACTGATATACTAACATTAATCCATTGATTCGTTTTATGGAGTTTGAAGGGAATTTTAACATTTCATTGCTGCTTAGACTCTGCTTGTCTTTAACATATTTACCGAATTACAAATTCCAAGTGACTGCAAAGTAGCCCTTGTATTTAATACGGGTGTTTTTCTGGAAGTGTGAATGTTTTCTCTCAATGTCAGGGGGTTTTATTCCAAGATTTCAATAATATTGAGACGTTGTAGGGCTTGAAGCAATGGAAAGTAGATATAATTACATAATCAGGCTATATCCCTTGAATGAAATGACACTTGTTGTGACATCTGGCTGATAATTCGGAACTACATTTACCTATCTAGGTTTAGTTCATGGAAAGGTTAATTTGTTCAGATGAATTTGATAAATGTCCGTCTATGGCAATGATGTGTGAGCTCTGAGAACGCTCTCTGTTTATACTTACATGTCCGGTTACTAGCCACAGCCGTAGAGATGCACTTCTCTGTGTTCCAATAATTGTCACAAGTTTCCCAGGGCAACCGTGACGTCATCGAGGAAAAGAAATAATACAAACACCAGGCGACGATGACGTTATAGTAAACGCCGATACACGTACTGACAATTACCATGGCGTAACCAAGACCTGTGGGTAAGAAAGAATTCTAAGTCAAAACACTCTTGTAACGCGGGTGTGACGTCAAATGTTTGGGTTCTGGTATTTTTACGTCCCCTATCGTATTATTATCATGTATTCCTTGTAAAAATGAGCTAAACATATCTCTGTCCACAAAATAAAATGAACGGAAAAGAACTGTTATGATAATATCATTACGCTCATAAAAGAAAATGTTATGCAAATACACAGACACGCAAAATGCTGTAACTCATTTTAATAATGATTATGAACTTATCACTTCAATTCTTATGGTACATATATTATTACAATAGTTTTCGAAACTAATAAAGATAAACACAGAGAATAACCTTAACTCTTACTGAGCAGGAACAAAGCACCCAGACAAAGTGTTAATAGACCCACCCACTAGAAAACATATTTAAAGTTTATAGAATTTTACCTTTAAATACTGGGCTTATCGACCATATGCTGAGAGGACCTTGACTGGCAAACTGACCGAAGGCGACCTCTAGATAGAATATCGGCAGTCCAACCAAGGCCAGCATGATGAAATATGGAACGAGGAATGCGCCTGCGCAGCCGGAAATTAAAGCAGATGTCACAATAATGGTCGCTATGTTATGTCTACTAGCACTAACAGCGTGTTATTGACTGCATTTAGCGTTTGAATAATTTCAGTATAATCTGCACTATGAAGAATAATAGATACATGTTTAATTAATAGAATAAATCATTGTTTTATTTTTTTTTAATTTGCTGGTGAGTAATTGTTACATTCGAAAAATAAGTTGATTTTTATGATGATTCCATAGTATTCACAGTATTCCATTCACAGCATAGAAATAAAACTAAAGTTTTAGAGTTTAAAGTATTTTCATTGTAGAATAACCTCTATCTCCAATAAGAGTTTCTAGCTGTCCTTTTTACAATTTATTTTATTCTACTGAGCATGAGATGTCGACAGAACAAGGAAGTCACGAGCTCCGAATGATCATACATTAAATGATATAAAGATTGTAAAAAAAACAATGGCCATATAAGTATATTTACAAATCAGTAAGCACTTCAAGACAAAACCACTTTAGCAATAAGACCGTACTATAACATGTTGTGATTGCCAAAGTCTAAACCAACAAACAAAGGGAATAACGACCAACATCTGTAACAAAATGTTTACCTCCGCCATTCCTGTAACAGAGATACGGGAACCTCCACACGTTACCGAGACCGACAGCGTAACCCACGCACGTCAGGATGAACTCAACTTTGTTCCCCCAGTTACCGCGGTTGTCGGGTTCCTCCACCAGGGGCGCTGTACTCTCAGTGACAGACAGCTGGCCACTGACAGTCTTTGGTTGTTCTTGTAATACGGTCTTGAAGATAAACAAGTCAATTTAAAATGTTAACGCTTGTTCTGATACTGTAAAATCTAGTAAACACGACCTTTGTCAAAATTGGTCAAAGGATCGTGTTCAAGTTGTCGGATTTTATTAAGAGATAAAAATAAATGATTTTGACCAGATGGGTAGTGAAATTCCAGTGGATGCCTTTACTCCATTAAATGTATATATGGACACTTATACATATGTTTCCCGACTACCAAGTTTGCTGTTGTAAACACATACTGATTTTCTGTTGCAGTTAGATCTGTCATAATCGTGTAACGGTACGTCGAAAACATTCGATTTTGGGTTATTGCGGACTTATCGGAAATGCTAGGCATATCTCTAATTTTTCCCTCATAACCCCTGTGGGAATAAATAAATTGTGATCTGAAGTCTTTGGACCCACGAAAACAAGTCTTGCCCTATCTAAAGGGAGAGGCTAGGTAAAACTCTGTAAAAAGGACGTACTATATTCTGTCCCTTTCTTCAAATTTTCAGGTGATATAAAGAATCCAGTATCATTGAACATACATTATGGCAAACTCTACTTCAAACCCAATCAGCAAAACCAAGAAAGACAATTCGGAGGGAAGATTTCTTAATTTTATCAACCGAAGTAGCAGAGTAATTAAGACCAAACCAATAATTGGAACAATCCGAATTTATCATTTATTCATTCTGTTTTGAAGACTTCCCACGTACGTTTCGATCGATTGATCGATCGCGAGAGAGAGAGAGAGAGAGGGAGAGAGAGAGAGAGAGAGAGATAATTGATTATTTTTTACCCAGTCGGTTCACTTCAAAGCCAAAAAGGTTTTAACCACCCATAAAGGATATATAAATGATTAGGGGAAACAGCTGTATGTCAGTACAGAAACTTTACCAGCTGCAAATAATTTATTCTGCAGACACTGTTGAAAACTATACCCCGAGATCAGGATAACTATTTCATCTTCAGATGAGAAAAACCGTTAGTGTTACAACATCATAATTTATTAAAAACTGACATATATTTTTTTCATTAAATTTGCAGGTAAAGACAGGCATGGTGAACGCAATGCAACTTTACAAATGTATAGTCCAGTTTCATTTCAATTCAATTCAACTGAATCAAATAATCAATACATAAATATAACAATAAGTGAATTCATACACTGACCAGACTGAAACAAATCACACTCAATGGAAGTATATAACACGTCATAAAGTGAATTAAATTAACAGAAATATCATAATCTATTAAATGCATATGTGTCAATCACACTTCATAATGACCTGTAGTTTTAACTACTGTAGATAAGGAATAAATAAAATTATATTTAATATTAATACCTTTGTCCAACAAGTATTGTCTAAAACTAGTTCTAAAACAGGTGAATGAAAGATTTGTATTTAATATTGATGAAAGTAAAGTAAAACAAGTAAACACCTCTCTGAGAAACGTCCTGAAAACCGCAGCATATTTTACCTTTGCTACATGCAGCCATTGTCATATTACCAGAAAAAAAAAACGTGCTTGATGTGAAAACCTATTTGTATGGAGAAGGGTAAATAGCTATATTGTCTTTCTAGTTTCACAAAAAAATATAAATATTTTGCTCATTTAACAATAATTAGACGACAATTATTGCTTTCTTTGCTTTACTTAAATGCAAATATTGATAATGTAAACCAGCTATAGATGGTCTAACATTTACTCTACATATTTTCAGCATTATCTGAATGATTAAACTGTTAACCTCAATGACACCTTGATACAAAATTGATCCTACCATACTGGAGTAGATGTCCTGTTCATTTAACCCGAACACAAGACTTGGAGGAATGCGTCAAACGATCACTATTATAGGCCCAGCGTGAAGTCATTATAATTGTTAAAATCGCCCCCGTGCGACCTCTGGCACATATGAACCCTGGTATCAAATGCTGGATGCTCATTTCAAATGTATAAAGGTCAAACTCCCTATCGAGTAAACCCGTTTTCGCCGTAATTCCGAGTTAATGCGGACTTTGGATGTATAGGTAACACTGTATGTAGTATTATTCAAAAACAGATTCTTGGGTTATCTGCGTCCAGTGTTTCGTGACAATATATCAGCGACCGGTACACTAGTTAACCCAGGGCTTGCCCCTATTAAATTATGAAGTTTTCTCGGATATGGGTTAGGTGGTACACAACAGGCTAAAATGTAATCCCGACAAATGGCGATAAAGTATATAAAATATTTGTCCGTCAATTTCTATTTCCAGAAAATATATACTGGTTCATATACTTTATATATTATCTGTAACATTCAAAGACACCTTTCATGTTATTTAATGCTGCATGTAATCACAAAGAAACCATTTCGCGCAGCGATCCAAGCATTGGTCTTTGAGAGTGCTGCAGAGTGGTGGCATATATTAAGATGATGAGAGGGGGTTTCAGGACGCCACTTTTTTCACTGAATTTAAATAAGGGATTGACTGGACACGCAACTGTTCTCCTCTGTTAGGGCCCTCATGCGTTCTTGAATGATCTGGGCAAGTTAAGTCGACAGACAAACTTGGAGAGGAAATCCTTTGTATCAAAAAGTCACGAATGGCGGTTAAAAAAACTCACCTGAGGTCACCAATAAGTATTTGAGGTCCCTGCATGGTGTGTTCACGGTACTTGTCTTCTGGTTTCCGAACTGCGATGACAATATCGACGGCACCTCTATTTCTCTTGAAGCCAAAATGACTTTCCGAAATGACATTGTCCAGCAAATACTTAATGTGTTATGCCTCTGAGCTCGAGTCGGGCCGTGATTTTTCCGTTAATGCTCAACAGTCAGAAGGCTCTTTCTTCACGGCGCTCTGTCTCCTGTTCTGTACAGGTGTAATGTGTTGGCGTTTGTAAACCATGTTCCACACAGGAAACACCAAATATCAGACTCGATACAATTGCTGTAATTCTCGTGATTTAATCACTGTTCAGTAATATTTATAGTGACTGTAGCCGAATATACAGATAATACGTTCAGCTACACTTAAATGTTTTATTGCGTTGCTTGGGGGGCCTACAATGGAATCTCTTTAAATTAAAGTGAAACTGTCCAACCTTATGTCGATTTCGACACGTAACATCAGGATAGTTAACATGCGACACCCCTTGCCCCTTAGTGCGACAAAACTAGTGTCCGGCCGATTGTAGTGGACCCATGGCTCATCGTGTACGGCTTGGTGTCAGTGGTGAATTCAGATTAGCATACAGAGCGTACAACCACATATACATTATCACATGCAGCTTCACAGATTTTTGTATTGTGTTACTCGATTTCGTTTCTAGCTAAGAACCTATGGCCACATATTTCAAAAATTCTAAGTGATCATTCTGAAAAGAATCAGTCTTTTTTTCCCTCATTTATAACTCAATTACACATCCCTGTTTTAGGATCTGTGATTTTGTGAGTATATGCCACGAAACGTGTATTGTTTGAGAAGCTCAGGTGCTGATTCATTTCGCGCATAATCCAGAAACATCTTCGGTTAAGATTTTTCCAACCAATGCTTCAAGCAAAGTCGTACACCCACCACCAAACGGTTTGGTGGTAACTAATTTAGCGCAAACAGGTTGATTCGTTTAGGAGGCAGGTTTTCCTCAGATGTTCTTTGTATGATCTATTTACTTTTCAGTGGGATGCCCAAAGATGTTTCAGCGGGAGAATGTTGAGATTTGATAAATGTAAAATCAGCTTTAAAAAATCCAGTGTGTTTTCATTGAGAAGATTATTGTGGGACATGTGGTTTCATATGGTATTAGACGCAAAGCAACACGAAATTTACAAACGAAGATTTAACAATGTTTCAAATAGAAGCATTCAACAATTGAATTACACTGTGGTAGAGAAAACCGCGATAATTTTGATTTGTGTTATTCATGTTTGTGGATGTGTAAATTCAGACAGGAGCTTTAGTTGTTTGTCCTTTTTCTTAACAAACTGTTGTTGAGATCTTAATTCTGTGGAAACAGGTTACCCACGATTCTTACTCAATACAATATTTTCTCTGCATGCACGTGTTTTTATTTTCTTGTTTGAAGATTTCGTCTGTGTACTGAGCACGTCTTAGGTTATTTTACACCCGTATTGGATACTTCGATAACGATCTACGTACCAATTAAATCCCGTTACACCTGACAACCCCGAGTGAAGTGATTAATGAAAACAGGAAACGAAAACAAACATGTGATCAGGTTTAATTAGTACGATGGTATTATATTCAAAGGATACTATCCAGCGTGTGACCAGTATTTACACGTAATGGTAACAAAATCAGATAATGTTAAATTGTTACGCAATGTGTTAGTGGAACAAAGACAGTGTTTGTTGATAAATAAACATATTATAACGATTGATCAACAAGTGCACACAGTATGTATGTCAACTGAGTGTGTATGGCATTGAGTAAATGTTGAACCTTCCAGCGTTCCGAGGTCTTCTGCCTGTACACAAGAAAATTTGCTTTCTGCTATCTTAAACATCTTCATGAAATGTCTAGCGAAATTCTATAGCTAATGTCAGCGGGGGTTAAGGTCACATGACCTAGGGTGCCAAAGCCATGAAACCTGAAGAAGATAGTGAATGGCCTGGTCTGCTCTGGTTGGCTCTAGCCATTATGCCATTTGAGAATAAAAAAAATTGTTTGATTTTTATATATGCTAATCATATTATCAAATACTATTAAAAGCATCGGTCAGTTATTTTTTTTAATCTGTGGACAATAAAAGCATGTTGTTCAAATGCTTGTCTGATACTGCAGGGGGGGGGGGGGGTGTTTTGGCTTCCTCGAATTTGGGAATCTTGATTTTTAATTGCTTTATGACACTTTTGTTTTGATAATTACGCATAATGTATATTATATCTGAGTATATATCTTTTATTCACACTGGATTCGCTGGTCTACAATACGTTATCACCAACCCATGTAACGTGGTAAAAACCCCTGCAGTTGAAAATTTTAATATTAAAGCTTTTATTAACGAAGAATGTCTCCCTCTGCGCACTTACCTATAATGATAAATAGACTTCTTTTTAATGAGGTGCATCTATTTTTTTTAGATTTCCTTTTCGGTGTGGAATTCTCTTTTCGCTTGTCATCTTCTAGCTCATAAGCGCAACCGGGGGGGGGGGGGGGGGGTCAGTGCCGCAGGGGGTCATGCCCCTCTCATCCGACTTTTAAGGGTAATATTGAGGTTAAACTTACCAGACCCTATAGAAAAATTATAGCATGTAAATGATTGTTGAAAATTTGAAAATATTTATGTATACTTTATATGCAACACGGTATACATAAAGATATATCCCTGTTGCATTCTTAATCTGTCATGAGATCATTAAGAAACTGGTGATAGAAAAACACGCATCCTCAATCTATGATAAGCTGTTTGTTGACTCTTTCTCAACCATCCCCATTTTGCTAATGCTCAAATGGGTTAATGACGAATGTTTCTCATGTTTTGTGTATAAAAAAATATACAAGAATATTAACATTCCATATTTATTCTTGACAGAATATATAATTTTCTTAGAGTTCCATCACCGGTCTCTCAAACAAACATACAATTTTTTTTTACCCACAAATACACACACTCAAACACGCACATATATATATATATATATATATATATATATATATATATATATATATATATATATATATATATATATTTGATGGCTGCATGATCTAGGATGATGCAATAAAGATGATACATCCTACTGAGAAACTGACTACCAGCCAGAAAAGTAACATAAAAGTCAAAGGGACAGCTCGTCAATCTCTTGTGTTGAGCATAAGCTAATAGTGGATGCTGACAACAGTGAAACATGAAACTGGAGGAACTGCCAATTGGATATAAAACTTATATATTGTTAATATATTAATAAACCTTCTGAACTTATTTATCCAGATTATCATTTTTGTTAATTTAATTAAATTTTAAAGGGTGATTCTTAGTTTAATCCAGTTTAATCCTGTATAAACCGGATAAAACTGGATTAAACCGGACAAAACCCAATTATATCCATTGTCCTGGATTAAACCAGTTTTATCCGGATAAAACCCAACCCTGGAGGCAGGATAAGTTCAAACTAAAGGGAAACTCGTCCTGATGAAAGACAACAGAACTACCTTTAATCCTTAACCATCCTCTTGTCTCTACGTATCTTAATCTCTATATCTGTCCAAAATACGAACAAAAACTTTCATATCTTCTTCTTAAAGCACAATCGAGGACTATTTGCATACACTTTGGGCAAATCAACGGGTGTTATACCTCAATATTCACTTGAAGCATATTGTTGTTTTATTATATTGCATGTTTTATTATATACATGCAACCACCTTGTGGCAAATTCATAAGTACGAATTTATTGGGATATTTGTAGTTTTCATCCTGAGAGTTTTGTTCTTGGATGACAAAGTGAACCTGGGATTAAAACCTGTGTAAAACCAGCTGTCCAGAGTTCTTATTGATGTCGATACATGGCATTAAATGGCGACGAGGATGGATTTTTCATAAACGTCTAACCCTAGAGCTGTCGCGGCCTTTAACCCATCACGTAGTTACGTTTTTATACTCACCACTATGTTTCACTGGGGTGAATCCAATTTTGTTGGGAACAAGTTTTTTTTTCATAAGGGCATTATTTTAACGCAAATAATAAACAAAAGTTATATTCTGTAATATGAGAAGGTGAATACTTAAGGAAAAAAAGGTTTTATAAGGAAAGGTGGTATTGCTTAAGAGTCATCATGTCTCTTTAAGTTGAAATTTTGATCTTCCGCTGTAACGTTATGTATGACGTTGACGAGATAACAAGCTATATTTGAGCATATTTTGGGCATTACAGGTCAAATATATTGGTTATAAAACTTTATAGGCTTTATTTTTACAAGGATATTCATCGGTCCTTGTTATAGTATAACTTAATGTGGAAATAATGTGTTAAAGATAGCTTAATAAACCATATACCAATTCTTAAATGCTGCTCACTAACTATTTAAGGGTTGTCAGTGGGTGATTCTGATACATTTCGTCGATCATTTTAATTTCTATATCTTCTCGATTTATTGAATTTGATATTATGGTCAAATAAAAAAGAGCAGTTTTAGAGATGTTTATTGAAATATAAACAGCAGTATAATTTTTTATTTTTCACATATTATAATCCATAGGCTTTGAAAGAATAGTTCCATTATATCTTATAATTTCATTATATATATATATATATATATATATATATATATATATATATATATATATATACAGTTAATCAGTTATTTAGTTAGAGACCTTTACGATTCAATTAACAAAAGTACGGTCTTTCTGATATATGAAATGGATGGAGCGTGCACTTGAATTTGCAGAATATACTTTTCATTTAAGCATGTCTGAACTTAATTCAGGCACAGATAAGGTTTCAAAAAGTAGGAGCTTTGTGTATTACAAGGGCTAGGGTCGAATTTACCAGCGTTGTATAAAGGCCGAGTGTACTAACGGCATCTATGTTTGACAGATCTGCCAAGTGCGAAGATGCAAGATGGACCGTAAATACTTAATATATACGCAAATGATACACACCTACTGTTGCAATTGTTAGTGAAGAGAGTTACATCAGTGGATTGTCCGTGTCGCTTCTTTAGCTACTGCTATACCTGGGGTACTGTAAAGCCACCTATTCTTCTACCTCTTTGTGAAATGCATGTGATCCCTGGCTTACTCTGCGTGCATATGATGAACTCAAGGTAGTTCCTGTTAGAAAATGTACTAAAACGCCTCTGTGATGGATATATAAGTTTGTTTATCTACAAGATGTTAGTAAACACAGCACTTGCGCCAATGTTGGTTAACAGAAAAAAATGTAACTTTAGGTAATCGGTTGTACATATGCGGACGTTTCAAGTTCACTTTGCGAAACTCTAGTTCGTCGGACTTGCCGCCAGATGTCCTTGTTTATGTGTTCGGATTATTTTGGTTGCCCCTATCTTTTAAACACGTGCATATAAACAAAACAAACAGCTACTGTGCGGTGGGATTGACATTTCTGGCCTTTTTTTATAAAAGGTTCCATGGATTATCTTGATTAAACGTCAGATATCAGAATATGAACCCGTTATATATGTTTATACCATGACTTTTATAGGCTAAGATGACCCAGCTATCAGACACCGGGGCATCTCCAATAGGAGCTGTAATGATACATCATATCATGATACTGTACGATATCAGAGCTACCTACCACCCCTCATAATTATAAATGGACTTATCCATTGATAAGCTACCCATATATAGTAAGTTAGGCTGTCCTGGAGAAAGGTGAAAAAATCTCACTTATTATCTGGGGTCTAAATGGCTGGCACTTTTTAAAGTCATTCGGCGTGGTATATAAAGGGTTAAACGTTTCGGCCAGTTGGTGATTTTAACTTATACTACGATTCAATATATATACGATACATACAAGTTAAGATTCCAAATCATGGCTCATCTTTAAGTTCGCCAAGCCGCTGCTTACACGCTTCATGAATAATGACAATTGAAAAGTCCCATAAACTGGTTTGACCATGCATTGGTGAGCCAATCGGGTGACGATTAACTGATTTTCCGGCCAAATGTACATTGCCACGTGCAGCTGGTCCGCTAACTGTTATTACATGCCGAATGTCGCCAGTAAAATGTCCCACTTTCTATTAGTTGGTTATATACCGCCAACATATCGATACCGATATGTCTGACAAAACTGAAACTATATTTGACTTTGTATCCCGATGTAGAGGTGCGCCGGTTAAACGTTATATCCCTATTAGCGCAATTCGGGCCCTCTGGCATTAGAGAGTCTAGCTACGACCAGCGTAATAGCATCAGAGTGCCTTTCAATCTTGCATTGAGAACTAAGGTAAGGTTCTATGAGGATGCAAATATTTTCATTTTTAATACCTCCTAGCCTACAAGTACGCTGTCACCTGACAAAAACCAGATCAATCATTAGTTTTTATTAGTATACTTTCTAACAAAACCTACCATGTGGGGGAAAAAATCCGTTTAATCTCAGCATATTGGTAAATCCCTGTGTGTGTTCTTGAATCTCTAAGTGCACGGATACATGCATGGCCCTCACGAGTTACTATACGATAGCTACCTTGTTAGCGACACAGGAAATGACTCCTTAGCATAGACACGGATTATTAATTTGGTTAGTGATTTCACACGTATGTTTTTGAGTAAATTTATAACGCGTAACATAATGTTAATAATATACTGACAACTGTTCATAGTTCTAGGTTCCACTTTATATCTGCCAATCGCCGTTACAATAAATTTACTACAGAATGCGTTTAAAGATTGTTACCTATTTTGGAACATTCTAATAGAAATTTTATTGCTACAAAAGTGATCCAAATGCTGATATGCCAGCTTTATTCACCCCTATCTGGTATCAGATATTTTTTTTTCAAATTAACTTCTACAATGCGTTTACATAATTTGTGTACACGCACCATAATAACACACATTATACTATATATATATATATATATATATATATATATATATATATATATATATATATATTACCATAATATCTTACTTGATAATTCTGTACCTTGCATTGAAAACAATGACAGTACTGGCTCTCCGAAATAATACTACGGGGAAATAATTATCTTGCCACCGCAGTACCATCAATGGAAAGATTTAAAAATATTTGTGTGAGTTAATAAACATTTTAGATCAGGATGTGCACTTGGGCTTTCCTGAACTAGACATGATACAAACATACATATAATTAAAAAACTTAACTAGCAAATATACAAAAGCTTAAAGCCATTGGTTAAAGAGGGCTCGACCTTAGAGAGGTATATGACAATCATTATTTACATCACATATATCATTCAGAGCAAACAGGACCCGTTGTGCATTAAACAGAAAGTGTGCATGTATAGTTGAATGCCTTGTGTAATAGTAAATTAATATTTTACATTGTCAGAAATTAAATATTATTTAAACTTTTACTTCAGCTGGTTGATGGGAACGGTAGTCATGGATACTGAAATGTAAAATTACCTTAAATTGTCACTTTAAAGAAGAATATTTTTATACATTAGTTATCTGAGATAATAATTATGCTCGTTTGGTTGATACATCGAAACCGAACACTGACCACGAGTCGTTGCCACCAGGTGACGCTGGGTTATGACAACGGGTTAGTGTGATATGAAACTTGTATACTATAAACGGTAGTGCCGTCCAAAAAGGTTATTTAAGTTAAAAATGTGTTATCAAAATCATCTTTCAGGTTCTTTATTCAAATTATTTCTATTGCAACTAGAAACTAGTAGATCCCTTTTACACTTCAGACCAGCATTATCGGCCGGTACATTTACTGGGTCGCAACAGATCCGCTGATTTGGACGTTAACATTATCAAATCCAGTTGGTAGTGCTGCACTGTTAGCGGGCGCTCTCTTACTGAGCAGCGGTCTCATGAATTCCGGTTGTCTGTAGATGGCGTAAAGGACTAAGAAGAAGATGCCGAACAGGAGGAGAAAACCGATCACAGTCCCCGCTATCGCTCCGCCGGATAGTCCCATGAATGGCGGGGATTTAACCTCCGAAAATGCATCTGTAATGAAAATTATAACCTCATCTTTAGAATTTGCAGAGGTGTCATGGGGATGTGGGTATAAATACCCCCACCCAGATTTAGGGGGGGGGGGGGGGGTTTGGTTTTCCATGTAATAATCCCCACATTTATATAATATATGATTTTGAACTACCCCAGCCATATTTTATACTGTAAAACCTCGTATAAAGACCAAATCGGTTTAAACACCCTATCAATCGCGTTCGGACTTGCGCGGATGGCCATGTGGTTTTTGAAATTGCTGCCACATGGAGATGCATTGACGCGCACCAGCTTATTGTATCTGATAACAGGAGCTAATTTGAGCATTGCGTGGCCGCTATGAAGAACGGTCGAGGGCGCGTGATATGACCGGTGGTCACTCTCGCTGCAGCAGGTCGCAACTGGTGTTTGCTAATTAAGCATGGGTATATCAGCTGCAGTTATCAACAGCATTTCACGCCCTGGACGGCAGTGATAATATTATAGGGGAGGGCTAATAGGAGGGCGCTGGGTGATCTTGTGCGAGCCTCCCAAGCCCTATAATATTATAGGATTCCAGACGCTATAGTATTATAGGGTCCACCATGGTTTGTTGCGGAGGCGCAGGGTGCAGTTACACCCGCACGCACACACGCATTCATTTATATAATTTTCACTAAATTTTATCTTGCGTTTCTTTACACGTGCATCAAAGGATCGTTCAAATGTGTAACATGTAGCCAAGTCGAAATATTGAATACGGGAAATATAATTTTTAAATATAAAAGATAAAACCATACAATATACAGAATAATTATCACCCAAAATATTTTTGTCATATAACCGATAGTGAGACTATATTTAATATCGTTATTTTTTTCCGTGCTGCATAAAAAATATTATTTTTTTGTTTATCTCTTGCATATATTTAAAATTTTACTTATTTAATATGTTAAAAAAAATTCTATTGCTCAGGATAATTCGGGTTTTACTATTACCAGAATTGAAAGCCGTTTATAGAATAAACTACAATTTCGTAAGGAAAAAGATCCTTTATAAATCACGATATAAAAAAAACACGCACATTCTGTGAAATTTTCTGTAGAAATTAAACCCTCTCACTCGGCTGCATGCAAGAAACAACACCGTCTCGTTAAAATAACAGGATTTATCAAGAAATAGCAGGACATGGAAACTTCGCATCTCTTAATTCGTCTCACAAAATGAAAATATCCGACTGAACGTTTTAGGATAACATGTTTACTCATGTTCCTGCTAAACAATGCATGGGTACGAAAGGCTCTAATGTTGAGAACATACATTCTTAACATATTTTTTTTAAATATTTCCTCTCAGCTGGCTTAAGAAGGTTTGTTGAATCGATAAAGTTTTAAAGACCGACTAGATAATGTATCATCTATAGGATTATGTGTATATTTTTAACGTATGACTTTATACTTCCAAAATAAACTGTTCGCCTCTTCGTCAAACTAGAGATAACGAGGACAGGCCGGGGCGGATACAGGATTTTGGAATGTGTGTGTGGGGGGGGGGGGGGGGTTCACATAGGGAGGTCAAGAAGTGGGAAGGGGACTTGAGGGTGTTGTATACATGAAAAGCTTGAAAATGCGAAACAGGAAGGCCCTTGGATGGCGCTGATTTTCCCCGCATATCTCCCTTACCTATGTTATATGGATTCTATATATATTATATTGCAAATTATAATTTTAAATAGAATGAAATAAGTGACTTTGGAGGAGGTGTCCCCCACACATGTTTATGGCGGAACAAATGGAAATTAACTAGTCTAAAGGGAGTATTTTGAGGCATATTCTGCAGAATATGTATTAGGACACCATATATATATATATATATATATATATATATATATATATATATATATACACACAATATGTTATGTGTTTCCTTATTTTTAAGGCACTTGTTTGGCAGCTCGTAGACAGGCATGAAAAATGAAAGGTAACATGACGCTACAGACCCATTAAACATTTATGACAAAATTCAGGGGTCCTCCTCCCACCCTACTGATACTTAAAAGGCCGTCAGAGTGGTAATCCGTTGATACAGACCTGATCAGCAGTGTTATAATGATCCCAGTGGGGACACATTTATCACTGCTGTACTATTTTCTTTGGTTGCCCAGGGAAGGAAAGGGGTGGGGAGAAAACTTGTCAACTGGTCACACAGGGTCAGTGATGTTTATATCCAGATGATGTAACATATAGATAGCTGGGGCAGTGACTGCTATATCTGGTTCATGTGTCTGCTATAGATGCCTATCTGGCTGCACTTTCTTCTGACTGGACACAGATCGGTTTTTGTGTATGGTTAGGGATGACTGTCCCTCTCATTTAATATATATATATATATATATATATATATATACTTACTCTGTGTATTCTTTTAATAATATATATATTAACCCAATATATCTTTGCAAATCAAACACAAAAGTATATTGTCTTCCAAGGCAGATTTTGTGTGTAAAATTTTATGCTTTCCTCAGCATTCACCAATGCTTGCATTTGTGAGGGATAATGGTATGTATAGTTGATGCCTATAATTACTTAATCCAAAATTCAAATTTACTTTTCTATTTATACTACAGACTTTTGTCTGTATCCAATATATATATATATATATATATATATATATATATATATATATATATATATACAGTAGAACGCCTGCTAACGGCCACGCCTCAATAACGGTCAACACGTCTATAACGGTCAGATATTCCGGTCCCGAAATTTCGATCGTTATATTTCATAATCATTTTGTTGTCAATTACGGTCACTCCTCTATTCCGTATTACGGCCAGGTCTCTCTGTCCCGCAGGCCGGGAAACGCCTCAATTACGGCCAGGGACAGGTAACCACTCGACCGTGACTGAGTTGTTTGACACGTAGCCAGCGTCGTACGTACTACCCCACTCAGCCTCATTAGTATGCACAATAGTAGGGCAAGTGTTCCATACCTGCGTGTATGTTTGAGAATCAAGCCGGATCTTAATCAGGGTGTTTTTCATTAATTAACGAATGACAATCAGCGGGTCCCGATGATTATGTCATCAGAAAAATTTTAGGCAAACTGTTGTTCTTTTAAACTTTCTTTAATGTCCTTGTGAACACGTACATCAAACGAAAACAGAGCGGCAAACATCCCAGAGTTTAATCATATATGAATTATTATGAATGCAAAATAAACAATGTTACATGTATAAAAATGTTACGCATAGTCCGTCCCCATCACATTGACCATTATGGCTACCAAATAATTGGACTTTGCCTATCAAGATGAAATAGTGGACTCGAAAGTGTGTAACAAAATGTCTTCCACAACTGCTTTCTTTAACAAGATGTAAAGAGTGTATTCTGTGAATGTTCACATATTTCTGCTGATACTTCCGTGCTATTAGTATGGTTTATCGATACAAAGAGCTAAACATTTGTACAAATATTATTGATATACAATATGTTTTTAATTTAATAACAAACACTTCATTTATATATATTGTTGGTAATTGTTATAAAATGGGTTGACGTGATTATAAATATTTTATTTTTTTATTGATAACAGTAATTATACTAAAACCCTGTATAAACGTTTATTTTGTTGATTGTAATGAAGATTTGAACTTGGTTTCGTGTTACATTGTAACCCCCCTATCCTGGTAAAGTCCTGTATTACGGCCACTCCTGTATTAAGGCCAATATCATCCAGTCCCGATGGTGACCGTAATACAGGCGTTCTACTATATATATATATATTGCCCCGCCCTGTTATGTTCCAGTATCGCACGTGTACCCCGACCAATCCTATTGTGCACCCGAGGACAATAGGATCAGTGTCAGTCTTTCACATGCCCCCCCCCCGAATCGCACAAAGCATAATCTCGTAATCTCGTAAAGTCTCGGCTTTTCAAACCACGCCGTTAGCTTCATTCTAACCACATTCACCTGATGATCGGGTCGCATCCCGTGAAACAGACTGTTGTGAATTAACAGTGTTGTTTTTCTTCAGAGTTATATATATATATATATATATATATATATATATATATATATATATATATGTATATATATATATATATATATATATATATATACCTGATGGAAGTTCTGTATATGGAGGTTATGTATTCATAATAAAATTAAAACTGTTATATAGTTTCAGAAAATCAGAACTGTTATATAGTTTCAGACAAATCAAAAGTGTTATTTGACCTGCAAATTTTTAACAGTTAGTTTGACATACCTAAAACTAGATCATTGTGACCCTGCTCCTCTTCGAAATTATTTTAAAAAAACTTTCAATTTCCATTGCAAATATGTTACACTTCAAGTTGGTCTAATATCAAAATCAAAGATTTTATAGCCTTAATAGTTTACAAAAAAAACTCAAATATGTTTTCTCTGTGCACATGGGGGAATTTGGTCAATACTTCGTAATTGATAGATGTTTAGGGATGGGATATGATGTGTTAAGTTAAAACAGCAGAAAAGACATTTACTAAATTAAATATAATGTTAACTGTAGATGCTAGTAATTTTATTTTTAAGAAAATACACGTAAATGTTTTTAATTTACATTTAAGTGTTCACCAGAAATTAAATCAGGAACAAAACTGTTCAGGTATAATAATCTTAATCTGATAGCATCTTATGGGATAAAAACTTTTAGTATAGATATACGTCTCTGGCAGAATATTGTGACTCTTTACAATAATCGAATCGAAAATCGAATCGAAAGAGAATATTCAATAATCGAATTGAATCGAAGCCCCAATTGACATACCTAATAATCAACTGGCGGAGTTGGGCAATGATATATATATATATTTATATATATATATATATATATTGTGGTTATTTAACTGGCAAAATTACATGCAATTCATTCTGAGGATATAAATTTATATATTTCCAATAATTTTCATATCGAATATACTGCCATACGGGGGGGGGGGGGGGGGGGCTTACAGGCCATGCAGTGTCCTCCCTGACCAACTGATCATGTTACAGACACTTATGAGGTTGTTATTATGGTTTTTAGCTCAGCCGACTTTCACTCATGCTGGGCTATAGCGATGGGTTTTTGTCCGTCGTCCTTCCGTCTGTCCGTCCGGCCGTCCGTTTGCAGGGCACAAGTCTTAACCTTAAGGGCTAGGATCATGAACCCATTGCAGTCTTAGAGGTTCTAAAAAGAGCGCTCCAGCAAGACTCGGCTGTCATGTGACAAGGATGTAGCTATTCACGCAAGGGGGAATCCAATCTAGACCGCGCTAGATTGCAGTATTTATCTGCTTGTAAACGCAATGCAGATTCTAGGCCGGGCCAAATGCAATGCGGCCTAATTTGACAGTTTAGCCCGCTACACATTTTTCTGGACCGGTCTAGCGCGCGCCACATTTTTCTAGTGCAAATAGGGCTAATACTGCTTCGTCAGTATTAAAAACTCTTCTTATGTTGTAGTTGAATCTGACTATCAGTCCAGGTCAGTCGAGTATATAAGTCCGAGTCTGACTGACAAAACATTTTCTTGATAAAAGATCACTATAAATTTGAGATCTTTGGCTCAAACATCTTAGAACTTGAAAGAGTGTTTATTTATATAAATATGTACCTTTTTTTATTCAGATTTAAATAAAGGGTTTAAATAGGGATATAAATACAATACAGTTAAGTCTCCTTTGGCAAGAATTATTTCATGTTTAATGATAAAAGACGAGAAGGTTTCTATTCTGATGCTTTATTCCTTTCAAAAGGAAGAAGATTCTCACTTCGCATGCAGTCTTCGCCTCAAAAATATAACCAGATGTTACAGTTTGAGAAGTGTTTTATTTTCTTTTGCTCCGCTTTACTTTAAATAAGAAATGAATAGGATTACTTTTACAATATTGATATAACGAGATTTTCTACTTTTATTTTGGAGCTGCTGTATATAAGACGTGATGAAACTGGTATACCCGGCTTTACAGGTATAAATCTGAGTGATATAATATAGAATTTTTAATTTGAAATTAATAATGAATAGAATGTTATATTGAATTGAATATTACTGCATTGTAAAGTCAAATTGAAGGCTGAATTAAATTATATTTGTCACTTTAATGTCTATAAGTAAATTCTGTAGACATGTTTTGAGTTTTGAATTTTATAAAATTACTATGGTTAAAATTTAACAACTGGTTGTGAAACACAGCAAAAAGTATTAGCTATACCGGGCGGATAAGGGCGAAGCTAGAGGTAAATCTAAAATGTGCAGCATAATGTCTGGGCTTAAATATTTAAATATTTTCTTGTAACAATATACTAGCCGTGATAACCCGACTCAGTAGGCAATCGAATAAATGGGCTGGTGAGCCTACTCGAGTCGTGACACAAGTAATCTCGAGGAATGTATCGCAGTGGTCTTGCATCAGGTTTCATTTATATTGTGGTAAACGGCCCATAATCTCAATTTTATGCTAAGAATTATGAATTTACACAATAGTATACAACCCAAATTGAAACACCGTCTCCATGGACACGGGTCATTTTCTGTATCGCCTGCAAGCTCCCTGCGTCCTGTAACCCGTGCGAGCCATGCTTGTGTTTATTCAGTCATAAATTCAACAAACATGCCGACGAGTTTACCAATATGCTGGGTTAAACGGAACTTTTTTTCGTTCATGGTTGGTATTATTAGAAAGTACAAAAATTATGCTTACGATTGGTCTGGTTTATGTTGACTGACAGTGTACCTGTAGGCCATGAAGCGTTGTCAGAAATGAAGAAAATATTTGCATCTTCAAAAGGCCTTATAATGCGTTCCTCAGACTTAGATGTAAAGACACTCTGGCGCCATTAATCTGGTCGCTATGCAAGAGGGTTGATATTACGCTAACAATACACGTGCAGGTGGAGTGTTTTTCGATGTGCATCAGATTTAACGTGACAGTTTTTGTCAACACTCGAATCCAGCGATGAAGTTGAGTCCATGCCATCCGCGAGTCCGAGTGCAATTCTGACACCAGACACGTGAAGTCCGAGCCCTTGAAGTTCAGTCCAAGTACATCTTATTTGAGTCTGAGTCATTTTGACCCCAAGTCCAGGTCCGAGTGTATTTCCTATACATATGTAAATTAAAATGGAAATGTCAGATTATCACGTACATTTTTAAGTTAGTTCACTTATATTTATATGCTTTTTCTTGAATGGTTAATTACATTTATAGCTCCCGATGCTGAGCAAAGCTTGTTATATATAATATTATTTGTTGTAATATTCTGTTAGTAGTTCGCACATATTCATAACTCTTTATAATTTGTTACAGAGTTGTTTCCATATTACTTAATTGAGATTGACGCGACCTGATTTCTGGAGTCCTTATATTGATCCTCCGAGTCCGGGTACATGTCCTAGTCAAGGACCCTTGAGTCCAATTCAGTGTCCGAGTTCCTACAAGTTTGGACTCGACTCCTACATCACTACTAGAATCGAGCTGGACTTGGCTTAATTTTTGAGTGCATATCCCTGAGTTTGAGTACAAGTCTATGTTTGAGTCCCTATAGACAAGTACACTTGGGTCCGGACTCGAGTCCAAGTCTTGACACGATTCGAGTCTAACATCACTAACTCCTTCACAGTTCAAAGTTTTATGTTTGAGACTCTGGTGTAAAGACAAAAATAGGAACAGAAACTATCACTGACACGAATGTTATTTTGTGACTCTACCATACCCACTGCATAAATTATAATTAGGCCAGAAGACACTTATCTATACACATTTATAGGATGATGATATGCCAGGAAACGTTATTTTACCTCACAGTTGAATTCTATGTCGTATTTAAGCCTACTAAGCATCCATCTTATATTTCAACATATATACAGTGGTTGCCTTTTGTTCGCAAAAGTATCAAATTCGCGATCTTCGCGATATTAACCTTTGTTAATAAGAGGTCCCACTGTCGAAGGCAAAGTTGACAAGTAAATGGTTGATATTATGAATAAAATAGGGTATGTTTAAAGATTGATATTTTAAATGATATCAGATCATTCCGATTGTCTGCCATTGACGAACAATATTTTTGTTTAAAAAAAAAATAAATTAACATGATATCGGATAAAATCTGTGTTTAAAAGGTCTTTTGTATTGTGAGATCGCGAAAATGAAACCCTCGCAAAACACCATAAAAAGGTGAAAATACGAATTGTGAACCCAACGAGTTATGAACCCCGCGCAATTGAAGTCAACTACAGTAATATGTTTTTTGAGATTGCACAATATCTCTCTCTCTCTCTCTCTCTCTCTCTCTCTCTCTCTATATATATATATATATATATATATATATATATATATATTTATGAGGTACAATAACACCCCCCCCCCCCAAAAAAAAAAAAATTGGCAGATTTTATGTGATCGGCCGGGTTTGTTTGTATTGTGCGTTAGTGTGTCCAAGCAGTATCTCCAAAAGTTCTCAGTGAATTTTGATGAAATCTCAAATTATGGGACTGTAAACTTAAAATGGTGATCTGTATCTTGATCTAGGAAAAATTTCGCCTTTTCGCTTCCTGTCTTTGCCTACTTGTTTTCCATACAACTTCTCGAACAATACACCAATCCACTTCCTCCTCGTTGTTTGGCCCACTTTTCCACAAAATTTAAATGAATCCAAGTGAGAACTTTATTTTGTGATGTTTTTAGATGGGTTATATATATAATGATTACCTATATCGCGCCTCAATCAGGGTACTCCATCACTTGATGTATTAGTATGATAATACTATAGCTCAGTCATAAATTTATATCTAATTTGTTATGTTTAAAATGTACCGAATTTATTACACTGATGCTGTATGAGCATTTATACATGTACATATATTCACCCATTGTAAATAAGCAATAATCACAAAGCTAGTCTGCAGATCGTGTCTTTCATTCTTTAATTAAAAACAAGCCTGAGCCTGAATTGCTTATAAGGCTAATCTGCTGGTGGATGTACAATTGATTAGTCAGTACTAAAAATTGAACAGTGTACATATGTGAATACACAGCAGAAAGCCAGCCAGCACTGCATGCCAAGAGGTGACACAGCCCTAATAGCACTGACCTACATGCAGAGATCAGCATCAGCCACCAGTAATACAGCTGTGCATGAATGCAAGTCAAGCCAGTACTGGACAGATGGGTTGGGGTGGTAAGAAGAGATAATAATGAAGGGTCATTTACTAGTCAAGCCTCTGGGGATCAGTCAAAGGGGTTTAAATCCGGTTTGAAAGCATTACTGATTGCTTGATACATTAGTTAAGTAACAGAAATAATTCCAATATTCAGTTTTAATTGTTGCCTTCTTTAGAAATAAATGCATTTAGTTTATTTTTATTTTATAGTGATATTTTTAATTTTATAGCTCTTTGCTTTATCTTATAGAACAATGAAAGAGGTAGTTCAATCATCCCAAGGATAGCTCTTAACTTAACATACAAAAAACATTTTGAGCAGTCAGCAATCTAAGTGATAAGTGATAAACCTTATTACAAATGAAAATCGAAATAAACTGTAAACCATACAAATAGTTACTGTATGATTATACAGTTTTTGTATATTATATATTTCATAAATTGAATTGAATAAATACATGGATGAAAATTTTGAAGATAGGCTTTGAAACATAACTTGGACATTGTTATTGACTTGTTGCAGGAACTACGGGTATCATAAAATCATACTTGCATCATGTTAGAGATAAATTAGATGTTAATACGCAAAGATATAATTCCCGCATATTTCCACTAAATCCACAATCGTTCAGTTTTCTCATTGAATTTTATTTACTTTTAATTTATTTAAAAAAGAGATATGATACATAAACATTGTTCACTTCAACTTAACCTTTAAACTTATCTTAGTCACGGGATTATGAATAAAAGTCTTCTGTGATATATGGGCCCTGAAATATATACAATAAATGTGAAAAATATTTTATAAAGTCTTACTGACTTATACGGAGCCTCCACTCTAGCTATAAAATTTGCCCTGGAAAACCAGATAATACAGATGATCAGCTCATTAAGAGTCCCAAGGAAGGAGCATGGGAGACTTCGCAGGGATGCCGCATACTCTGGAATTTGGCAAAATCAGGCGTCATTTGGCTTTGAAAATGTACAAGACCACATCTATACATACCTATACATATTTTTCTCAGTGAACTATGATATAACGCCAAGGTATTTCGCATTAGGTATTGAGTATAATATTCAGAAAATTCAGGGAAATATATCTTTTTTTTTTATTTTAAACTTTTGTGTTTATTATAGTATATATATCATTTTATATTATATATATTAGATATATTATAAATTTATCTATAATAAATATATATATATATATATATATATATATATATATATATATATATATATATATATATGGCCATACAATTGACTGCGTCCTGCGCCTTCGCATAAGACCCCGTGGATCAAATAATATTAAAGCGTCTGGAATCCTATAATATTATAGGGCTTGGGATGCTCGTACAAGATCACCCACTGGCCAAGCACCCTCCTATTAGCCCTCCCCCTATAATATTATCACTGCCGTCCAGGGCCTTAGGAGCTGTTGATAATTGCAGCTGATATAGCCATGCTTAATTAGCTTCCATCAGATGCGACCTGCTGCAGCGAGAGCGTTCTGCTGACGCAATGACCACCGGTCATATCACGCGCCCTCGACCGTTCTTCATAGCGGCCGCGCAATGCTTAAATTGGCTCCTGTTATCAGATACGATAAGCTCGTGCGCGTCAATGCATCTCAATGTGGCAGCAATTTCAAAAACCACATGGCCATCCGCGCAAGTCCGAAATGCAATAAGTCCGAACGCGATTAATAGGGTGTTTTTAGTGACTACTTAAAAAAGACTACTTTTTTCCCGGTCCTAATTACATTTTTTGCTCTTTATATCTGACCTCGCTTAGACGACCAGCTCAAAAAGTCACGTAAGTGGTCGTTAAAACGGGATTTCACTGTATAAAGAAGATAAATTGACGATACTAAACACGTGGACCGACTGTAAATTAGATAAGTAGGACACGTGTGTAACGAGGCCAGTTTTTTTTTAAAGAAGGGCTTGTTTCCAAACTAAGCCATATTTTGTGCGCAGTCTACCTCACGATACAATTTCGCCTAATAGCATTCTACGTGTTTTAGAAGATAGATAAAAAAATTAAAGTTAATATAATGATTTAAATGGCAGATGTCACTAAATATTACTTCATTACCGCTTGTTCGTTATGTTAGCAAGGACTCTTACCTTTTTTTCGTATCAAAATTTGTACATAACGGAGCAGAATAAAATGACTGGGAGTGTATTTTTTATATGGAATATTTTAGCACCGGTATTAGAATTAGTACACATAGACACACCGATTTATCGGTAATCCTGTTAAAAGATCATTCTCGTCTTATAGTGAGAATTAAACCTACCTAATAAAGGTGTCTTATTTTATTAAACTCCGCTAGAAAACCATGTATTTGACATATTTGTCGTGACTTTGAAGCTTGCATGCTAAAGATGGCACAGGGTGTAAGACAGGATTATGGCCCATATACTTTGCCATTTTGAACGGCTATTTCGTCTTTTACAAACTGGGTTTAGTATGTGCTTGGGAAAACAAAAACAAGCCGTGTAGGACAAAGCATACGTTTCAGACCTGGCATTATACGGCCGGTTTACAAATTTCAGACAATTAGGTCAGGTAGATATGATGTCACTATGGACCTTTCACGTGTTGTGGGTGCAAACACTAGGTTATATTCATGTCGCGAGTACAACGCAATAGGAGGGGGGGGGGGGGCTCTTAAAAATAGCTTCTGTGTCGTGACCATGTTTTCGTTCTGAATGACGATATTGCATGATAACGACACTTTCCCAGAGTGGGTTATGGAATGTCTGTATGTTTTCACAAAGAGGGAAAGGACATTTAGTTTCAATAACATCCACACACTGTTTTTTCCACCGCCATGAAGGTATGCACTCACCCCCGTCCGTGTATGTCTGTGCGCTTGTTGACAACAAAACCAATGCCACAATGAACGGAATCTCATGAAATTTTCTGGGCTTTTCGGGAATGTTTCAGAGATTAGATTTTGGTGAGAATCTGGCATATGATCCCCATTCAGGACCGTCATCAAGGAATATTCACAAGTGTAGAGTCACTGGTCATGCCATACTTACCTTCTTTGAACGACACTCTCAGCCTTCCTGCCGTGTTATCCGAGGTGCTAAAACTCACAGCCGTTACCGGAAATGGCGACAGGTCTTCAAAGTGGAGGAACGTCTGCTGCCACAATTTGGTGCCCTTGCCGACAGAGATCATACCACGTGACCAGCTAAGCCAGACTGGACGTTCCTCGTTACAGGAGAATAAGCCAGGTGTGTCCGCCTTCGTGTAAACACGGTTAAAGATTCCAGAGCTACAGACACAGAGAGAGAAAAAAAAAATAAAAATACACTGGTTAGTCCTCCTAACTGCAGATACCATAATTCTTTATTAGGCCATAAACAAAAGAAATTATGTTCTGCGGACTATGGGAACACAAGAAAAGGATAATTTGTGATGGCGGGCGACCTTTTTTGATTTTTCTTACTGATCGATTTTCATTTATCTTTATAAATTGTAATGTTTTCAGTTTGTCAAAAATATTTCAAATATCAAACTGATGTATATAGTCAACACTAAAATTTAGACAATTCTTCATACTTAGCAACTCCTTTCCAAAATCATTAATCCAGGGAAAAAAAGGAGCGACGAACCCGTTGAATAATTGTTTTTGTATGGCCTCACTGCTCTCACGCCTGTTTTCGTTGTAAAAACGTTTCCAATTACATTAGCGACACCTGTCAGCTATGATCTGTACTGAGTGTTTGGGTCTGGTATATTGTCAAACTGAGACCTGTTTTGCTCTGTCTAAAAGGACTAAGGTATAAATGCCACATAATTTTTTGTTTTTGTTTTGTTTGTATTTGTTCACGGCAGGCCTCCAATCAGAGCCCCTAGGGATTGGTTAGAATCTAATTTACTTGACCAGCCCCGCAATGCCGACCAAATTGCCCGGAACTAGGAAGAATTAAAGTATCTTTCTCACTAGTTAGTTCCAGAAATAACCGCTAGATGATAGAAAGCAAAATCTTAAATGCCTTAGGTCAGACCCGGATCTCTGCAATCGTCATCACCAAAGGTCTCCATTAAATTATGCCTGTCTAAGCTAAGTATTTGTTGTGATAATTTTTTCCTGCTTACTTTGTCTGTCTGTCTGTTTGCCTGATTATGTTTTGTATACATGAAAAGTTTTGGATGATTTGCAATGAAAGTATTATGAAACTGAGTTGTCAGTTGGGGCGTACGTAGGTTGAGTAATAGATTTTTTTTTTATTTTCTAGAGTTAACGTGATACCTGAGATAGGACTGGTCTCGGATACCCTGTAGTCTGATGGTGTAGCACATTGTTCCGTTGATGACGCCACGGACCTGACACAGTGACAATGTCACGTTACCGCAGACGGTCGCTCTGAAAACGAGGCTCGTTCTATGACGTACGCTCAGCCATAGCTGCTCGTGAGACAGGGTGCGTATGGTGTCGTATGCGACCTCAAGTCCTATAAGGAATTACGTCAGTTAAATTGAGTAGAATCTTATTTTTAATGAGAATTTAGAACTAATTTCAACGTAATAATAAAAAAGGAATCTACGAATTGTAAAGGCAAAATAGAGCAAATGGAGCAAATAATTTGAATCATTAGGTTGTGTTTCACATTTGTTCACCAAAAAAAGTGCAAAAACGTTACACGTAACTTGCTTAGAAATAAAGATTGGCAACAATATAACTAAAAGAAAAACCCCAACACTCGGACATTGCCCATAGCTGCCAAAATATTTTTTAATTATCCATATAAAGTTTCCCCGTCCCACTTAAATTTGGGCTTTAATTTATCTACTGCAAAACAGACAGTCAGGCACACACACGAACAAACACAGAAAGCAATATGATCAGATCACAAGTGATTTAATGTCAGAGTATGTTCGTTGATTGAAATATTTAGAAACTAATGAGCATATAATAGCAAAACAGAAATGTATGATTAAGTACTACACATTTGCAAAATAATAGAAAACAACTGTAACAAAAAGTAGATTTTGTAGTTTAGTCTTGAAAGGCAATATGCAAGATAATATCCTAGTAATGTGCTTTGCGTAATTGCATATACCATGTATTTGATGTGATTGTATACAAAATGTGTATTTTGTGGCCTTTGCAATAAATATATTGTAAAAAAAAGCACAACTAGCGTGCAACTTCGTTGACCATGATAATTGAGGAAAAAGGATAAGGATGTATTTACCATAGTTCTGGTCGATGGCCCACTCTCCTCTCTGCCCTGCTCCTGTCCTGAAGCCGAGCGTCACGACGCTATGTGGCTGGGAGTCCTGCCATGACGTCAGAAGGCCTTGACCTTTGACCATCCCCGTTCCGACAGTGATGTTTCCCTTGTCCCAGGACACCCAGAACTGCTTTGGTTCCTTACAGTCAAGAAGGAGGGCAGATGTTTGTGTCACTCTGGGTGTTGTCTTCAGTCCTTTTCGGATTGTAACTGAGGGCTGACGTGACTCAGCGAACCCTATCTCGTATACAGTACTGGTGATTAAATGGTAGGCGGAAAGAGCTAGAAAGGCATCTGAGCATGCGCGGACACTGAACGTCACCCACGTGACCCACACCTTCAGCCCAATGTATTTATAGCCGTAAATGTTGTCATCGGTCGTGTTGAGATAAACAGTGTCACCTGATTTTAAAGAGAAACAATAACGACATTTAATGTAAATAAAAACCGATGTGTGGTTCTAATTTTGGACACTTTAAGGACCCAATCGAAAAGTTTAAATCAGTCTCGGTTCCGGGAAACCGTTCACTTTATAATATCGAAGCCAAAACTGGTTACAGGGATACAGTCTATTTTCACAATAATTTCTATATAAATTTGCAAGTTACAATTATCAATGGCCTCACTAGGTCTCGAAGTGCCAAAGCATGGGTCTTTAAATTTCGATCACAATTTCTTCATTACTTCATTAAAATTTATTAATTAACTTACGAAATTATTATAATATGTCTATTAAAACCGTCAATGTCCACTTATTATTACAAGAGGAAACCATACAAGCAGAAACAATTATTTTTCCGGGAACCGAAAATGGTATCGTTTTTTCAAGTGGGGTTTTATGTAATTCGGTTAGTTGTTAAAGTACCTGACAGGTGTCAGCACATGTTACTGACATACCTTCTCCAGGCATGAGTAAATAACAACTGGCACCGGCGATTCTTTTTCAGGTAGGGTTTTACGATTCAGCTTTTTATTATAATTTTAATCATTAATTAATACAAATTTATATAGTTTGTATAGAAACGCCAGTAGCAGATTTGACGTATTATACTTGCTAAAATGGAATAAAATTATAACCTCAGCCCTCTCAGTTTCATGTCCTCTTTTCCAAATTATCGTTTTCGATCATTTAAAAGAAGATTCGAGTGCACCTTTAAGCTTTTTAGTCCAGAACAAATGCTTATTACATCGAACCATTATAAAAAAATTCAAATAATAATTTTATATAAAATAACATTGAATTAATAATGAAAATAAAACTACTACTACTAATTTTACTTCTACTTCTACTACTACTACTGCTTATAATAATAATAATAATAATAATAATAATAATAATAATAATAAAATAATAATAATAATAATAATAATAATAATAATAATAATAATAGCAATAAATTAAACCCAGTTCTCACCGCTGCTTTGTCTGAACGACCACGTGGCATCGCTGGCCGGTGCTAGGACTCCCAAGCTTCGCGGAGCAGGGATGTCGACTTGACTTCTCAAGATGGCGTCCTGCTGGATCTGATAACCCGTTCCCACGGCAACCTCACCTCCGTCCCAACTTACCCAGAATCCCTGGCGTTCGGAATTGCATTTTGGTATTGGAGGTGTCGTTGTGCTGGCTACGTCCTCCGTTCCTCGAACAAAATGAGTTTTTCGATTTTCTACCATGATCTGAAAAGTGGCGTCCGGATCGGTGGCGCCCTCTACTTCTTGTAAATAAAATGTTAAACTTTCGCATGCGTTCGACACAGAGATCACCTTAAAGAAATCTTGCCACGCTGTGACGTAAGTATCAGACGGTTGCGTGGCTTGTGACGTCATAACGTTCATAATTCTTCCTGTAACAGTAAAATATTAATATGATTCATTAACATGTCAAGTGAAAACACATTTAAATGTACATCCATCAAGTTTCTTTTGGACATAAAGAAACCCGTAACCCCTAGGTCTCTCTGTATGTTCGTCTGTCTGTCCATCAATATAGGTCAACGCCCCTTTTTCATGTTGGCGTCAAGAATTATTTATTATGGCGGCACTACGACCGGTGAAAATTTGGAATTTTATTATATACATGCAACCACCTAGCGGCAAATTCATGAGTACGAATTTATTGGGATATTTGTAGTTTTCATCCTGAGAGTTTTGTTCTTGGATGACAAAGTGAACCTGGGATTAAAACCTGTGAAAAACCAGCTGTCTAGAGTTCTTATTGATGTCGATACATGGCATTAAATGGCGACGAGGATTGATTGTAATAAAAGTTGTCTAACCCTAGAGCTGTCGTGGCCTTTAACCCATCGGTATCACGTAGTTACGTGGTTATACTTACCACTATGTTTCACTGGGGTGAATCCATTTTTTAAGAACAAGTTTTTTTTTCATCAAAGGCATTATTTTAACGCAAATAATAAACAAAATTTATATTCTGTAATATGGAGAAGGTGTATACTGAAGGAAAATAAAGGTTTTATAAAGAAAGGTGGTATTGCTTGAGAGTCATCATGTCTCTTTTAACTTGAAATTTTGATCTTCCGCCATAACGTCATGTATTACGTTGACGAGATAACAAGCTATATTTGAGCAAATTTTGGGCATTACACGTCAAATATATTGCTTATAAAACTTTATAGGCTTTATTTGTACAAGGATGTTCATCGGTCCTTGTTATAGAATAACTTAATGTGGAAATAATGTGTTAAAGACAGCTAAATAAACCATAGAAGAAAATCCTTTAAACTACACCAATTCCTAAATGCTGCTCACCAACTATTTAAGGGTTGTTAGTGGGTGATTCTGATACATTTCGTCGATCATTTTAATTTCTATATCTTCTCGATTTATTGAATTTGATATTATGGTCAAATAATAAAAGAGCAGTTTTAGAGATGTTTATTGAAATATAAACAGCAATATAATTTTTTATTTTTCACATATTATAATCCATAGGCTTTGAAAGAATAGTTCCATTATATCTTATAATTTCATTATATATATATATATATATATATATATATATATATACAGTTAATCAGTTATTAGTTATTTAGTTAGAGACCTTAACGATTCAATTAACAAAAGTACGGTCTTTCTGATATATGAAATGGATGGAGCGTGCACTTAAATTTGCAGAATATACTTTTCATTCAAGCATGTCTAAACATAATTCAGGCACAGATAAGGTTTCAAAAAGTTATGTAGGAGCTTTGTGTATTACAAGGGCTAGGGTCGAATTTACCAGCGTTGTATAGAGCGGGTATTTAACAGGCCGAGTGTACTAACGGCATCTATGTTTGACAGATCTGCCAAGTGCGAAGATGCAAGATGGACCATAAATACTTAGTATATACGCAAATGATACACACCTACTGTGGCCATTGTTAGTGAAGAGAGTTACATCAGTGGATTGTCCGTGTCGCTTCTTTTGCTACTGCTATACCTGGGGTACTGTAAAGCCACCTATTCTTCTACCTCTTTGTGAAATGCATGTGATCCCTGGCTTACTCTGCGTGCATATGATGAACTCAAGGTAGTTCCTGTTAGAAAATGTACTAAAACGCCTCTGTGATGGATATATAAGTTTGTTTATCTACAAGATGTTAGTAAACACAGCACTTGCGCCAATGTTGGTTAACAGAAAAAAATGTAACTTTAGGTAATCGGTTGTACATATGCGGACGTTTCAAGTTCACTTTGCGAAACTCTAGTTCGTCGGACTTGCCGCCAGTTGTCCTTCCTTATGTGTTCGGATTATTTTGGTTGCCCCCATCTTTTAAACACGTGCATATAAACAAAACAAACAGCTACTGTGCGGTGGGATTGACATTTCTGGCCCTTTTTTTTATAAAAGGTTCCATGGATTATCTTGATTAAACGTCAGATATCAGAATATGAACCCGTTAAATATGTTTATACCATGACTTTTATAGGCTAAGATGACCCAGCTATCAGACACCGGGGCATCTCCAATAGGAGCTGTAATGATACAACATATCATGATACTGTAAGATATCAGAGCTACTTACCACCCCTCATAATTATAAATGGACTGATCCATCGATAAGCTACCCATATATAGTAAGTTAGGCTGTCCTGGAGAAAGGTGAAAAAATCTCACTTATTATCTGGGGTCTGAATGGCTGGCACTTGTAAAATCATTTGGCGTGGTATATAAGGGATTAAACGTTTCGGCCAGTTGTGGATTTTAACTTAAACCACGATTCAATACATATACGAAACAAGTTAAGATTCCAAATCATGGCTTATCTTTGTTTAAGTTTGCTTAAGTTCCTTATGTGTTCGGATTATTTTGGTTGCCCCCATCTTTTAAACACGTGCATATAAACAAAACAAACAGCTACTGTGCGGTGGGATTGACATTTCTGGCACTTTTTTTTATGAAAGGTTCCATGGATTATTTTGATTAAACGTCAGATATCAGAATATGAACCCGTTAAATATGTTTATACCATGACTTTTATAGGCTAAGATGACCCAGCTATCAGACACCGGGGCATCTCCAATAGGAGCTGTAATGATACAACATATCATGATACTGTAAGATATCAGAGCTACTTACCACCCCTCATAATTATAAATGGACTGATCCATCGATAAGCTACCCATATATAGTAAGTTAGGCTGTCCTGGAGAAAGGTGAAAAAATCTCACTTATTATCTGGGGTCTGAATGGCTGGCACTTGTAAAATCATTTGGCGTGGTATATAAGGGATTAAACGTTTCGGCCAGTTGGTGATTTTAACTTAAACCACGAGTTTTAAACTAGTTTAACCGTGCAGTGGTTAGCCAATCGGGTGCCGATTAACTGATTTTCCGGCCAAATATACTTTGCCACGTGCAGCTGGTCCGCTAACTATTATTACATGCCGAATGTCGCCAGTAAAATGTCCCACTTTCTATTAGTTGGTTATATACCGCCAACATATCGATACCGATATGTCTGACCAAACCGAAACTATATTTTACTTTGTATCCCGGTGTAGAGGTGCACCGGCTAATCGTTATAGCCCGACTAGCGCCATTTGGGCCCCCTGGCATCAGAGAGTCTACGACCAGCGTAATAGCATCAGAGTGGCTTTCCATCTTGCATTGAGAACTGTAAGGTTCTCTGAGGATGCAAATATTTTCATTTTTGATGCCTCCTAGCCTACAAGTACGCTGTCACCTGACAAAAACTAGACCAATCATTAGTTTTTATTAGTATACTTTCTAACAAAACCTACCATGTGGGGAAAAAATCCGTTTCATCTCAGCATATTGGTTAATCCCTGTGTGTGTTGTTGAATTTCTAAGTGCATGAATACATGCATGGTCCTCACAAGTTAATATACGACAGCTAACTTGTTCGCGACACAGGAAATGACTCGGATTTTTGGTTAGTGATTTCACACGTATGTTTTTGAGTACATTTATAACACGTAACATAATGTTAATATAATACTGACAACTGTTCATAGTTCTAGGTTCCACTTTAAATCTGCCAATCGCCGGTACAATAAATTTACTACAGAATGCGTTTATAGATTGCTATCTATTTTGCACATTCTAATAGCCATTTTATTTTTACAAAAGTGATCCAAATGCTGATATGCCAGCTTTATTCACCCCTATCTGGTATCAGATTTTTTTTTCAAATAAACTTCTACAATGCGTTTATTTTTGTACACGTACCATAAAAACACACATTATACTGTATATATATATATATATATATATATATATATATATATATATATATATATATATATATATATTACAATAATATATTACTTGATAATTCTGTACCTTGCATTAAAAACAATGAAAGTACTGGCTCTCCGAAATAGAACTACGGTGTAAAAATTATCTTGCCACTGTAGTACCATCAATGGAAAGATTTAAACATATTTTGTGAGTTATTTAACATTTTAGAACAGGACGTGCACTTGGGCTTTCCTGAACTAGACATAATACAAACATACATATCATTACAAAACTTAACTAGCAGATATACAAAAACTTAAAGCCATTGGTTTTAGAGGGCTCGACCTTAGAGAGGTATATGACAATCATTATTTACATCTTATATATCATTCAGAGCAAACAGGACACGTTTTGCATTAAACAGAAAGTGTGCATGTATAGTTGAATGCCTTGTGTAATAGTAAATTAATATTTTACATTTTCAGAAATTAAATATTATTTAAATGTTACTTCAGCTGGTTGATGGAAACGGTAGTCATGGATACTGAAATGTAAAATTACCTTAAATTGTCACTTTAAAGAAGAATATTTTTATACATTAGATATGTGAGATAATAATTATGCTCGTTTGGTTGATATATCGAAACCGAACACTTACCACTAGTCGTTGCCATCAGGTGACGCTGGGTTTTGACAACGGGTTAGTGTGATATGAAACTTGTATACTATAAACGGTAGTGCCGTCCAAAAAGGTTATTTAAGTTAAAAATGTGTTATCAAAATCATCTTTCAGGTTCTTTATTCAAATTATTTCTATTGCAACTAGAAACTAGTAGATCCTTTTTACACTTCAGACCAGCATTATCGGCCGGTACATTTACTGGGTCGCAACAGATCCGCTGATTTGGACGTTAACATTATCAAATCCAGTTGGTAGTGCTGCACTGTTAGCGGGCGCTCTCTTACTGAGCAGCGGTCTCATGAATTCCGGTTGTCTGTAGATGGCGTAAAGGACTAAGAAGAAGATGCCGAACAGGAGGAGAAAACCGATCACAGTCCCCGCTATCGCTCCGCCGGATAGTCCCATGAATGGCGGGGATTTAACCTCCGAAAATGTATCTGTAATGAAAATTATAACCTCATCTTTAGAATTTGCAGAGGTGTCATGGGGATGTGGGTATATACCCCCACCCAGATTTAGGGGGGGGGGGGTTTGTTTTTCCATGTAATAATCCCCACATTTATATAATATATGATTTTGAACTACCCCAGTCATATTTTATACTGTAAAACCTCGTATAAAGACCAAATCGGTTTGGTGACTACTTAAAAAAGACCACTTTTTTCCCGGTCCTATAATTACATTTTTTGCTCTTTATATCTGACCTCGCTTGGACGACCAGCTCAAAAAGTCACGTAAGTGGTCGTTAAAACGGGATTTCACTGTATAAAGAAGATAAATTGACGATACTAAACACGTGGACCGACTGTAAATTAGATAAGTAGGACACGTGTGTAACGAGGCCAGTTTTTTTTTTAAAGAAGTGCTTGTTTCCAAACTAAGCCATATTTTGTGCGCAGTCTACCTCACGATACAATTTCGCCTAATAGCATTCTACGTGTTTTAGAAGATAGATAAAAAATTAAAGTTAATGTAATGATTTAAATGGCAGATGTCACAAAATATTACTTCATTACCGCTTGTTCGATATGTTAGCAAGGACTCTTACCTTTTTTTCGTATCAAAATTTGTACATAACGGAGCAGAATAAAATGACTGGGAGTGTATTTTTTATATGGAATATTTTAGCACCGGTATTAGAATTAGTACACATAGACACACCGATTTATCGGTAATCCTGTTAAAAGATCATTCTCGTCTTATAGTGAGAATTAAACCTACCTAATAAAGGTGTCTTATTTTATTAAACTCCGCTAGAAAACCATGTATTTGACATATTTGTCGTGACTTTGAAGCTTGCATGCTAAAGATGGCACCGGGTGTAAGACAGGATTATGGCCCATATACTTTGCCTTTTTGAATGGCTAGTTCGTCTTTTACAAACTGGGTTTAGTATGTGCTTGGGAAAACAACAACAAGCCGTGTAGGACAAAGCATACGTTTCAGACCTGGCATTATACGGCCGGTTTACAAATTTCAGACAATTAGGTCAGGTAGACATGATGTCACTATGGATCTTTCACGTGTTGTGGGTGCAAACACTAGGTTATATTCATGTCGCGAGTACAACGCAATAGGGATCGGGGGGGGGGGGGGGGGGGGGGGGGGGCTCTTAAAAATAGCTTCTGTGTCGTGACCATGTTTTCGTTCTGAATGACGATATTGCATGATAACGACACTTTCCCAGAGTGGGTTATGGAATGTCTGTATGTTTTCACAAAGAGGGAAAGGACATTTAGTTTCAATAACATCCACACACTATTTTTTCCACCGCCATGAAGGTATGCATTCACCCCCGTCCGTGTGTCTGTGTGCTTGTTGACAAAAAAACCCACGCCACAATGAACGGAATATCATGAAATTTTCTGGGCTTTTCGGGAATGTTTCAGAGATTAGATTTTGGTGAGAATCTGGCATATGATCCCCATTCAGGACCGTCATCAAGGAATATTCACAAGTGTAGAGTCACTGGTCATGCCATACTTACCTTCTTTGAACGACACTCTCAGCCTTCCTGCCGTGTTATCCGAGGTGCTAAAACTCACAGCCGTTACCGGAAATGGCGACAGGTCTTCAAAGTGGAGGAACGTCTGCTGCCACAATTTGGTGCCCTTGCCGACAGAGATCATACCACGTGACCAGCTAAGCCAGACTGGACGTTCCTCGTTACAGGAGAATAAGCCAGGTTTGTCCGCCTTCGTGTAAACACGGTTAAAGATTCCAGAGCTACAGACACAGAGAGAAAAAAAAATAAAAATACACTGGTTAGTCCTCCTAACTGCAGATACCATAATTCTTTATTAGGCCATAAACAAAAGAAATTATGTTCTGCGGACTATGGGAACACAAAAAAAGGATAATTTGTGATGGCGGGCGAGCTTTTTCGATTTTTCTTACTGATCGATTTTCATTTATCTTTATAAATTGTAATGTTTTCAGTTTGTCAAAAATATTTCAAATATCAAATTGATGTATATAGTCAACACAAAATTTAGACAATTCTTCATACTTAGCAACCCCTTTCCAAAATCATTAATCCAGGGAAAAAAAGGAGCGACGAACCCGTTGAATAATTGTTTTTGTATGGCCTCACTGCTATCACGCCTGTGTTCGTTGTAAAAACGTTTCCAATTACACTAGCGACTTCTGTCAGCTATGATCTGTACTGAGTGTTTGGGTCTGGTATATTGTCAAACTGAGACCTGTTTTGCTGTGTCTAAAAGGACTAAGGTATAAATGCCACATATTTTTTTGTTTTTGTTTTGTTTGTATTTGTTCACGGCAGGCCTCCAATCAGAGCCCCTAGGGATTGGTTAGAATCTAATTTACTTGACCAGCCCCGCAATGCCGACCAAATTGCCCGGAACTAGGAAGAAGGCCGTTATTCGCAGCTGGCATGACCGCAGAACATTTCTATTAAAGTATCTTTCTCACTAGTTAGTTCCGGAAATAACCGCTAGATGATAGAAAGCAAAATCTGAAATGCCTTAGGTCAGACCCGGATCTCTGCAATCGTCATCACCAAAGGTCTCCATTAAATTATGCCTGTCTAAGCTAAGTATTTGTTGTGATATTTTTTTCCTGCTTACTTTGTCTGTCTGTCTGTTTGCCTGATTATGTTTTGTATACATGAAAAGTTTTGGATGATTTGCAATGAAAGTATTATGAAACTGAGTTGACAGTTGTGGCGTACGTAGGTTGAGTAATAGATTTTTTTTTTATTTTCTAGAGTTTACGTGATACCTGAGATAGGACTGGTCTCGGATACCCTGTAGTTTGATGGTGTAGCACATTGTTCCGTTGATGACGCCACGGACCTGACACAGTGACACGGTCACGTTACCGCAGACGGTCGCTCTGAAAACGAGGCTCGTTCTATGACGTACGCTCAGCCATAGCTGCTCGTGAGACAGGGTGCGTATGGTGTCGTATGCGACCTCAAGTCCTATAATGAATTACGTCAGTTAAATTGAGTAGAATCTTATCAAGATTGCAAGAGAATTTAGAACTAATTTCAACGTAATAATAAAAAAGGAATCTACGAATTGTAAAGGCAAAATGGGGCAAATGGAGCAAATAATTTGAATCATTAGGTTGTGTTTCACAAATGTTCACCAAAAAAAGTGCAAAAACGTTACACGTAACTTGCTTGGAAATAAAGATTGGCAACAATATAACTAAAAGAAAAACCCCAACACTCGGACATTGCCCATAGCTGCCAAAATATTTTTTAATTATCCATATAAAGTTTCCCCGTCCCACTTAAATTTAGGCTTAAATTTATCTACGGCAAAACAGACAGTCAGACACACACACGAACAAACACAGAAAGCAATATGATCAGATCACAAGTGATTTAATGTCAGAGTATGTTTGTTGATTGAAATATTTAGAAACTAATGAGCATATAATAGCAAAACAGAAATGTATGATTAAGTACTACACTTTTGCAAAATAATAGAAAACAACTGTAACAAAAAGTAGATTTTGTAGTTTAGTCTTGAAAGGCAATATGCAAGAAAATATCCTAGTAATGTGCTTTGCGTAATTGCATATACAATGTATTTGATGTGATTGTATACAAAATGTGTATTTTGTGGCCTTTGCAATAAATAAATTGTAAAAAAAGCACAACTAGCGTGCAACTTCGTTGACGATGATAATTGAGGAAAAAGGATAAGGATGTATTTACCATAGTTCTGGTCGATGGCCCACTCTCCTCTCTGCCCTGCTCCTGTCCTGAAGCCGAGCGTCACGACGCTATGTGGCTGGGAGTCCTGCCATGACGTCAGAAGACCTTGACCTTTGACCATCCCCGTTCCGACAGTGATGTTCCCCTTGTCCCAGGACACCCAGAACTGCTTTGGTTCCTTACAGTCAAGAAGGAGGGCAGATGTTTGTGTCACTCTGGGTGTTGTCTTCAGTCCTTTTCGGATTGTAACTGAGGGCTGACGTGACTCAGCGAACCCTATCTCGTATACAGTACTGGTGTCTAAATGGTAGGCGGAAAGAGCTAGAAAGGCATCTGAGCATGCGCGGACACTGAACGTCACCCACGTGACCCACACCTTTAGCCCAATGTATTTATAGCCGTAAATGTTGTCAACGGTTGTGTTGAGATAAACAGTGTCACCTGATTTTAAAGAGAAACAATAACGACATTTAATGTAAATAAAAACCGATGTGTGGTTCTAATTTTGGACACTTTAAGGACCCAATCGAAAAGTTTAAATCAGTCTCGGTTCCGGGAAACCGTTCACTTTATAATATCGAAGCCAAAACTGGTTACAGGGATACAGTCTATTTTCACAATAATTTCTATATAAATTTGCAAGTTACAATTATCAATGGCCTCACTAGGTCTCGAAGTGCCAAAGCATGGGTCTTTAAATTTCGATCACAATTTCTTCATTACTTCATTAAAATTTATTAATTAACTTACGAAATTATTATAATATGTCTATTAAAACCGTCAATGTCCACTTATTATTACAAGAGGAAATCATACAAGCAGAAACAATTTTTTTTCCTGGAAGCGAAAATGGTATCGTTTTTTCAAGTGGGGCTTTATGTAATTCGGTTAGTTGTTAAAGTACCTGACAGGTGTCAGCACATGTGACTGACATACCTTCTCCAGGCACGAGTAAATAACAACTGGCACCGGCGATTCTTTTTCAGGTAGGGTTTTACGATTCAGCTTTTTATTATAATTTTAATCATTAATTAATACAAATTTATATAGTTTGTATAGAAACGCCAGTAGCAGATTTGACGTATTATACTTGCTAAAATTAAATAAAATTATAACCTCAGCCCTCTCAGTTTCATGTCCTCTTTTCCAAATTATCGTTTTCGATCATTTAAAAGAGGATTCGAGTGCACCTTTAAGCTTTTAGTCCAGAACAAATGCTTATTACATCGAACTATAATAAAAAAATTCAAATAATAATTTTATATAAAATAAAATAAAAATAATAATGAAAATAAAACTACTACTTCTAATTTTACTTCTACTTTTACTACTACTACTGTTTATAATAATAATAATAATAATAATAATAATAATAATAATAATAATAATAATAATAAAAAGAGAAATAAAATTAAACCGAGTTCTCACCGCTGCTTTGTCTGAACGACCACGTGGCATCGCTGGCCGGTGCTAGGACTCCCAAGCTTCGCGGAGCAGGGATGTCGACTTGACTTCTCAAGATGGTGTCCTGCTGGATCTGATAACCCGTTCCCACGGCAACCTCTCCTCCATACCAGCTTACCCAGAATCCCTGGCGTTCGGAATTGCATTTAAGTATTGGAGGGGTCGTTGTGCTGGCTACATCCTCCGTTCCTCGAACAAAATGAGTTTTTCGATTTTCTACCAAGATCTGAAAAGTGGTGTCCGGATCGGTGGCGCCCTCTACTTCTTGTAAATAAAATGTTAAACTTTCGCATGCGTTCGACACAGAGATCACCTTAAAGAAATCTTGCCACACTGTGACGTAAGTATCAGACGGTTGCGTGGCTTGTGACGTCATAACGTTCATAATTCTTCCTGTAACAGTAAAATATTAATATGATTCATTAACATGTCAAGTTAAAACACATTTAAATGTACATCCATCAAGTTTCTTTTGGACATAAAGAAACCCGTAACCCCTAGGTCTCTCTGTATGTTCGTCTGTCTGTCCATCAATATAGGTCAACGCCCCTTTTTCATGTTGGCGTCAAGAATTATTAATTATGGCGGCACTACGACCGGTGAAAATTTGGAATTTTTTAAACAAGTAAGTCAAGGAGCAACAAAATTACTTAAAGAAGGGAGGTAGTTCAGTTTGGTGGGGGTATTTCCGATGATCGCCCGTGTCATGAGTATGATTTTCGTCCTCGACTGAGCACTGCACGCCTTCTCCTGACTAACATGAACATCTCTGTAACCCGACCCACATTTGATGGACTTAAGTTTGTCATATTTAGTTGCTCTATTGAATATTTAAAGAAGTCTTATTTACCCATATTTCTTCTCACTACCCATCGTCCAGGGCCACCTTGGTTCCTTGTGCTGAAACCGATAGCGTTCACACTCTCGGAGATTCCCGGAGATTTCCACGTAAACAGGGTGTCCACGCGATACACACTGCCCCGCCCGACACTGTATGTCCCGTCTATAGAACTGACCCAAAAGTCACGCCTGACGTCACATGACACGATGTTTGGCGTTGAAACCTCTGTAACGCTGCTTCCACGCATGCGCAAACCAGACCTCTGATTTCCGGAAGTACCGATGTAGACCTCCACAGCATTGGCGCTGAGGGTTTCCTTTGAAAAAATACAATTCCAACCTTGAGTATGCTCAAATCATATAACATAATAATTATTCTTATTGTAACAGACTATTATTTCCACAGAAAACAACCTGGGAAAATTTCTGAAGAACGCTGAAGTTGCACCTTTATCATGCTGTGGAATATTGAATGGCATAAGCGAAAGTATGTTCTATATGTATTTCTTTTTATAAATAACTACTTTATAATAGTTTTTTGGACATCAATGCATATGCATGTCAAAGGTTCTTTATTCTCTTTATAAATTTGTGTGTGTCGATATCATAACTACCCAAGTATACCAAGCAGATATAAGGCCGATCGTTTAGGTTGCATTGAAAAGTTATGGGAATGCTCTAAATTGCTAGCATTGACGTTTGATATCGCATAATTGCACTCAGTTTTAAGGATTTCGTCACTGAAACTAGGGTACTAACCCTATCCCGTGAAGGATGCGATTTATCACGAAAATTTAACTGGATGTCCCTTAAATAAGAATGCTGAGTTGATGCCAAAGACATGAAAGTGGACCAAAAAGCAAATTGAAGTTGCTTCCGTGGATCGAACACTACAGAAAGTGAGATGTCATATTGGAAGTATTATTTTGTAATGTAAAGATGCATGTATGGGACAAGGTACATTATATTCTTTAATAGCTTAATTGATACCTACTTGTGTTTGTGACAAAGCGAGGTAGATATCTGAGCAAGCCTGAACTGAAAAGGCCATGACCTCTGACCCCGGAGTCAACAGCCATGCGTACTTGTAATCTTGTCCGCCAGATGGCGTGGTAAGCTGAGTGACGGGCTCTTGAGAGAAATGACACAAGGTCTTCATGAATAATCCTGTACAGAACCTTAATTCCAGATACAATTTTGTCAACTAAAGAAGCAACCCTCGCACTAGATCAACACTTAAACGCTGACCACACCAATCTGTAATATCTAGAAAATGTATATACAGGTGAACCTGTCTGAAAGACCACCTGTCTAGTTAAACCACCCGTCAATAAAGACCATCCTTAAATTTACCCGAACCCATTCACGTTTGCTATAACTAACCTGACTTATAAGACCACCTGCGAATTAAGACCATTTCTGGCCAGTCCCACTGATGGTCTTATAACACAAGTGTCACTGTCCATAACATACTCAACGCTACTATGATTACATAACAATGACGTAACTGTGTAACCTCATATTTATGACGTAAAGGGACTATTATACAAGAAGAAACTAAAGGTCATGCTCACTCATTAATTGTTTTTATAATATTTTTTATTTTTTTTATGTTTTAAATTGATTACCTAAATCCTGGTATAGTCTCCAGAAGCCGTCATTTCCAAACCCGAAAGAGAAGCTGACTTCTCTGACGTCACGTGGTTGGTCATGCTGGTACGTCACGATGACGTCACGCATATAGGTGTAGCCTCGACCTGACGCGAGCAGACCGTCCCGCCATGACACCCAGAACGGCCGGTATTCATTACAGTTCAGATAACCGGGCGTCTGAGCAGTAGCTCTGTATAAAATAAAAAAATGAATAAATGAGTTTAATGAAAGTACGAAAATAAAGCAAAACATATGATTGGGGGACTGAGGAATAGCTTTGGCCCAATCAATCCAAAAACGGACCACGAAAGACGCAAGGTTCTACCTTTGCACGATGTGTCACGATCTAATATTTATTTGTTATGTAATTATTTATTTAAATATATTAATATAGGATAGCCCGTTTAGATAATTGTCTGTAATTTAGACTGTACAGTTTTATGCAATTTAAAACCGTTAATTAATAATAATTATAATAATAATAATAATAATAATAATAATAATAATAATAACAATAATAGTAATATAAACAATCATCATCATCATAATCATAACCGTGTTAAAAAATAAGAATGACACAATCTGATGTGATATCAATATGAAACATTGCAATTACCAGGAGTACATATCACATGACGTATTATGTTCTATTGACCATTTAATGTAGGGTTTAAATCGATCCTGTGTAAAGAGAGGAAATTTTAAATATGATTAAGGAGGATTATCAGTACAGAAAGTATCCTAATTAAAACTTGAAAATGAACCTGAGATTTATTTGCATTTGTTGATCTGTAAGTTTTAGACCGAGTGAATCACTGTGTCCACTGACTGCAGTTTCTCTATACAAGTAAATTTAAGCCCTATTCAAACCCCTGACCGTTCTCTGCATGTGTTCTTGGGTAGTTTACGTAGTTTCTGATAGATGGCGCTATGATAATAATGAAACAACTCTCGATTCAGGTAAAGAAATAGGCAGTTTTGGGTTTTAACCCTCCTAGGACACAGTTGGCATGCTTCAAGAGAAAAAGGAAGAGTTGCATGACAAAAATCAAGTGGTACCACCTTTTATCATGATATATATTGAGATCATATTTAGCATGAACTTAAACCATAACAAGTAATATACATACATCACATGAAATATTTTGTACAAATATCAAATGCATTATGCGTCCCATCATTGTTTATTTTATAAATACTTCAAAGCTATCTAGGGAAAAACACAGGTGTAGTAATAGATATGTTTAATATAAAATAAAATCACATACACGAGGTCTCTCCTGGCTTGGATTCTGATGCCGCTCTGAGAATTATGCCATCCCGCTATGACGAATTCGTATGCGTCGTTCTCCCTGTAGACGCCGTGAGTGGCGGACGCTGCCACGTGGACGTCAGTACACGCTTTTGCTTCAAACGATACAAAACCACCGGACACCAGCACAGTCCGCCACAGGTGGTAGTAGCCGTACAATGTGGGTGTGTAAACCGTTAATGAGTAACCTGAAACAAGATATTAGGAAATTCCATAGTATCCAGCCCCTACAACAAGTAACTTTGATTTATCGGGTCTCTTCACAAATCTTTTGCCTCGTTCTGTTGCAGCCTGTATTTTCATACCATTCACTGTAGTCTTCATATAAATTAGTAATAACTGCAGTTATGATGATGAATGCATCACCAATCATACTAATTTATCGACCAATTACATAATAATTACATGTACAAATGTTATTAGAATGAAAGTCATTAATATAATATAATATTTTGCACTATGCTGTGCTTTACACAGGTCATAATATTTCGAGGAAAACGCTGCAATCATATAAAACAGAAAAATAAACCCCTCACCCCCCCCCCCCCCTCCCGAGTCCATTCCCGAAATATACTATTAACGATAATCGAACCTTGGTTCTCTTCGAGCTGCCAGGCCCCAGTTGATGCGAATCCAGTGGAAAATGCTACGTCATTGATCACGTGAGCGAAATCCCCTGTACGGTTCACCACCATGAACGCCTGCTGACCGTATGTTGGACCACGACCAACCTATACAGTAAAGGATTAAAAGTCTTATTGTAGTGGTTGTAAGTTTATTTCTTTGTCAATATCTGAGTCATCTTTTTTTATGTGCAGGCGTGTAAAATCATCAATTTCCCCCCCCCCCCCCCTTTCTTTTTTTTTTGTTCTCTGTCTTCTGTTCTAGATCAGCAATATAGTTGCCTTTGAATACCTTACCTATAACAAATCATGAATTTTAGGTCACAGATTTGTACCGAAACGAAATTTATTTTATCTTAACCTACTTTCCAAAGTCCCTATTATCGCCCATTTACGGGTGTCGGGGGCGGATTCCATTGATCGCTCGGAGGGTGTTCATACCCATTTTAAATCCTGGTCTTGTTACACGGGATAAAGGCATAGAATTCACGCATCATGGACTTCTTTGTTATCCACCAATTATCTATAAAATAAATCATAAATTACTCATGACCATGTCTTCATATACGTATATACTGTCGTTGGATTCATGTTCGCGGGGTTATATTTTTTGCAATTTTCTCCTTTTCAGTGTTTCGCGAAGGGTCCATTTCCAATTCAAATATAGTGAAAGTTTGCCAGAATAGCCTATTATAATTACGACTAAGGCCATTTCAAATATTCAATCTCGGTCTTCTTAATAAGTTTATGAAATATTGGTGGGATAAAAATCAACTGCACCCTCACCCTTGGTCCAATTAAGAGATGCAATACAGGATGATAATATCAACTGGGAGAGTTACTTTGGGGCCATCCAAAAAACTCAGTAGATATTTATTCAAGGGTATTCTTATCTAAAATACTCCATAACTATTTACCAGCGATAGATATAATACAAATGGATGATAGTTGAAGGCTACCGATGCTCTTTTTGCTTTATAGAAACAGAGACCAAGGAACACATTTTTCACGAATGTTTAGTAACAAAACTCGGTATTTCAGAATTGTGGATTGGATGAAATGAAATGGAGCAATAATGCCACCATTAACCTTGAACAGAGTATTGTATTAATTGTTTCCAATTACGAGTAACCTTTTAAAAACCAGATGCTCCTTGCAATTAAAATGTGCGCATATTATAGTAGAAAGGAATATAAGTATAACACAAATAATGTAATGTCAGATTTTGGTAGGAGACTGAAATATAAAGAAACATTTGAGCATATTATATCAAACAAAAATATAAGATTACTACACATTTGGAAAAGTGGAACAAAATAAGGAAACGTTATACCGTACAGTAGCTTTTGTAGTTTGAGTATTGGGAAGCAATGCCTGAGAAAATTGTATTCTGTAAAGATCACTTAGAATGTATGCATATACTGCATGTGCATATTACAAGCAATGAAATTTTGAAGTATGGTTGATATAATATCAAGGAAATGTGCTTTGTATAAATTGTATACATTGTATTTTATGTGATTGTGTACAAAAATGTATGAAATGTGTATTGTATGATTAATTTTGCAATACCAACACCAACCTGGAGTTTGTCGTTTCTCCACGATATCCAGAAACTGCGGAACTCCCCGCACGATAGGACTCCTTTAGTGACGACACTGATGAGTGGCGCCCCCTGCATCATGTCACGGATCACGGACCTTCCGTTGGCCCACCCACCAATCACGATCTCTGTAAGCCTGGCCGACAAGTCTCCCTGTCAGGTCATTATAGTTAATTACTAATTAATTTACCTAGTAACTTATTAGTAAATGCTTGAATTATTTGGCATGGAAAGACCTATCTAGTGACGTAAATGCTGTGCTGAATAAATGTCAAATATAATACATAAATCTACGATTTATCAACGCAATATGAACGAAATACATGTGGTTATACAGTGGAACCTGCCTGAAAGACCACCTGTCTAGTAAAACCACCTGTCTATTAAGCGTTCCAACCGAACGCATTCGTATTTGTTATAACTGACCCGTCTAATTAGACAATATATGAATTAAGAAAATCTTTGGTCAGTTACATGGGTGGTCTTATAACACAGGTTTCACTGTAACACTTAAATTTACCATTTATCAATACAATAAAATTCAATATAGCTTGAATACATTTTATTATATACGTATACCACTGTTTCCTCTACTGAACACTAAGTTGTTCTGATAAGAAATTGAAGTATTACAATAACTTTTTATATGAATTATAAAAATTCACATATAACGACTGTGTTATAAGATCTGATTTTAAACATGTGACAAGATTACTGACCTGGGATTGGAGGAGAGCCACGTGGACGTCATTGCAGGCTCTGACCTTAAAGGTGACGAAGTCACGGTCAAGGACACGTAAGGTCACACGGGTATAGTTGTATCGGTCGTCAGTGTAAAAGGTCATGGTCTCTCCTATGTTAAATAAAGGATGACACAATTAAATAACTGCAAGTTATGGATATGTTATACATGTTATAGTTATATCAATAATAATAAACAATAGCAGATATTCTTGTATCTGAAAATCAAAATCAGCCATAATAATTCTTTCCTCGAACATGCTCAGGCGAGTTGGGGTCGTCTGCTCTGTATGGATCTACTGATTGTCCAGTGAGAGACCTATTCACATATCAGGCAGTTGAAACATACATGAACTTTGTTTTGATCTTAAAATACAATGGTGTCTGTCAATATTTGGTTCTTAAACCGTTTGTCTACTCCTGGACGCAAGTGGAAAAAAGCTGACACCGGGTGTGATCAGTGGTGCATAAAAATATAAACATAGCGCGAACGCCATCTGGTGGGTGTACCGCACGACTTCACAAATCAAACTTTGGAAGTTTCCGCCCGTTGTCTCTTGATTTTTTTATGTTATTTCTTTTTGTTCTGAGTTGTCGTGCATACGCAAGATCAGACCTCTGGACATGCAGTCTGACTATATTAAATAAACCCAAGTGGACTTTGTTTTGCTCTCTGCGCACACACTAAACCACAACACCGTATAAAACAGTTGAATTGGATATTGAAATTTAATGTGCCGGAGGGAATTTTTTCAGCAAACTGCTGTATTCGGCAAAAATAACTTATTTGGCGAGATAAAGAGCATATTATTACAAATGTTTATGTGTCTATAGATTTAAGGTGAAAGATATAAAATACCTTTTACAGGTACATATTTGGGCTATAACATTGTACTTTTTTTTGTCGTTGTTACAGACATGAGCACATATTGGCATTCGCGGCCGACAGGTGGCGGTAGTGGGATTGGTAAGGTCTATCACTCGTTCTGACATGAAGACCACCGCTGTTCTTACTTATCTTAAAACCATTGTACTCTAATCAATAACACAAAGATATTGCTTTTTGTGATGTTTGCTTTCCGTATATGTGAGAAAGATAAACGCGCTCATTTACCACGTACGACTTCTTTCAGATAAAACACGTATGTCTCAAGTTTACCCGAACAAAATTTATGTACCATATAAGGTTGATGTACGAAGTTTACTACTAAACTAATATGTATTTATTTTGATAAAGATACTATTAAGGTTTGGTTACTAATTTAATCGGATGGGTAGTAAAAAAGAAGGGTTCACTGACACTGGGGCAGTGTCAATGTATAAAACTTTACCATGTGTACTAACTTTGTGAACTAATTTCTTACCCTCACCATGCAGGTATACTTTACAGGAGATTTTACTTCGAATGCGAGGTCTGGCAGATATTACTTGCGACATTGATTAGAAATCTCGCATCTACGTGTGAAAGCTCTTTGTTGTGTTTACCAGTGCTCGCCTCTAGCGTTATCCCTGATATATTGCGTTGTTCTGGCCGAGTGCCGCCGTATCACTTTCCATTAACAAATTTATCAAAACTGTCCCCTTCTGGGTAAATATTCATTTAAACGTGATATATCAGCAACTGATTATAATTTCATGCTTTCTTGTAAGTTTTGTACCACAGATGTCACCTTGGACCAGCCAGTCCTGCCCTTGAACCAGCTGTTACGTATTCTACTCATTAATATTGGACATGTGGACCATCATTTCAAGTTCCTGCTGATCATGTACCCATTTACATCTACTAAGAGTCTAAGACACTTCACAGTCATGAAGTAGTGGAGGATACAGGGGTGGGCGTGGGGAGGTGGCTGGGGGGGGGGGGGGGGGGTGGAGTTTTGACTCAATTTCCACTCTCGCATACAGAATTACAGGGAAGAAAACATATGTTTTCTGTATTAAGAGTACATTTCTCGATTCCCCGTATGTTTTTTTTTGTCGAACAAGAAGAAAGGCGCGGGCACCTATACCTATACCTGGTGTTAAGTTATTTTTAGTTTACAACAAAGACCATGGCAAGTTCTGGATAAGGTACGTTTTTTATCAGTGATTTTTGACATTTGATAATCAACGATTGATCTGGCTTTATTCACGTGAACTTATCAAACCCTTCCTATTTACCGAGAGTAAGAAAACTGGCACAAACAGATAACATTATAGGACCTTAATACGGTCTGTCATTCTTCTTCATAAACGACTGTGATACCACGATTCCCTAATATTGGAAAAAGTATTGGCAGAGAAATTAATTTTCTTCAGGGTTGTGTGTGTGTGGGGGGGGGGGGGGGGTGGGGGTTGACTCGCAGACATGGGAAGGTAATAAAAATTTGGACAACTATTTTATAAACATATATATATATATATATTGTTTATATGAATTACTGAACGATTAAACTGGACCCCCCTTTTCGGCCACTATTTTAACGGTTTAACAAATTTTGCGACCAGGATTCCACCCCACCCCCTCCCCCTCCTTTTCCGGAACCAAAGACCTTGTTAGCCCCCCCTGGGTTGGACCATTGCTTTCGGTAAATCTCGGAAAATCCCTGCTACGTCTGTACACTTAAAGGAGATCTGATGAATGCAAACATCGTGAAGGCTTAGCGTCTATAGCTCCCAAGATCAAATAAGTTTAATTAGACGCTCTGATCAGGCCATATGTTATCCTTCACGGACGAGTGAGTTATCCTTGGAGTCCCATTCGGTAATTTGGGAATATATATTTTCCAAATGTTGTATCCTAATTTTTTGCAAATAGAGGTGAATTTCGGTTCCTTAATTTATATTTCGGAAAAAAAAGAAAAAAGAGATACGGAAATTCGAGGTTCTACATATATATATTGTTACCTTGTTTAATTTCCTTGTTTAGACTCTGTCCATGACACGTGACGAATAAACCTGTCAAAGAAAGATACCTCACCTATAGCTGATATTTATATTGACATTTGCATTTATTTTTATATTTAATAATGTGTATGAGTTTTTGTGTATATATATTGCAGTCATGTTCAACGAATATTTCTAAAAAGATAGATATGTGTATATTTGTGTGTGATTGTGTATGTGTACAAAATATAGATTAAGCTATAAAAATTAAAATGAATAGACGAATTTACATGCAGATTAACATTAAATAAATGTATACAATTACAAAAATTATTAACTCCATGCAGGAGCAATAATCAACTGTGGACGTATTTAGCCATATGTATACAGGTTATATATTAAAGTTATATACATATACACACACACACACACACACACACATATATATATATATATATATATATATATATATATAGACTTACCTAGTAGTAGAGAAATAAATAACGCCATTTTAATTCTGCCCCCAATCCGCCAGCCTCACCGGTAAAACAGAACTATGTTCACTCCTTAATACATTAATTGAGCACAGAAATCAGTGGGGTATTAATCGAACAGTGGACAGATAATGACAGATCAATACGTCAAACAAGAATGTGGTTATCACAGTCCTGTCGATTAGTTGGTCCATTGATAAAACATTGTGTAAATAAAAGATATGTTTTAAGAAATGTTTGCACTTCTGTCGGTCGAAGTAAAGTAAACCTCCAGTTATCTGACATCCGTTATCCGAAACTCATATATTCATGTAGACCTTCACAAATGCACACACGAACTAATAGTAAAATACTAGTGTTAAAGCGTGTAGTAGACTTTGTATTTGAACAACAATAGGTGTTCTCGGACTCGAGAACCTGTTGCAACGGCGACATTTTTAAATTTCATCCTAGGAAAAATTGTCAATTTGGGCGTGGTCACCGCCGTGTGTTCTTCCACTCTAAAGTCAGCAAATGCACGTCCCCTTGCCACTTAAGTCTCTCTTAAGATTCTCGCCAGCACGTTGTTCTCGGAGTAATTTCGTGTCGCATCCAAGTGCCGTTATTGAACCCAGAATCGTTATTTCTTCACCATTTAGTTTCAGGAGCCGCTATTTCCATTAACCCCGGCTATCCCAAGGCCTTGCACACTTGATTATTTATCATGTACATCAGAAGTACCACGGTACCTCTCTTATAAACAGAGCCAGTTGACTTGTAAATGCCCCCAACTTCAATGTCGCCAATAAATGACCAAATGTGTTTATTTTTAAGGAACTTTTTGTTTCCGTGCCATCACATTATGATTGTCTCAGAATCCGCGGCAGAGGCAGAGACCATAATCCAAACTCGACAATATAACGTCATTCACTTATTTTTTGGCCCATAATCCAAGGTTTATTCTTGCATAAGTGACCGTACATTTGCGAATACTGCTTGATAACGCTCCAGAATCCGGAGAAGATTTTTGATCAACACCAAAATCGAATTGTTTCCCCCATGGCCAATTTGCCGAAATGCCTTTGAATTTTCATGAAATCTGTCATTTTTTGCGTGGGTTTTGTTGTGAACAAACACACGCACAAACTTACACACCATCACGCACACGAACACACTTACGAACGGGAATTCATGCATACCCTTCTGGCGGAGGTAATTAATCAATTTATACCTTATTACATATGCATAATATAAGTCATACATAACACATGTGCAACACATTGACGAAAGAGGCATTAAATTAATCCACAGATTGAATCAGCCTGTAAAAGAGATATTACAGATATATCAGCAGATATTCGTCAACGAATGAATATTAACTGAGGACTTGATAATATAGTTATTGGAAAATGTTATACATTTGAGAGTTTTTGAGACTAGATGCAAGGCCTTTCTGGTATCACTGGTTTTTATATCTTGATTTACCCTCGAGGCACTGAGGTTGACTTAACCCAGGACCATTAGCTTTGTAATTATTTTTATTTAAAGAATACATTTTATTTAAATAATAAGGTAAGACAGACATGTCATCACTAGCCAAGTTCAACCATATATACATATATATATATATATATATATATATATATATATATATATAACATATCACACACACACACATACACACACACACACACACACATATATATATATATAACACCGGTGTTGAAGAACGTCATTAATGACATCGGCAAACAAAGAGTAGATTATAATTATTGATTACTTTAAAGCATTCGAAAAGTCAAGGGGTGACATTGACAACAAAAATCAATGAGTGATATGTCATGTTATACTTATTGTCACGTGACCCTCTATGTCACACGTTCGTCATCCCATGCTTGAGTTTGTTTGTGAGTATCGATCAGTGATCAATCCGATATCGTTTAAAAACAGGGGGTGGATTTCTGGTGTACCGGGTCCGCTATCACTCGTTGCTTTTATCATGGCGGCGGTGACGCTATTAATTGTAGGTAGGTGACGTTTTTATCATATCATAAATAATGCAACTACACTAACAATAATCTGACTACAAGGGTAATTAAATTAACAAATAAGATTAATATTAATCATGGCAATAAAAGGGAAAATAATTAATCAGGAACTAATATTAATCATGACAGAACAAATGATTAAATAATAAATAATTACAGTTCTCGGACAAATACGCCTCCAATTCATTCGATAATGCTTAGTATTTTGCAAGGGATAATGTAATTAATTGTATCAGGTGAAAAAAGGATATTTATGTTTTGGTTTCATTCACATTATCTTTTTTGATAAAAGGCGTATTATAGTTCTTTAGTTTATATATGGAGGTGCGCTCACGACAACCCAAACGCTTTAAATAACGATTTTTAAATTACTATATAATACATGTGAAAAAGCTCAAATATGACAACGCCTTTAATAACAATTATAATTATAATTTTAATTTAATTATAATTTATTATTTATATTGCGCTCATACCAGGTACTCCTGCTCAGAATCGCATTACAATGCTGTTGTGTTCGAATAAATAATGATAGACTAAACAGTTGTAATTATCACATTTAAATCACAAGATAAAAAAACTAAATTACAATGCGAACAATCTCTCATAGAATAAAGAAAGCTAAAGCTGTTTTCATGTGGATATATGCATATATGCGTGAACAATCGTTCATACCTGTAGTATTTTCAAGTGTTCGTCTATGTGTGTGTGCTCATGCACGCTGAAACACATCTTAATGGGCCTGTCCGTTATGTATGATGGACTTTTTTGTTATAAATGTCAGTTACTATCACACGACGCTAATCTTACCAATTTTTTTTAAATTTTTATTTTTAGGTCTGGTTGCAGGAGGGTTCGCTCAGAATCTTAAGGAGTACAAAGATGGTAAGAATGACAAGGCCTTAACAAGAGCACACATCTCCGACAAGAGATAATATTTATAAAGTTGTTAATAAATATACTAAGGTACCTAAAGGCTAAAGCAATTCAACGCTGCTTTAACTCTTGCTTGTTTGTCTGTTGGACTTACACCTCTTTATCAAATTACATAATTTAACAGATCAAAAGTAGCCCTTGTATTTACTTTAGGTGTTGTGAATTAGGTGTTGGAATTGTGAATGTTTTCTCCAACCCTTTTTTTTGGGGGGGGGGGGGGGGGGGGGATTCTAAGATAATATTGATATTGAGTTGTTGTGGACTTTAAGAAATGAAAAGTAAATATAATTACGTATAATTACTTAAATTAAATGAAACTATAAATACATAATCCAGCCGTATCACTTTAAAAACATGACACTTGTAATGTTATGTGACAGAGAAATTTGGAACTATCTGTCTAGATACTTAAATTAATTAATCAAGGCACTGAACGCAGTTGTAACGAGAGCAGATGATAACCGCTTTCCCTAAGTTTCATTTGGTGGAGGTAAAGGCCTATATTTTTTGATGATGTCTTATCTAATTCGTAATCTAAATATGTGCATCTGCAGAGTTCCCTTTCGGCTTGGGACTACTTGACAGGCACTTGCTTTCTATTATATAAGTTTTGTACCATGGTATCACGCAGGCCCGGTGTCTACTGCACCTGCGGATCTTTAGTATGAAGTCACTTCCATTGCTGGATCATAACACCGAGGACCCAAACCATACACGCATTCGTTTGTGGTTGATACATGGCTGTGTGGTACAGGCCTCAGCCCAGCCCTCAGCCTGGGATGGGCCCGATCAGGAAAAATCTTCCCACTCCTCGGCTGAAATTTTAACTCATGATCTCGAAACTCTGAGTCTTGTGCCTAGAACACAGTAGCCGGGCAGTTGTTAAGCTGGTCCTACCAGCTTGATGAACATTTCACTTAGAATTATTCATATGAATGTGCTTATTGACTCCGGTATCAGGGTATGTGTTCGTTTGTGTGTGTGTGTGTGTGTGTGTGCGTGCGTTTGTTCACAATATAACTTACGCAATCATGAACGTAATCTCATATTAGCAAGAAAAAAAAAAGAAATGCAGACAAGGTAAAGCCCCATGTTTGATTTAAATATAATGGGTAAAATCTGGTTCCTGTTAAAAAAAAGCTGGTATATACTGTTTGTACTGTTTGTACAGGTGAGGTAACGACGTTCTACACGCCCGTGGACTACGACTACAAGCGGGTGACGTTACGTATCCTGTACCAGGACTTCCTGACGTTCAAGGTCCGGGCCTGCAACGATGTGCATCTGGCCCTACTACAAGAAAGGGTACGTGGAATCTACATACAATATAGTTACCGTATGTGACCTAATAAGCGCCTGGGCACATTCCGTAACCTCCAGTGCAATAGATAAATATAACCTCTTAGACCTTTTATAAAAAAAAAACCTTCCAGTCACATGTTTATTTTATTTTGTAAACACGGGAAGTTGTACAATGTTTACTAATAGCTTGAAGTTAAACAAGTTAATGAACACATCACAGGTTTTTTAAGAAACTGTCCCAGCAAAAATCACCTGCAGTTCATTATATTGTACACAGAGTATGCCAGATATATTCAACATTACAGAGTTTTGCAGATGAAGAGCTGACTCTAAGTTTTGAGAGTGTAACATGCCTGATCCTTTATGAATCCCCTTCCTCTTTATAGGCTAAATTTGCCTGATTTTAGAATTTTATAAATATTTGATATGAATGACTAATGATCCCAGTGATTTCATGGGAGATACTTCACCCATTAATGTCAAACTTAAATCTTGTTGTCATTGTCTTCATGTTCAGGACTACTGTGGTTGACTTCCTGTTTGTGAGGTCAAATTACATTAATGATTACAGTGGTGTGGTTACTGGGGTGTTTTCATATACCAGGCGTGTTTGAAATACATGAGTTATAGTGTGTTCTGCTGAAAATAATATGGTATCTGCAAATGTGATGTTTTCGAACCGTTTGACCCCTCCTGTACATGAGTGGAAAAGAGCTTACGTCGGGCGTGATCAGTAGGGATTTACATAAACAGGGCGCACGCCATCTGGTGGCAGCACCGTGTCACTACCCACTTTAAGATATTAAGCTTCAAACCAATGTTTCTTCTGTATATTTTCTCTCGTGTTCCTTCTTCGTTTGCTTATGATCGGTTCACCAGTAACTCAGTCTTGTTATGGTAAACACTGACATGTGGACTGTGTTTACTTTACACACAGAACAATAACAACAACGTGTAGAACATGCTAACTATATTTATATTTTGCGTCACTGATCGTTCCCGTTGCAAATTCTTTCCACTAGTGTACAGGAATGAGCAGACGCTCCTAGAACGAAATACTGGTAGATATAAAAAATATTTTAAGGAGATAATACTGTATTTCATGTATATTAAATATACTGGTAGGTGAATAGGTATCTTTAATATGGCAATGTATGTGAGTGGCAGCTATGACATTTTAATGTACAGATGATGTATATTGTGCAAGCCTGTTTTATGACTCAATGAAAAATTACTTTAATAACTCTAAAACACCGGAGCGGACACCCGATCTTATAAAAAACAAAAAAGATGTGTGTTGGTAAAGAGGGATGGGGTAAGGAAAGGTGGCGTTGTGGTGGGTGGTTTGTCAACACCCAGGCACCGCAAAACAAGTCGGAATAGCTAATAAAGACTACTCAGATATATTGCACAGAGAGGTACAGGAGACGCTTAATGCGGCTCAGCGTTTCTGTTTTAACATATATCCGTACATTATTCTATTTCCAAGAAATTCTTTGGTCACAAAGAGATGGTGTGCCTCGTGGACCCAGTCTAAAGCAAACCAGATACAGGCCTCCATGAGTCATGGAGTTCTGATTTTTAATGTTCCTTTTCATTATATAAGGCTTTTTTCTGTGATATAGTATGTATATTTTAGGGAGATCTGTCGTTGAACCTGACGGAGATCGTGATTGGCGGCTGGAACAATGGCAGGTCTGTGATCCGGGACGCCATGCAGGGGGACCCCCTGGTCAGTGTCAGGACGCCAAAAGTACTGTCCTGTGTAGAATACCGGACGTTCTGGATATCATGGAGAGGTGATAACTTACAGGTTGGTTTGTACTTTGTCTGTAAATGTGTGTGTGTGTTTGTATATGAGTGTGCACGTGCAGGTGTGTGATTACAATTGTTGGGTTATGTTATATTAGCACCCGTTTTTGTTTATATATATATATATATATATATATATATATATATATATATATATATATATATATATAATCTTTTACATTAAAACCAATTCGATGTTCGAAAGTTTGGTCTATGGCTTATAAATCATGGTAAGTTCTGTTCTAATATATATATATATATATATATATATATATATATATATATATATTTTTTTTCTTATGTTGCAAACAACAATGTTGTTACGTGAGCCAGTCCTATGATGCAAATCCTACTTAAGAGCGATCCCTAAAGCTCAGTTATTTACTCTTCTGTATAAAGTAATATCCCAGACATGGAGACAACTCTAAATTCACAAATCCAGAAATTTAACTTAACATTTTATCTTTACAACGCACAAACAGTGGTCAAATTCACATTGAAATGTTATCGCCTGATTCAGATACAACAGGCGTATAATGCTTGTTGAATTATATAAATACTTTGTTTGTGACATATCATCTTTGCCGATGCGATATTCCGCCGCGGTGGCTGCTGCTACGGTTCCAATCGCGGTCATATTCTCTAAGTGGGTTTTATTGGAAAATTTCAGGTCGGCCGAGGTCCAGTTTACGGGGAGCAAGTGTTCATGAAAAAAGAGCGGACTGGATACTTTGCTCATGTCATCAATGACGTCGCTTTCGCAACCGGCTGGGGAGCGAATGGGGCTTGGCAAATTGCAGAAAACCAGGGTAAAAATTAACAACAGCAAGTCTGTTAAAATCACATGTATTTTATAATAACAATTCATATTATAATTAATGATTTTCTTGACTCATAATAATGATTCATCCTATAATTAATTTAATCTACCCATTTTAATTATTCATTCTAAATATGTTTAATAATTTTATCAACCAATTACAATGTTTAATCATATAATTAATGATTGTATTATCACATCATAATGTTTCTTTTATAATTTATGTTATTTTTAATCCCATTATGATTTATTATTTTACAATCACATTACAAACAAGGGGAAATAAAGTGAGGTGTGTTGCATATTAGCATGGATGTCTGCAGCCGAAATGTGAATGTAGGTTGTGCCACCTACCACAAAATCCAGAAAGCTATCAAAGTTGTGTATACAAATGGAAAAAGTCAAACCACTGCCAAGATATGAGTGATTTTATCCCATGGCAGACAAACACACGGGCCCTGTGCAAAAATGGTTGCAGGTGGCGCCACCAGTTTTGTGTATTATAAAGAGCTATGTGAGATCTATAAACATGCAAAATTTAGGCCCAATCGGCTAAACAGTTCCTGAGATATTAGCTTGGATGTCTGCAGCATAAATGTCAATGTAGGTGGCGCCACCTGTCATAACATCAAGAAAACTATCCAAGATGTATAAACCTGCAAAATTTTAGGCAGATAAGTCAAGCCACTGCAGAGATATAAGTGATTTTATCCCATGGCAGACAAACAGACGAACGCTGTGCAATAATGGTTGCAGGTGGCGCCACCAGTTTTGCGTATGATAAAGAGCTATTTGAGATCCATACACATGTTAAATTTTGGCCCAATCGGTCAAACGCTTCCCGAGATATGAGCTTGGATGTCTGCAGCGTAAACGTGAATGTAGGTGGCGCCACCTGTCATACAATCAAGAAAGCTATCCAATATGTATAAACCTGCAAAATTTTAGGCAGATAAGTCAAACCACTGTTGAGACACGAGTGATTTTATCCCACGGTAGACAAACAAACGGACGCTGTGCAAAAATGGTTGCAGGTGGCGCCACCATTTTTGTGTATGTTATAAAGCTATCCAAGGGCTACATTTGTTTTAATTTTTTTCCTGATTGGTCGAACGAGTCCGGAGATATAAGCATGGATGTCTACAGCGTAAACGTGTATGTAGGTGGCGCCACCTGTCATCGAATCCAGAAAGCTGTCCAGGATGTAAACACATGCAAAGTTTCAGGTGGATAAGTCCAACCAATGCAGAGATATGAGTGATTTTATCCCAAGGCAGATGAATAGATGGACACTGTGCAATAATGGTTGCAGGGGGCGCCACCATTTTTTATATATGTTTAAAGCTATCCAAGTGCTACATTCGTCCAAATTTTTTTACCGGATCGGTCAAACGGTTCCCGAGATATGTGGGTTAATGTGTCAAAACAGACGAACAGATAGACGCAGAGCGCAGAGGAAATGTCAGAGGTCAAAACAAAATCGGGGCGCAGCAGTTCACATGTGTTCACATGACCCGATCATAATCCCGGGTTTCGTAAAATTCCGCCCAATGGTTACGGAGGAGTTCTCCGGACACCTACGCGGCGGCGGCGTTTTGGCAGATACAATTATTATTTCGATATCACATTATAGTTAATATCTGTTTTGGCAGATACAATTATTATTTCGATATCACATTATAGTTAATGATTTCATTATCACATTTTAATTAAAGATTTCATTATCCCATTATAATCAATGATTTCATTATCACATTGTAATCAATGATTTCATTCTCACATTATAGTTAATGATTTCATTATCACATTTTAATTAAACATTTCATTATTACATTATAATCAATGATTTCATTATCACATTATAATCAATGATTTCATTATCACATTTTTTTAATTAATGATTTAATCATCCCATTATAATTATAACAGCGTTTTCGCTGACCATGCGGATGCCTGAGAAGTACGGCCACCAGTACTTATGGAAGACGACCACCATGTCCGGGGGTTTCCAGGCGTTCCAGGTGAAGGCGTGCGGGGACATACACGTGGCGGCCTCACCACAACACGGCGTGGAGAGGAACGAGGCGTACGAGTTTGTGATTGGTGGATGGTACAACTCCAGGAGCGTCATCAGAATCAACACCATGAGCACGCCAGTGTAAGTGAGAGAAATACCGGGATACCCGTAAAATAAGACCACTTGTAAGATTTGCTAAAAGTGGTCTTAATTCACAAGTGCACTTAAAGGACAGACAAGGTGTAACTCAAGGGTGGTCTAAATAGATACATAGTCTTATCAGACAGGGGGTCTGTCCCAAACACACATTCACACGTCATTTCCCGGCGTATATTTATTATTGAGTATCAAAACCTTGATATGGACAAAATGGGATACCTTTTTTTGTTGTTTTCCCCCATCTGGAACATATGGGGCAAATAACTTAGGACTAACATTCTACAGTCATTTATATTAACCTTTTACTAAATAGATATTAGTGCAACGCTGCATCCGCCATTTTAAAGCTGCTTATCATTTGTGTTTTGCGGGTGAAATTTGTGCGTCTGTTGCGTGTGTGCAGCACTGTATTCTCTTGTGGTCTAACTGGAGCTACGCCACAAAAAGTGTGAGTTGTGTGGCTCTCTTCTTCCAGCGTAGTACTCAACAACAGAAGGTACGCCACAAAAGCCGAGAAATACGTCACATCAGGAATATTAGTACGACGTTCAGGGATTGCCAAACGCACAAACACACAGATGTACCATCTTATTAAGCCCTGTAGTGACAGACTACAGTTTCAAGCATTATGGGATTAATACAGTTTATTCCGCTATGTATAAATATATCTCTCTAGCCGTCCTTTTGCCACCAGACGAAGACGCCTATGTGTGTGGGTGTGTGTGGGAAAGAGAGAGAGAGATAGAGTGAGAGAGAGAGAGGACAGTGTAGTAAGAAAACACTCCGTTTTCTTTGGTAGGACCCGGCTTCGATATTCGGCTTGGCTTTGAGAGTTGCGAGTCCAAAAGCGGCCTTTTTACCCTAAGTTTAAAGGCCACTGAATGCCACCATCTGAGCCATGCAAAGTGTCTTGTATTAGCTGTACAATTCATGTAAAATAAAAAAATTATATTGATATTTAAAGTTTTTTATTTATTTTAGGGCCACGTATGAGAAGCAGGGCCTGGCGAGTTGTACTGAGTTTCGGCCGTTCTGGGTGTCATGGCGGGGCGGGCTGCTCGCGCTGGGCCGCGGTAATCAATACATGAAAGATGTTCTGATCACGTATCAAGATGAAAACCCAAGAAACATCCAGGAGGTCAGCTTCTCTGTCGGCTGGGATATCAACGGAACCTTCAGCATTTCACAGGATCTTGGTAAGAGCTCTCAGTATGGCAAAATAACCTGCCGTCATAACTAATGGTTTAGTTTTTCAATAGCCTTTTTTACTTTCTTACATTAGAGAGTCTACGAATAGCATACTGGCGTCAGAGTGCCGTTTCAGCTTACATCGAAGACCGTACTTAAAGTTAAACGAGATTACAATTATTTTCGTCATTTTTGACAAGAACTCTTGGCCTACAAGTACACTGTCACGTGACATACACCTGACCAATTCTTAGCTTTTCCAGTTTACTTATAACAATACCTACTCTGTGCGAGAAAATTTCTGTCTTTACTCAGCATGTTGGAAAATTCCTCTGCGCGTTTGTTGAATTTCTAACCGCATAAATACAAGCATCCCTCGCACGGGTTACTGAACGAGAGCCAGGGCGATACAGAAAATGACATGTTAACATAGAAACGGATTTTTAATTATGTTTTTGAGCTCACATGTGATTTTTATTTGACTCATCACATGTACCTAATTAAAATTATATCATGTATAGTAATGTATCGATCTAACAGGATGGATGACTTGTAGTACATTCTCCCTTATGGCTTGTATCATGACTAAGGTTAGGCTTACCACACCAATAAGAAAGGCTTTTCTGAGTCGTGTATTCACGGCTAGGTTTTTTTTTTCTGTCAGGATTTTTAACTTATATGCAATCAGAAACAAGAAATTTGCAATTCGGCTTCATTGTCAACTTGTCACTCAGTTGCTGACCTAATTTCTTCCAAGGAGTTTACAGACTCTGTTAACTCTTTGGTTCTACAAACACACCTAATCATGCAATCTATCTCTTTTCAAATTGGATATGAGCAGTTCTGCAAAAATCTCCCGAGATATCACGAAAAATGCTTTTATTGTATGCGAAAATTGAATAGAACCCAGTCAGTTATTGAAAATAATTAAATAAAATATATTGTCTATTTTGTTCACAACCTTAACATATGGAAAATATCACAAAATAAGTAACTGTTAATAATTGTTTTCCCCCAACACGACACAGCTTTTTGTCAATTAGGTTACGACAATTATGTGTATAAATGAATCCATGACAAAGACTTGCCATGTTTAATAATATAATGAAAGAGATTCGCTTATTTTTTCTACAATTCAGGTTTTATTATACAATGACAATATACTATATTTGTTTTATCATTTATTGACAAAGATTTAGGTTTTGTTATATCACGTCTAATAAATCAAGGTTTCATAGTATTTGGATATTAATTTGATCCCATTTTTTCAGGCAAAGATTTTGGTTTACTGTTTCATGATATTTTGTTTTTATCATATCATGACTCACATCTTGGTTTTATTATGTGAGGGATATTTGAGGTTTATTATTTCAGAGTCCTCCACACAGTTTGTCACTCCTGTTGACCCGAACACGTACAAGTACGCCACCCTGATGACCCCGAGGTCAGAGTTCGTGACCTTTACCGTTTTGGCCTGTTCCGATGCGTGGATCGCTCTGTCAAGTTCACCGGTGAGGATTCTGTTTAGATGGCACAATTGACAAAACGCCTATATTTAAAATTAATCAAAAAGTTGTTTTAAATTCATGACAGACCCCATGAAGTATAAAATATTTTAAACCTGGTACACCGTACTTTCTGATGGTATACATATTTATAAACTCTACACTCATTTTAAGACGATTTTGTTACATAAAGAAATACATTTTAAAAGGTACACTATTTTTAGCACCAAGTAACAGGTCGGCACGCTTAAGTGATAAACAAGATATCTCAATAAAAAAAAAAAAAAAATCGGCTGTGCAGTAACTCAAAAAGTATTTCTAATATTAATATCTAATAAAAAAAGCTAGGTATCTTATTGGTCACATAACTTCTTCGTTTTTCTCTGTTTTACATTTGTTGCTTTTGTCAAACATTTAACGGTCAGGTCCTCTAATTATTACTTGTTTATAGAATTTCGGGAGTGATATAATAGAGGTATACCTGGGGACGTCAAATAACATGCGCTCAGGTATCCAGGTAAACGGTAGAGCGGCCATCGAGGTGGACACGCCGGACATCCTCGCCTGTAACAGGACGTTCCCTTTCTGGATCAGCTCCAGCACCGAAAATAACACCTACATGTAAGTAAAGGTCTAAAATAACACCTACATGTAAGTAAAGGTCTGAAATAACACCTACATGTAAGTAAAGGTCTGAAATAACACCTACATGTAAGTAAAGGTCTGAAATTACACCTACATGTAAGTAAAGGTCTGAAATAACACCTACATGTAAGTAAAGGTCTGAAATGACACCTACATGTAAGTAAAGGTCTGAAATAACACCTACATGTAAGTAAAGGTCTGAAATAACACCTACATGTAAGTAAAGGTCTGAAATAACACCTACATGTAAGTAAAGGTCTGAAATAACACCTACATGTAAGTAAAGGTCTGAAATAACACCTACAAGTAAGTAAAGGTCTGAAATAACACCTACATGTAAGTAAAGGTCTGAAATAACACCCACATGTAAGTAAAGGTCTGAAATAACACCTACATGTAAGTAAAGGTCTGAAATAACATCTACATGTAAGTAAAGGTCTGAAATAACACCTACATGTAAGTAAAGGTCCAAAATAACACCTACATGTAAGTAAAGGTCTGAAATAACACCTACATGTAAGTAAAGGTCTGAAATAACATCTACATGTAAGTAAAGGTCTGAAATAACACCTACATGTAAGTAAAGGTCCAAAATAACACCTACATGTAAGTAAAGGTCTGAAATAACACCTACATGTAAGTAAAGGTCTAAAATAACACCTACATGTAAGTAAAGGTCTGAAATAACACCTACATGTAAGTAAAGGTCTGAAATAGCACCTACATGTAAGTAAATGTCTGAAATAACACCTACATGTAAGTAAAGGTCTGAAATAACACCTACATGTAGTTAAAGGTCTGAAATAACACCTACATGTAAGTAAAGGTCTGAAATAACACCTACATGTAAGTAAAGGTCTGAAATAACACCTACATGTAAGTAAAGGTCTGAAATAACACCTACATGTAGTTAAAGGTCTGAAATAACACCTACATGTAAGTAAAGGTCTAAAATAACACCTACATGTAAGTAAAGGTCTGAAATAACACCTACATGTAAGAAAATGTCTGAAATAACACCTACATGTAGTTAAAGGTCTGAAATAACACCTACATGTAAGTAAAGGTCTGAAATAACACCTACATGTAGTTAAAGGTCTGAAATAGCACCTACATGTAAGTAAATGTCTGAAATAACACCTACATGTAAGTAAAGGTCTGAAATAACACCTACATGTAGTTAAAGGTCTGAAATAACACCTACATGTAAGTAAAGGTCTAAAATAACACCTACATGTAAGTAAAGGTCTGAAATAACACCTACATGTAAGAAAATGTCTGAAATAACACCTACATGTAGTTAAAGGTCTGAAATAACACCTACATGTAAGTAAAGGTCTGAAATAACACCTACATGTAAGTAAAGGTCTGAAATTACACCTACATGTAAGTAAAGGTCTGAAATAACACCTACATGTAGTTAAAGGTCTGAAATAACACCTACATGTAGTTAAAGGTCTGAAATAACACCTACATGTAAGTAAAGGTCTGAAATAACACCTACATGTAGTTAAAGGTCTGAAATAACACCTACATGTAAGTAAAGGTCTGAAATAACACCCACATGTAAGTAAAGGTCTGAAATAACACCTACATGTAGTTAAAGGTCTGAAATAACACCTACATGTAGTTAAAGGTCTGAAATAACACCTACATGTAAGTAAAGGTCTGAAATAACACCTACATGTAGTTAAAGGTCTGAAATAGCACCTACATGTAAGTAAATGTCTGAAATAACACCTACATGTAAGTAAAGGTCTGAAATAACACCTACATGTAGTTAAAGGTCTGAAATAACACTTACATGTAAGTAAAGGTCTAAAATAACACCTACATGTAAGTAAAGGTCTGAAATAACACCTACATGTAAGTAAAGGTCTGAAATAACACCTACATGTAAGTAAAGGTCTGAAATAACACCTACATGTAAGTAAAGGTCTGAAATAACACCTACATGTAAGTAAAGGTCTGAAATAACACCTACATGTAAGTAAAGGTCTAAAATAACACCTACATGTAAGTAAAGGTCTGAAATAACACCTACATGTAAGAAAATGTCTGAAATAACACCTACATGTAGTTAAAGGTCTGAAATAACACCTACATGTAAGTAAAGGTCTGAAATTACACCTACATGTAAGTAAAGGTCTGAAATAACACCCACATGTAAGTAAAGGTCTGAAATAACACCTACATGTAGTTAAAGGTCTGAAATAACACCTACATGTAGTTAAAGGTCTGAAATAACCCCTACATGTAAGTAAAGGTCTGAAATAACACCTACATGTAAGTAAAGGTCTGAAATAACACCTACATGTAAGTAAAGGTCTAAAATAACACCTACATGTAAGTAAAGGTCTGAAATAACACCTACATGTAAGAAAATGTCTGAAATAACACCTACATGTAGTTAAAGGTCTGAAATAACACCTACATGTAAGTAAAGGTCTGAAATTACACCTACATGTAAGTAAAGGTCTGAAATAACACCCACATGTAAGTAAAGGTCTGAAATAACACCCACATGTAAGTAAAGGTCTGAAATAACACCTACATGTAAGTAAAGGTCTGAAATAACACCTACATGTAAGTAAAGGTCTGAAATAACACCTACATGTGAGTAAAGGTCTGAAAAAATACCTACATGTAAGTAAAGGTCTAAAATAACACCTACATGTAAGTAAAGGTCTGAAATAACACCCACATGTAAGAAAATGTCTGAAATAACACCTACATGTAGTTAAAGGTCTGAAATAACACCTACATGTAAGTAAAGGTCTGAAATTACACCTACATGTAAGTAAAGGTCTGAAATAACACCCACATGTAAGAAAATGTCTGAAATAACACCTACATGTAGTTAAAGGTCTGAAATAACACCTACATGTAAGTAAAGGTCTGAAATTACACCTACATGTAAGTAAAGGTCTGAAATAACACCCACATGTAAGTAAAGGTCTGAAATAACACCCACATGTAAGTAAAGGTCTGAAATAACACCTACATGTAAGTAAAGGTCTGAAATAACACCTACATGTAAGTAAAGGTCTGAAATAACACCTACATGTAAGTAAAGGTCTGAAAAAATACCTACATGTAAGTAAAGGTCTGAAATAACACCTACATGTAAGTAAAGGTCTGAAATAACACCCACATGTAAGTAAAGGTCTGAAATAACACCCACATGTAAGTAAAGGTCTGAAATAACACCCACATGTAAGTAAAGGTCTGAAATAACACCTACATGTAAGTAAAGGTCTGAAATAACACCTACATGTAGTTAAAGGTCTGAAATAACACCTACATGTAAGTAAAGGTCTGAAATTACACCTACATGTAAGTAAAGGTCTGAAATAACACCCACATGTAAGTAAAGGTCTAAAATAACACCTACATGTAAGTAAAGGTCTGAAATAACACCTACATGTAAGAAAATGTCTGAAATAACACCTACATGTAGTTAAAGGTCTGAAATAACACCTACATGTAAGTAAAGGTCTGAAATAACACCCACATGTAAGTAAAGGTCTGAAATAACACCTACATGTAGTTAAAGGTCTGAAATAACACCTACATGTAAGTAAAGGTCTGAAATAACACCTACATGTAAGTAAAGGTCTGAAATAACACCTACATGTAGTTAAAGGTCTGAAATAACCCCTACATGTAAGTAAAGGTCTGAAATAACACCTACATGTAAGTAAAGGTCTGAAATAACACCTACATGTAAGTAAAGGTCTAAAATAACACCTACATGTAAGTAAAGGTCTGAAATAACACCTACATGTAAGAAAATGTCTGAAATAACACCTACATGTAGTTAAAGGTCTGAAATAACACCTACATGTAAGTAAAGGTCTGAAATTACACCTACATGTAAGTAAAGGTCTGAAATAACACCCACATGTAAGTAAAGGTCTGAAATAACACCCACATGTAAGTAAAGGTCTGAAATAACACCTACATGTAGTTAAAGGTCTGAAATAGCACCTACATGTAAGTAAATGTCTGAAATTACACCTACATGTAAGTAAAGGTCTGAAATAACACCCACATGTAAGTAAAGGTCTGAAATAACACCTACATGTAAGAAAATGTCTGAAATAACACCTACATGTAGTTAAAGGTCTGAAATAACACCTACATGTAAGTAAAGGTCTGAAATTACACCTACATGTAAGTAAAGGTCTGAAATAACACCCACATGTAAGTAAAGGTCTGAAATAACACCCACATGTAAGTAAAGGTCTGAAATAACACCTACATGTAGTTAAAGGTCTGAAATAACACCTACATGTAAGTAAATGTCTCAAATAACACCTTCATGTAAGTAAAGGTCTGAAATAACACCTACATGTAAGTAAAGGTCTGAAATAACACCTACATGTAAGTAAAGGTCTGAAATAACACCTACATGTAAGTAAATGTCTGAAATAACACCTACATGTAAGTAAAGGTCTGAAATAACACCTACATGTAAGTAAATGTCTGAAATAACACCTACATGTAAGTAAAGGTCTGAAATAACACCTACATGTAGTTAAAGGTCTGAAATAACACCTACATGTAAGTAAAGGTCTGAAATAACACCTACATGTAAGTAAAGGTCTGAAATAACACCTACATGTAAGTAAAGGTCTGAAATAACACCTACATGTAAGTAAAGGTCTGAAATAACACCTACATGTAAGTAAAGGTCTGAAATAACACCTACATGTAGTTAAAGGTCTGAAATAGCACCTACATGTAAGTAAATGTCTGAAATAACACCTACATGTAAGTAAAGGTCTGAAATAACACCTACATGTAAGTAAAGGTCTGAAATAACACCTACATGTAGTTAAAGGTCTGAAATAACACCTACATGTAAGTAAATGTCTCAAATAACACCTTCATGTAAGTAAAGGTCTGAAATAACACCTACATGTAAGTAAAGGTCCAAAATAACACCTACATGTAGTTAAAGGTCTGAAATAACACCTACATGTAAGTAAAGGTCTAAAATAACACCTACATGTAAGTAAAGGTCTGAAATAACACCTACATGTAAGAAAATGTCTGAAATAACACCTACATGTAGTTAAAGGTCTGAAATAACACCTACATGTAAGTAAATGTCTCAAATAACACCTACATGTAAGTAAAGGTCTGAAATAACACCTACATGTAGTTAAAGGTCTGAAATAACACCTACATGTAAGTAAATGTCTCAAATAACACCTTCATGTAAGTAAAGGTCTGAAATAACACCTTCATGTAAGTAAAGGTCTAAAATAACCCCTACATGTAATTAAAGGTCTGAAATAACACCTTCATGTAAGTAAAGGTCTAAAATAACACCTTCATGTAAGTAAAGGTCCAAAATAACACCTACATGTAAGTAAATGTCTGAAATAACACCTACATGTAAGTAAAGGTCTGAAATAACACCTACATGTAAGTAAAGGTCTGAAATAACACCTTCATGTAAGTAAAGGTCCAAAATAACACCTACATGTAAGTAAAGGTCTGAAATAACACCTTCATGTAAGTAAAGGTCCAAAATAACACCTACATGTAAGTAAATGTCTGAAATAACACCTTCATGTAAGTAAAGGTCTGAAATAACACCTACATGTAAGTAAAGGTCTAAAATAACACCTACATGTAAGTAAAGGTCTGAAATAACACCTACATGTAAGAAAATGTCTGAAATAACACCTACATGTAGTTAAAGGTCTGAAATAACACCTACATGTAAGTAAATGTCTCAAATAACACCTACATGTAAGTAAAGGTCTGAAATAACACCTACATGTAGTTAAAGGTCTGAAATAACACCTACATGTAAGTAAATGTCTCAAATAACACCTTCATGTAAGTAAAGGTCTGAAATAACACCTTCATGTAAGTAAAGGTCTAAAATAACCCCTACATGTAATTAAAGGTCTGAAATAACACCTTCATGTAAGTAAAGGTCTAAAATAACACCTTCATGTAAGTAAAGGTCCAAAATAACACCTACATGTAAGTAAATGTCTGAAATAACACCTACATGTAAGTAAAGGTCTGAAATAACACCTACATGTAAGTAAAGGTCTGAAATAACACCTTCATGTAAGTAAAGGTCCAAAATAACACCTACATGTAAGTAAAGGTCTGAAATAACACCTTCATGTAAGTAAAGGTCCAAAATAACACCTACATGTAAGTAAATGTCTGAAATAACACCTTCATGTAAGTAAAGGTCTGAAATAACACCTACTTGTAAGTAAAGGTCTAAAATAACACCTTCATGTAAGTAAAGGTCTAAAATAACACCTTCATGTAAGTAAAGGTCCGAAATAACACCTACATGTAAGTAAAGGTCTGAAATAACACCTACATGTAAGTAAAGGTCTGAAATAACACCTACATGTAAGTAAAGGTCTGAAATAATACCTACATGTAAGTAAAGGTCTGAAATAACACCTACATGTAAGTAAAGGTCTGAAAAAATACCTACATGTAAGTAAAGGTCTGAAATAACACCTACATGTAAGTAAAGGCCTGAAATAACCCCTACATGTAAGTAAATGTCTAAAATAACACCTACATGTAAGTAAATGTCTGAAATAACACCTACATGTAAGTAAAGGTCTGAAATAACACCTATATGTAAGTAAAGGTCTAAAATAACACCTACATGTAAATAAAGGTCTGAAATAACCCCTACATGTAAGTAAAGGTCTGAAATAGCACCTACATGTAAGTAAAGGTCTAAAATAACCCCTACATGTAAGTAAAGGTCTGAAATAACACCTACATGTAAGTAAAGGTCTGAAATAACACCTACATGTAAGTAAATGTCTAAAATAACACCTACATGTAAGTAAAGGTCTGAAATAACACCTACATGTAAGTAAAGGTCTAAAATAACACCTACATGTAAGTAAAGGTCTGAAATAACCCCTACATGTAAGTAAATGTCTAAAATAACACCTACATGTAAGTAAAGGTCTGAAATAACACCTACATATAAGTAAAGGTCTGAAATAACACCTACATGTAAGTAAATGTCTGAAATAACACCTACATGTAAGTAAAGGTCTGAAATAACACCTACATGTAAGTAAATGTCTAAAATAACACCTACATGTAAGTAAAGGTCTGAAATAACACCTACAGGTAAGTAAATGTCTGAAATAACACCTACATGTAAGTAAAGGTCTAAAATAACACCTACATGTAAGTAAAGGTCTGAAATAACCCCTACATGTAAGTAAATGTCTAAAATAACACCTACATGTAAGTAAAGGTCTAAAATAACCCCTACATGTAAGTAAATGTCTAAAATAACACCTACATGTAAGTAAAGGTCTGAAATAACACCTACATGTAAGTAAATGTCTGAATTAACACCTACCTGTAAGTAAAGGTCTAAAATAACACCTACATGTAAGTAAAGGTCTGAAATAACACCTACATGTAAGTAAAGGTCGAAAATAACAGGCAACAGGACAACTACCCCCTGGATAATTACGCCTCGGACAATTACCCCCCGACAACAACCTCCTGGACAATTACCCCCCAGACAATTACCCCCCAGACAATAACCCCCCAGGACAATTACCCCCTCGGACAACTACCCCCAGACAACTACCCCCCCAGGCAATTACCCCCATGGTATAAAACACACATTTAAAGTACACGTTATACATTTAAATATATTCTGTGTTGCTAATGAGTAGCACAGAATCCCAAAGAAATAAATAAAATTAATAGCAAACAAAAAATAAAAAGAAAATCACTTTAGATAATAATATCATGCTATTACTAATTATTATATTACTTATAGAGACTGGTAAGAATGGATCAGAATGAATGGTATTCCCTTTTTGAATGGAATTATATTGTAAGCTTGCGGGTGGTTATATGGACCATAGGTTTATAAAGCTTTTGTTTTACAACTTGCTTATGTAAAGCAAATTTCATATAATGGACTTTTTACCATATATTTACAATTTTATTTACAATACACAATACAATCATCTGAGAGGCATTGCCTAGAACTAGTAAACAGCTACTGAAAACTTGATGTGAAGGATTTTTTTTTTCTGTGTTTACAATAAACATGATGTATGCACCTATGCTTGGTTTGAAATATTATCATCGGTATTTGTTTACTTACAATCGGAATATTTTACTTTTAGTTTGAACAATGTTTATTTTAAAAAATGTTATTATACCATGGGGGTAGTTGTCCGGGGGGTAGTTGTCCGGGGGGTAATTGAACCGGGGGGTAATTGTCTGGGGGGTAGTTGTCTCGGGGGTAGTTGTCCAAGAGGGTAATTGTCCGGGGGGGGGGGGGGTAATTGTCCGGGGGTAATTGTCTGGGGGGTAATTGTCCAGTGGGTAATTGTCGGGGGGAGGAATTGTTCGGGGGGTAAATGTCTCGGGGGTAGTTGTCCTAGAGCCAAAATAACACATATATGTAAGTTAAGGTCTACAATAAAACATACATGTAAGTAAATGTCTGAAATAACACCTACATGTAAGTAAATAACATGTAAGGTTAAAATAACAGCAACAGGGAAACGAAGGTCTAAAATAACACCTACACGCAAGGGAAGGTCTAAAATAACACCTACACGCAAGGGAAGGTCTAAAATAACACCTACACGCAAGGGAAGGTCTAAAATAACACCTTTATGTACATAAAGGTCTAAAAAATATATTACATGTAAGTGAAGTTTTAAATAGCATTTAAGGATTAAAGTAACACCTTCGTGTAAGTGAAGATTTAAAATAACACCGTCACGTAAGGAAAGATTTGAAATAACACCTACATGTAAATGAAGGTTTAAAACAACACCTACATGTAAGAAATGGTCTAAAATAACACCTACATGTAAGTAAAGGTCTAAAATAATACCACGGTAAAAGTGAAGTTCTAAAATAACATGTACACGTAAGGAAAGGTCTAAAATAACACCTACATGTAAGAGGTCTCAAATAATTAAGGACACTGCAAACTTGTCGATTGATTTATTTTATTTCAGGGTCGGCCGTGGTGAGATTTTTGGTGTAGAGACGTTCCTAACGTGGTCGCCCAGCAACCCGATTCCTCACGTGTATGGATACGGGTTCAAGGTCGCCGCTGGTCCCATGGCGGGCACGTGGACGATTAGGAAACGAATGGGTAATTGTTAAGTCTGGAGGTGGTTAGGTTGTCATCCATGTTTGTTAGGCTGATAGTTGGTTTGGCAGTTGATCTGTGTACAAGACACCTCGGGATTGCATTCAGGCTTCAGACATCTGTCTTGTAAGAACGAATAGCTGCTGGAACTCTAAACCTTTATAAATTTTAGGTATTTTGACTTATCATTATAAGATCCGTATATTTTGAACAGGAGTATTGTATATTTAAGAAAATTACATTGTGAAATTCTGACTGTGCAGGGGTACAACTCTTGAGTTGATGCATAAATCTTAAAAAGCTAAAATGAATAATAAATAAATAAGAATACAATAAACAAATACCGATCACACAGGATTTTGTATTGCACAAAGAAAATATTTAGGATAACAATTTCAACGTTGGAAACTAAACAGCAGCCTCCTTAACATGTATTGAAATACCAGGGTTTTCCATAAAAAAACCCTTAGAATATTAGATAAGTGGATTAAATTTTGGGAAATATGATTTATTTTATCTTTTTTATTTTTTTTTACATTTTCTCTTAAGGAAAATGAAGTTTCAAACATTGAAAGGAGTTTAAAAGTTTTACTAAAACAATATCAGGAACGTATTTTTTGTTAACTGTCAACCTGTTTGAGGCTTCAATCATATAGGAAATTAATTACGTTAAAATACAAAATTCATTTTCAGCTATAGCCCTTTTATTCAAAATTTGTCTATTTGTCAAGTGATTTCTTTCACACTATGCTTGGATTTGACAGGTACACTGCTGTCTCTCACGACGTCGCCACAGCTTTCTTCCGACTCTACCTTCATGACAATACGGCAGGAATACTACAAGGTCATTTCAGCTCGCGCATGCGCAAACGTCACATTAGATCTTCAGGAACTCCCCGGATGGACTGGCAGCAACACCTATCGGGTCGTCATTGGCTACAAAACAAATAGGGAACAGATCCTCTTGGGGTCGAGGTTACTGGCAGAATCTTATAACAACGGTCTGCTAAATTGTGAAGAAACTCGTACATTTTGGGTCAGCTGGTACGCAGACAGGATTATGATTGGTCGAGGCAGTCGCGTGAATTTTGGCACGGTACTGAGCAGAGAACTTTCACTCCCTGTCATCCGGGCACTTGGAATTTCCTCCAACACGTCAGAGGCCACTTTAGTATTCAGACAAGACAGAGGTGATGTAGATTGCTTCAAATGACAAATATAACATATTTTGACGTAAACATATTATACATGATACAAGGTTATCCACGATATCAATTAAAAATCGTACGTCTTTTTTATATCACGTGCACCGAATCTATGTTGCCTTTCTACTCGGTTGCAAAGCATACTTTGTGTTTCATTATATCACTAATTTACGATTTATAATAATAAAAACATAACGTAAGGAACGTGTTCCATTCCTTTCAATTATAAAATATTGTGTTGATTTTCAGTATCAGATGCGTTTAAAATATGTGAACTCATGAAGCTGTATGATTCGTGTAAAAATTATACTTTTTAGTAAAAAAAAATCAAAGTTCTGCATTTCCTTAAAGTTTCCTCCCTATGTATATTCTATTACTGAATTCGTTATCTCTGGGATTATGGTGATCAACAGATGTCAAGTTGTGCAAACAACTTGCAATCTTTCGGTCCCCAACAAAAGGCCAGCTGACTGGATATCTAGGTTGTCATGGTAACCAAACAGAAATTGATTTATAATATATGTTCCATGTCACTTTTATTCAGTTTTATGGGTCAATAAAAACTAACATTTTCACTATTAATATCTTGGTTTCAACATTTGCTCCTTGAGTGTCATCCTTGCAATTGCCTTGGATAAAAGTGAAGGTCGTCAAGTGTGTCAAATGGGGTTACTCAATCATTAACCAGTTCGACAGTGGTAAATACCATTGGGACCACGTGTTGTATATCATTTTCTGCTAATTAACTCTAATTTTCCATGTTACCCAGCGGTAACGAATTTAGATGCATTAGAATATTCATATTTGTCAGTTATGGAAACAAAGAGTGTTTTCGTTTGTTACAGAAATGCAGTTTTCCTGCTTTAGGAAGAGAACATGATAGAAAGGCAATATATTCCTGAGTTGTATATTTCGTTGATTTTTTATCTTCCAGGTGATGAAGTCATTTTCAATACGACCGGAAATGACGACTACGGGAACAAGTACATCGCTCTCAGAAATGGCGTCCCCTGGTCGTCGTTCCTGCTTCGCGCATGCTCAGACGCTACCATTCTCCTCTCAGATTATTATATGTATTCATCCACCGGGTATGAAATTTCTATCAAGCCTGGCGGAAGTGACGTAATTACGATCCGGAAGGGTGGAGAGGTCAAGCAATCCCAAGATGCATCTGATCTCTTGAAATGTACTGAACACAGGGAATTCTGGGTATCATGGACGCCTTTCGGAGTGATCGCTGTAGGGAGAGGGAGGTTACAAGGACAAGAGACGATAATGCGGTGGACTGATCCCCAGCCTCAGAAAGTTGTTTCATTAGGATTCAAGACCGGCAGGGGGCAGCAGGGAGAATGGAGTTTGTACCAAACTATTGGTAGGTGCTAAAATTAACTTCTCAGTGATTAGTTCACACGCTTTTCAAATGAGGTAGATTTAATATTTAACACTTCTGTGTAGTACAAAATTGTAATACAAAATTTCAAAAAGGCTTGATTTTTTATGAGAATATCAAAGAGCAAGAGCTATAACATTGAAGAACTTTGCTGTCATGTGTTCCGAGCGCCCATGAATATTGTGTAAAAAAAGAACCGTTATTTTTGTTTTTGTTTTAAATGAACGAAGTGTTTCAAGCCACCCTATACTCTCTGTTAACAGCATGGTACCCTAAGATATATTTTAGAGCTGGGTATTTTCTTAAAATCTTTAGGTTGAAAATGCTTCTAGAAGTTTTATGAAATTGAGTTAAACCTTTTCAGTATGCGAATTTCCATAGAAAATTCCATAAGAAATGTCTCAAATTGAAACACGTTTAATTTTCACGGAAATTTAAAATAAAAACTATTGATGCAAAGGTCACAAACCAACCCTGATATCTTTTCTCTTGTATTTAAATAATCGAAAATATCAGGCTCAGTAATCATTTTCCTGTTCTATACTTCAGCCTTATTACTCATATAGTTTACGTTTACCGTTAAACAGTTATAAGGACGATAATAAGTATGCAGTACTATTGACCTCAGGAAACCTGATTAGCCGCAAACATTCCAGGTGACCATCTGTGTGGTCCTAAGTGGTGTTCTGAGCACTAAAGGGTTAATATTGAATTATTTTCAATTTATTGTTTTTTTTTTTCTGTGTCTTCAAGGTGTTGAGATTGCGCACGACACTCTGGGGACAGGATTACACGAGCAGATGTGGATGACAGTACGTCACAGGACCAGCCTCGTTTTCAAAGTTGCCGCATGTAACCTCGCGAGCTTGAGACTGTGTGAACTCCAGGGGTCGTTGCCCGGGTTACGCTGTTACACAATAAGCTTAACCAACACCAGGTCATCCATTCGGTGGGTGTCAGAGATTGACGAAGAGTGGTGGTGGAGGGGGGGGGGGGGGGCAGAAACAGACAGGCAAAAAGACAGACCGGCTTCTAGACGCCACAGTATATCGTTTTCGTTCTATCCATATTATGCCAAGACTGTGAGGTTGCACGTTTCTCTGTTCAGAACACCATTTAAATCTAAAAAAAACAAGTTATAAACAGGCAACCTTTTTCACGTAATCGGAACGTTCATACTTTGCGCCCATTTCCAAGTCTTTAACAACGTTGATTCGGCGATTCTTTTTGTCTCCCGCTTCCACGGAACGGGGGACATTGGTTGGGGTTTGTCTGTCTGTCTGTCTAGCTGTTCGTCCATCCGTCTGTCTGTCTGTCTTTCTGTCAGGTTTCCGTTTCCTTGCGATAACTTTCCTTATTATTATCCGATTCCATTCAAATATGGTTCAGTGTTGGCTCTCGCGCATAACATGGTTGGGATTGGTTTTGGAGTGTCTGCCTGAAAATTTATTTTCACCAGCTCCAAAGCAAATTTATCAAATTTTGTTCCTATATCACAACCAAAATTGTGACATGTGGAGAAATCTTCAGGGCACCATGAAAACTAAAACAGATTAACAGGACAAGATTGAAGAACAACAAGAGGCAAAAGCTGAGGACATAAATTCCACGAATTTTCTTATAAATCGAATTTTTAATGCATACGGTTAATTTAATACACTCCATCTATCGGAAGATAGGTCCCTTTAAATATGCATAATACGACTACTAGAAAACGGATAATGGAAATCTTATTATCGGCCTTGCCGACCAATTTGTAAATGATTGTATGATATGTATATAGATCCTCACTTGTAAAGCTAAACCGATAAAGTGAGTCAACCTCTCTAGATGTTACCACTCGAGTATTACAATACAAATATGTCTATTTCCGTTAACAGAGCTGGGTTCTTTAACCGTGTGTACGTGTCACGTGATACACCGTCTCTTGTCACTTGCCGCGATGACCGCACGTTCTGGGTGAGTTGGGACGGTGGACTGATCATACTAGGAAGTGGCGACACCTTGTGGCGAAACAAGTTACTGATGTTCCAAGACTTGTCCCCGTTTCCGGTTAAAGCTGTCAGTGTCACTACGTCACGTAACGTCACTGGAAGGTTCAGACTCTCATTGCAAGGTGAGAAATTTATTATCAACTCAGTAACTGTCGGGGAGGTTTTATTTGTTTTTATTTTTTTTTATAAAGAAAATTAAAGTAATTCTAACTTTTGCACGTGAGCAGAACCTCCCCCCCCCCAATCAACTTACAATGTAGGCTTATTTCAAATTATTTAGATTATTTTAGAATTTCAATAAATTCTCATAAATATATATATATATATATATATATATATATATATATATATATATATATATATTAACGTAAATACGCATATATACGCATATAAAAAAAAATAATAAGTTCCTCAGCCATTCTATTTTCAGAATTCAGTGCAGATAAAAGATTTATTTAAAAATGAATTTGCGATAATAAAATTGCATGTGTTCAACAGAAACATGATGTTAAAAGAATTATTTCGCTAAACAGTTAAGAGCACATCATAAGAGAACGACGTTTTATCCAGACTGTATTGTTTTACTGTCTTGAAAGGAATTTCCGCGCGACTTGTGCTCAAAATCGGTAAATTCGGTGAAAATCAAAATATTTTTAATGCGGTTTTACCTAAGATAGAACAAGTAAAGTATATATATTCTATAGAGCTAAAACAATAATTATTTAATAAACACTATATCTATATCGATTGCACCAATGTTATTAGTGGCACTGTAGGGTTTCTCTTCGATCGATCAATCAAACAACACAGCAAATTAAGTTTTAAATCACACAAGGTCTGTCCGAATTAGGAATGTTGTTATTACTTACAATTTCCCAAACATGATTACACTGCCAGTCTATGGGGATGTGGGCTTTACTTAAGATATGGAGGGTTGCAGGCTCCTCAACTTCGCCGGTGCTTAACTACCTCCATGTCCTTATACGTGGAGACCCAGGCTACTTAGTGACTTAGCTAAAAGCCATAGGATGGGTTTCTACACCATAGGCCAGCTACCTACATAAGTAATCCTTTGCCCCCCCTCTGACCCCTCTGGGGTCAACATCCTAGAGCAGGCATACTATGGTTGCCTTTCTGTTCGCGAGATTTTTTAAATTCGAGATTTTAGCGATTGGGAAATTATGGAAAATAAAACCTTCGTGTATTCAAGGCCCCATCGTCAAAGGCAACCCAAAAGGCAAACGACTTATATTTTAAATAAGAATGGACCTCATATTTGACCAAATGTGCATAAGTCGTTATTAAAATTTATTATATTTTCTCAATTTTTAAATGATCAGCAATATAAAAATAATGTTCACTTTTTCCACGGGTTTCCGTCCATTTGTTACAATTTTGCGTAAATATCATATGATATCGGATTAGTCTCTGTAGGTTATTGTTTGGCTAGAACTCGAAAATGGGACCCTCGCGAAATAATCAAAATACAAAATCGCAAACATTTTAAACCCGCGAATGTAAAGCCATCCACAATAAACAAATGTACAGCAAGTCCTTGTTGAACGATTTTAAACACGCAGATTCTGAGTTGTAAGAGAAATGGATAAACTGTTTCTTATTATAAAGAGTATATTATTTTATTTCCCAGATTGTTTAGGTCAGAAAGAGGGAGCCTGTACACCTTCTTTTAAATCGCTCTGAACATGACACTCTTATAACTAATCGTTTTATGTTCATTTCAGGTAATTTCGCCACTATAATTGAGCCGGCCCGTGGACTGAGTGGCGGGGCAGTGGCAGGGATAGTGATCGGCGTTTTATTGTTGATCGCTCTGCTCTTCTTCGGTATCTACGCCAGTTACAAGAAACCCGACTTTCTGATGTCATTTATTGAATCGCGGAGAACCAAAGCTCCCTCGCCGTCCCTCCCACGGGAAGGAGGAATCACTAACATCAACTTTTGTGAAAACACTGAAGTTAAGACGGAGAATGAAGAGACTGCGAAAGACTGAACCTGATATAACGCTGAGCGGATGCTTGCTTAAGGAATAGCAATCCTGAACAGTAAATTTAAAGACTTGCTTTAAGAAACGCCTTTATAGTAATATTTTCTTTTCTCAAAAACTTTATGTTACAATCGCTTGTAATATTTCAATGCGTGTAAAAAATATGGATGTGTAACAACTTAATTATCCATATTTTTTTTTTCGGTTTTGTGGAAATTGGTGCATTTTAGCGCGATTCTGTATAAAATGTAGCTGCAGCGGATGCTTTGATATCATTATTCCACTTTTTCGGGATAAAGCTACACTAACATCTATACAAATACATGTATATCTATACGGTAATCTACAAGAATAAAAGTGCGCCAATATATGTTATTTGTCCTAATATACGACAATTTGCATGTTCAACTTGAATCAGCGTTTTTATATATATATATATATATATATATATATATATATATATATATATATATATATATATATATATATATATATATGGATTGAACTAGAATACAAAGAAATGTCGGTGTGCCGATAGGTATTCAAGTACCATCTCTATATAAAACTAGTGCCCCATGGGCCACGACGCTCAGCTTAATTCAGGGAAATGGACCATGGGGCAACATGACTTCCAGAGTGCTAAAAATCATGCATTTTGCCAATAGAACTTAGATAAAGACTACAGTGACCAGTGGCTACCATTCGTGCTCATATGTGACTAACAAAATGTTAAAATCATGTTCTTTCGCACAGCTTGCGGAATATAGGAAACAGTGACACTATTTCAGGTTTCCAAGAATTTTTTTACGGGAACCTTACTGGATCTTAATCAAATTAGTAGTTTCTTAGTCAAAATGTAACAAATCATCTAAATCTGTCCTACAGGTAGCTCAAATTTTGTTCTTTCACATATCATGCATAATACATGTCACTATGACCTGACTTCAGGTTTCCGAGGAAATTTGTTCAAGACCTCCATGGATGTACAGTTAGAAGATTCTAGGTCTAACGGTTACAGTTTTTGTCATTTTAACAGCCAGACTGCTTCATTTGAAGGTATCCAAAATAAAAAAAAATGCTTTAAAAAACAGGTTGCGCCACTAGTCTGCAGGAACTGATGCAACACACCACGATTAATATGCCTGCAAAGAATCATGGTGATCAATGTAATAGCATTATTAATTATTTTAGGGGGAACTTCTGAGCCCCTTAGCTCATAGGATTTGAGTAACAGAGACCTAATTTCAGGTTTCCAAGGCGTTTTTCATGGACCTCCATCTTTTGTCAAGTAAGAAGATTATAGATCCAATGGTAAAAATGTGTGCCCTGTTAAAAGACAACCACTTCTTTGAAGGTCTAAAAAATAAAGAGAAAAAATGCGTAAACATTAGAAAAAAATACAGGTGGCGCCACCAGTCTACAGGAACTGTTGATACACTCCATGATCAATATGCATGCAAAGAATCATGGTGATCAATGTATTAGTCATTCAGATACTGGAGCTTTTGCATCAATTTTTTTCTTTATTCTAGAGGGTACGTCTGAGCCCCATAGCTCAAAGGATATAGGCAACAGAGACTTACTTTCAGGTTTTCACGGAGATTTTCCATGGATCTCCCTGGATGTCAAGTTAAAAGATTCCCGGTCCAGTGGTTACGATTTATGCTCTGTTAACGGACGGCCCGACGGCCCCATGGACTGACGGACGACGGACAAAGAGTGATCGCTATAGCTCAGATGGCTATTCATACATCTCTCAACACACATATATATATATATATATATATATATATATATATATTATATATTATATATATATTATATATACAACCCAGTGTAAGCGTGATGTGTCACCACAGACAATCCACTCTTCACGAGGAGGATTCTCTAAGCATTCATATATCCTGGTAATCCCACTATTCCACTGGAAGTGTAATGGTATATCCACTGTCTATCCGTCCGTCCGTCTGTCGGACAAGTTACCAGTGTTCTGATGGATTTTCATGGAACTCTTCATACGTACTCACCAGTGGTTCATCCTGCCAGATGATATCTGGTTGAGACAGGCCATGCAGGTCTTAATACATGTGGCAGTACAGAAAGTTACAAAAAAAAAAACCAATAACAGGAGCAGAAATTTTCAAAACAAATCCTCGCAATGTGAGCTCCCTGAACCCTCGATCACTGAAAGAAATATTTTTCAGGTTTCTCTCATTGAGTGAACAGAAATGCTTGAAAAATGCTAAACTTCCTCCTACACATTTTATTTATACCTGCCGTCAGAAATATACATGTATACTGTATAGCATATGAATGCTAACTGCGACAAGTAGCAAATATCATGTCTTACATCTACTTAACATAAAATGTAATCATATCAAACTCTAATGAAGTGCCCTTTTCATGATGTGAAGAAGTGGCAGCCACATATTAATAATTTGATAGGGAAATGTGCGTGTGTGTGTTTTTTTAAGCAGGTTATACGACATTTAACTTAAATCTACAGACAGAATTTGTCTCGTCATATCTCCTATTATACCAGTATCAGACCATGTTTAGCAGACACATCTGAATATCGGATTTGGTTTCCTTTGTGAAATAATTTGGGGTTATTTTAGCGGTTACGGCAAAATATTCACCTAAACTCTTTTTGATGAGGAGTAGTCAATAAAAATTCTTCATTGCACTGAAGTAGACGGCAACTTAAAGAAACAAGTGACCCATTGGTACAACCGCTCAGCTGACCAGCATGACGATTCAGCATAACATTAAAAACAGAAATCTTATTATTTGAACGTCACATGTGATCTTGACCTTTGACCTTCTGGCACCAAAGGGTCGGTAGTGTTCTTCCCAAAGTCATGGATCGCACATACATGAAGACTAAATCAAATCATAACTGATTTATAAAAGTTGTACAAGAGAAGAATTAGGTTAAGGTTTCAAGTTTTCAAACTCACACTGAACTTGGTTGAAACGTTTAATCTATCACATCTGAGGCCAAAATATAAGTCATACTAGAAGAAATCCTAATTATAATAGTCTTGTTGGTCAAGGTCACCTCTAAGAGCATTGTCGAAACGACCTGTGATCAAAATTTAAGCAGAAAATCGTCAGTATTTCAACAGATATAGTGTCAACAATTATTCTAGATTTCCACAGATTTGACATTGAAGATCAAGATCAAGCACTCCAGTTTTGAAACTTAATTGTATTTTTACAGTCACTTAATATTAATTATCAGGTTTCTAGGAAGTTCGCCCAAGGACCTCCCTGGACCTAAGCAAGAGGTTTCTAGGTATAACATATACTTGTGCCCTGATTTATGTTCTGACGGACAGAGAAACAGACAGACAGTCGACCGAAAAAGGGCGATCTCTTTAGTTCAGACTGGGCTGCATTCAGCTGAGATAAAACCCAGTCAGCGGCGTTTTCTGGATCGACCTCTTCCTCAACGCCACTTCCAAAAAATGGAATAATCAAGAATTCGACTGAGACAGGCGTCTCCGGCGTTCCCCATATGTACGCTCTTTATCAACGTCCTATGTGTTGATTCTTTAATCAATCGAAATAAAACCCGTATGATTATTTACTGCAACCCACATGTTAGGGATAATAATACAACGGCAGCTTCGATTTGTTGAGATCAATATATTCATGACCATCTTAATTTATTGAGTAGCATCTGTGGTGATAAAATATAATTAATATAGCAAATGTACCATTTAATATCTAGGTATCGAGATAATCATATAGTTCAAAATAGTTGAATTATTAATGAAAGCTTCGGAGAGATTGATTAGGAGTAGCATACCGCTTGAACTGTGAATGACCGGGGTTTTTTTTCATATTCAGATCCCTCCGCCATGCATGACTCTTACCGCCATACATTAGGTCAGAGACTTCAATATTGAGAGAACTGTAAATCGATAAAACAAAATGAGTTACCTTATGTTTAGATTCTATAAAGCAGCAGTAGTTGGTGAACTATTGAACGACAAGAGGCTGAGTTCATGTGGCAAGAAATGAGAGTTCCGACATGTCACCCTGCCTTAAAACAACCAGGATGTAGTTCATATAATGCACCTATATTTTTGATATGGTCACGTGACATGCAAATCATGTAAACCTTATATTGAGGCAACTATTTTTTTAGAATTATTTAAGCCTCAGTGAAATCTGACAAATTATTATTCATTTTGTATTGATTTTTAATTAAGCATCTTTGTCTAAGAGTACCTCTATTCTTTAAATAGTAATTTTACACATACCACAGTGGTATAATATGCATTATAGTAATACTTCGTGTATATGTTAACTATTGGGCTGAAAGGCCGCCACTGATTAAACATGATATATGGCTAATGCAAACTGTTCTATGGGCTAGAGGCATGTGCTCATGAAATCAGACCAAATATTGATTTTATTATATTTTGATTACTTGACTTTGTATTCGGAGTTAACCTAGATTGAAAACAATAGAATAACCCTGAGTTAATTACATTGATACACTGTCACTAATACAACATTACAACAGCACGAACAAACTAAAACATTTGCAAGTCTGTCTCAAAGTCCCGCTTTAATAAATTTTAGAAGACTATACCACACGCAATTTTTATATACCGGGGGTTCCAATTTGCAATTATAAAAATTCTAATACTTTCATGTCAGACCTGAACTAGTTACATGTCCTCCACTTAGTCTGTACGCTTCATATGGATAAGCCACAACATTCAAAATGGTAGGATCAGTTTTGTATCTCATTCTATATGATGTTAATACATCACCGTTTATTGTATGTGACGCTAATGTCTAGTTCAAATCCAGATTTGCAAATCTCATGGTGAATATGCAGAATTGTATACTGGGTCAGTTCAATATTTAAGGAAAGCAAGGCTTTTGTGTGTCAATGTTTTAAAGACTTTGTTATACACACAGGATTTCATTATATCGGGCTCCTACCCCTTGCCCTGCAATAAAGCTTATTATCTCCATCTATCCCTAGTTTTTAACGTTCTTCTTATTATTATTACTATTATAATTTATTCTGCCACTTTTTGTGTTTGATTTTTACCCTAGATGTACCTTACTATGGGCCAATTACTTTGACCCAGTTTCAGTGATCATGACCTATTTACATACAGTGGTCAGAAGGTGCGATTTTTTTTCCAGAATTTCAATGACGGTTTTCTTCTCATGTGTAAGGGGTACAGACATATGAATGAAATGCAAATACTAAATTTCTTCCTAACGTTTCTATCGCAATCTTTTGGAATTCACTCATGCGGAATCATATGAGAAAGGTCGCTCAGCACTTTTCACTTACCTGAAAAATAAATTGAAAAATAAATAATTTCGAAATAAATTATTTTAACTGCAAAGTTGAAACCTTTAAAACATTTGCCATCTACAATGTCGGAGTGCTGTGGCGTGTTTGTTAGCGATATATTTAATGTTTTGTTTGGGAAAATTACGAAAATGTGTCGTCACGTTTTTCTACTCATCTGTTAAAACTCGAGAAGGAACGAAAAGTTTTCATTTATGATTTAAGAAATATAAACGTTAACAAACTTATAAGAGATGGAAGAGGGGGGGGGGGGGGGGGGAGCAGAGTGGCAGGGGTATAGCTGGAGATCCGTGACTGTCGCATGGCAGTAAGAAGAATTCCAGATGTTTTAATTAAGGACGTTTTGATGGTGCACTCTGGAGTAGTTTCGAGGTTTCACGTATTAATGGTTTTTGTACCATTTTTTTCAGAATTTGTAGGTCCCTTAAAGAGGGCACCTAATGCCCTCCTTATATCCTCTCCGATATACGCAACATGTAATGTTCTTTAGTGTCAGTACCAATGTGTGTATATTGTTCAACTGTTTACAAATAGTTTGAGACAAGTCAGTTCAGACACTTAAAGAAAATATAGGCTTGATTGAAACCATCAAATTAATTTTCTTCTCACTGATTTGTCGTGTTATAACCGAAATCTCCAATCCTTATAAAATAACAAAATAAAATATGTAATTATTAATATCTCTGTATTCAACCTTAAACCTCCATCTTCATATAGTCATAGAGGTATGAATGCAACTTAAGATCCTGATGTAGATAACTATATAAGCTCTGTCATCGATTTCGTTGTGATTAAGGTCTCATTTTATCGCCATTTTGGTTGGCTCATATTTTATTGTTATCATCCCTCGTGTATCTATATTTAACAGTGGTGTGCCAATTAATCGAAGATTGGTAGTTTTCATTCATAATCGATTAAACTGGTTCCACTTTTGAATAATCCGTCATAAACTATTATACATGCCCATGCAAAGACGTCCTTTTATTCAGAAAAAAAAAATATTCTCATATTGTCCGAAATATAAAAAGGGCGGGACACATTTTAAACTGAAGCCCATATAGTGAAAAAAGAGTCATCAAACTGGTTTTTACCTTGAGCTTTCGAAATGACGTGCAAGTCAGAGTGAATTTACCCGGTCAATAGATAAGGTATAATTCTGCATAGCAGTTTTCATGATAATGTAGAAGGTCTATGAAATGATTAATAATCGATCAGCGGTCGTTGTTTTCTTCCACAATTTTTCTTTCATAATGTTACAAGCAAACCCGACCAGTGATATTTACTATTACATTTATTTTGTGACGGCAAAAAAAGTCCTTCGTGCCTCTGTACAAAAAAGGAATTAAAGGCAGTGGAGGGTTTCATATTCGCAGGGTTAACATTTTAAATTTTTCCTTCACGAAAGCGTTATTAAAACTTTTAAAAACCAAACTTACCCTTAGAACATTAACATATACACAGAGGAAGCCAGAAATCACGTAAATTCTTTTTCAGAAGGTAGGTAAATAGGCACCTTTAAATAAAAAAAGTACACAAAACGTTATGACCTTAAAAGGGACCCAAGGGAAGATTGAACAAATGGAAATTACATACAGATTATTTGTAAGATCTTATATAATTAATTATTGCTATTTTTTTATTTACGGGTGACATACACCATCTATTACTGTTACCGGTAATACAGATGACATTACTCTTTTGCCATTTGACTTGTCAACTTGACGATTGGGCCGCTGAATTATGAAGATTCTACTTTCGCATTAATCTCCCTTTCACAAATACCGTAAATATGAAAATCCCATGAACGAAAAGGCAACCACAGTGAGTTTCATCACAGTTAGATTCTAGTGTAGTATAAGACAAGCATAACAATGCTTTATTACGTATGCCGAGGTAGATGTTTACTGTATGTACTTTATACCTTTATTCCAAGTTCTACCTGACCTATCATTACAGTGCCCTTATATCACACTTACAAAAATACAAAAACTTCTATGACACACAACACAATGTTATTAGAATCCTTGAGGAGGCACATATGTAATGTTTCAAGCTACATTTCCGGTCTAAAACGCAGTGCTATAACTGTTGTATTTCTATTTGATCCCTCTTGATATCATGTGAAATGGTTGTGTCAGTAACAGCTACCTGAATTAGGGCTCCTGTTTTTTTTTTTTTTTCAATTTTTATTCAGTCGTAAAGAAAATTGAACAAAAGTGAAACATGTCGTTTGCCTAACATAATATTTAAATTTCCTATCGTGTTCAACAAACAACCTACAAAGTCCCCATGTACATCAACGTTAGAAGAACACCATTGTAACGACAAAATATTTTAAACCCTGTTATATAAAAGTTATATATAAAAGCAATCCCTACATCTACAAGATGACTTATTACTTCTGTGATATAAACTTAGTGACGTCTGGATACTCGACCCAAATACTTATGGCAAGCCGTACTTAGGTGTCGCCAGTGTGCAGAAATTCTTATTTTTTAACAAAGAGCCTTACGCAACCATAGTTGTTGGTATTCATAATTTATTTATATTTCCTGCTTTTTTTTATTTTCCCTTCCAGGCAAGTGACCAAAAGCACTCAAAGACTCTCGGTAGTAAGCTGTCTGTCGCAGAGAGCACAGCGCCCATGGTGGAGCAACCGGACAACCGTGGTAACTGGGGGAACAAAGTTGAGTTCATCCTGACGTGCGTGGGTTACGCTGTCGGTCTCGGTAACGTGTGGAGGTTTCCGTATCTCTGTTACAGGAATGGCGGGGGTAAGAACTGGTAGCTTAGTAAAACCATTTTATTCGTTTAAAAATTATGGAACTGTTCATGTAGCATTCTATGGTTTATGGGGAAAGAGACCAACGAAAACTCTCCTAACTTAGTAAAACTAAACCATTGTACTTGAAAAGGAATGTAGCTAATACCAAGAGGAAAACGCGTTATATATAGTGTGTTGAAATTATTTAATCCTAATGCTGTCTGAATTACTTGACATAACATGGCGGTCATTGATGTGACGTTTCCCATTTCCGGTTGCGCAGGTGCATTTCTCGTTCCTTATTTCATCATGCTGGCCTTGGTTGGACTGCCTGTATTCTATCTAGAGGTCGCTGTCGGTCAGTTTGCCAGTCAAGGTCCCCTAAGCATATGGGTGGTCAGTCCACTATTCAAAGGTAAAGTGTTCTTTTCACTGATTATTTTATGTTCATTCTTCATGCAGGTTTGCCTTTACAGCGTATAAGGGGGTTAATTTGCAAATTCCTATAATATTTAAATATTTCACAGCAGAATTTAAGCATTTCCATGTAAGGAACATGAAGTCACGGTCCCAAGCCACCATGTAGTATCCACTCAGCCATATTTATGACGGCTTATATACTCTCCAAAACGTATCAAGAAACAATCGATGATGAACATTTATGTATATATATAAATATATATATATATATATATATACATATGTGTGTGTGTTTGTAAACTTCCTGTATTCGGTACAGTTATTTCATATATTCGATGGCTACCTGGATTCAAGTATTACTTGCACCCTCAAACAATAATGAACTTTCCAAGCGTGATCCTAAAACTAAAGGCCAAACTGTATATGTTACAACAAATATGTTTTCTGTACCTTTTGGAGTGGTAAAAACCGCTTATACTCTGGTCACACCCTTTATTATTATTATAAAAAAAAAAAACACGCACAATTTGCACCAGCATATTTATAAACAGTGGTTCGGGACGCAGTCGGCAGATGTCACTTCGATTGGGCATAAAGAGGCCGACAATTTAGTTTGTTGCTTCTTATCGGTCTATATATCCCGAAACTTTTACATCTTTTATCCACACTTGTGGCTAATTCACTCTCTGACGTCTCTCTTTCCCATAGGTCTCGGTTACGCCATGGTGATCGTCAGTATTTGTATCGTCGTCTACTATATCGTCATCGTCGCGTGGTGTCTTTTTTATTTCTTTTCCTCGATGACGTTACGGTTACCATGGGAAACCTGTGACAACCTGTGGAACACGGAGAAGTGCATTTCTACCGCCGTGGCAAGTAATCAGACATGTAAGTATGTGAGAAATCTCAGGAAGCTTGAAACAAGAACACACATATCCAGGACTGTGATCCGACACACGGCGTAAAGACCCACTGTCTGTTAAACCTAGAGAGATTACAACAGTTAGCTTCGACAGATGTCGCCACAAACGGCAGTTTCTCAATGACCTTAACAAAATGGTCCCTGTGCGCCAAGCTGAAACTATAGCTGAAAGACTAATGAGGTGTAAGAGTTAAATGAATTATAAAAACAGACACACATCTTATAGAGTACCGTTATGTGTTTAAAAATAGAATATATATATATATATATATATATATATATATATATATATATATATATATAAATTATGTAATTTAAATATGTATTTATTTGATGTTGATTCTCTCTTTTACAGTGTTAAACATAACCCTAGCGGACAATAACTTTACTCACAACGACATCAAGTACTCGACCGAGGAATATTTCTAGTGAGTCGTAAACCTGATAATTGGCTGAAAGGAGTAGTTGTTACAGCCTAGAAACTATCGATATCTAGAAACAAGCCGCTAACGCCAATTGATCTGATTTGCTTATCGATTTTAAAGAATTTTATAAAATTGTAAAAAGATATACTGGTACCGGTACTGGTATAATAATGGTGACGTCATTGTGCTTCCTGTTTGCTTATTATCACCGGACTGTCCCAGGGTGATATTAGGAGACCAATGTTGCAGGGAAAGTCCCTAACTGTCACAGCCTACTACTAGGGGCCGCCGATAGGCTAGGCATTACATAAACAAGTATCGGAAACCTTAATAAACGTCTCAAGATATATATTTACATTTTGTTTTTTTTTCCGGCAACCGCGTGTTGAACCTGTCTGATGGCCTGGAGGCTCTAGGAGACATCCAGTGGGAGCTGGCGCTGTGTCTACTGCTCGCCTGGGTCCTCGTCTTTCTGGTTCTTATCAAAGGAATACAGACGCTCGGAAAAGTAACTTATTTGATGAATTACTATAAGGCTGAATAGTTGAACACGAAAATATCTGTTACTTACGCTAAAAGAGCGCCTAGGGACGTACCTCACTCGCTCAACTAAGAATTCATATATTTCCGTTATTTGCCTGAAATTTATGAAACGTTAGGTAAATTATGGAAACGATTATTGATGTTTCTTTGCTTAAAAGAAGACAGCTTCTTCATAATTTAACGAATTCGAGATGACTGGAGTGACTTTTTATTGTCTTCGCCGCTAGGTGGTGTACTTTACCTCGACCTTCCCGTACATTTTGCTGACCGTCATGTTGATTAGAGGAGTGACACTAGATGGCGCTGTGGACGGCCTTCTTTTCTACTTGAGCCCGGACTTCTCTGGGCTGGCGGACGCGAGGGTAAATCCAACAAGCAGTATACAATATAAAACCATGACTGTTTTATGCCAATGCTCAATAATCTCTGTCTATCCTGATATGAAAAAAAAAATCTGTTTACATAAGATCCCCCGACCAAACTTAAATGTGCAGTACTTCAGTGCCACGCTTCGGTAACACGAATTAACCTGGTCATTTGAATAAAGGATGTCCCTAATACCTATGACTTGGGCGGTTCGACGTACAGACAGAGAAATCGGCCTATGTCACAATTATATGAATTACTACATATAATTGATTGCAGATTGCTTCAGTAATTTAATGAATTGTTTCTTGAGTGATATCCCAACCCTCCACGCACAATTTTATCAAGAGCTATTTATAATTATTTGGCTGGATTTACTAACAGAATAGTTACCAATGGAAAGGTAAAGCGACACATGTGCCTTTACCAGATGGGCGATTTTGGCACTAATTAGGATTTAGCATTTAGGAATGAAGGAATCATTTGTTATTGTTGTGTTCCACAGTCTGTTTATTATTATAAATATCATTCAATTATCATTGTAATCCAAAATTATATTAGATCTTCCTAGATAAATGACAACTGTGATTCTGTATACTTTATATTCTATATTTCAAATGCTGTAGAACCACTTTCTGTAAACCACAATTTTGAGTATCTTTAGTAAGGCCTTACCATTTCCTTGCCAGCGAATATGTTTCCTTCAATGAGGGATGTACATGGAATATGAGGTTAATGGTGACACAAAGTGTTATTAGGTGGGTACGGATTAAAGATAATACCACTCATGGGTTTCTGCAGGTATGGAGTGACGCGGCTGAACAGACATTTTTCTCGCTGAGTGTCTGCCAGGGCGGGATTATTTCAATGGCTAGCTACAACAAATTCCACAATAACTGCTACAGGTGAGATAGATTTAATCCATTAAGCTGTTACGCATATTAAATTTTAACCACAGTAAGGCCACACTGAAAGAGATTTTTTTTTTAGAATCGACCTATATGGAGACAACGATATTTTTAATGCTAAATTTTGCTAAATATAAACACTTCCATTTCGGATTTGGACTAAAGAAACACTATCTTTATACATTGCTCCTAACCTTACCTGGTGTCTACGGTACCTGCAGTTCCTCGGTGTACTCGCCCGATTGTCCAGTCATAAAACTGAATTACAGCCGTGGGGAACGGTCTTCCCATTAAGCCAGGAGAGCGGGGGGGGGGGGGGGCTCAGCCCAAATGTGTGTGTGGGACTAGGGGGGGGGGGGGCGCTCAGCCTATGTGTGATATGTGATGTGTGTTTGTGTTTTTTTTTGTTTTGTTTTTTTTTTTTTTTGGGGGGGGTGCACTCAGCCTAGGTGGGGAGGGGTGGGGGATGTAAAATCTCACCGCTCCTTGTCTATGATTCGACCTCATGATCTGCCGTCCCTTAGTTCTCCACTTCACAGACTTCACAGAGGTGGGCCTATTGATTTGTTTGGTCCTATCTAAACTCCGATTTACGAAAGTCATCTTGAATACCAATTTCGGTGGTAAGAGCTTTTTAAACGATACGCCTTGCTCAGGCCGAACAAAGTAATAGCGCTTGCTGCCGTGGGGTCACTGGTGTAGGAATATATACATCTGGTTCACAGTAAATGACATGCAGATGTGAATATTATAGTATAAAATCAAATAATCCTTACATATAACTGTATAAAGATAAAGCTACAAATAAAAGAATTTATTATATTATAATTGAAGGAACATTGTAAAAACAATCCCTCTAAAATAAACAATAATTATAGTGGTTTTAAATGATCAATTTATTATATTTATTCTTCGTAACTTGGTGTTATAGCATGAACACACCTCTAGTCTAAAAATATACAAAACAATAACAAACTATTCAAATATACCATAATAATAATGTTTTCATCACGTTTGTACTTTTTTTATTACCTGCAGAGACTCCATTATCATTCCGCTCATTAACTGCGGGACTAGTTTCTTTGCTGGTTTCGTTGTTTTTTCTGTCCTGGGACACATGGCTAAGGTAAAGGGGGTCGACGTGGCTGACGTGGCAGCATCTGGTGAGTCACGTGATCATTTTAAAACATTACCTGATCACAGTAGGAACACCACGTGAATACATGGTATTATCATGAGATTTATTTGGCAAGTAGAAATAGTTCATAGATACTTGCATTAGTAGTTTAATTAGTAAATTAAATTTTGAACATTGAGCATTTGAGCATTGAAAATTGAAGAATGGGTTAGATTTTGGTGTTGATCTGGCACATGATCCGGATTGAGGAATGTCACTTATGCACGAATGGACGAAAGAATAAGTGAATGCGAACACGGTTTGGGGAGCATCCCACATTAGGAACTCCATACTTCGCCAATGCTTTTATTCATTAGAATGGAGCTTTCTAGTTAGTATTATTATTATTATTATTATTATTATTACAGGTCCCGGTCTGGTATTCGTGGTGTACCCTGAGGGTTTGAGTACGATGCCGGTGTCACCTGTCTGGGCGGCGTTATTTTTCTTTATGATGACGCTTCTTGGCTTCAGCTCTTCGGTACGTGAGCTTTTTCCTTTTCTCGGATTTCCTCGTCTCTATTGACTATGCGGGTAGTGTGTTCGTATGTGTGATTGTTTGTGTGTGTTAGTGTGTGTGTTTGTCCACACCATTCATAAATTGAATATGATGAAATCTCTAGGCACCACGGGAATGGGCAAATGCAGAATCAATTAGATTTTGTTGTGGGTTCGACTCATTTCCCGGGTCCAGAAAGGACTTTCGAGAATATTCGCAAATATGCACAATTGAACATGGAAATACGGAGAAAATCAGTGAATGAAAGGACCAATTACGCAGTACCTCATATTAAAGATCGCCCACATGACCAAGGCCTTCATATTTCTAGTAACCTTGATTCGCAAATATTTGCTTGGGTTTTATCGACCTAATGATCAGTTTTTTTGTATTTGTTTTTTTATTTGTCGGTATTTACAACCTAAGGTTATCGCGACAGGGTAATAATCGTGAACAAGAAGACTCGGGGTATTTTATTTTCTCCACTAATCCCCAACCTTACCTGAGTATTTTCTTGCGACCAGCTTCAGGAAGGAAAACTTGAAAACTGTATAAATAGTAGATATCGGATAATTGTCGGGGTGCCTGGATAAAATCAGGGAGTAAATGCATCAAGACAAATACATATATCCGATTTAATTTATATTTATTAACATATTCGATATTTTGTTAAGGATTAAACCGGATGTCTTTAAGGTGAATGGGGGTTGGGGTTCGATGTTTAATCAATGAAAAGGCAAAGAAAATATGCTTTAACAAGAAAACTTTTATTACAAATAAAATAATACAATTTGATGTTTTGAGAAGGTAATGAGTATTTGTACGGATTATATTGGTGGTTTAACCCCCCCCCCCCCCTTAAATATCACCCTCGAATTATCTGGCCATATGCTGTGATTAGGTTTCCGGTAGGAGGGTGACACTGATACTTTTGAAAAAGATATTTAAACCTCCAAAATAGGAAGTCACTTACACAAATACTGTTTTGTTACTATCTATACGCTGATGAATGGCAAGTGTTTTGCTGAAACATTTGCATCATATAATGTTCTGTTGCATTTTCACTGACAGCCAGAAGCAGACCAGCTCTAACAGATATGAAAGCCATCTGCATAGATTCTGTGTCAATCATTTTGCGATCATTTTTTGAAAATAAAATAATTTTTCAGTTTCCCATCATGGAAAACTTCTTTGTCTCCTTTGGCGATGAGTTCCCGTCTGCATTCCGGTCAACACGAAATCGAAACATCCTCTTCCGGTTGGGATTTTGTCTGATCTTCTATGGAATCACCCTCACCATGGTAACCAAGGTAAGCCTGTAGTGCTACAATGTTTGTATGGATATTTCAAGTAAATGGTAATATATTATACTTGGGCATGAGTCCATGTAAATTGGTTCACCCTGTTTTTAATGTATCCATTTTCTTTTCTTGTCTGTACTTTCTAAATATAATTATAAAGAAATAACTGTGTAACGCCCTGTAAAAAAATAGTCTGAAAGGCGCTGGGTGTGGAAACTAAATAATCCAGCCTTGCTGCCAAACATATATGTGTAAAACTTGACGATATAAGCAGACTCATAATTTAGTTAGTTCACTTATTTGGAAAAGTCTAGCCTTTCATATCCCTGACGGGTGTTATCTGATTATATGAATAATACGGTCGCACTTGGAACCCTGCCTCTAGAGACTGAGCCCGCATATTAGCGTGCCCATTGTTGAAATTCTGGACTCCAGAGCCTTTGTTTATTTCACACCACCAACTCGTAATTCAATTTGTGAGTCATATAGTTATCAAATAGCTGCCATGAGACTGTTGGTGTTGGTTCTGTGTTAAGTTTCAACTGAATAAACAAATTAACAGCGATTTTTCGCCAATTACATGAATACAGAAAATATTGGTCAAAATGGCGAATAGTCTGGGGTATCTATTAACAAAGACTCGAATCATGGAAATATAACGCAGATGGCGTTCCTTGTCAATTAAAATATAATTATAGGTAATTGGTAGTCCTATATCGCAGTCTGATCATAAAGACATGCGACACATCCCGGCTGCCGAACCTTATCTGGTTGTCGGAAAGTGGGTTTCAGGGGCGGAGAGCGGCCTCAACACACCTCACAGACAAACTCGTGTGCCGGGACTGAAAGAAGGCTTCATACATAAATCTAGCCGTGGCAATCCGACTCAGTAGGCAATCGGATAATTGGGCTGGTAAGCCTACTCGAGTCGTGATACAATTAATATCGAGGAATGTATCGCAATAATCCTGCATCAGGTTGCATTCATATTTTTGTAAACGGTCCATAATCTCAATATTATGCTAAGAATGATAAATTAACACAATAGCATACATGTGAGCTCACGACCCAAACACTGTCTCCATGGACACGGGTTATTTCCTGTATCGCCTGCAATCTGCCTGCGTCCTGTAACCCGTTCGAGCCATGCTTGTGTTCATGCGGTCATAAATTAAAAAAAAATATATGCCGAGGGGTTTACCATTTTGCTGAATTAAAACGGAACTTTTCTCGCTCATGTTTGGTATTATTAGAAAATACACAGTAAAATGCTTACGACTGGTCAGGTTTATGTTGATTGACAGTGTACCTGTAGGCTATGAAGCGTAGTCAGAAATGACGAAACTATTTGCATCTTCATAAGGCCTTAAAATGCGTTCCTGTGACTTAGATGTAAGGACACTCTGGCGCCAGTATTCTCGCATTAATGCCAGAGGGTCGATGTGACGCTAACATATAAATCCCGCATGTAGACATATGGGGATGAAAGCGGGGCGAGAAATTAGATTCGGCATTAAAGGTTTAAGTATTAGGCGTGTACTTATCAATTTACAGGATTTTTTTTAAGTTTGGTACATACAGGCAGGCCTGGTGACTCCTCCTGGTGTGACCCTGGTGATGATATATATCTGGGTTTTTTTTGCATGTTTATTTGTTTTATTTACGTTGAGAGCTTTACCTGACCAGTCTGGTGGACCCCTATGTCGGGTGTTTTATCTGTTTAATTTGTGTAATTGACAGGGAGGGTTTTACCTGGTGACCCTGGTTGACACCTATGTCGGGGGATTCCCTCTGCTTCTCGTCGGAATCATTGAAACTTTTGTAATACAGTATATTTACGGTAGGTGTTTGTAGTATGTTAACGGTAGGTGCAGGTCACATTCAATTTAAGTCCATTTGACTACTATCAGTATATATAAAATATATAAATGTTTTAAATATAAAAGTTTACTCCCCTTATAGAAAGGTTTGTCCATTTCAACAATGTACGTCCGTTTTACTCTGGTTTTCAATAATAAGAACAACACATTATATCTTCTTGTTAGGATCCAAGAATTTTGCAGAAGATATTGAATTGATGCTTGGCAAGAAGCCAAACTTCTTCTTCCAGTGGACCTGGAAACTCGTGACGCCAATATTATTATTGGTGAGTTTGATATTGACAGGCAATTTAAAATACCAAAGTTACTTTTGATAAATATTACTCCTTCCACAACACTTGTCCGTAATGTCCGCTCCGTAAGTTTGGGTACAGAGGGTTTTTTTAATTCAGACAGAAGGCAGGTAGCCAAATACGTTGAGTAATACGATGATAACTGCTGTCCGAGGGATTGATATACGCATAACTCAGATGATATCTGCTTCACTGAATGTTATATCTGCCTGGTATCTGGGTCAGTAACGAGGGTTTGGGGTGTCACCCGGAGTAATATTGCGTCCTCATAATGGTGTGTCTGATCACAAAAGGCAATAACTGCGTCAATAATAGTGATATCCGTGTCACCTGATGTTATATCTGCGCCATTTAGAGTTATTTTGATGTCTGTAAGGGTTATAACTACATCACTCATTGTCATGTCTGCGTCAGTCATTGTTATATCTGCCTCACTCACTGTCATATGTCTACATCACTCATTGTCATGCCTGCGTCACTCATTGTCATGTCTGCGTCACTTATCGTCATGTCTGTGTCTGTATTTGTCATGTCTGCGTCACTTATCGTCATGTCTGCGTCACTTATCGTCATATTTGTGTCAGTCATTGTCATGGCTGCGTCTCTCATTGTCATGACTGCGTCTCCATTGCCAGGCCTGCGTCACTCATTGTCATGTCTGCGTCACTCTTTGCCATGTTTGCGTCACGCATTGTCCTGCCTGCGTCACTCATTGTCATATATGCGTTACATATCGTCATGCATGCGTCACTTATCGTCATATCTTTGTCTGTCATTGTCAAGTCTGCGTCACTCATTGTCATGAATGCTACAATGCGGGTCATGCTTGTTTCTTTCTGTTTGGTGAATACATCGCTCAGGGTGACAGCTGCTTCGCTCATAACCACTCATAACCAAATCTGCGTAAAACACAGGCCCTTCTATCTCACCCATGACCAAAGGCTGATCCTTAAATGGTTCACAAATCATCAATCCAGGCCATCATAGTATTCAAGGCGTGGCAGTACAGACCTCTGACCCTGTTTGACGACTACCGTTACCCGGGCTGGGCTGGTGTCATTGCTTGGTCTCTGGTGGTGCTGCCCATGGTCTTTGTACCATCACTGGGACTGGTCGTCTTCTGTAAACAAACAGGCTGCAAGTGTAAACAGATAGGCTGCAAGGTACTGTATATATCAGTCACGTGATCTAGGCTGTGCCTGTTAGGTTTATTTTGTCATGAAAACAAATATAAAATGTGTGATTTTTTAAACTGTCCGCTGCGTGGTAGATATGATCGGCAGTTAAAGAATATTTCAGAAACGTATGTTTCAATATACGCCAATATCAAACGTTATATTTATATATGTTGTGTGATGTTACTAATTAGGTTGAGATATCCTTAACCTGCAATTTCGGGAAAGTTCGCAAAATATAAAGATTTCTTGAATTTCCTTACAAATATAAAACTTCGTAATTAATGCTGTAGCTGTTAGCCTAAATCCTTACACATTTACATGTTGTTCTTAATAACATGTTATAATATATAATCTGGACTTATATAATATAAAGATAATGGTTTATGTTCATAGGTTCTGAGAGACGTTACGAAAGCAACTCCCGAATGGGGGCCGGCTCTACCAGAACACCGGACAGGAAAATATGCTGACTTCACTAAAAATGGTTACATTAACCGAACTTTTGAGAGCACGTATTTGTAAAAAAGTGTGCTTTCATATCTACTTAAAATGTGACCCGAAAGTAATTAGGTATATTCCACTTTTAATCTATCCCTTTTGAAAAGTCATCGAATTACGTGTTATGCCATGAATATGAATTTAATATATCAACAACACTATACGTTTAACATATAAAATATACCTTAGGTCTTTACAACAGCGGATTTCCTAAATACCATCTGGGAATTGATATTGAGGTTATTATTTTGCCATACCTGATGAAGGATTCTGTGCCAGATAGAGAATCACGGCTACAAAACATAGAACCACACAGACACACACACACACACACATACATATATATATATAGACAGACACATTTGGTGGAAAAGAAACTGTCCCTGTTATTTGCTTGAAATTAATTTTATTCCCCAGTTGCCTGCCGCGCTAAATAGAAATCCATCAACCAATTACACATTTGCAACTTTTTATATTGTCATTATATATATATATATATATATATATATATATATATATATATATATATATATATATATATCCATACAAAGACGTCATGATATCTGGAAAAAAATATTAAAGAGCGGACAACATTAAAACTGTATTTCGATCAGCGCAAAAAGGTTAATAACCTTTTTACCCTGTTACCTTGGTCATTCAACGTGATCATAAATATGTGTTCTTTTACTAATGCACGTATTAAACCGATCGTCTGTCTGCCGTTGTTCCAAATACAAACCGGATGACAGCTTACGAGATGTATGATTACTACCCTTTCGTGTATGTTTGTGTGTTTGTTCATAATAGAATTCATGCAGTAATGAATGGGATCTCTTGAAATATTTAGGGTATTTCGGGAATGGGTCAAAGAAAGAATAAACCTGGGAATATGGATCGAAAAAGTGAATACAAAGGTGTTTTTTCCAACATGGCGGATCCTTGCATTCCTTGGACTGTAAATTTCTAATTTTTTTGTGCGATTGCCAAGAAACAATTTTTGTGAAACTAGACATCACTTTTCAATCGTGGATCAGATAACGCCAATCAATTTAAAACCCACATGTAAAGTGAAAGATGGACATATATCTAAATGCAACCGAAACGTTTTATGGATCTGTTGTTCCTTTTAAAAAAAGAGGCTGGTGTTACAGCGAACTTTTCTGTATTCAAAACTCAAGTGAATAAAATTGAATACTTGGAGAGAATGCTGGCTAAAAAATATAAGAAAACAGTAAGTCACACATTTGAAAAATTACTTACTACGTTTTCTCATCGATAGGCTTCATATATTATTTTGTTAGCGTGTAATTAATTATATAGTAATATGTATATTTTAGTCCATGTATTCTCATACTGAAAATGTCAAAGCTAAATACAGATGTTAACGTGAAAAACACAGACAACAAAATGTTTTTCTTCTACAAACAAGCCATACACTCCATGAAAGAATATCGATCATGAAGACAGCAGTAACTGGATATATTGGGATCTTTCTCGGACATCAAAAAAGGGAAAAAGCTTTATTATGTGACAAACAGTAAGTAATGACACCAAGGGGAACTTGTAAAAAAGGCGCCCATCTGTTCATTAACAATGGCTATCATTATTGATGGCAGGGTGGCAAGGGTCCAAGGTCTTTTTTCGAAAATGGCGGCGAAATGTCGACGTCTCGTCATGTAATGGTATCACGTCACTTCAGTTGTGTCATACCAACTTTCTTCTTTCTTGATAAAACTTCACTGTTCAAAACGGATCAGTTCAGATGTGAAATAATACTCAAGATCTTGTTCTTTTTTACAACTTTGCACCTTATAACCACTCGAAAAAGAGCGCATGTAAGAGAGTTACAACAATGTGAAAAAGTTTACACCGTATTAATTTGACAAATTTGCCTTCTGCTTAGAAGGCTCCATAGATATCACGTCTCATACACAATACGCTAAAAGTGCTTTGATACCGTTATATTTTTGCTTATCATTGTGACCAAAGGACGAACCTTCTGTAGTGTGTAACGTTTCGCCGATGATATTCTGTTTGTCCCTAGAAAAACAGACCAGGACAACGTGCTCGCCATGAACCTAATATACCTCTTTATGCCCAGTTTTATAAGCACCTCCTCAGTGTAAAGAATATGCCTAATGTTAAGTTGGTTACTTTTTAAACATATTGGTGCATTATTTCACTCTTTCCTTAAGATGCTCTTTCACCTATCTTACGTTGCGGGACCCATATCCATTCGCACATTCTCAGTAATCATGCGTTGTGTTGCGTGCGTTGCATGCGTTGCGAGCATGTCCGCTAGAGTATGTTGGTTACAATCTTGCATTTATCATATTTCTGTATAGCATGTATTGAAGCTATGTACTGAATTGATCATCAGCTGTGTAATGCAGTTTTCAAATAAAAAAAAAAAGACACTGCGTTCTCATATATTCATTACCGGTCAGCTACTCACCGATGAAAGGTCAAAGGTCGTTTGTAGAGGGTGGCTAGCCGGTAAGAAGCCACTTAAAAATATTGAACTGAAAACAAAAAGTTAGAAGGTTTAAGTCTTCTGCTGGTCATTGAAGTGAATTTACAGACCAGACTGACAAATGGGTGTCAGCATTTCTGTGTGGAGGGCCAGAAATGGCTGCTATACGCAGTCAAAGATCAATGAAAAATTCTCGGTACCGGTCAACAAAATGACAGGAGTGGCCTAGACCTTAAGGCTTGCCACCTGCTTGGCCGTGCTTATACTCCAGGGAGGGGACGTGAAGTCTAACCCAGATCCTCCGCGACTGAAAGCACCCAAGAATAAGCCCGGTGAGCCGCAGACCACGATCCTCTCACATGTCAGGGTCACTAGAAGCACCAGCCAGGAGCGGTCAAGCAGGGGCAAACAAGACGACCACGTCTGTCAACAGGTGAGCGATATTAGGGAACCAACCGAGTTAAACCCTGAATCCAGACCCTTTATGCAGAGTCAAGGTAGGCCTAAGGCAGAAAATAATGTAGTAACCGAAGAAAATTTATTAGATGTGGAAAACCTTCAAGAAGAGATAAAGGAGGTTCGACAAGAGAACAAACGATTGAAAACAAAGGTTGATAAATTAGAGGAGCAGGCCAAGAGAGACAATCTCATATTCTACGGAGTTGAGGAAGAAAAGGGACAAGAAACATGGGCTGACTGTGAAACCAAAGTAAGGAAAGTCAGGAGAGATGAAATGAATTTAGATAACAGTGAGGAAGAGATAGAAACTGCAAGGGCTCACAGACTGCCATGGAGTGCCCCAGGAAAGCCGAGACCAATTATTGTAAGGTATGAAGGGTGTAAAGACAAAGAAAAAGTGCTGATAGCAGCTCGCAAAGAACTTAAAAAGAGTAATTCCCAAGTGCATGTTCAAGAGGATTTCGGTGAAAGGGTACGCGAGGCTAGAAGGAAGCTAACACCAAAACAGGATGAGGCAAAAAACCAGGGTCAGAGAGCACGGCTGAGATATGATAAATTACTTATTGATGACAAAGTGTACGTTTGGGATGATGACAACCGTGTTGTGGAATGTTTAAAGTCAAAGAGCAGACCATCAGAATCTGGGAGAAATGACAGTTCTACAGTTCATACTGATAAAGTGGAATAATGGCGGGGCCAAGGCCCAAATCTAGAAACATGTGACTTTATAAACCTTACTGAAAATAATTATACAGTTAATGACTCTTCTTTTATTCATATGAATTCCAGTCTCCATGTTCAAACACATACACCTTACGTATATCTAGACACAAATAATGTACATTCATGTTTCTCTGATGTCTCGTCTTATTCATTTTATAATGTAAGTAGTACAAGTAGAGAGACCAACCTTCCTCAAAATTATATTGAGATTCATAATATGACAGAGAATGTATTTGAGTGGGATAGATCTAGATACAGGTAATGAATTGAATAATATCGGGGACAATAATCTATGCAGTAAGGATAACAATATCAAACAAACTGCTTGCAATGATTATACATGTGTTTCTATTTCCTTTGATGATGATAATTTGAATGTTAACAATTTGTTTTCAGATGAAAATATATATTTAAAAGATGGTTTTACGAATAGTACAAATGTTAACAAGTTGTATCTTTGTGATTCAGATTCTCCACTTGTTGCACCATCCCTGAACCATGCACTGCACCTTAACAGCCCAACCACTAACAATCAAAGGATTAAAGGTAAGTCATAAAAAAAGACAAAACTTCACTTCAGTCTGAAAGTACTTTACATATAATAGCATGGAACGTACATGGTTTAAAATCTGTTTATCAAAATCAAGACTTTCAAGAACTAATTAAAAATTATGATTAAATAATTTTAACTGAGACTTGGGCAAATCATGCTGATCAGTATTTAAATGATCTCTGCGGATATCATGGGTATTCTAATGTACGATCTCAAATGAAATGTGGAGGGGTGCTTGTTTACTTAAGAAATGCATTAAATCAAGTTTTACTACTTACAGGGTTATGATTATTGTTATTATGGATGGTCTAAACTAGTTTTTTTATAAAGATATTGCAATAGTTGCTGTATACATTGCTCCAGAAAACTCTGTATTTTACAATCATGTGGAAGAAAAAAATGGCATAACATTTTTAGAAAATGTGTTAGTAGAACTTCTGACAAGATACGATGATGTAAATTTTATTATTTTGGGAGATCTAAATGCTAGAATGGGTAACTTGAAAGACTATCCAAAAGATGACAGTTTGCCTAGAAAATCGAGAGATAAGAATATAAAAAAATGGGTATTTCCATTGCAGCAGTTATGTATAAGTTTAAATGTACATACTTTGAATGGTAGAATTCAGCCAGATTACCATGGAAACTTAACTTACATGTCAGCACAAGGCACCTCTTTAATAGATTATATTATTGTAAGTTCAGAAATCTTTCATAAATTTAAGATGTTTGAAGTTTTAAATGAAGATCTGTCAGACCACTTTCCTGTAATAACTAAACTTGAAATTGGAACTAGAGTAAATTTGGATATAAATATTGATAAATATGAAAGCTGGATCCAGTACAGGAAAAAATAGGCTGGCGTATATGATGTCTTTAGTGACAATGAGGTAACTAATAAAATATACATGTCCTGGTTGACTGCAGAGCCCCTGATTTAAATCATTGCGGTAATCTGATAACAATGTCAGGAAAAGCTGGCATGTATTTTCGTAATCACTGTTGGTGTAACATGTGCACTGTTATATTGTGAATTATGTGGGGTGGGAAATGAAAGAAGTCCTAACACTTCGACCTCAGTTTGTCTTTCATTAAGATCGCCTGTCCCTGGCCGCCGGATGTAAAATTAATGCTGATGAAGGAGATAAGATGTTTTCCATTCACATTTTATCTGTAAATGTTGAGTTGATGTGAACATTATTAAGAGAATATTGTTTTACGCGAGACCTCGGTTTGAATAAAATCATACACCTGTGTATGTGTTCTAGCCATTCTATGGCGAAACTGACCAAAGTTAAAGTCAGCGTCTCACACAAATTTGCTCACTCGCAGGGCTTAAGCCCCGCCCCCAAATTCAACAGACGCTGCCGCTTGCACCACAGCAAACGGTCTCACACATCCTTTCTAATTTACTTTTTAAAGTTTACGTCGCCCATAGGTATTTTAAGGCTTTTTTTTCTGCAGTCAGAGGAAAAACAGCTTTTAATAGCTGCATAGTTGAACGAGAAAAGGCTCTAAAATTTTCAAGAAAAAGTAGAGGACTGACGTGTCGACGAATGCTTATTGACAAGAGGATTTATTGGCCAATAGGAGGCCCGGGATTTGACACGCCCCTTCCAACTTTCTCCACCATTCAAATCAGAAAAAAATCGTTATCAAACATTTCTTAGTTTTTTTTTTTTAAATTTTCGGCAGATACAGCGGATATAAATTGTCATGAGCACAAGTCAATGTGAAAACAAGAACCCGGATACGAAAAACGGTGCCGTCTTCTTAATCCGAAGGAACTCGAAATAAAAAAAAGAGGTCACGTGCACAGCCCCGCATGGAAAACTCGGTAAGTCAATGTCATGACATACTGTTTTATGGTTTTTTTTATATAGCGCCTCACCTTATCACTAACATCGGGTCAAACTGTAGGCTAGTAGATCCACATATAATGACACAAGTCAGGCATAATTATTTTATCTGGGATTACGATTACCCTTCCTAAGCCGGTTGTATTTCTGTCTCGGCTTGAGCGATAATATCCATTCTTGTCGAAGCATCAATCGTGTTTTAGTGGTAATGACTAATGTGGTTAGGTCCGTTCAGGACCCCTGTCCGCATGAATTTTCGTGATAATTGTTAATAAAACGGTCTCGGGTGTACGGGGCTGAACTCTAGGGGGCCAAAACAAAAAGAGAACCCACAATGTTTATACAGACACTGAACAAAGTGGGTTAAATGCGTAATGGACACTCAACAAATGATATATTATAGAAAAATTAGAATATATAGCCTTTATTATACGCACATGGTAAAACCCGGATAAACACAAAAGTGCCCAAACCTCCGAAGTTCTACCCAGTCGTGTAGGCGTACATTTGTACACCTTCAGGACATTTGGATGTACAAGGACGGGTCACTGTGCTAACCCTAATCTGGCCAATCATGGGGGTGCATGCCTGAATAGATGCTGGATGGAGCAGGTAATTAATGTGTCTGAGACTGTTGCAATGAAATCATACATACCTATTGTGGATTAAATTTAATTTTAAAAATGGATTTTAATCTCTGTTGATTTGTTGGATAAATAATACTTTAAAAATACAAAAGGTCAGTAAATTTATATTACAACTTTACATGACACTTAAAATACAAACGGTAAGTAAATTTATATTAGTGTCATGAAACATTTAAAATTAACATTTGAGAAAATAAATATTTCTATTTTATTAATTTATTAGATAATTAGATTTTATTAGATTGCTTTTTATGTATAGAGTAAAAATCCTGGCAGGTTTTTATTACTAGCCACTTACTCAAAATAAATTCCGAGACTTATCCCCTAATTTCTGCTGGCTACCAAAGATACATTAACACCTGATGAATCTCAGCTTAATATCCACCACTTTGAATAAGAATAACTAAATATACCAGTTTAACGAAGCATTTTGTTTCCATATTCTATGTTCACAGACTATTGTAATTTACATATATTCTACCCTACAAATGAAATTGCTGCAAGCACACATTAGGTTTACAGATAACAGACTTTAATGGGTACAAATGTAATCGTGTATTTTAGACCAGTTTTGTCAATATTGATGATCATTTTTTCACCTTCTTTTCATTTACCGGTTAACTTTTTAAAACATGTCTACTATCATCTCCTCAGTTATAACAATTTAACTATATGGCACAGATGGCATATAATATTTAAAAGAAAATGAATCATATAACTTCCTATTGTAATTTACAACCTTGGGGGTGCAGGTGAAAATTGCTGAGGTAAAAATGACTGAAGTAATAATGGCTGAGGTAAATATTGGCTAAGGTACAAATGGCTGAGGTGAAAATGGCTAAATGGAAAATAACAGGTATTAGGAGTAAATTTTGAATTTTTAAATTTAAAACATCACAATTCAGCTGCAAACTACATGTGGTGGACACAGATTTTAGATGGGACTTTTCAGACAGACACTTCAGCCAGACAAGTATTACAGAATTCCACATAAAGGGGATTATTATAGATTTCAGGGTATCAATATACAACAACCTAAAGCTCAATATTTTAATTGTAACCAAGGGGTTTCACATGAAAAAAAAAACACATGAAGGAAAGTTAAAAGATCATTTATAAAATTAATGCAGTCAACTACAAATCAATATCTGAAGTCTCATAAACATTTCAGTATAGCATAAGTTATCTTTTTATTGCTGCAGTCAGTGCGTAACCGCGTGTGTAGGATATTTTCACGTCGTATACCACTGAAGAAATAATTTGGGGGCTTTTTTGGATAAAACATATCGCAAAGTGCGTTTTTAAATGCAGTGATAGAAGTAATTGTTCTCACCTTTTCTGGTAAGAAATTCCAAATTTTAACTGCCGTAGGAATAAATGAATGTTGTCCGGCATGCAGTCTGAATACTGGTACTCTGTACTCGCTGGCATTTCTTAGGTTATACAAGCCTTGTTTGCATTTATAACCGGATAATGTCTTTATCAGATAAGGAGGACCCAGGTTCTTTATTATTTTATAGAAAGTCGTGACAATTTTTACTCTCCTACGTACGGACAATGTAGGCCAACCAAGCTCGTTTAACAGTTGTGTGCTGCTGCACCATCTTGTTGCGCCAGTGCACAGTAGCATGCCTTTGCGCTGAACACTGTCTAGATAGTTCGCCTGTACTACAGAACAATTGTTAAATAGTATAGCCCCATATTCGAGGACAGAAATCACCATTGATTTATACAGTCTATCTAGGACTTTTTTTTAGATAAAATGAACTTGAATTTTTGAAGCATTCCTATTCGTCTTGATGCTTTAGTACAAAGATGACGAATATGGTCACCCCAGCTCAAGTCTTGAGAAAGCAGTATTCTTAGATGAGATAACTGTTCTACCTCAGATATAACAGTTTGATTTAATATATGGGCGGGATGAGATTGTTCTTGATATTTCCTTGAAAATATTATGACTTTTGACTTAGTACTATTGAATGTAATGTGCCATTGTGAAGACCATTCCTCTAATTTTAATAGGTCACTATTTAGAGATTGGGCCGAGGCCACAGGTGAAATAAACTCCTAACAGAACACATCACTAAGACATATAACAGAGCAGACAAATATCAGTAAAAATATCAATACAGAAGCCATATAAATAGCAAGTTCTTTGAACCTAGCGGACCGCATCGAAGTCAAGGCCGAGCGCAATGCTTACATTACTTTGAAAGACCACAAGGATAATTTTGAACAACACCCCAAGTGCAGACTGATAAATCCAGCAAAATCTGAAATAGGTGTCATTAGCAAAAAGCACTTGGAAAAAAATAATAGCCAACTGAGACTGAAAACCAAACTCAACCAGTGGCAAAATACCACACAGGTAATATCCTGGTTCAAGATTTTAAGCGGAAAGAAAAATCAAAGTTCATAAAGTTTGATATAGTTGAGTGTTACCCTTCGTTCACGGATCTACTTATGAAAGGCCCTAAATTTGCCAAAACCATGGTCTCCATTCCAGATAATGTTATCAAAATCATCCTGCTCGGCGGGAAAAGCTTACTGTTTAGCAGTGATAGCATCTGGTTGTAAAAAGATCAAACTAGTTTTGACGACACCAGTAGCAGTGTTGACGGTGCTGAAGTATGCGAGATCGTTGGTTTATACCTCCTAGATATGTTGAAAAAGGAGTTTGGTGAAAATGCTCTAGGCCTGTATCGAGATGACGGTTTAGGTTGTTTCCCCAACAGCCCCGTAAGAAAATGATCAAACTCATTTCCCATGTTGGGTTTAAATTAACATTGAAACTAACCTGACCTGCACTGATTTCTTAGACGTAACACTTGTCCTCCAAAATGACATTTTCTACCCTGACAGAAAACCGAACAATGGTCCGCTCTTTATCCACGCACAATCCAATCACCCTCCAGCGATTATCAGGTAGATACCTATGATGATCAGCAAGCGTGTATCTGACACCTCTTGCAATGAGGAGCTATTTATGAAAGCCAAACCCATGTGTGACAAAGCTTTAGCGAAAAGCGGGTCCTCAGAAAGCTTTAAAATATGCTGAACCCGCAGTGAAAGGCAAAAGAAACAGGAAAAAAAAATAATATGGATCAATCCCCCTACAGCCGTCATGTATAAAACCAACATTGGCAGACAATTCATGAAAATAGTTGAAAAACACTTCCCAAAACAACACAGGTACCACAAGCTATTCAACGGGAACAATTTGAAAATAAGCTATAGCTGTTTACTCAACATGTCTAACCTTATCAGCATACTTAATATGAAGGTCCTAAATACTGACAAAGCTGTAAATGTACCTCAAAAACAATGTAACTGCCGTAAAAAAGATAAATGTCCTATGAATGGTCAGTGTCAGCTGAGATGCATTGTCTATAAAGCAGCAGTTAGAACAGACAATAACGAGAAACACTACGTAGGGTATACTGAAGGTGATTTCAAGACAAGATACAATAACCACAAGCAATCCTCTCGTAACAAATCCCACGCTAAAAACACTGAACTGTCTAGACCTATCTGGAAACTAAAAGACAACAAAATCAATCACAAGCTCTCTGCCACGGCAGCACCTTACTTCTGTTGGACTAGAAAGTGTGACCTATGTTTGTCTAAAAAGCTACTTATAGCAACGGACCCCCTGGATCAGTGTTGAACTCAAGTGCTGAAATTCTCTCCAAATGCCGCCATCAAAACAAATTCACTCTGAAATGTTTTAAAGCCTAGCATTCATACAAATTTTCAACGTGCCCGCTCCCCCCCCCCCCCCCCCACCACGACGATCCGATGGGCAGACTTTCCTGTTCAGGTAGTTGCTCTCTCACTGCTTTGCAGTGTTGGGGGGAGATGGCGTTGCCTGTACCCCTTGGCGAGTTTGTCGAGTCCACTTGGTATGAGTGCCTTTTATATTTTATATTTGCCTTTTATATTTTATTTTCATAGTATATGTGTATTTTATATCGTATGTGTATACTACTGAAATGTTCACTGTACCCAGGACCCTATTAAAAATCAGCTTACTATGCTAATTGGGCATCCTGGTAAAATTTCTTTGTATTAAATATAAACTTTAAAACGATAACAAACCTCTTTGCCCTCTTATGTTCCAGTATCGCATATGTACCCCGACCAGTCCTATTGTGCCCCCGAGGACAATAGGATCAGTGTCAGTCTTTTACATGCTCCCCCCGATACACACACAGCATAATCTCGTAATCCCGTAAAGTCTCTTCTTTTCAAATCACGCCGTTTAAATATCATTCTAACCATATTCACCTGAATATCGGGTCGCATCCCGTGATACAGACTGTTGTGAATTTACAGTGTTGTTCTTCTTCAGTGTTATATCGATCTGGCCTAGTCTGTAGGCCATAGAACACTTTACAATGGAGGGCAACTCTACCTTCTCAATATATATATATATATATATATATATATATATATATGCGTGCGTGTGTGTTTGTGTGTGTGTGTATGTGTGTAATCTACCTGTACTCGGTACATTTATTTTATATATTCGTTGGCTATCTGGATGTCAGTATTACTTGCGACCTCAAACAACACTGAACTTTTCAAGCGTGATCCTTAAAGGCCATAATGCAGATGGTACAACTGAACTAATATGTTTTCAGTACCTTTTGGAGTGGTAAATAACGCATATACTCTGGCTAGACCCTTTATTTTTCTTTGAAATAAACACGCATAATTGGCGCGAGCATATTTATAAATAATGATTCGGGATGCAGTCGGCAGATGTCACCTCGATTGGACATACTAAGAGTCAGAGGCCGAAAATTTAGTTTGCTGCTTCTTATCGCTCTATATATCCCGAAAATTTGTAAATTTTTTTACATTTTTTTTATCCACCCTTGTGGCTGATTCACTTTCTGCAAGCTCTCTTTCCAATAGGTCTCGGTTACGCCATGGTGATCGTCGGTATTTGTTTCGTCGTTTACTATATCGTCATCGTCGCGTTTGTCTTTTTTATTTCTTTTCCTCGATGCCGTCACGGTTACCCTTGGAAACCTGTGACAACCTACGGAATATGGCGGAGTGCATTTTTTACCTCTGTGGCCAGTAATCATACAAAGTAAGTGGCAACTTAAAAAAAGAACAGAAATATCCAAAACTGAACCAACACAAGGCCTAAAGACCAACTGATTGTTAAATTTAGAGAGAGTACAACATCTATCCTCGACAGATGTCGCCACAAACGGCAAATTCTCAATAAGCTTAAATGTGATTTAAATATTTATTTATTTGATGTTGATTCTCTCTTTTACAGTGTTAAACATAACCCCAGCGGACAATAACTTTACTCAAAACGACATCAAGTACTCGACAGAGGAATATTCCTAGTAAGTCGTAAATCTGATATTTGGCTGAAAATATTAGCTGTTACAGCCTAGAAACTATCTATATCTAGAATCAAGACGCTAACACAAATTTGACATGATTTGCATTATCGGTTTTAATAAAAAAAATTATAAAATTGTAAGCTGATATACCGGTACTGATATAAGAACGTTGACTTCATTGTGCTTCTGTTTGCTTATGAGATATTTTTTCATCAGCAGAGTGTCATTTTATCCCCACTGTCCGTCTGTTGTCCATCCGTTAACAGTTACTGTCGCTGCGATAAATTGCCAGATACCTGATGAATTTTAAAGAAATTCTCCATATTCATCTTATATATTAACCAATATAACATATCGCCCAAGTTCGAGTCATGAATCCCATTATAAATGTCAACCAACAGAGTTTCTCCCCTGCATTTAATTTTCCCAAAAATCCATGCATATTTAACGAGGCCCGATGTCACCAGATTCTTGATGGCATCGTAATTACTTGGCTAAAGTCTGATGGATTTTTATGAAACTCATTTTAAGTATTGACGATAAATTTCACCTGAATTAAATTCTCATATTTTATGATGTCAGAGATCACAAAACATATGGTGGGCGTATTATACATCCTTGCGGTACCGTACTCTTGTATATTATAATTGTTTAGTGTTTCGAATCCACACTAAACACTTCACTGCGAAAACCGTGTTATAATTATAATTAGATAGCTTTTTTAATGACTTTCAAGATTTGTTGGGATTTTCTTTGTCACCTGTAGTGACAATGTTTCAAAGATTTCCTGGTTATCCTGAAATTTATTTGCATAAATAGTGGCTTACAGCGTTGCCTTTTTATCGCTCAGACTGTGTGAATTAATCCAATGACCACTCTCATGCTAGTTCTTGTTTTCAGCAACCGAGTGTTGGACCTGTCTGACGGCCTGGAGGCTCTAGGAGACATCCAGTTGGAGCTGGCGCTGTGTCTACTGCTGGCCTGGATTATCGTTTTTCTGGTTCTTATAAAAGGAAAACAGACGCCCGGTAAAGTAATTTATTTGATGAATCATTATAAGGCTGAATAGTTTAACATGATTATATCTATTATTTGCGCTAATTTAGTGCCAATACTTAAATGACATAGAGATATGATGTACTCTTGAAAGAACTACATTTATTTGCCTGCAAATTAATTAATCCTTTTTAAAACAACCAAGATGTAGTTCATATAATGCACCCATATGTTTGTTATGGTCATGTGACACGCAAATCATGTTAACCTTTTCTTGGGCCTCTCAGTCACAACAATTTTAGAATAGTTTAAGCCTCAGTGAAATCTGACAAATTAATATTCATTTTGTATTTATCTTTAATTAAGCATCATTGTCTAAGAGTACCTCTATTCTTTGAATAGTAATTTTACACATACCACAGTGGTATAATATGCATTACACTAATACCTCGTGTATGTGTTAACTATTGGACTCAAAGGCCGCCACTGATTAAGCACGATATTTGGCTAATGTAAACTGTTCTATGGGCTAGAGGCACGTGCTCATGAAATCAGACCAAATATCGATTTTATTATATTTTATTTATTTGACTTTGTAATCGGAATGAGCCCAGATTGAAAACAATAGAATAATCCTGATTTAATTACACTGACACTATGCCACTAATACAACATTACAACAGCACGAACAAACTAAAACATTTGCAAGTCTGTCTCAAAGTCCCGCTTTAATAAATTTTAGATGACTATACCACACGCAATTCCTATGTACCGGGGGTTACAATTTGCAATTATAACAATTCTAATACTTTCATGTCAGACCTGAACTAGTTACATGTCCTCCACTTTGTCTGTACGCTTTATATGGATAAGCCAAGACATTCAAAATGGTAGGATCAGTTTTGTATTTTTTTCTATATACGGTGATCATGCATTATCGTTACTAGTATGTGACGCCAATTCAAATCCAAATTTGCAAAACTCGTGAATATGCAGAATTGTATTTTGGGTTCGTTTGATATTTAAGGAGAGCAAGGCTTTTTGTATGTTCATGTTTTGAAGATGTTGTTATACATATAGGATTCATTATATGGGGCTCATAAATAGGCCAGGCGAGAGGGGTGATAGTATGGCAGGGAAAATCCCCCTGCACTGGAATAAAACTAATTATTGTCTCCATCTATCCATTTTTTTAACGGTCTTCTTCGTCTTCCAATTCTACTTCTTATTATTATCATTATTATTATTATTCTGCACTTTTTTTGTTCGATTTCATTGATTCTTACCCAAAATGTACCTTTTTACCTGGACCCAGTTACTTTGACCTAGCTTCTGTGACCTAAACCTTTCTTTAAAGTCACAGTGGTAAAAAAGTGATTTTTATCCAGATTTTCAATGTCGGTTTTCTTCTCATCTGTAAGGGGAATAGACAAATGGATGATATGTCATTACTAAATCTTTTTCCTAACATTTCTATCGCCACATTTTGGAATTTACTCATGCGGAACTATATGAGATAGGGGGCTGAGCACTTTTCAGTTAGCTGACGTTTCCAGATAAATTATTTGACCTGGAAAGTTTAAAAATTGACAAACATTTGTCATTTACAATGTCGGAGTGCAGTGGCGAGTTCGTTAGTGATATATTTTAATTTGTTTTAAAGGTAGCAAATTACGAAAATGTGACGTCAGCTTTTTTTCCCCTCATCTATTAAAACTCGAGAAGGAACGACCAGATTTCATTTATGATATACAGAACAATAAATATTAACAACATATTAGAGATTAATAAAAATCAGGGGGAGGAATCGAGGATGGGGATTGAAGTTGGGGGGGGGGGGGGGGGGTTCGCAGGTGGAGATCCGTGACTGTCGCATGACAGTCGGAATAATTCATGCTGGTTTTTAAGGATCCAGTGATGATGCAGTCTGGAGTAGTTTCAAGGCTGTTTCCGTATTAAACTTTTATTTACCATCTTCCCCCTTAAAAGGGGGCGCCTAATGCCCTCCTTATATCTTCTCCGATATACGCAACATGTTATGTTCTTAAGTGCCAGTACCAATGTGTGTTTATTGTTTAACTGTATACAAATAGTTTGAGACAAGTCACTTCAGAAATTATAACGAAGGTATATGAAATGATTAATAATTGACCATATGTCGTTTTCTTTAACAATTTTTCTTTCATAATGTTACAAGAAAATCCGACCAGTGATATTTACTAATACGTTTATTTTGTGACAGCAAAAGACAATAGGATCCTTTGTGCCTCTGTACAAAAAAGAAATAAAAGGCAGTACTTATACTGTGGAGGGTTTCATATTCGCCGGGTTATCATAATCACTTTATACTGTTTCGTGAGGGTTCCATTTTCGCTATCTCAACATTAATCTTAATGAATAAAATTGACACAAGACGTAACGACCTTAAGAGGAACGGTTACCGGTCATACAGATGACATTATTCTTTTGCCATTTGATTTGTCTACTTGACGATTGGGCCGCTGAATCATAAAAATTCTACTTTCGCATTAATCTCCCTTTCACAAATACCCCGAATTTGAAAATCCCGTGAACAAAAAAGCAACCACAGTCGGTTACATCACAGTTTGACACTTGTGTAGTATAAGACAAACATAACAACGCTTCATTACGTATGCCGAGGTAGATGTATACAGTTTGTACTTTATACCTTTACTCTATAGTTTCTACCTGACCTATCATTACGGTGCACCTATAACATACATTCAAAAATACCAACACTTCTATGACACGCAGCATAATGTTATAGGAATCCCTATGGAGGCATATATGTAATGTTTCAAGCTACATTTCTGGTCTATAACGGAGTGTTATAACTGGTGTATTTCTAACTGATCTCTCTTGTATCACGTAAAAAGGTTGTGTCAGTGAAAGCTTTCTGCATTAGGGTTCCTGTTTTATTTTTCCCCAGTTTTTATTCACTCGCTAATAAATTTGACCAAAAGTGGAACAAGTCATTTGCCTACGTAATGTTTATGATTCCCATCACGTTCAATAAATAACCTACAAATTACCCATGAAGCTAGAAGAAGACCATTGTAACCACAAAACATTTTTAGTTATTGCCACTAGTTATTTATGTATATTTTCCTGCTTCATTTCACCTTCAAGGCAAGTGACCAAAAGCATACACAGACCCCTGGTGGTCAGCTGTCTGTCGCAGAGAGTACAGTGCCCCTGGTGGAGCAACTCGACAACCGTGGTAACTGGGGGAATAAAGTTGAGTTCATCCTGACATGCGTGGGTTACGCTGTCGGTCTCGGTAACGTGTGGAGGTTCCCGTATCTCTGTTACAGGAATGGTGGGGGTAAGAACTGGTAACTTAGTGGATCAATTTTGTTATTTTTTTTTGTTGGATCCATTATGGAGCTGTTAGTGTAGCATTCTACGGTTGTAAGAGGAAGAGACCAACCAAAACTCTCCTAACTTAGTAAAACTAACATGGAACTTTACTAAGGAATGTAGACAATAACAGGAGGAATAATATTATATAGGATATGTGGAAATTATTTCTCCCTAATATTGTCTGAATTACTTGACACAACATGGCGGTCATTGATATGACGTTTCCCGTTTCCGGTTGCACAGGCGCATTTCTCGTTCCCTATTTCATCATGCTGGCCTTGGTTGGACTGCCTGTATTCTATCTAGAGGTCGCTTTCGGTCAGTTTGCAAGTCAAGGTCCCCTAAGCATATGGGAAGTCAGTCCATTATTCAAAGGTAAAGTTTTCTTTTCACTGATTATTTTTTGTTCATTCTGTATGAAGCTATAACTTTACAGCGTATGAAAAGGGTTGATTTAGAAATGCTTAGAATATTTACATATTTTTCAGCAGGATTTATGCATTTTGATGTAAAGTCAAGGTTCCAAGCCACCATGTAATACCCTCTCAGTCAATGTTTTAGAAGATGCCATATATATATATATATATATATATATATATATATATATATATATATATATATTTTGTCCTTAAACTAAAGCCATAATGTACTTCTTATATATTTTCAGTTATGTTAGAAGTGAAAAACAACGCATATACTCTGGCTAGACCCTTTATTTTTCTTTGAAATAAACACGCATAATTGGCGCTAGCATATTTTTAAATAATGATTCGGGGTGCATTCGGCAACTTTTACTTCGATTGGACATACTTAGAGTTACAGGCCGAAAATTTAGTTTGTTGCTTATTATCGCTCTATACATCCTTAAATTTTGTAATATTTTACGTTCTTTTTGTATACTTCCTTGTGGCTAATTCACTCTATGAGTCTCTCTATCCCATAGGTCTTGGTTACGCCATGATGATCATCAGTATTTATATCGGCGCCTACTATATCGTCATTGTCGCGTGGTGTCTTTTTTATTTCTTTTCCTCGATGAAGTCACGGTTGCCCTGGGAAACCTGTGAAAATTCTTGGAATACGGAGAAGTGCATTTCTATTGCCGTTGCCAGTAATCAGACAAGTAAGTGGCAGCTTTAAAAAAGAACCGACATATCCAAAACTGTGATCGAACACACGGCCTAAAGATCAACATATTATAAAAAGTAGAGAGCGTACAACATCTATCTCCGACAGATGTCGCCACAAACGGCAGATCCTCAATGTGCTTAACAAAATAGTCCCTTCGGGACAAGCTGAAACTATTGCTGGAAGATTAATGAGGTGTAAGAGATTAATGAATTATTAAAACAGACACACATCTTAAAGAGTACCGTTATGAGTTTAAAAATGGAATATACATATTATGTGATTTAGACACATTTATTTGATGTTGATTCTCTCTTTTACAGTGTTAAACATAACCCTAAGGGGCAATAACTTTACTCACAACGACATCAAGTACTCGACCGAGGAATATTTCTAGTGAGTCGTAAACCTGAAAATTGGCTGAAAATAGTAACAGTCATAGAATACTAGAGACCGCTGATAGGCTGGGCAATTTAGTAAACAGTTATCGGAAACCTCAACAAACGTCTCAAGATATATATTTATATTTTTTTATTCTTTTCAGCAACCGCGTGTTGGTCCTGTCTGACGGCCTGGAGGCTCTAGGAGATATCCAGTGGGAGCTGGCGCTGTGTCTACTGCTGGCCTTTGTCATCGTCTTTCTGGTTCTCATCAAAGGAATACAGTCACTCGGAAAAGTAACTTATTTGATGGATTATTATTAGCCTGAATAGTTAAACATGATAATATCTATTATTTGCGCTTAAAGAGCGCCTAGGGACATCATTGACTCCCTCTACTAAGATTCCATATATTTTCGTCTTTAGCCTGAAATTTATTAAATGTTTGGCAAATACGGAGACGATAATGAAAGTTTCGTTGCTTATAAGAAGACATCTTCTTATAATTTTCATCACTGGAGATCACTGGAGTAACTTTTATTGTTTTTACCGCTAGGTGGTTTACTTTACCTCGACCTTCCCGTACATTCTGCTAACCGTCATGTTGATCAGAGGAGTGACACTAGATGGTGCTGTAGACGGCCTTCTTTTCTACCTTAACCCAGACTTCTCTAGGCTGGCACACGCAAGGGTAATGTTCAACAAACAACATAAAGTCTAAAGCCATGACTGTGTTATGCGAGTGCTCACTACTCTTTGTCTACCCTTATACGAAATACATGTTTACACCGGGTGCCTAGACAAATTTTTAACGTGAAGTTCAACAGTGTCACGCGTCAGTGCGTCACTGAGTCTTTCGAAGAGGTCTCGAAGAATTTGGAGATGTTTCGCAAGGTGTCGCTGTACACGATAGGGGCATCGATATATGCGTCGCAACCCTGAATTTCCGTGACAACCATATTGATCAGGCGCTGAAATGTGGCTGAAGAGTTCTTCATGCTAAACGGCATAACTTTATACTGGTACAAATGCGGACACTTCTTTCGCTCATTCTGTCAGCTGAACCTGCCAGAATCCTTTAAGCAAGTCAAACTTGGAGACGTATCTGGAGCTTCCGACGTTATCAATACAATCATCGATCCTTTGAATCTGGAACGTGTCAGTATTGGCGACGTCTGAGTCTTTTAGTGGCACCGCTCCACACTGAATGCCCACACCACACTTACAAGCAGTATCCACTTTAACTAGGTCAGGGTCAGTTTTGACACAAATAACAGCAGTAACACTATGTACAACATCTGATGTGCTATTTCTGTCATAATATGGTTTTAAAATGTGAACATGGCACAGTTGTCTTTTTTTACGCCTATCTGGTGATAACAGTATGTAATTTAAATCACCGTCTCTTTTGTCAACAATGTAAGGACCAAAATACCGAGCTCGCAGAGGTCTGTCAGGGTGTTATAAGGCAAGGACCTTTTCACCAGGCTCAGTTGTCCTACTTCAGTGTGCTTGTCATACTTTTTTTTCATTTTACTTTGTGGAAATATTTATTAGACTTTGCAATCTCACAAGCATTGTCCGCCAACATCGACGTCTTGGCACAATATGTTAGTTCGCGTTTGAATGTCACTAAACAAAGGTTCATAATTCCACAGTAAGTTCTTGAGGTCTTGTTGTTGTTGTGCGGTATGGTGTGACAGCCCGGCATCCAGGCTGTTAAGCACGTCTGAGTCCTTTAGTGGCACCGCTCTACACTGAATGCCCACACCACACTTACAAGCAGTATCCACTTTAACTGGGTCAGGGTCAGTTTTGACACAAATAACAGCAGTAACACTATGTACAACATCTGATGTGCTATTTCTGTCAAAATATGGTTTTAAAATGTTAACATTGCACAGTTGTTCTTTTTACGCCTATATGGTGATAACAGGATGTAATTTAAATCACTGTCTCTCTTGTCAACAATGTAAGGAACAAAATACCTAGCTTGCAGAGGTCTGCCAGGGTGTTATAAGGCAAGGACCTTTTCACCAGGCTCAGTTGTCCTACTTACAGTGTGCTTGTCATACTTTGTTTTCATTTTACTATGTGCAGATTTTTTATTAGTATTTGCAATCTAACAAGCACTGTGTAGTTAAGCGCGAAAGTCTGAGATATACTGCAATAAACTAAGAGAATCAGGATTCTCACAAAAGACCCTATCTTTAAGCAGTTTCAATGGACCGCGAACCGAGTGTCCAATAACTAGTTGAAAGGGACAGAAACCCAAGGACTTTTGAAAGGGTTCTCTGACAGCAAACAGCAATAGGTGGATTCCTTCATCCAAGTCTTTCCATGTGTCATAGCAGTAGATCCTAATCATGTTTTTTTCATGTCTGGTGAAAACGCTCGAGGGCGCCCTGACTTTCAGGATGGTATGGCGAAGAGCTGTGCTGTTTCATACCTAGCTCAAGCATAACTTACTGGAATGAACCAGACATAAAATTAGACTCCTGGTCAGACTGGACGGATTTTGGTAATCCAAAAGTTGTAAAAAAAAACCTGGTCAGAGCCTTGACAATACCCTTGGCATTAATTTTGCGCAATGGTATTGCCCAAGGGAACCTGGTAGATGCGCACATAATTGTCAGCAAGTATTCATGTCCAGATTTTGCCCTTGGCAGTGGTCCATCACAGTCAACAATAACACTACTAAATGGTTCCTCGAAAGCAGGAATAGGCCAAAGTGGGGCCCTAGGAGGTTTTGATTGGGCTTGCCCACCATCTGGCATGTATGGCATGATTTACAATATTGTATCAGTCCTGAGGCTAGGCCAATAGAAGTGTGTACTAACTTTCTGATAAGTCTTATTTGTACCTTAATGGCCAGACAAAGCAGCCTCATGCGCCGTGCTCAGAATTCCACTGCGATAACCTCTCGGCATCACTATTTGATGTTTGATGGCCCACTCATCATCAGCGCATACATCAAGTGGTCTCCATTTACGCATAAGCACTCCATTTTCAACATAGAAACAAACTGGGTTCTGTGACAGTTCATCTTCAGAAACTACTCTAGGAAACAAATATGAAATATCACGGTCCTTATGCTGTTCCGGATAAGTTCTGACCCTGCATCCTGTACGGGCGAGTCGTTAGACGAGTCACTAGTGACTCCAAGAGTGTTATTATCTGGACTATTATCCTCATGTGTGTTTTATTTGGCCATAGATCTAGTTACAGCACATGAAGGATACAGACCAGGAATTTCCTGACTTATGGGATCAGTGTCCTGATCAAGTGACGCCTTCTCTGTCACTTTTGGTACAGGCTGTGCTTTATCACCTGCAAATAATTGCCTAGCAGCAACTGAATTCACCTAAAGGGTAAAGTGGTTCTTATGCTCAAAGTATTATTCCCATGCATCAAATCTGAATTTAAATGTATACTGTGAAGCGGAACTGAAGTGTGCTTGTATGGAAACACACCATTAACAAGTGCATGTGCACTAGTAATAGACCTGTTAGAAAATGGCAAAGTGTTTGCTAACATGACGGTTCGGCCTGAACAAGTTTCCCTACAAAATTCTACTAGGGGTAGAACCTGAAAAAAACACTTGAAAGTGCTACAAAACCATCATGTATGAATGGCTCAAATAACTCCATTTCGGCGTCAGGAGAGGAATCAACTACCTAAGTTTCATCAAACAAAGAACTGACACCGATATTGTCAGTCATTAACTGTTTTTCAGAGTCATTAAAGGAATCTACATTCTTTTTACCATCAAACTTCTCATGGGAGTCAACAGAGGAATTTTCCTCAGCAGAAACAAACTTCTGTTTGTCATAAGAGGACCTGGCCTCATTTGAACTACTCTCGCAAGAGTCATTAAAGGACTTAGCCTTATTTATCGGACAATGCTAGCGCTACACAGACACATGTAAGACTGCTGCACACAATAAAAGAGACATCTGTAACATTTTACTAGATTTTGGCACCAATTAGGATTCAGAATTTAGGAATGAAGGAATCATTATGTTATTGTTATGTTCCACAGTCTGTTTATTATTATAAATATCATTCAATTATCATTGTAATCCAAAATTATATTAGATCTTCCTAGATAAATGACAAATACGATTCTGAATACTTTATAATCTATTTCAAATGCTGTAAAATCACTTTTTGTTCATAAAACTTTGGGGTATCTTTAGTAAGGCCTTTCCATTTCCTTGCCAGCGAGTATGTTTCCTTCAGTGAGGGGTGTACATGGAATATGAGGTTAATGATTACACCAAGTGATATTAGGAGGGTACGGATTACAGAGAATACTACTCATGGTTTTCTGCAGGTATGGAGTGACGCGGCTGAACAGACATTTTTCTCGCTGTGTGTCTGCCAGGGCGGGATTATTTCAATGGCCAGCTGCAACAAATTCCACAATAACTGCTACAGGTAAGATAGGTTTAATCCATTAAGCTTCTAGGAATATTAAATTTTAAACACAGTAAGGCCACGCTGAAGATGATTTTTTTTAATCCACATATATGGAGACAACCATATTTTTAATGCTAATTTTTGCTAAATATAAACACTTCCATTTCGGATTTGGACTCTGAAACACAATCTTTGTACAGTGCTCTTAACCAGACCTGGTGTCTACGTTACCTGCATTTCCCTGATGTACTTGCCCGATTGTCCAGTGATAAAACTGAATTATGAAGAGTACTACACAGCCGTGGGGAACGATCTTTTCATTAAGACAGGAGAGCGCTCAGCCCAGCTCATAGAAGGGGGGGGGGGGGGGGGGGTTCAGTCCATGTGTGGTTTGGGGGAAAGGGGGGGGGGTTGGGGTTGGGGGTGAAAAGTCTCACCGCTGGTCGTCTGAGATTCGAACTCACGATCTGCCGTCCCTTTGTTCTCCACTTTACCTTCACAGAAGCCGGTCTGATGATTTGTTTAGTGTTTTCTAAACCTCCTTTTACGAAAGCCATCTTGAATACAAGTCTAGTCAACAAAGACTTAGGTTGGACAAAAATGTTATCATTTGGAATCATTTGTGGTGTCTTAGTTCACAAATGAAACCCCTCCCGATTTCACCCATGGCAAAGTTTCATTTTCACCCCATATCCTCGATGGCCCGCCATTAAAAGGGATGAAATATTTAAATGGCCATAATTCCATAAATAACTTATAGAAACACATTAAAGGTGTCATTTTCAACTAAAATTGGGATGCCCGTTCATTTGATGACACTTCTAAGGTCATAAATGGTATATTTCCGGTATAAGTTAAAGGTCAATGTCAAACCTCGCAGGAAAAAGCGAAATCACCAAGATATGGCATTATTTTTTCAACCAAATGTTATAAAACGTATCTCAAGTAGTATGTTTCATTTGATATTAGGCTGCCCATTCATTTGGTGATACCTTTGAGGTCATGAAAGGTACATATCATGCATTAAGGCCAAGTTCAGTGTCATACTTCCAAGAGAAAAAGCAACAATCGCCATGATATAACATGTTTTTGCAGGAAGTGACATAGAAATGCATTTAAGTTGTCATTTCTAACCAACTTAAAAATGCCTATGCATTTGGTGGCTCTTCTAAGGTCTAAAAATGCATATATCATGCATCATGATCATGGTCAAAGTCAATTTGGAAGAAAAAAAAGCAACACTCGTAATGGTATTGTACTTTTTCTAACGTGTTAAAGAAACATATTTAAAGTGTCATTTCCACTAGACTTTAGGATGCTGAGGATGCCTATTCATTTGTTGATACAATAAGGTCATAAAGGGTACCTATCGAGCAATAAGGTCAAGGTCAAAGCCAAATTTGGATATAAGAAATAGTGACAATCACCATTATATAGCATGTTTTTTGCAGGAAAGTGACATAGAAACACATACAAAGGGTCATTTCATCTAACTTTAAAATGCACATATTCATTTGGTGATAATTCTGAGGCCAGGAAAGGTTCATATCATGCATAAAGGGCAAAGTCAATTTCTTAAGAAAACAGCAAACTGTCCATGATATGGTTTTGTTTTTGCTAGAAAGTGACCTATAAAACATTTACAGTGTCTTTTCATCTAACTTCAGAATGGATTTTCATTTGGTGATAATTCTGAGGCCAGAAAATTATAGGTTTCTGTGATCCATTAAGTTCAAGGTCAAGTTCTCAGGAAAACAGTCAAACTGTTAATGGTATGACATGTTTTTGCTAGGAAATGACATAGAAACATTCAAAGTGTTTCCAACTAAAAACACAATGGACTTCCATGTGGTGATAGCTCTGAGGCAGGAAAGGTTCATATCATACATAAAGGTTAGGTCAAGTTCTTAGGAAAACAGTAAAACTGTCGATGACGTGGCATGTTTTTTTTTTACCAAAAATGACATAGAAAACCGTAAAGGGCATCACTTCCAGCTAACAATAGAATTCCCACTCATATGGTGATATTGCTTGGGTCAAAATTCGAACATATTATGCATTATGGTCAAGGTTAATTTCAAATTTCTTAGGGTAAATAAGCCAAACTCGCTATGATATGATACATTTTCGAAACTAATATGATACTAATGAGATGGTGATTGGACTTTTAACTTGTCACTGTGATTGTTTTCATTATAACCAATCGTCGAAAACGAAAACAAATTTTACATGGCATGTTATAATACGTTTGAAGGACAGATTAATATGAATCTATCGTACCATATATATGCATAGTTCATGTACATTCCATGAAGTTGGGAACCTTCAGCATTTTCTTCTTCAAGCGTATCCCTACTCATAGATTGTGTTTCATTCATGCAGGCAAGTCCTTAGAATTAGCCACTTACTGTTTTACACAGCAAATCATCAGGTAAACGCTTATAAAATCAGGTTCCCGCTACAGTTGCACTTTACTATTTTGATATGTTCAGGTGCTGCTGGTTGTGTAACCCTAATAGACAAAGGAGCATTGGGAGATATTTTCAAACCCAACACCTCCTGGGGATCTTATTGTCAATGCTTGGACCTGATGATATTTGCTTGGAGATCCAGAATAGAGATCTAATTTACATCTGTAAGGATATGTCACTGTTAAAGACACTGGAATTTCATCTGAATTCTTACCCCTGATGCATTCTTGATAGGGTTAAAAACTAAAATCAATGTCAATGGCAGATCCTGATAGGTATCAGTGGTTTGCTTTGCAGAATAGAAGGTCAGAGTAAACATTTCTGATGAGCATGCAGAATGATATGCAGAATGCCAAATCTGCACGACAGCGTATATAGCCTTTATTTCTGCTGCTAAAAAGCCAACATCTGTTTTTGCAGACACTCTGCTGCTACCCAGGTAAGACGATGTAGTTTAAACCTGTTTCTGATAACATCACATGTGACTACATGGAAGAGTAGTAAATATATTTTGACCTCACAAAATGACTACTCCGTCTGCATTTCTTAAGGTAGATACAATACCACCCGAAGCCTATGAGGCATTGAAAAGGTTCAGTCATCCATAGTCATCACAGGCCTAAGCATCGTGATGCACATTGATTTGGTGAAAGTCGAAGAACATTACATAAAGAAGTTGACACTTTGAGTTTTGTGTTGATAGCTGTGGAAGATAATACCCTGTAGAAGTAGGGTTGAAACTTTGCAACTTTAGCAGATGTGGGGTTTGGTGGCGGCGGGGGAGGAGCTGGGTTCCCTACACCATAAGTAGAGCTTCCTAGATCAAAATGTTTGCCATTCTAATATTTTGGGTAATTTGGAGACATGGATTTAGCAGCTGTATTTTTGTGTGCTGCATATTGTGTGTCCTGGAGGGGGTATCACATCCACTTTTGAGCTCATAAATTAGAAATTTTGTGGAGGTTTCTTCAGTGTAGGTATATAAACTGACTGTTTTGAATTTACCATGAATAGGTTTTAACTATTAACCTGTGATGTCATCATGGTGTGTGTACCTTAAATACACCATAACAATCTGCAAGAATTATTTGGAACTTTAGCAGAGAAATACGCCGTCCTGCAGATTTAGCGTTTGGCATTACCTTCTACATACTCAACATAGATATTTGCTTTGATCATCTCTTTTCAAAGGATCTCGCTCAACCTGTCAGAATCAGCCGCTGATATAGACGCTAGGGTATAACCTTGTCATGTATGCTGCGGGGAAACGGTTTCCATCTTCACTTTGTCATTTGTCTAGCAGGGTTACACAACAAGCAGCATCTGAATATTTCAAAATAATCAAGTGCAGCTGTAGGGGCTACATGTTTAAAAAACCATGTACCTTTATCGTAAGGAGGAGCTGAATATACTTCACCAGTACGTTTCCAATACACAGCAATTGCTTCCATGAAATGAACACAAACTAAGAGCAGAGATACGGATAATGATGATTATGATTTAGATCATGATGATGAAGAAGATGATGATGGTATTCTAAATGATGAATTGGTTCACACCTTCATGGGTTGTAGATATGCATGTAAAATATGAAATGATGGATTCATATCAAATAATTAATAAAATGTATTGCTACAAGCACATATCAATGGGGATCACGGGGATGGGCATTTTCCTTGCAAGTTTGGCATTGCCATTGACCTTGATGCATGGTATGTACCTTTCCTGACCAGAGGAGAACCACCGAATCAATTGGCATTCTGATATTAGCCAGAAGTTATACCTTAAATGTCAATTTGTTGTAAAAATCATGCCATATCTTGGGCAGTGCTGGTGTTTTTCAATAAAACCTGACCTTGAACTTGATGCATGATATGGAATTTTCCTGGCCTTAAACTATCACCAAAGGAATGAACAATAAACATTTAGATGGAAATGACTCTTTGAATATTCTTCCATGTTACGTTCTTGGAAAACACATGCTATATCATAACGATTATTTGTTTTCTTCCAAGTTTGACTTTTTTTCCTTAACCTTCATCCAAGGTATGTACCTTTCCTGACCTTAGAAGTACCGTACCACCAAATGCATGAGAATTCCACAGTTAGTTAGAATTGACAACTTAAAATGCATTTCTATGTCATTTTCTTGCTCAAACATGCCATCTCATGGTGACTGTTGCTTTTTCTCTTCCACGTTTGACCTTGACCTTACAGCATGACATATATCTTTTTGACCTAAGTGTGTCAACAAATGAATTGGCAGCCTAAGGCCAAATGGAAATAATACTTTCATACCATTTGGTTGAAAAAAAAGTCATATCATGGTGAGTTTGGCTTGTTTTCTGCAAAATTTAATCCTGACCTTGACCTATATACATGATATATAACGTTTATGACCTCAGATTGCCATCAATGAACGGGCATCTTAATATTAGTTGAAAATGACACCTTAAATGTGTTTATATGTCAGTTAGTTATTGAATTATGGCCATTTAAATATTTAACCCCTTATAATGGCGGCCATCTTGGATTTGGTTTGAAAATGACACTTTGCAATTGATGGAATCGGATGGGGTTTTATTTGGGCACTAAGACACCATAAACGAATCCATTTCAGGTGAGAAACCTTTGATAACATTTTAGTTCAACCTCCATTGAGAAAAATCGTTCATTGACTAGACTATACCAGTTTTGGTGGTAACAGCATTTTAAACATACGATACGCCTGGCTCAGACCGATCAAAGTGATAGTCATTGCTGCCGTGGGGCTACTGCAGTAGGGATATGTACATCTGGTTCACAGAAAATAGCATGTAGATGTGAATTTTATAGTATAAACAACAAATAGTCTAACATATAATTCTATACAGATACAGCTACAATTCAAAGAATTTATTATATGATAATTTAAGGAACATTGTAAAAAAATCTTTTAAATAAACAATAATTATAGTGATTTTACTTGAATAAGTTATTTTATTCATTCTTCGTAACTTGGTGTTATGGCATGGAAACACACATCTAGTCCAAATATTTACAAAACAATAACAAAATATTCAAAATACCATTATCATGTGTTTATTATGTTTGTACTTTTTTTTTATTACCTGCAGAGACTCCATTATAATTCCGCTCATTAACTGCGGGACCAGTTTCTTTGCTGGTTTCGTTGTTTTTTCTGTCCTGGGACACATGGCTAAGGTAAAGGGGGTCGACGTGGCTGACGTGGCAGCCTCTGGTGAGTCACGTGATCATTTTGAAACATAACATGATCTTAGCAGTAACACCATGTGGATACATTGTATTATCATGCGATCTATTTAACAAGCATTATAAATTTATAGATACTAGCATTAGTAGTACAATAAGTTAATGAAATTTTCAGGGCATTAAAAATTGAAGGATCGGTTAGTTTTTGGTGTTGATCTGGCCCATGATCCGGATTCAGGAATGTCATGTATGCACGAAAAGACGAAAGAATAAGTGAATGCTAACATGGGTTTGGGAGCATCGCACATTAGGAGCCCCCTACATGGCAGAAGGTTGTATTAATTAGAAAGTAGATATATAATCTTTATGATAAATCTTTATCAGTTATTATTATAAGTATTATTATTATTGTTGTTGTTGTTGTTATTATTCTTATTATTATTAATTCAGGTCCTGGTCTTGTATTCGTGGTGTACCCGGAGGGTTTGAGTTCGATGCCGGTGTCACCTGTCTGGGCGGTGTTATTTTTCTTTATGATGACTCTTCTTGGCATCAGCTCTTCGGTACGTGAGCTTTTTCCTTTTTTCGGATTACCTCGTCTCTATTGACTATGCCGTAGTGTGTTTGTATGTGTGATTGTTTGTGTGTGTTAGTGTGTAAGTTTGTTCACAACATTCATAAATTGAATCTAATGAAATTATCTAGGCACCACGGGAATGGGCAAATGAAGAATCAATTAGATTTTGTTGTGGGTTCGATTCATTTTGCGGATCCAGAAAGGACTTTTGAGAATATTCACAAATGTACACAATTTGGACATAGAAATATGGAGACAATCAGTGAATGAAAGCATCGGTTACGCAGTACCCCGCATTAAAGATCGCCAACATGGCCGAGGCCTTCATAATTCTAGTAACCTTATTTCGTAAATATTTGCTTGAGTTTTATCAACTTAATGAACAGTTTTTTGTATTTGTTTTTTCTTTTATTTGTCGGTGTTTACAAGCTAAGGTTATCGCGACAGGGTAATAATCGTGAACAAGAAGACTCGGGGTATTTTATATTCTCCACTAGTCCCCAACCTTATCTAAGCATTTTCTTGCGACCAGCTCCAGGAAGGAAAATTTGAAAACTGTATAAATTGTAGATATCGGTTAATTGTCGGGGTGCCTGGATAAAATCAGGTAGTAAATGCATCAAGACAAATACATATATCCGATTTAATTTAGATTTATTAACATATTCGATATTTTGATAAGGATTAAACCGGATGTCTTTAAGGTGAATGGGGGTTGGGGTTCGATGTTTAATCAATGAAAAGGCAAAGAAAATATACTTTAACAAGAAAACTTTTATTACAAATAAAATAAAACAATGTGATGTTTTTAGAAGGTAATGGGTATTAGTAAGGATTATATTGGTGGTTTAAACCCCTCCCCTTCCCCCTTAAATATCACCTTCGAATTATCTGGGCATACACTGTGATTAGGTTTCCGGTAAGACGGTGACACTGATACTTTTGAAAAAGATATTTAAACCTCCAAAATAGGAAGCCACTTTCACAAATACTCTTTTTCTACTATGTAAACGCTAATGAGTGGCAAGTGTTTTGCTGAAACATTTGCATCATTAAATGTTCTGTTGCATTTTCCCTGACAGCCAGAAGCAGACCAGCTCTAACAGATATGAATCCATCTGCATAGATTCTGTGTCAATCAGTTTGCGATAATTTTTTGGAAATTATAATTTTTCAGTTTCCCATCATGGAAAACTTCTTCGTCTCCTTTGGCGATGAGTTCCCACCAGCATTCCGGTCAACACGAAAGCGAAACTTCCTCTTCCGGTTGGGATTTTGTCTGATCTTCTATGGAATCACCCTCACCATGGTAACCAAGGTAAGCCTGCATGCAGTGCTCTAATGTTTGCATTAATATTGTCAGTAAATGTGTATATATCATTCTTGGGCATGAGTCTAGGTAAATGTGTTCATCCTTTTTAATATATTCTCCTTTTCAGGTCTGTACTTCTTTTAATATAATTACAAAGAAATAACTGTGTAACGCCCGGAAAAAAATAGTCCTAAAGGCCTGAGTAAGGGAACTGAAAAATCCACCCGTGCTGCCAAACAAATATGAGTAAAATATGATGATATGAGCCAGCTGATTATTAAGCTAGTTCAATTCTTTGGAAAAGTCCATTTTATTATAGGTTAGCAGTGTATACCATAACTCTGACGGGTGTTATTATCTGATAATGCGGGCGCACTTGGAACCCCGCCTCCACAGACTGAGCCCGAATATCTGTTAGAGTGCCAAATGTTGAATTCCAGGATTCATATTTCTGACTCCAGAGTCTTTGTTCATTTCACACCACCCACACCTGTTTCAGTTTTAAGTAGTATAGTAATCAAACAGATGCCATGAGACCGTTGGTGTTATTTCCGTTTTAAGTTATAACTAAATGAACAAAATAACAGGGATTTTTCGCCAATTTCGTGAACACAGGAATAGTCTGGGGTATCTATTAACAAAGACTTGAATTATGGAAATATAACGCAGATGGCGTTACGTGATAATTAACATATAATTATAGTTATTTGGTTGTCCTATATCGCAGTATGGTCATTAAGACATTTGACCCATCCCGGCTGGCGAACACTCTAGTTGGAAAGTGGGTTTCAGGCGCGGAAATGGGCCTCACACACCCCACAGGTAAACACGTGTGCCTTCAGTGAAAGTAGGCTTCATATTAAATCCAGCATGTAGACATATGGGAAAGAACACGGGGCGAGAAATCAGATTCGGCATCATAGGTTTTAAGTATTAGGCGTGCACTTATCAATTTTTTAGGTTTTGTACATATAGCAGTCCTGGTGACTCCACCTGGTGTGACCCTGGTGAGTATTGTCTGGGGTATTTTTGCATGTTTATTTGTTTATATTTATATTGAGAGCTTTCCATGGTGAGTCCAGTGGACCCCTATGTCGGGGATTGTATCTGTTTATTTGTGTCATTGACAGGGAGGATTTTACTTGGTGAACCTATTGGACACCTATGTCGGGGGTTTTATCTGTTTATTTTTTTTACTGACAGTCAAGGTTTTACAAGGTGAACCTGGTGGACACCTATGTCGGTTGTTTTATCTGTATAGTTGTGTCATTGACAGGGAGGGTTTTACCTGGTGAGCCTGGTTGACACCTATGTCGGGGGATTCCCTCTGCTTCTCGTCGGGATCATGGAAACTTTTGTAATACAGTATATTTACGGTAGGTGTTTGTGGTATATTTACTGTAGTTGAAGGTCACATTCTATTTTAAGTCCATTTGACTTTTACCAGTATATATAAAATTTATAAATGTTTCAATAAGTCTACTCTCCTTATAAAATGGTTTGTCCAGCTCAACAAAGTACGTCCGTTATACTCTGGTTTTCAATAATAAGAACAACACATTATACCTTGTTGTTAGGGTCCAAGAATTTTGCAGAAGATATTGAATTGATGCTTGGCAAGAAGCCAAATATCTTCTTCCAGTGGACCTGGAAACTCGTGACGCCAATATTATTATTGGTGAGTTTGATATTGACAGGCAATTTAAAATACCAAACTTACTTTTGATAAATATTACTCTTTCGACAACACTTGACAAGAGTAATGTCCGCACCTCAAGTTTTGGTGCAGAGGGTATATTTTAATGTAAGCAGAAGGCAGGTACGTTGAGTAATACGATGATAACTGCATTCCGATAGAATGATATACGCATAACTCAGATGATATCTGCTTCACTCAAGGTTATATCTGCGTTGTATCTGGGTCAGTTATGGGGGTTTGGGTGTCATTGCGTCCTCATACCGTTGTGTCTAATCACGAAAGCCAATAACTGCGTCAATATAACGATATCTGTGTCACACAATGTTATATTTGCGTCATTCAGGGTTATTCTGATGTTTGTAAGGGTTAAATCTGCTTCACTGAGCATAATATCTGCGTCTGGACAGGTTATCCCTGCATCACTCATTGTTATGTCTGCGTCACTCATTGTTATATCTGCATCACTCACTGTCATGTCTACGTCACTCATTGTCATATGTGCGTCATTCATTGTCATATGTGCGTGACCTTTCGTCATGTCTTCGTCCCTTATCGTTATGTCTGTGTCTGTTATTGTCATGGCTGCGTCTCTCACTATCATGTCAGCGTCACTCATGGCCATGCCCGCGTCACTCATTGCCATGTCTGCGTCACTCGTTGTCATGTCTGTGTCACTCGTTTTCATGTCTCAGTCACTCACTGTAATGTCTGCGTCACTCTTTGTCATGTCTGTGTCAATCATTGTCATGTCTGCGTCACTCGTTGTCATGTCTGTGTCACTAGTTGTCATGTCTGCGTCATTCATTGTCATGTCTGCGTCACTCATTGTCATGTCTGCGTTACTCTGTGATGTCTGTGTCACTCCTTGTCATGTCTGAGTCACTCCTTGTAATGTCTGTGTCTCTCATTGTCATGAAATCAACACCGCGGCTCATGCTTGCTTCTTTCTGTTTGGTAAATACATCACTCAGGGTGATAGCTGCCTCGCTCATAATGACTCATAACGATATCTGCGTTAAAAAAAACAGGCCCTTCTATCTCACTCATGCTCAAAGGCTGATCCTTAAATGGTTCACATATCATCAATCCAGGCCCTCACAGTATTCAAGGCGTGGCAGTACAGGCCTCTGACCCTGTTTGACGACTACCATTACCCGGGCTGGGCTGGTGTCATTGCTTGGGGACTGGTGGTGCTGCCAATGGTTTTTGTACCAGCACTGGGACTGGTCATCTTCTGTAAACAAATCGGCTGCAAGTGTACACAAATAGGCTGCAAGGTTCTGTATATATCAGTCACGTGATCGATGCTGTGTCTGTTTTGGTTTATTTTGTCATTAAAACAAATATGATAAAACGTTTGATTTTTTACATTGTCCGCTGCGTGGTAGATATGAACGGCAGTTAAAGAATATTTCAGAAACGTATGTTTCAATATGCGCCAATATCAAATGTTATATTTATATATGTTGTGTGATGTTACTAATTAGGTTGAGATATCCTTAACCTGCAATTTCGGGAAAGTTCGCAAAATATAAAGATTTCTTGAATTTCCTTACAAATATAAAACTTCGTAATAAATGCTGTAGCTGTTAGCGTAAAGCCTTACACATTTACATGTTGTTATTAATAAAATGTTGTAATATATAATCTGGACTTATATAATATAAAGATGATGGTTTATGTTCATAGGTTCTGAGAGACGTTACGAAAGCAACTCCCGAATGGGGGCCAGCTCTACCAGAACACCGGACAGGAAAATATGCTGACTTAACTAAAAATGGTTACATTAACCGAACTTTTGAGAGCACGTATTTGTAAAAAAGTGTGCTTTCAAATCTACTTAAAATGTGACCCGAAAGTAATTAGATATATTCCACTTTTAATCTATCCCTTTTGAAAAGGCATCGAATTACGTGTTATGCCATGAATATGAATTTAATATATCAACAACACTATACGTTTAACATATAAAATATACCTTAGGTCTTTACAACAGCGGATTTCCTAAATACCATCTGGGAATTGATATTGAGGTTATTATTTTGCCATACCTGATGAAGGATTCTGTGCCTGATAGAGAATCACGGCTACACAACATAGAACCACACACACACACACACACACACACACATATATATATATAGACAGAGACATTTGGTGGAAAAGAAACTGTCTCTGTTATTTGTTTGCAATTAATTTTATTCCCCAGTTGCCTGCCGTGCTAAATAGAAATCCATCAACCAATTACATATTTACAACTTTTTATATTGTCATTATATATATATATATATATATATATATATATATATATATATATATATATATATATATATATCCATACAAAGACGTCATGATATCTGGAAAAATATTAAAGAGCAGGCAACATTAAAACTGTATTTCGATCAGCGGAAAAAGGTTAATAACCTTTTTACCCTGTTACCTTGGTCATTCAACGTGATCATAAATATGTGTTATCTTACTAATGCACGTTTTAAAACCGACCGTCTGTCTGCCGTTGTTCAAAATACAAACCGGATGACAGCTTACGAGATGTATGATTACTACCCTTTCGTGTATGTTTGTGTGTTTGTTCATAATAGAATTCATGCAGTGATGAATGGGATCTCTTGAAATATTCAGGGTATTTCGGGAATGGGTAAAAGAAAGAATAAACCTGGGAATATGGATCGAATAAGCGAATTAAAAGGTGTTTTTTTCCCAACATGGCGGATCCCTGCATTCTTTGGACTGTAAATTTCTAATATATTGTGTGATTGCCAAGAAACAATTTTTGTGAAACTAGACATCACTTTTCAGTCGTGCATCAGATAACGCCAATCAATTTAAAACCCACATGTAAAGTGAAAGATGGACATATATCTAAATGCAACCGAAACGTTTTATGGATCTGTTGTTCCTTTTAAAAAAAGAGGCTGGTGTTACAGCGAACTTTTCTGTATTCAAAACTCAAGTGAATAAAATTGAATACTTGGAGAGAATGCTGGCTAAAAAATATAAGAAAACAGTAAGTCACACATTTGAAAAATTACTTACTACGTTTTCTCATCGATAGGCTTCATATATTATTTTGTTAGCGTGTAATTAATTATATAGTAATATGTATATTTTATTCCATGTATTCTCATACTGAAAATGTCAAAGCTAAATACAGATGTGAACGTGAAAAACACAGACAACAAAATGTTTTTCTTCTACAAACAAGCCATACACTCCATGAAAGAATATCGATCATGAAGACAGCAGTAACTGGATATATTGGGATCTTTCTCGGACATCAAAAAAGGGAAAAAGCTTTATTAGGTGACAAACAGTAAGTAATGACACCAAGGGGAACTTGTAAAAAAGGCGCCCATCTGTTCATTAACAATGGCTATCATTATTGATGGCAGGGTGGCAAGGGTCCAAGGTCTTTTTTCGAAAATGGCGGCGAAATGTCGACGTCTCGTCATGTAATGGTATCACGTCACTTCAGTTATGTCATACCAACTTTCTTCTTTCTTGATAAAACTTCACTGTTCAAAACGGATCAGTTCAGATGTGAAATAATACTCAAGATCTTGTTCTTTTTTATAACTTTGCACCTTATAACTACTCGAAAAAGAGCGCATGTAAGAGAGTTACAACAATGTGAAAAAGTTTACACCGTATTAATTTGACAAATTTGCCTTCTGCTTAGAAGGCTCCATAGATATCACGTCTCATACACAATACGCTAAAAATGCTTTGATACCGTTATGTTTTTGCTTATCATTGAGACCCAGGGGACGAACCTTCTGTAGTGTGTAACGTTTCGCCGATGATATTCTGTTTGTCCCTAGAAAAACAGACCAGGACAGCGTGCTCGCCATGAACCTAATATACCTCTTTATGTCCAGTTGTATAAGCACCTCCTCAGTGTAAAGAATATGCCTAATGTTAAGTTGGTTACGTTTTAAACAGATTGGCGCATTATTTCACTCTTTCCTTAAGATGCTCTTCCACCTATCTTACGTTGCGGGACCCATATCCATTCGCACATTCTCAGTAATCATGCGTTGTGTTGCGTGCGTTGCATGCGTTGCAAGCATGTCCGCTAGAGTATGTTGGTTACAATCTTGCATTTATCATATTTCTGTATAGCATGTTTTGAAGCTATGTACTGAATTGATCATCAACTGCGTAATGCAGTTTTCAAATAAAAAAAAAAAAAAGACACTGCGTTCTCATATATTCATTACCTGTCAGCTACTCACCGATGAAAGGCCAAAGGTCGTTTGTAGAGGGTGGCTAGCCGGTAAGAAGCCTCTTACAAATATTGAACTGAAAACAAAAAGTTAGAAGGTTTAAGTCTTCTGCTGGTCATTGAAGTGAATTTACAGACCAGACTGACAAATGGGTGTCAGCATTTCTGTGTGGAGGGCCAGAAATGGCTGCTATACGCAGTCAAAGATCAATGAAAAATTCTCGGTACCGGTCAACAAAATGACAGGAGTGGCCTAGACCTTAAGGCTTGCCACCTGCTTGGCCGTGCTTATAATCCAGGGAGGGGACGTGGAGTCTAACCCAGGTCCTCCGCGACTGAAAGCACCCAAGAATAAGCCCGATGAGCAGCGGACCACGATCCTCTCACATGTCAGGGTCACTAGAAGCACCAGCCAGGAGCGGTCAAGCAGGGGCAAACTAGACGACCACGTCTGTCAACAGGTGAGCGATATAAGGGAACCAACCGAGTTAAACCCTGAAGCCAGACCCTTTATGCATAGTCAAGGTAGGCCTAGGGCAGAAAATAATGTAGTAACCGAAAAAAAATTTATTAGATGTGGAAAACCTTCAAGAAGAGATAAAGGAGGTTCGACAAAAGAACAAACGATTGAAAACAAAGGTTGATAAATTAGAGGAGCAGGCCAAAAGAGACAATCTCATATTCTACGGAGTTGAGGAAGAAAAGGGACAAGAAACATGGGCTGACTGTGAAACCAAAGTAAGGAAAGTCATGAGAGATGAAATGAATTTAGATAACAGTGAGGAAGAGATAGAAACTGCAAGGGCTCACAGACTGCCATGGAGTGCCCCAGGAAAGCCGAGACCAATTATTGTAAGGTATGAAGGGTATAAAGACAAAGAAAAAGTGCTGATAGCAGCTCGCAAAGAACTTAAAAAGAGTAATTCCCAAGTGTATGTTCAAGAGGATTTCGGTGAAAGGGTACGCGAGACTAGAAGGAAGCTAAAACCAAAAAAGTCAAAGAGCAGACCATCAGAATCTGGGAGAAATGACAGTTCTACAGTTCATACTGATAAAGTGGAATAATGGCGGGGCCAAGGCCCAAATCTAGAAACATGTGACTTTATAAACCTTACTGAAAATAATTATACAGTTAATGACTCTTCTTTTATTCATATGAATTCCAGTCTCCATGTTCAAACACATACACCTTACGTATATCTAGACACAAATTATGTACATTCATGTTACTCTGATGTCTCGTCTTATTCATTTTATAATGTAAGTAGTACAAGTAGAGAGACCAACCTTCCTCAAAATTATATTGAGATTCATAATATGACAGAAAATGTATACTCGAGTGGGATAGATCTAGATACAGGTAATGAATTGAATAATATCGGGGACAATAATCTATGCAGTAAGGATAACAATATCCACCAAACTGCTTGCGATGATAATACATGTGTTTCTATTTCCTTGGATGATGATAATTTGAATGTTAACAATTTGTTTTCAGATGTAAATATATATTTAAAAGATGGTTTTACGAATAGTACAAATGATAACAAGTTGTATCTTTGTGATTCAGATTCTCCACTTGTTGCACCATCCCTGAACCATGCACTGCACCTTAACAGCCCAACCACTAACAATCAAAGGATTAAAGGTAAGTCATAAAAAAAAGACAAAACTTCACTTCAGTCTGAAAGTACTTTACATATAAAAGCATGGAACGTACATGGTTTAAAATCTGTTTATCAAAATCAAGACTTTCAAGAACTAATTAAAAATTATGATTTAATAATTTTAACTGAGACTTGGGCAAATCATGCTGATCAGTATTTAAATGATCTTTGCGGATATCATGGGTATTCTAATGTACGATCTCAAATGAAATGTGGAGGGGTGCTTGTTTACTTAAGAAATGCATTAAAACAAGTTATAACCACTTACAGGGTTATGATTTTTGTTATTATGGATGGTCTAAACTAGTTTTTTTTTATAAAGATATTGCAATAGTTGCTGTATACATTGCTCCAGAAAATATGTATTTTACAATCATGTGGAAGAAAAAAATGGCATAACATTTTTAGAAAATGTGTTAGTAGAACTTCTGACAAGATACGATGATGTAAATTTTATTATTTTGGGAGATCTAAATGCTAGAATGGGTAACTTGAAAGACTATCTAGAAGATGACAGTTTGCCTAGAAAATCGAGAGATAAGAATATAAAAAAATGGGTATTTCCATTGCAGCAGTTATGTATAAGTTTAAATGTACATACTTTGAATGGTAGAATTCAGCCAGATTACCATGGAAACTTAACTTACATGTCAGCACAAGGCACCTCTTTAATAGATTATATTATTGTAAGTTTAGAAATCTTTCATAAATTTATGATGTTTGAAGTTTTAAATAAAGATCTGTCAGACCACTTTCCTGTAATAACTAAATTTGAAATTGGAACTAGAGTAAATTTGGATATAAATATTGATAAATATGAAAGCTGGATCCAGTACAGGAAAAAATAGGCTGGTGTATATGATGTCTTTAGTGACAATGAGGTAACTAATAAAATATACATGTGATGCTGTTCTGGTTGACTGCAGAGCCCCTGATTTAAATCATTGCGGTAATCTGATTACAATGTCAGGAAAAGCTGGCATGTATTTTCGTAATCACTGTTGGTGTAACATGTGCACTGTTATATTGTGAATTATGTGGGGTGGGAAATTAAAAAGAAGTCCTAACACTCCGACCTCAGTTTGTCTTTCATTAAGATTGCCTGTCCCTGGCCCTGCTGGATGTAAAATTAATGCTGATGAAGGAGATAAGATGTTTTCCATTCACATTTTATCTGTAAATGTTGAGTTGATGTGAACATTATTAAGAGAATATTGTTTTACGCAAGACCTCGGTTTGAATAAAATCATACACCTGTGTATGTGTTCTAGCCATTCTATGGCGAAACTGACCAAAGTTAAAGTCAGCGTCTCACACAAATTTGCTCACTCGCAGGGGATAAGCCCCGCCCCCAAATTCAACAGACGCTGCCGCTTGCACCACAGCAAACGGTGTCACAAATCCTTTCTAATTTACTTTTTAAAGTTTACGTCGCCCATAGGTATTTTAAGGCTTTTTTTCTGCAGTCAGAGGAAAAACAGCTTTTCATAGCTGCATAGTTGAACGAGGAAAGGCTCTAAAATTTTCAAGAAAAAGTAGAGGACTGACGTGTCGACGAATGCTTATTGACAAGATGATTTATTGGCCAATAGGAGGCCCGGGATTTGACACGCCCCTTCCAACTCTCTCCACCATTCAAATAAAAAAAAATCGTTATCAAACATTTCTTAGTTTTTTTCTTAAATTTTCGGCAGATACAGCGGATATAAATTGTCATGAACACAAGTCAAAGTGAAAACAAGAACCTGGATACGAAAAAAGGTGCCGTCTTCTTAATCCGAAGGAACTCGAAATAAAAAAAAGAGGTCACGTGCACAGCCCCGCATGGAAAACTCGGTAAGTCAATGTCATGACATACTGTTTTGTGTTTTTTTTTATATAGCACCTCATCTTATCACTTTGTCGGGTCAAACTGAAGGCTAGTATAGATCCATATATAATGACACAAGTCAAACATAATTATTTTATCTGGAGCAGGTAATTAATGTGTCTGAGACTGTTGCAATGAAATCATACATACCTATTGTGGATTAAATTTAATTTTAAAAATGGATTTTAATCTCTGTTGATTTGTTGGATAAATAATACTTTAAAAATACAAAAGGTCAGTAAATTTATATTACAACTTTACATGACACTTAAAATACAAACGGTAAGTAAATTTATATTAGTGTCATGAAACATTAAAGTTAACATTTTAGAACATAAATATTTCTATTTTATTAATTTATTAGATAATTAGATTTTTTTAGATTGCTTTTTATGTATAGAGTAAAAATCCTGGCAGGTTTTTATTACTAGCCACTAACTCAAAATAAATTCCGAGACTTATCCCCTTATTTCTGCTGGCTACCAAAGATACATTAACACCTGATGAATCTCAGCTTAATATCCACCACTTTGAATAAGAATAACTAAATATACCAGTTTAACGAAGCATTTTGTTTCCATATTCTATGTTCACAGACTATTGTAATTTACATATATTCTACCCTACAAATGAAATTGCTGCAAGCATACATTAGGTTTACAGATAACAAACTTTAATAGTTACAAATGTAATCATGTGTATTTTAGACCAGTTTTGTCAATATTGATGATCATTTTTTCACCTTCTTTTCATTTACCTGTTAACTTTTTAAAACATGTCTACTATGATTTCCTCAGTTATAAGAATTTAACTATATGGCACAGATGGCATATAATATTTAAAAGAAAATGAATCATATAACTTCCTATTGTAATTTACAACCTTGGGGGTGCAGGTAAAAATTGCTGACGTAAAAATGACTGAAGAAATAATGGCTGAGGTAAATATTGGCTAAGGTACAAATGGCTGAGGTGAAAATGGCTAAATGGAAAATAACAGGTATTAGGAGTAAATTTTGAATTTTTAAATTTAAAACATCACAATTCAGCTGCAAACTACATGTGGTGGACACAGATTTTAGATGTGACTTTTCAGACAGACACTTCAGCCAGACAAGTATTACAGAATTCCACATAAAGGGGATTATTATAGATTTCAGGGTATCAATATACAACAACCTATAAGCTCAATATTTTAATTGTAACCAAGGGGTTTCACATGAAAAAAAAACACATGAAGGAAAGTTAAAAGATCATTTATAAAATTAATGCAGTCAACTTCAAATTAATATCTGAAGTCTCTTAAACATTTCAGTATAGCATAATATATTTTTTTATTTTTTAAAAAGGGTTAAAACAGAGTTGCAATGATCAACATTTATTCAATATCTACTGACTCACTAATCACCTAGAACTCCACATCTTCTCATGCTTTACATGCAGACGGCATGACCATTTGTTGACAGTATAACTAATTCTATAATTTTAAAGCTAATCAAGCATACAGTGATTCTGATGCTCCATCCAAGGGAATTATAAAGCATTGTGTATTGCAAAATGAACTCAATAAATCGATAGTATGTACACTCAAAGTACTGTTTATGGTGCTGCAGTCAGTGCGTAACCGCGTGTGTAGGATATTATCACGGCGTATACCACTGAAGAAATAATTTGGGGGCTTTTTTGGATAAAACATATCGCAAATACGTTTTTAAATGCAGTGGTAGAAGTAATTGTTCTCACCTTTTCTGGCAAGAAATTCCAAATTTTAACTGCCGTAGGAATAAATGAATGTTGTCCGGCATGGAGTCTGAATACTGGTACTCTGTACTCGCTGGCATTTCTTAGGTTATACAAGCCTTGTTTGCATTAATAACCGGATAATGTCTTTATCAGATAAGGAGGACCCAGGTTCTTTATTATTTTATAGAAAGTCGTGACAATTTTTACTTTCCTACGTACAGACAATGTAGGCCAACCAAGCTCGTTTAACAGTTGTGTGCTGCTGCACCATCTTGTTGCGCCAGTGCACAGTAGCATGCCTTTGCGCTGAACACTGTCTAGATTGTTCGCCTGTACTACAGAACAATTGTTAAATAGTATAGCCCCATATTCGAGGAATCACCATTGATTTATACAGTCTATCTAGGACTTTTTTTTAGATAAAATGAACTTGAATTTTTGAAGCATTCCTATTCGTCTTGATGCTTTAGTACAAAGATGGCGAATATGGTCACCCCAGCTCAAGTCTTGAGAAAGCAGTATTGTTAGATGAGATAACTGTTCTACCTCAGATATAACAGTTTGATTTAATATATGGGCGGGATGAGATTGTTCTTGATATTTCCTTGAAAATGTTATGACTTTTGACTTAGTACTATTGAATGTAATGTGCCATTGTGAAGACCATTCCTCTAATTTTAATAGGTCACTATTTAGAGATTGGGCCGAGGCCACAGGTGAAATAAACTCCTAACAGAACACATCACTAAGACATATAACAGAGCAGACAAATATCAGTAAAAATATCAATACAGAAGCCAAATAAATAGCAAGTTCTTTGAACCTAGCGGACCGCATCGAAGTCAAGGCCGAGCGCAATGCTTACATTACTTTGAAAGACCACAAGGATAATTTTGAACAACACCCCAAGTGCAGACTGATAAATCCAGCAAAATCTGAAATAGGTGTCATTAGCAAAAAGCACTTGGAAAAAAATAATAGCCAACTGAGACTGAAAACCAAACTCAACCAGTGGCAAAATACCACAAAGGTAATATCCTGGTTCAAGATTTTAAGCGGAAAGAAAAATCAAAGTTCATAAAGTTTGATATAGTTCAGTGTTACCCTTCGTTCACAGATCTACTTATGAAAGGCCCTAAATTTGCCAAAACCATGGTCTCCATTCCAGATAATGTTATCAAAATCATCCTGCTCGGCGGGAAAAGCTTACTGTTTAGCAGTGATAGCATCTGGTTGTAAAAAGATCAAACTAGTTTTGACGACACCAGTAGCAGTGTTGACGGGGCTGAAGTATGCGAGATCGTTGGTTTATACCTCCTAGATATGTTGAAAAAGGAGTTTGGTGAAAATGCTCTAGGCCTGTATCGAGATGACGGTTTAGGTTGTTTCCCCAACAGCACCCGTAAGAAAATGATCAAACTCATTTCCCATGTTGGGTTAAAAATAACATTGAAACTAACCTGACCTGCACTGATTTCTTAGACGTAACACTTGTCCTCCAAAATGACATTTTCTACCCTAACAGAAACCGAACAATGGTCCGCTCTTTATCCACGCACAATCCAATCACCCTCCAGCTATTATCAGGTAGATACCTCTGATGATCAGCAAGCGTGTATCTGACACCTCTGCAATGAGTAGCTATTTATGAAAGCCAAACCCATGTGACAAAGCTCTAGCGAAAAGCGGGTTACTCAGAAAGCTTAAAATATGCTGAACCCGCAGTGAAAGGCAAAAGAAACAGGAAAAAGAAAATAATATGGATCAATCCCCCTACAGCCGTCATGTATAAAACCAACATTGGCAGACAATTCATGAAAATAGTTGAAAAACACTTCCCAAAACAACACAGGTACCACAAGCTATTCAACGGGAACAATTTGAAAATAAGCTATAGCTGTTTACTCAACATGTCTAACCTTATCAGCATACTTAATATGAAGGTCCTAAATACTGACAAAGCTGTAAATGTACCTCAAAAACAATACAACTGCCGTAAAAAAGATAAATGTCCTATGAATGGTCAGTGTCAGCTGAGATGCATTGTCTATAAGGCAGCAGTTAGAACAGACAATAACGAGAAACACTACGTAGGGTATACTGAAGGTGATTTCAAGACAAGATACAATAACCACAAGCAATCCTCTCGTAACAAATCCCACGCTAAAAACACTGAACTGTCTAGACCTATCTGGAAACTAAAAGGCAACAAAATCAATCACAAGCTCTCTGCCACGGCAGCACCTTACTTCTGTTGGACTAGAAAGTGTGACCTATGTTTGTCTAAAAAGCTACTTATAGCAACGGACCCCCTGGATCAGTGTTGAACTCAAGTGCTGAAATTCTCTCCAAATGCCGCCATCAAAACAAATTCACTCTGAAATGTTTTAAAGCCTAGCATTCATACCAATTTTCAACGTGCCCGCTCCCCCCCCCCCCCCCCCCCCCACCACGACGATCCGATGGGCAGACTTTCCTGTTCAGGTAGTTGCTCTCTCACTGCTTTGCAGTGTTGGGGGGAGATGGCGTTGCCTGTACCCCTTGGCGAGTTTGTCGAGTCCACTTGGTATATGTGCCTTTTATATTTTATATTTGCCTTTTATATTTTATTTTCATAGTATATTTGTATTTTATATCGTATGTGTATACTACTGAAATGTTCACTGTACCCAGGACCCTATTAAAAATCAGCTTACTATGCTAATTGGGTATCCTGGTAAAATTTCTTTCTGTTAGATATAAACTTTAAAACGATAACAAACCTCTTTGCCCTGTTATGTTCCAGTATCGCATATGTACCCCGACCAGTCCTATTGTGCCCCCGAGGACAATAGGATCAGTGTCAGTCTTTTACATGCTCCCCCCGATACACACACAGCATAATCTCGTAATCCCGTAAAGTCTCGTCTTTTCAAATCACGCCGTTTAAATATCATTCTAACCATATTCACCTGAATATCGGGTCGCATCCCGTGATACAGACTGTTGTGAATTTACAGTGTTGTTCTTCTTCAGTGTTATATCGATCTGGCCTAGTCTGTAGGCCATAGAACACTTTACAATGGAGGGCAACTCTACCTTCTCAATATATATATATATATATATATATATATATATATATGCGTGCGTGTGTGTTTGTGTGTGTGTGTATGTGTGTAATCTACCTGTACTCGGTACATTTATTTTATATATTCGTTGGCTATCTGGATGTCAGTATTACTTGCGACCTCAAACAACACTGAACTTTTCAAGCGTGATCCTTAAAGGCCATCATGCAGATGTTTTCAGTACCTTTTGGAGTGGTAAATAACGCATATACTCTGGCCAGACCCTTTATTTTTCTTTGAAATAAACACGCATAATTGGCGCGAGCATATTTATAAATAATGATTCGGGATGCAGTCGGCAGATGTCACCTCGATTGGACATACTAAAAGTCAGGGGCCGAAAATTTAGTTTGCTGCTTCTTATCGCTCTATATATCCCGAAAATTTGTAATTTTTTTACATTTTTTTATCCACCCTTGTGGCTGATTCACTTTCTGCAAGCTCTCTTTCCAATAGGTCTCGGTTACGCCATGGTGATCGTCGGTATTTGTTTCGTCGTTTACTATATCGTCATCGTCGCGTTTGTCTTTTTTATTTCTTTTCCTCGATGCCGTCACAGTTACCCTGGGAAACCTGTGACAACCTACGGAATATGGCGGAGTGCATTTTTTACCTCTGTGGCCAGTAATCATACAAAGTAAGTGGCAACTTAAAAAAAGAACAGACATACCCAAAACTGAACCAACACAAGGCCTGAAGACCAACTGATTGTTAAATTTAAAGAGAGTACAACATCTATCTCCGACAGATGTCGCCACAAACGGCAAATTCTCAATAAGCTTAAATGTGATTTAAATATTTATTTATTTGATGTTGATTCTCTCGTTTACAGTGTTAAACATAACCCTAGCGGACAATAACTTTACTCAAAACGACATCAAGTACTCGACAGAGGAATATTCCTAGTAAGTCGTAAATCTGATATTTGGCTGAAAATATTAGCTGTTACAGCCTAGAAACTATCTATATCTAGAATCAAGACGCTAACACAAATTTGACATGATTTGCATTATCGGTTTTAATAAAAAAATTATAAAATTGTACGCTGATATACCGGTACTGATATAAGAACGTTGACTTCATTGTGCTTCTGTTTGCTTATGAGATATTTTTTCATCAGCAGAGTGTCATTTTATCCCCACTGTCCGTCTGTTGTCCATCCGTTAACAGTTACTGTCGCTGCGATAAATTGCCAGATACCTGATGAATTTTAAAGAAATTCTCCATATTCATCTTATATATTAACCAATATAACATCTCGCCCAAGTTCGAGTCATGAATCCCATTATAAATGTCAACCAACAGAGTTTCTCCCCTGCATTTAATTTTCCCAAAAATCCATGCATATTTAACGAGGCCCGATGTCACCAGATTCTTGATGGCATCGTTATTACTTGGCTAAAGTCTGATGGATTTTTATGAAACTCATTTTTAAGTATTGACGATAGATTTCACCTGAATTAAATTCTCATATTTAATGATGTCAGAGATCACAAAACATATGGTGGGCGTATTATACATCCTTGCGGTACCGTACTCTTGTATATTATAATTATTTAGTGTTTCGAATCCACACTAAACACTTCACTGCGAAAACCGTGTTATAATTATAATTAGATAGCTTTTTTAATGACTTTCAAGATTTGTTGGGATTTTCTTTGTCACCTGTAGTGACAATGTTTCAAAGATTTCCTGGTTATCCTGAAATTTATTTGCATAAATAGTGGCTTACAGCGTTGCCTTTTTATCGCTCAGACTGTGTGAATTAATCCAATGACCACTCTCATGCTAGTTTGCATTACCGAGGTCCCAGGGTGATATTTGGACATTAATATTGCCGAAAAAGTCCCTAACTGTCACAGACTACTAGAGACCGCTGATAGGCTATAGGCATTTTAGTAAACAGTTATCGGAAACCTCTACAAACTTCTCAAGATATATATTTATATATTTTTCTTGTTTTCAGCAACCGAGTGTTGGACCTGTCTGACGGCCTGGAGGCTCTAGGAGACATCCAGTTGGAGCTGGCGCTGTGTCTACTGCTGGCCTGGATTATCGTTTTTCTGGTTCTTATAAAAGGAAAACAGACGCCCGGTAGAGTAATTTATTTGATGAATCATTATAAGGCTGAATAGTTTAACATGATTATATCTATTATTTGCGCTAATTTAGTGCCAATACTTAAATGACATAGAGATATGATGTACTCTTGGAAGAACTACATTTATTTGCCTGCAAATTAATTATTCCTTTTTAAAACAACCAAGATGTAGTTCATATAATGCACCCATATGTTTGTTATGGTCATGTGACACGCAAATCATGTTAACCTTTTCTTGGGCCTCTCAGTCACAACAATTTTAGAATAGTTTAAGCCTCAGTGAAATCTGACAAATTAATATTCATTTTGTATTTATTTTTAATTAAGCATCATTGTCTAAGAGTACCTCTATTCTTTAAATAGTAATTTTACACATACCACAGTGGTATAATATGCATTACACTAATACCTCGTGTATGTGTTAACTATTGGACTCAAAGGCCGCCACTGATTAAGCACGATATTTGGCTAATGTAAACTATTCTATGGGCTAGAGGCACGTGCTCATGAAATCAGACCAAATAACGATTTTATTATATTTTATTTATTTGACTTTGTAATCGGAGTGAGCCCAGATTGAAAACAATAGAATAATCCTGATTTAATTACACTGACACTATGCCACTAATACAACATTACAACAGCACGAACAAACTACAACATTTGCAAGTCTGTCTCAAAGTCCCGCTTAAATGAATTTACGGTGACTTTACCACACGAAATATAAATGTATCGGGGTTGAGGGTGTTACAATTTGCAATTATATTTTTCATGTTTTTCAATTAATATTTTCATGTCAGACCTGAACTAGTTACATGTCCTCCACTTTGTCTGTACGCTTTATATGGATAAGCCAAGACATTCAAAATGGTAGGATCAGTTTTGTATTTTTTCTATATACGGTGATCATGCATTATCGTTACTAGTATGTGACGCCAATTCAAATCCAAATTTGCAAAACTCGTGAATATGCAGAATTGTATTTTGGGTTCGTTTGATATTTAAGGAGAGCAAGGTTTTTTGTATGTTCATGTTTTGAAGATGTTGTTATACATACAGGATTCATTATATGGGGCTCATAAATAGGCCAGGCGAGAGGGGTGATAATATGGCAGGGAAAATCCCCCTGCACTGGAATAAAACTAATTATTGTCTCCATCTATCCATTGTTTTTAACGGTCTTCTTCTTCTTCCAATTCTACTTCTTATTATTATCATTATTATTATTATTCTGCCACTTTTTTTGTTCGATTTCATTGATTCTTACCCAAAATGTACCTTTTTACCTGGACCCAGTCACTTTGACCTAGCTTCTGTGACCTTGACCTTTCTTTAAAGTCACAGTGGTAAAAAAGTGATTTTTATCCAGATTTTCAATGTCGGTTTTCTTCTCATCTGTAAGGGGAATAGACAAAAGGATGATATGTCATTACTAAATCTTTTTCCTAACATTTCTATCGCCACATTTTGGAATTTACTCATGCGGAACCATATGAGATAGGGGGCTGAGCACTTTTCAGTTAGCTGACGTTTCCAGATAAATTATTTGACCTGGAAAGTTTAAAAATTGACAAACATTTGTCATTTACAATGTCGGAGTGCAGTGGCGAGTTCGTTAGTGATATATTTTAATTTGTTTTAAAGGTAGCAAATTACGAACATGTGACGTCAGCTTTTTTTCCCCTCATCTATTAAAACTCGAGAAGGAACGACCAGATTTCATTTATGATATACAGAACAATAAATATTAACAACATATTAGAGATTAATAAAAATCAGGGGGAGGAATCGAGGATGGGGATTGAAGTTGCGGGGGGGGGGGGGTCGCAGGTGGAGATCCGTGACTGTCGCATGACAGTCGGAATAATTCATGCTGGTTTTTAAGGATCCAGTGATGATGCAGTCTGGAGTAGTTTCAAGGCTGTTTCCGTATTAAACTTTTATTTACCATCTTCCCCCTTAAAAGGGGACGCCTAATGCCCTCCTTATATCTTCTCCCATATACGCAACATATTATGTTCTTAAGTGCCAGTACCAATGTGTGTTTATTGTTTAACTGTATACAAATAGTTTGAGACAAGTCACTTCAGAAATTATGACGAAGGTATATGAAATGATTAATAATTGACCATATGTCGTTTTCTTTAACAATTTTTCTTTCATAATGTTACAAGCAAATCCGACCAATGATATTTACTAATACGTTTATTTTGTGACAGCAAAAAACAATAGGATTCTTTGTGCCTCTGTACAAAAAGAAATAAAAGGCAGTACTTATACTTTGGAGGGTTTCATATTCGCCGGGTTATCATAATCACTTTATACTGTTTCGTGAGGGTTCCATTTTCGCTATCTCAACATTAATCTTAATGAATAAAATTGACACAAGACGTAACGACCTTAAGAGGAACAGTTACCGGTCATACAGATGACATTATTCTTTTGCCATTTGATTTGTCTACCTGACGATTGGGCCGCTGAATCATAAAAATTCTACTTTCGCATTAATCTCCCTTTCACAAATACCCCGAATTTGAAAATCCCGTGAACAAAAAAGCAACCACAGTCAGTTACATCACAGTTAGACACTTGTGTAGTAAAAGACAAACATAACAACGCTTCATTACGTATGCCGAGGTAGATGTATACAGTATGTACTTTATACCTTTACTCTATAGTTTCTACCTGACCTATCATTACGGTGCACTTATAACAAACATTCAAAAATACAAACACTTCTATGACACGCAGCATAATGTTATAGGAATCCCTGAAGAGGCATATATGTAATGTTTCAAGCTACATTTCTGGTCTATAACGGAGTGTTATAACTGGTGTATTTCTAACTGATCCCTCTTGTATCATGTGAAAAGGTTGTGTCAGTAAAAGCTTTCTGCATTAGGGTTGCTGTTTTATTTTTTCCCCAGTTTTTATTCACTCGTTAATAAATTTGACCAAAAGTGGAACAAGTCATTTGCCTAACATAATGTTTATGATTCCCATCACGTTCAATAAATTACCTACAAATTACCCATGAAGTTAGAAGAAGACCATTGTAACCACAAATCATTTTGAAGTTATTGCCACTAGTTATTTATCTATATTTTCCTGCTTCATTTTACCTTCAAGGCAAGTGACCAAAAGCATACACAGACCCTTGGTGGTCAGCTGTCTGTCGCTGAGAGTACAGTGCCCCTGGTGGAGCAACACGACAACCGTGGTAACTGGGGGAACAAAGTTGAGTTCATCCTGACGTGCGTGGGTTACGCTGTCGGTCTCGGTAACGTTTGGAGGTTTCCGTATCTCTGTTACAGGAATGGCGGGGGTAAGAACTGGTAGCTTAGTGGATCAATTTTGTTATTTTTTTTGTTGGATCCATTATGGAGCTGTTAGTGTAGCATTCTACGGTTGTAAGAGGAAGAGACCAACCAAAACTATCCTAACTTAGTAAAACTAACATGGAACTTTACAAAGGAATGTAGATAATAACAAGCGGAATAATATTATATAGAGTATGTGGAAATTATTTCTTCCTAATGCTGTCTGAATTACTTGACACAACATGACGGTCATTGATATGACATTTCCCGTTTCCGCTTGCACAGGCGCATTTCTCGTTCCCTATTTCATCATGCTGGCCTTGGTTGGACTGCCTGTATTCTATCTAGAGGTCGCTTTCGGTCAGTTTGCAAGTCAAGGTCCCCTAAGCATATGGGAAGTCAGTCCATTATTCAAAGGTAAAGTTTTCTTTTCACTAATTATTTTTTGTTCATTCTGTATGAAGCTATAACTTTACAGCGTATGAAAAGGGTTGATTTAGAAATGCTTAGAATATTTAGAATTTTTCAGCAGGATTTATGCATTTTGATGTAAAGTCAAGGTTCCAAGCCACCATGTAATACCCTCTCAGTCAATGTTTTAGAAGATGCCATATATATATATATATATATATATATATATATATATATATATATATATATATATATATATATATATATTTATATATATATATATTGTCCTTAAACTAAAGCCATAATGTACTTCTTATATATTTTCAGTTATGTTAGAAGTGAAAAACAACGGATATACTCTGGCTAGACCCTTTATTTTTCTTTGAAATAAACACGCATAATTGGCGCTAGCATATTTTTAAATAATGATTCGGGGTGCATTCGGCAACTTTTACTTCGATTGGACATACTAAGAGTTACAGGCCGAAAATTTAGTTTGTTGCTTATTATCGCTCTATACATCCTTAAATTTTGTAATATTTTACGTTCTTTTTGTATACTTCCTTGTGGCTAATTCACTCTATGAGTCTCTCTATCCCATAGGTCTTGGTTACGCCATGATGATCATCAGTATTTATATCGGCGCCTACTATATCGTCATTGTCGCGTGGTGTCTTTTTTATTTCTTTTCCTCGATGAAGTCACGGTTGCCCTGGGAAACCTGTGACAATTCTTGGAATACGGAGAAGTGCATTTCTATCGCCGTTGCCAGTAATCAGACAAGTAAGTGGCAGCTTTAAAAAAGAACAGACATATCCAAAACTGTGATCGAACACACGGCCTAAAGATCAACATATTATAAAAAGTAGAGAGCGTACAACATCTATCTCCGACAGATGTCGCCACAAACGGCAGATCCTCAATGAGCTTAACAAAATAGTCCCTGCGGGACAAGCTGAAACTATTGCTGGAAGATTAATGAGGTGTAAGAGATTAATGAATTATTAAAACAGACACACATCTTATAGAGTACCGTTATGAGTTTAAAAATGGAATATACATATTATGTGATTTAAACACATTTATTTGATGTTGATTCTCTCTTTTACAGTGTTAAACATAACCCTAAGGGGCAATAACTTTACTCACAACGACATCAAGTACTCGACCGAGGAATATTTCTAGTGAGTCGTAAACCTGAAAATTGGCTGAAAATAGTAACAGTCATAGAATACTAGAGACCGCTGATAGCCTGGGCAATTTAGTAAACAGTTATCGGAAACCTCAACAAACGTCTCAAGATATATATTTATATTTTTTTATTCTTTTCAGCAACCGCGTGTTGGTCCTGTCTGACGGCCTGGAGGCTCTAGGAGATATCCAGTGGGAGCTGGCGTTGTGTCTACTGCTGGCCTTTGTCATCGTCTTTCTGGTTCTCATCAAAGGAATACAGTCACTCGGAAAAGTAACTTATTTGATGGATTATTATTAGCCTGAATAGTTAAACATGATAATATCTATTACTTGCGCTTAAAGAGCGCCTAGGGACATCATTGACTCCCTCTAATAAGATTCCATATATTTTCGTCTTTAGCCTGAAATTTATTAAATGTTTGGCAAATACGGAGACGATAATGAAAGTTTCGTTGCTTATAAGAAGACATCTTCTTACTAATTTTCATCACTGGAGATCACTAGAGTAACTTTTATTGTTTTCACCGCTAGGTGGTTTACTTTACCTCGACCTTCCCGTACATTCTGCTAACCGTCATGTTGATCAGAGGAGTGACACTAGATGGTGCTGTGGACGGCCTTCTTTTCTACCTTAACCCAGACTTCTCTAGGCTGGCACACGCAAGGGTAACGTTCAACAAACAACATAAAGTCTAAAGCCATGACTGTGTTATGCGAGTGCTCACTACTCTTTGTCTACCCTTATACGAAATATATGTTTACACCGGGTGCCTAGACAAATTTTTAACGTGAAGTTCAACAGTGTCACGCGTCAGTGCGTCACTGAGTCTTTCGAAGAGGTCTCGAAGAATTTGGAGATGTTTGGCAAGGTGTCGCTGTACACGATAGGGGCATCGATATATGCGTCGCAACCCTGAATTTCCGTGACAACCATATTGATCAGGCGCTGAAATGTGGCTGAAGAGTTCTTCATGCTAAACGGCATAACTTTATACTGGTACAAATGCGGACACTTCTTTCGCTCATTCTGTCAGCTGAACCTGCCAGAATCCTTTAAGCAAGTCAAACTTGGAGACGTATCTGGAGCTTCCGACGTTATCAATACAATCATCGATCCTTTGAATCTGGAACGTGTCAGTATTGGCGACGTCTGAGTCTTTTAGTGGCACCGCTCCACACTGAATGCCCACACCACACTTACAAGCAGTATCCACTTTAACTAGGTCAGGGTCAGTTTTGACACAAATAACAGCAGTAACACTATGTACAACATCTGATGTGCTATTTCTGTCATAATATGGTTTTAAAATGTGAACATGGCACAGTTGTCTTTTTTTACGCCTATCTGGTGATAACAGTATGTAATTTAAATCACCGTCTCTTTTGTCAACAATGTAAGGACCAAAATACCGAGCTCGCAGAGGTCTGCCAGGGTGTTATAAGGCAAGGACCTTTTCACCAGGCTCAGTTGTCCTACTTCAGTGTGCTTGTCATACTTTGTTTTCATTTTACTTTGTGGAAATATTTATTAGACTTTGCAATCTCACAAGCATTGTCCGCCAACTTCGACGTCATAGCACAATATGTTAGTTCGCGTTTGAATGTCACTAAACAAAGGTTCATAATTCCACAGTAAGTTCTTGAGGTCTTGTTGTTGTTGTGCGGTATGGTGTGACAGCCCGGCATCCAGGCTGTTAAGCACGTCTGAGTCCTTTAGTGGCACCGCTCTACACTGAATGCCCACACCACACTTACAAGCAGTATCCACTTTAACTGGGTCAGGGTCAGTTTTGACACAAATAACAGCAGTAACACTATGTACAACATCTGATGTGCTATTTCTGTCAAAATATGGTTTTAAAATGTTAACATTGCACAGTTGTTCTTTTTACGCCTATATGGTGATAACAGGATGTAATTTAAATCACTGTCTCTCTTGTCAACAATGTAAGGAACAAAATACCTAGCTTGCAGAGGTCTGCCAGGGTGTTATAAGGCAAGGACCTTTTCACCAGGCTCGGTTGTCCTACTTACAGTGTGCTTGTCATACTTTGTTTTCATTTTACTATGTGCAGATTTTTTATTAGACTTTGCAATCTAACAAGCACTGTGTAGTTAAGCGCGAAAGTCTGAGATATACTGCAATAAACTAAGAGAATCAGGATTTTCACAAAAGACTTTATCTTTAAGCAGTTTCAATGGACCGCGAACCGAGTGTCCAATAACTAGTTGAAAGGGACAGAAACCCAAGGACTTTTGAAAGGGTTCTCTGACAGCAAACAGCAATAGGTGGATTCCTTCATCCAAGTCTTTCCATGTGTCATAGCAGTAGGTCCTAATCATGTTTTTTTCATGTCTGGTGAAAACGCTCGAGGGCGCCCTGACTTTCAGGATGGTATGGCGAAGAGCCGTGCTGTTTCATACCTAGCTCAAGCATAACTTACTGGAATGAACCAGACATAAAATTAGACTCCTGGTCAGACTGGACGGATTTTGGTAATCCAAAAGTTGTAAAAAAAAACCTGGTCAGAGCCTTGACAATACCCTTGGCATTAATTTTGCGCAATGGTATTGCCCAAGGGAACCTGGTAGATGCGCACATAATTGTCAGCAAGTATTCATGTCCAGATTTTGCCCTTGGCAGTGGTCCATCACAGTCAACAATAACACTACTAAATGGTTCCTCGAAAGCAGGAATAGGCCAAAGTGGGGCCCTAGGAGGTTTTGATTGGGCTTGCCCACCATCTGGCATGTATGGCATGATTTACAATATTGTATCAGTCCTGAGGCTAGGCCAATAGAAGTGTGTACTAACTTTCTGATAAGTCTTATTTGTACCTTAATGGCCAGACAAAGCAGCCTCATGCGCCGTGCTCAGAATTCCACTGCGATAACCTCTCGGCATCACTATTTGATGTTTGATGGCCCACTCATCATCAGCGCATACATCAAGTGGTCTCCATTTACGCATAAGCACTCCATTTTCAACATAGAAACAAACTGGGTTCTGTGACAGTTCATCTTCAGAAACTACTCTAGGAAACAAATATGAAATATCACGGTCCTTATGCTGTTCCGGATAAGTTCTGACCCTGCATCCTGTACGGGCGAGTCGTTAGACGAGTCACTAGTGACTCCCAGAGTGTTATTATCTGGACTATTATCCTCATGTGTGTTTTTCTTGGCCATAGATCTAGTTACAGCACATGAAGGATACAGACCAGGAATTTCCTGACTTATGGGATCAGTGTCCTGATCAAGTGACGCCTTCTCTGTCACTTTTGGTACAGGCTGTGCTTTATCACCTGCAAATAATTGCCTAGCAGCAACTGAATTCACCTAAAGGGTAAAGTGGTTCTTATGCTCAAAGTATTATTCCCATGCATCAAATCTGAATTTAAATGTATACTGTGAAGCGGAACTGAAGTGTGCTTGTATGGAAACACACCATTAACAAGTGCATGTGCACTAGTAATAGACCTATTAGAAAATGGCAAAGTGTTTGCTAACATGACGGTTCGGCCTGAACAAGTTTCCCTACAAAATTCTACTAGGGGTAGAATCTGAAAAAAACACTTGAAAGTGCTACAAAACCATCATGTATGAATGGCTCAAATAACTCCATTTCGGCGTCAGGAGAGGAATCAACTACCTAAGTTTCATCAAACAAAGAACTGACACCGATATTGTCAGTCATTAACTGTTTTTCAGAGTCATTAAAGGAATCTACATTCTTTTTACCATCAAACTTCTCATGGGAGTCAATAGAGGAATTTTCCTCAGCAGAAACAAACTTCTGTTTGTCATAAGAGGACCTGGCCTCATTTGAACTACTCTCGCAAGAGTCATAAAAGGACTTAGCCTTATTTAGTGGATACTAAGTACCCTTATTTATCGGACAATGCTAGCGCTACACAGACACATGTAAGACTGCTGCACACAATAAAAGAGACATCTGTAACATTTTACTAGATTTTGGCACCAATTAGGATTCAGGATTTAGGAATGAAGGAATCATTATGTTATTGTTGTGTTCCACAGTCTGTTTATTATTATAAATATCATTCAATTATCATTGTAATCCAAAATTATATTAGATCTTCCTAGATAAATGACAAATACGATTCTGAATACTTTATAATCTATTTCAAATGCTGTAAAATCACTTTTTGTTCATAAAACTTTGGGGTATCTTTAGTAAGGCCTTTCCATTTCCTTGCCAGCGAGTATGTTTCCTTCAGTGAGGGGTGTACATGGAATATGAGGTTAATGATTACACCAAGTGATATTAGGAGGGTACGGATTACAGAGAATACTACTCATGGTTTTCTGCAGGTATGGAGTGACGCGGCTGAACAGACATTTTTCTCGCTGTGTGTCTGCCAGGGCGGGATTATTTCAATGGCCAGCTGCAACAAATTCCACAATAACTGCTACAGGTAAGATAGGTTTAATCCATTAAGCTTCTAGGAATATTAAATTTTAAACACAGTAAGGCCACGCTGAAGATGATTTTAATCCACATATATGGAGACAACCATATTTTTAATACTAATTTTTGCTAAATATAAACACTTCCATTTCGGATTTGGACTCTGAAAAACAATCTTTGTACAGTGCTCTTAACCAGACCTGGTGTCTACGTTACCTGCATTTCCCTGATGTACTCGCCCGATTGTCCAGTGATAAAACTGAATTATGAAGAGTACTACACAGCCGTGGGGAACGATCTTTTCATTAAGACAGGAGAGCGCTCAGCCCAGCTCATAGAAGGGGGGGGGGGTTCAGTCCATATGTGGTTTGGGGGAAAGGGGGGGGGGTTGGGGTTGGGGGTGAAAAGTCTCACCGCTGGTCGTCTGAGATTCGAACTCACGATCTGCCGTCCCTTTGTTCTCCACTTTACCTTCACAGAAGCCGGTCTGATGATTTGTGTTTTCTAAACCTCCTTTTACGAAAGCCATCTTGAATACAAGTCTAGTCAACAAAGACTTAGGTTGGACAAAAATGTTATCATTTGGAATCATTTGTGGTGTCTTAGTTCACAAATGAAACCCCTCCCGATTTCACCCATGGCAAAGTTTCATTTTCACCCCATATCCTCGATGGCCCGCCATTAAAAGGGATGAAATATTTAAATGGCCAAAATTCCATAAATAACTTATAGAAACACATTAAAGGTGTCATTTCCAACTAAAATTGGGATGCCCGTTCATTTGATGACACTTCTAAGGTCATAAAAGGTAATTTTCCGGTATAAGTTAAAGGTCAATGTCAAACCTCGCAGGAAAAAGCGAAATCACCAAGATATGGCATTATTTTTTCAACCAAATGTTATAAAACGTATCTCAAGTAGTATGTTTCATTTGATATTAGGCTGCCCATTCATTTGGTGATACCTTTGAGGTCATGAAATGCATTAAGGCCAAGTTCAGTGTCATACTTCCAAGAGAAAAAGCAACAATCGCCATGATATAACATGTTTTTGCAGGAAGTGACATAGAAATGCATTTAAGTTGTCATTTCTAACCAACTTAAAAATGCCTATGCATTTGGTGGCTCTTCTAAGGTCTAAAAATGCATATATCATGCATCATGGTCATGGTCAAAGTCAATTTGGAAGAAAAAAAGCAACACTCGTAATGGTATTGTACTTTTTCTAACGTGTTAAAGAAACATATTTAAAGTGTCATTTCCACTAGACATTAGGATGCTGAGGATGCCTATTCATTTGTTGATACAATAAGGTCATAAAGGGTACCTATCGAGCAATAAGGTCAAGGTCAAAGCCAAATTTGGATATAAGAAATAGTGACAATCACCATTATATAGCATGTTTTTTGCAGGAAAGTGACATAGAAACACATACAAAGGGTCATTTTCATCTAACTTTAAAATGCACATATTCATTTGGTGATAATTCTGAGGCCAGGAAAGGTTCATATCATGCATAAAGGGCAAAGTCAATTTCTTAAGAAAACAGCAAACTGTCCATGATATGGTTTTGTTTTTGCTAGAAAGTGACCTATAAAACATTTACAGTGTCTTTTCATCTAACTTCAGAATGGACTTTCATTTGGTGATAATTCTGAGGCCAGAAAATTATAGGTTTCTGTGATGCATTAAGTTCAAGGTCAAGTTCTCAGGAAAACAGTCAAACTGCTTATGGTATGACATGTTTTTGCTAGGAAATGACATAGAAACGTTCAAAGTGTTTCCAACTAAAAACACAATGGACTCTCATGTGGTGATAGCTCTGAGGCAGGAAAGGTTCATATCATACATAAAGGTTAGGTCAAGTTCTTAGGAAAACAGTAAAACTGTCGATGATGTGGCATTTTTTTTTACCAATAATGACATAGAAAACCGTAAAGGGCATCACTTCCAGCTAACAATAGAATTCCCACTCATATGGTGATATTGCTTGGGTCAAAATTCGAACATATTATGCATTATGGTCAAGGTTAATTTCAAATTTGTTAGGGTAAATAAGCCAAACTCGCTATGATATGATACATTTTCGAAACTAATATAATACTAATGAGATGGTGATTGGACTTTTAACTTGTCACTGTGATTGTTTTCATTATAACCAATCGTCGAAAACGAAAACAAATTTTACATGGCATGTTATAATACGTTTGAAAGACAGATTAATATGAATCTATCGTACCATATATATGCATAGTTCATGTACATTCCATGAAGTTGGGAACCTTCAGCATTTTCTTCTTCATAGATTGTGTTACATTCATGCAGGCAAGTCCTTAGCATTAGCCACTTACTGTTTTACACAGCAAATCATCAGGTAAACGCTTATAAAATCAGGTTCCGCTACAGTTGCACTTTACTATTTTGATATGTTCAGGTGCTGCTGGTTGTGTAACCCTAATAGGCAAAGGAGCATAGGGAGATATTTTTAAACCTCACACATCCGGGGGATCTTACTGTCAATGCTTGGACCTGATGATATATGCTAGGAGATCCAGAATAGAGATCTAATTGACATCTGTAAGGTTATGCCACTGTTAAAGACACTGAAAATCCATCTGAATTCTTACCCCTGATGCATTCTTGATAGGGTTAAAAACTAAAATCATTGTCAATGGCAGATCCTGATAGGTATCAGTGGTTTGCTTTGCAGAATAGAAGGTCAGAGTAAACATTTCTGATGAGCATGCAGAAGGATATGCAGAATGCAAAATCTGCACGACAGCGTATATAACCTTTATTTCTGCTACTAAAAAGCCAACATCTGTTTTTGCAGACACTATGCTGCTACCCAGGTAAGTAGATGTAGTTTAAACCTGTTTCTGATAACATCATATGTGACTACATGGAAGAGTAGTAAATATATTTTGACCTCACAAAATGACTACTCCGTCTGCATTTCTTAAGGTAGATACGATACCACCCGAAGCCTATGAGGCATTGAAAAGGTTCAGTCATCCATAGTCATCACAGGCCTAAGCATCGTGATGCACATTGATTTGGTGAAAGTCGAAGAACATTACATAAAGAAGTTGACACTTTGAGTTTTGTGTTGATAGCTGTGGAAGATAATACCCTGTAGAAGTAGGGTTGAAACTTTGCAACTTTAGCAGATGTGGGGTTTGGTGGCGGCGGGGGAGGAGCTGGGTTCCCTACACCATAAGTAGAGCTTCCTAGATCAAAATGTTTGCCATTCTAATATTTTGGGTAATTTGGAGACATGGATAAGCAGCTGTTTTTTGTATGCTGCATATTGTGTGTCATTGAGGGGGTATCACATCCACTTTTGAGCTCATAAATTAGAAATTTTGTGGAGGTTTCTTCAGTGTAGGTATATAAACTGACTGTTTTGAATTTACCATGAATAGGTTTTAACTATTAACCTGTGATGTCATCATGGTGTGTGTACCTTAAATACACCATAACAATCTGCAAGAATTATTTGGAACTTTAGCCGAGAAATACGCCGTCCTGCAGATTTAGCGTTTGGCATTACCTTCTACATACTCAACATAGATATTTGCTTTGATCATCTCTTTTCAAAGGATCTCGCTCAACCTGTCAGAATCAGCCGCTGATATAGACGCTAGGGTATAACCTTGTCATGTATGCTGCGGGGAAACGGTTTCCATCTTCACTTTGTCATTTGTCTAGCAGGGTTACACAACAAGCAGCATCTGAATATTTCAAAATAATCAAGTGCAGCTGTAGGGGCTACATGTTTAAAAAACCATGTACCTTTATCGTAAGGAGGAGCTGAATATACTTCACCAGTACGTTTCCAATACACAGCAATTGCTTCCATGAAATGAACACAAACTAAGAGCAGAGATACGGATAATGATGATTATGATTTAGATCATGATGATGAAGAAGATGATGATGGTATTCTAAATGATGAATTGGTTCACACCTTCATGGGTTGTAGATATGCATGTAAAATATGAAATGATGGATTCATATCAAATAATTAATAAAATGTATTGCTACAAGCACATATCAATGGGGATCACGGGGATGGGCATTTTCCTTGCAAGTTTGGCATTGCCATTGACCTTGATGCATGGTATGTACCTTTCCTGACCAGAGGAGAACCACCGAATCAATTGGCATTCTGATATTAGCCAGAAGTTATACCTTAAATGTCAATTTGTTGTAAAAATCATGCCATATCTTGGGCAGTGCTGGTGTTTTTCAATAAAACCTGACCTTGAACTTGATGCATGATATGGAACTTTCCTGGCCTTAAACTATCACCAAAGGAATGAACAATCAACATTTAGATGGAAATGACTCTTTGAATATTCTTCCATGTTACGTTCTTGGAAAACACATGCTATATCATAACGATTATTTGTTTTCTTCCAAGTTTGACTTTTTTTCCTTAACCTTCATGCAAGGTATGTACCTTTCCTGACCTTAGAAGTACCGTACCACCAAATGCATGAGAATTCCACAGTTAGTTAGAATTGACAACTTAAAATGCATTTCTATGTCATTTTCTTGCTCAAACATGCCATCTCATGGTGACTGTTGCTTTTTCTCTTCCACGTTTGACCTTGACCTTACAGCATGACATATATCTTTTTGACCTAAGTGTGTCAACAAATGAATTGGCAGCCTAAGGCCAAATGGAAATAATACTTTCATACCATTTGGTTGAAAAAAAAGTCATATCATGGTGAGTTTGGCTTGTTTTCTGCAAAATTTAATCCTGACCTTGACCTATATACATGATATATAACGTTTATGACCTCAGATTGCCATCAATGAACGGGCATTTTAATATTAGTTGAAAATGACACCTTAAATGTGTTTATATGTCAGTTAGTTATTGAATTATGGCCATTTAAATATTTAACCCCTTATAATGGCGGCCATCTTGGATTTGGTTTGAAAATGACACTTTGCAATTGATGGAATCGGATGGGGTTTTATTTGGGCACTAAGACACCATAAACGAATCCATTTCAGGTGAGAAACCTTTGATAACATTTTAGTTCAACCTCCATTGAGAAAAATCGTTCATTGACTAGACTATACCAGTTTTGGTGGTAACAGCATTTTAAACATACGATACGCCTGGCTCAGACCGATCAAAGTGATAGTCATTGCTGCCGTGGGGCTACTGCAGTAGGGATATGTACATCTGGTTCACAGAAAATAGCATGTAGATGTGAATTTTATAGTATAAACAACAAATAGTCTAACATATAATTCTATACAGATACAGCTACAATTCAAAGAATTTATTATATGATAATTTAAGGAACATTGTAAAAAAATCTTTTAAATAAACAATAATTATAGTGATTTTACTTGAATAAGTTATTTTATTCATTCTTCGTAACTTGGTGTTATGGCATGGAAACACACATCTAGTCCAAATATTTACAAAACAATAACAAAATATTCAAAATACCATTATCATGTGTTTATTATGTTTGTACTTTTTTTTCATTACCTGCAGAGACTCCATTATAATTCCGCTCATTAACTGCGGGACCAGTTTCTTTGCTGGTTTCGTTGTTTTTTCTGTCCTGGGACACATGGCTAAGGTAAAGGGGGTCGACGTGGCTGACGTGGCAGCCTCTGGTGAGTCACGTGATCATTTTGAAACATAACATGATCTTAGCAGTAACACCATGTGGATACATTGTATTATCATGCGATCTATTTAACAAGCATTATAAATTTATAGATACTAGCATTAGTAGTACAATAAGTTAATGAAATTTTCAGGGCATTAAAAATTGAAGGATCGGTTAGTTTTTGGTGTTGATCTGGCCCATGATCCGGATTCAGGAATGTCATGTATGCACGAAAAGACGAAAGAATAAGTGAATGCTAACATGGGTTTGGGAGCATCGCACATTAGGAGCCCCCTACATGGCAGAAGGTTGTATTAATTAGAAAGTAGATATATAATCTTTATGATAAATCTTTATCAGTTATTATTATAAGTATTATTATTATTGTTGTTGTTGTTGTTATTATTCTTATTATTATTAATTCAGGTCCTGGTCTTGTATTCGTGGTGTACCCGGAGGGTTTGAGTTCGATGCCGGTGTCACCTGTCTGGGCGGTGTTATTTTTCTTTATGATGACTCTTCTTGGCATCAGCTCTTCGGTACGTGAGCTTTTTCCTTTTTTCGGATTACCTCGTCTCTATTGACTATGCCGTAGTGTGTTTGTATGTGTGATTGTTTGTGTGTGTTAGTGTGTAAGTTTGTTCACAACATTCATAAATTGAATCTAATGAAATTATCTAGGCACCACGGGAATGGGCAAATGAAGAATCAATTAGATTTTGTTGTGGGTTCGATTCATTTTGCGGATCCAGAAAGGACTTTTGAGAATATTCACAAATGTACACAATTTGGACATAGAAATATGGAGACAATCAGTGAATGAAAGCATCGGTTACGCAGTACCCCGCATTAAAGATCGCCAACATGGCCGAGGCCTTCATAATTCTAGTAACCTTATTTCGTAAATATTTGCTTGAGTTTTATCAACTTAATGAACAGTTTTTTGTATTTGTTTTTTCTTTTATTTGTCGGTGTTTACAAGCTAAGGTTATCGCGACAGGGTAATAATCGTGAACAAGAAGACTCGGGGTATTTTATATTCTCCACTAGTCCCCAACCTTATCTAAGCATTTTCTTGCGACCAGCTCCAGGAAGGAAAATTTGAAAACTGTATAAATTGTAGATATCGGTTAATTGTCGGGGTGCCTGGATAAAATCAGGTAGTAAATGCATCAAGACAAATACATATATCCGATTTAATTTAGATTTATTAACATATTCGATATTTTGATAAGGATTAAACCGGATGTCTTTAAGGTGAATGGGGGTTGGGGTTCGATGTTTAATCAATGAAAAGGCAAAGAAAATATACTTTAACAAGAAAACTTTTATTACAAATAAAATAAAACAATGTGATGTTTTTAGAAGGTAATGGGTATTAGTAAGGATTATATTGGTGGTTTAAACCCCTCCCCTTCCCCCTTAAATATCACCTTCGAATTATCTGGGCATACACTGTGATTAGGTTTCCGGTAAGACGGTGACACTGATACTTTTGAAAAAGATATTTAAACCTCCAAAATAGGAAGCCACTTTCACAAATACTCTTTTTCTACTATGTAAACGCTAATGAGTGGCAAGTGTTTTGCTGAAACATTTGCATCATTAAATGTTCTGTTGCATTTTCCCTGACAGCCAGAAGCAGACCAGCTCTAACAGATATGAATCCATCTGCATAGATTCTGTGTCAATCAGTTTGCGATAATTTTTTGGAAATTATAATTTTTCAGTTTCCCATCATGGAAAACTTCTTCGTCTCCTTTGGCGATGAGTTCCCACCAGCATTCCGGTCAACACGAAAGCGAAACTTCCTCTTCCGGTTGGGATTTTGTCTGATCTTCTATGGAATCACCCTCACCATGGTAACCAAGGTAAGCCTGCATGCAGTGCTCTAATGTTTGCATTAATATTGTCAGTAAATGTGTATATATCATTCTTGGGCATGAGTCTAGGTAAATGTGTTCATCCTTTTTAATATATTCTCCTTTTCAGGTCTGTACTTCTTTTAATATAATTACAAAGAAATAACTGTGTAACGCCCGGAAAAAAATAGTCCTAAAGGCCTGAGTAAGGGAACTGAAAAATCCACCCGTGCTGCCAAACAAATATGAGTAAAATATGATGATATGAGCCAGCTGATTATTAAGCTAGTTCAATTCTTTGGAAAAGTCCATTTTATTATAGGTTAGCAGTGTATACCATAACTCTGACGGGTGTTATTATCTGATAATGCGGGCGCACTTGGAACCCCGCCTCCACAGACTGAGCCCGAATATCTGTTAGAGTGCCAAATGTTGAATTCCAGGATTCATATTTCTGACTCCAGAGTCTTTGTTCATTTCACACCACCCACACCTGTTTCAGTTTTAAGTAGTATAGTTATCAAACAGATGCCATGAGACCGTTGGTGTTATTTCCGTTTTAAGTTATAACTAAATGAACAAAATAACAGGGATTTTTCGCCAATTTCGTGAACACAGGAATAGTCTGGGGTATCTATTAACAAAGACTTGAATTATGGAAATATAACGCAGATGGCGTTACGTGATAATTAACATATAATTATAGTTATTTGGTTGTCCTATATCGCAGTATGGTCATTAAGACATTTGACCCATCCCGGCTGGCGAACACTCTAGTTGGAAAGTGGGTTTCAGGCGCGGAAATGGGCCTCACACACCCCACAGGTAAACACGTGTGCCTTCAGTGAAAGTAGGCTTCATATTAAATCCAGCATGTAGACATATGGGAAAGATTACGGGGCGAGAAATCAGATTCGGCATCATAGGTTTTAAGTATTAGGCGTGCACTTATCAATTTTTTAGGTTTTGTACATATAGCAGTCCTGGTGACTCCACCTGGTGTGACCCTGGTGAGTATTGTCTGGGGTATTTTTGCATGTTTATTTGTTTATATTTATATTGAGAGCTTTCCATGGTGAGTCCAGTGGACCCCTATGTCGGGGATTGTATCTGTTTATTTGTGTCATTGACAGGGAGGATTTTACTTGGTGAACCTATTGGACACCTATGTCGGGGGTTTTATCTGTTTATTTTTTTTACTGACAGGTAAGGTTTTACAAGGTGAACCTGGTGGACACCTATGTCGGTTGTTTTATCTGTATAGTTGTGTCATTGACAGGGAGGGTTTTACCTGGTGAGCCTGGTTGACACCTATGTCGGGGGATTCCCTCTGCTTCTCGTCGGGATCATGGAAACTTTTGTAATACAGTATATTTACGGTAGGTGTTTGTGGTATATTTACTGTAGTTGAAGGTCACATTCTATTTTAAGTCCATTTGACTTTTACCAGTATATATAAAATTTATAAATGTTTCAATAAGTCTACTCTCCTTATAAAATGGTTTGTCCAGCTCAACAAAGTACGTCCGTTATACTCTGGTTTTCAATAATAAGAACAACACATTATACCTTGTTGTTAGGGTCCAAGAATTTTGCAGAAGATATTGAATTGATGCTTGGCAAGAAGCCAAATATCTTCTTCCAGTGGACCTGGAAACTCGTGACGCCAATATTATTATTGGTGAGTTTGATATTGACAGGCAATTTAAAATACCAAACTTACTTTTGATAAATATTACTCTTTCGACAACACTTGACAAGAGTAATGTCCGCACCTCACGTTTTGGTGCAGAGGGTATATTAAAAAATTTAATGTAAGCAGAAGGCAGGTACGTTGAGTAATACGATGATAACTGCATTCCGATAGAATGATATACGCATAACTCAGATGATATCTGCTTCACTCAAGGTTATATCTGCGTTGTATCTGGGTCAGTTAAGGGGGTTTGGGTGTCATTGCGTCCTCATACCGTTAAGTCTAATCACGAAAGCCAATAACTGCGTCAATATAACGATATCTGTGTCACACAATGTTATATTTGCGTCATTCAGGGTTATTCTGATGTTTGTAAGGGTTAAATCTGCTTCACTGAGCATAATATCTGCGTCTGGACAGGTTATCCCTGCATCACTCATTGTTATGTCTGCGTCACTCATTGTTATATCTGCATCACTCACTGTCATGTCTACGTCACTCATTGTCATATGTGCGTCATTCATTGTCATATGTGCGTGACCTTTCGTCATGTCTTCGTCCCTTATCGTTATGTCTGTGTCTGTTATTGTCATGGCTGCGTCTCTCACTATCATGTCAGCGTCACTCATGGCCATGCCCGCGTCACTCATTGCCATGTCTGCGTCACTCGTTGTCATGTCTGTGTCACTCGTTTTCATGTCTCAGTCACTCACTGTAATGTCTGCGTCACTCTTTGTCATGTCTGTGTCAATCATTGTCATGTCTGCGTCACTCGTTGTCATGTCTGTGTCACTAGTTGTCATGTCTGCGTCATTCATTGTCATGTCTGCGTCACTCATTGTCATGTCTGCGTTACTCTGTGATGTCTGTGTCACTCCTTGTCATGTCTGAGTCACTCCTTGTAATGTCTGTGTCTCTCATTGTCATGAAATCAACACCGCGGCTCATGCTTGCTTCTTTCTGTTTGGTAAATACATCACTCAGGGTGATAGCTGCCTCGCTCATAATGACTCATAACGATATCTGCGTTAAAAAAAACAGGCCCTTCTATCTCACTCATGCTCAAAGGCTGATCCTTAAATGGTTCACATATCATCAATCCAGGCCCTCACAGTATTCAAGGCGTGGCAGTACAGGCCTCTGACCCTGTTTGACGACTACCATTACCCGGGCTGGGCTGGTGTCATTGCTTGGGGACTGGTGGTGCTGCCAATGGTTTTTGTACCAGCACTGGGACTGGTCATCTTCTGTAAACAAATCGGCTGCAAGTGTACACAAATAGGCTGCAAGGTTCTGTATATATCAGTCACGTGATCGATGCTGTGTCTGTTTTGGTTTATTTTGTCATTAAAACAAATATGATAAAACGTTTGATTTTTTACATTGTCCGCTGCGTGGTAGATATGAACGGCAGTTAAAGAATATTTCAGAAACGTATGTTTCAATATGCGCCAATATCAAATGTTATATTTATATATGTTGTGTGATGTTACTAATTAGGTTGAGATATCCTTAACCTGCAATTTCGGGAAAGTTCGCAAAATATAAAGATTTCTTGAATTTCCTTACAAATATAAAACTTCGTAATAAATGCTGTAGCTGTTAGCGTAAAGCCTTACACATTTACATGTTGTTATTAATAAAATGTTGTAATATATAATCTGGACTTATATAATATAAAGATGATGGTTTATGTTCATAGGTTCTGAGAGACGTTACGAAAGCAACTCCCGAATGGGGGCCGGCTCTACCAGAACACCGGACAGGAAAATATGCTGACTTAACTAAAAATGGTTACATTAACCGAACTTTTGAGAGCACGTATTTGTAAAAAAGTGTGCTTTCAAATCTACTTAAAATGTGACCCGAAAGTAATTAGATATATTCCACTTTTAATCTATCCCTTTTGAAAAGGCATCGAATTACGTGTTATGCCATGAATATGAATTTAATATATCAACAACACTATACGTTTAACATATAAAATATACCTTAGGTCTTTACAACAGCGGATTTCCTAAATACCATCTGGGAATTGATATTGAGGTTATTATTTTGCCATACCTGATGAAGGATTCTGTGCCTGATAGAGAATCACGGCTACACAACATAGAACCACACACACACACACACACACACACACATATATATATATAGACAGAGACATTTGGTGGAAAAGAAACTGTCTCTGTTATTTGTTTGCAATTAATTTTATTCCCCAGTTGCCTGCCGTGCTAAATAGAAATCCATCAACCAATTACATATTTACAACTTTTTATATTGTCATTATATATATATATATATATATATATATATATATATATATATATATATATATCCATACAAAGACGTCATGATATCTGGAAAAATATTAAAGAGCAGGCAACATTAAAACTGTATTTCGATCAGCGGAAAAAGGTTAATAACCTTTTTACCCTGTTACCTTGGTCATTCAACGTGATCATAAATATGTGTTATCTTACTAATGCACGTTTTAAAACCGACCGTCTGTCTGCCGTTGTTCAAAATACAAACCGGATGACAGCTTACGAGATGTATGATTACTACCCTTTCGTGTATGTTTGTGTGTTTGTTCATAATAGAATTCATGCAGTGATGAATGGGATCTCTTGAAATATTCAGGGTATTTCGGGAATGGGTAAAAGAAAGAATAAACCTGGGAATATGGATCGAATAAGCGAATTAAAAGGTGTTTTTTTTCCAACATGGCGGATCCTTGCATTCTTTGGACTGTAAATTTCTAATATATTGTGTGATTGCCAAGAAACAATTTTTGTGAAACTAGACATCACTTTTCAGTCGTGCATCAGATAACGCCAATCAATTTAAAACCCACATGTAAAGTGAAAGATGGACATATATCTAAATGCAACCGAAACGTTTTATGGATCTGTTGTTCCTTTTAAAAAAAGAGGCTGGTGTTACAGCGAACTTTTCTGTATTCAAAACTCAAGTGAATAAAATTGAATACTTGGAGAGAATGCTGGCTAAAAAATATAAGAAAACAGTAAGTCACACATTTGAAAAATTACTTACTACGTTTTCTCATCGATAGGCTTCATATATTATTTTGTTAGCGTGTAATTAATTATATAGTAATATGTATATTTTATTCCATGTATTCTCATACTGAAAATGTCAAAGCTAAATACAGATGTTAACGTGAAAAACACAGACAACAAAATGTTTTTCTTCTACAAACAAGCCATACACTCCATGAAAGAATATCGATCATGAAGACAGCAGTAACTGGATATATTGGGATCTTTCTCGGACATCAAAAAAGGGAAAAAGCTTTATTATGTGACAAACAGTAAGTAATGACACCAAGGGGAACTTGTAAAAAAGGCGCCCATCTGTTCATTAACAATGGCTATCATTATTGATGGCAGGGTGGCAAGGGTCCAAGGTCTTTTTTCGAAAATGGCGGCGAAATGTCGACGTCTCGTCATGTAATGGTATCACGTCACTTCAGTTATGTCATACCAACTTTCTTCTTTCTTGATAAAACTTCACTGTTCAAAACGGATCAGTTCAGATGTGAAATAATACTCAAGATCTTGTTCTTTTTTATAACTTTGCACCTTATAACTACTCGAAAAAGAGCGCATGTAAGAGAGTTACAACAATGTGAAAAAGTTTACACCGTATTAATTTGACAAATTTGCCTTCTGCTTAGAAGGCTCCATAGATATCACGTCTCATACACAATACGCTAAAAATGCTTTGATACCGTTATGTTTTTGCTTATCATTGTGACCCAGGGGACGAACCTTCTGTAGTGTGTAACGTTTCGCCGATGATATTCTGTTTGTCCCTAGAAAAACAGACCAGGACAGCGTGCTCGCCATGAACCTAATATACCTCTTTATGTCCAGTTGTATAAGCACCTCCTCAGTGTAAAGAATATGCCTAATGTTAAGTTGGTTACGTTTTAAACAGATTGGCGCATTATTTCACTCTTTCCTTAAGATGCTCTTCCACCTATCTTACGTTGCGGGACCCATATCCATTCGCACATTCTCAGTAATCATGCGTTGTGTTGCGTGCGTTGCATGCGTTGCAAGCATGTCCGCTAGAGTATGTTGGTTACAATCTTGCATTTATCATATTTCTGTATAGCATGTTTTGAAGCTATGTACTGAATTGATCATCAACTGCGTAATGCAGTTTTCAAATAAAAAAAAAAAAAAGACACTGCGTTCTCATATATTCATTACCTGTCAGCTACTCACCGATGAAAGGCCAAAGGTCGTTTGTAGAGGGTGGCTAGCCGGTAAGAAGCCTCTTACAAATATTGAACTGAAAACAAAAAGTTAGAAGGTTTAAGTCTTCTGCTGGTCATTGAAGTGAATTTACAGACCAGACTGACAAATGGGTGTCAGCATTTCTGTGTGGAGGGCCAGAAATGGCTGCTATACGCAGTCAAAGATCAATGAAAAATTCTCGGTACCGGTCAACAAAATGACAGGAGTGGCCTAGACCTTAAGGCTTGCCACCTGCTTGGCCGTGCTTATAATCCAGGGAGGGGACGTGGAGTCTAACCCAGGTCCTCCGCGACTGAAAGCACCCAAGAATAAGCCCGATGAGCAGCGGACCACGATCCTCTCACATGTCAGGGTCACTAGAAGCACCAGCCAGGAGCGGTCAAGCAGGGGCAAACTAGACGACCACGTCTGTCAACAGGTGAGCGATATTAGGGAACCAACCGAGTTAAACCCTGAAGCCAGACCCTTTATGCATAGTCAAGGTAGGCCTAGGGCAGAAAATAATGTAGTAACCGAAAAAAAATTTATTAGATGTGGAAAACCTTCAAGAAGAGATAAAGGAGGTTCGACAAAAGAACAAACGATTGAAAACAAAGGTTGATAAATTAGAGGAGCAGGCCAAAAGAGACAATCTCATATTCTACGGAGTTGAGGAAGAAAAGGGACAAGAAACATGGGCTGACTGTGAAACCAAAGTAAGGAAAGTCATGAGAGATGAAATGAATTTAGATAACAGTGAGGAAGAGATAGAAACTGCAAGGGCTCACAGACTGCCATGGAGTGCCCCAGGAAAGCCGAGACCAATTATTGTAAGGTATGAAGGGTATAAAGACAAAGAAAAAGTGCTGATAGCAGCTCGCAAAGAACTTAAAAAGAGTAATTCCCAAGTGTATGTTCAAGAGGATTTCGGTGAAAGGGTACGCGAGACTAGAAGGAAGCTAAAACCAAAACAGGATGAGGCAAAAAACCAGGGTCAGAGAGCACGGCTGAGATATGATAAATTACTTATTGATGACAAAGTGTACGTTTGGGATGATGACAACCGTGTTGTGGAATGTTTAAAGTCAAAGAGCAGACCATCAGAATCTGGGAGAAATGACAGTTCTACAGTTCATACTGATAAAGTGGAATAATGGCGGGGCCAAGGCCCAAATCTAGAAACATGTGACTTTATAAACCTTACTGAAAATAATTATACAGTTAATGACTCTTCTTTTATTCATATGAATTCCAGTCTCCATGTTCAAACACATACACCTTACGTATATCTAGACACAAATTATGTACATTCATGTTACTCTGATGTCTCGTCTTATTCCTTTTATAATGTAAGTAGTACAAGTAGAGAGACCAACCTTCCTCAAAATTATATTGAGATTCATAATATGACAGAAAATGTATACTCGAGTGGGATAGATCTAGATACAGGTAATGAATTGAATAATATCGGGGACAATAATCTATGCAGTAAGGATAACAATATCCACCAAACTGCTTGCGATGATAATACATGTGTTTCTATTTCCTTGGATGATGATAATTTGAATGTTAACAATTTGTTTTCAGATGTAAATATATATTTAAAAGATGGTTTTACGAATAGTACAAATGATAACAAGTTGTATCTTTGTGATTCAGATTCTCCACTTGTTGCACCATCCCTGAACCATGCACTGCACCTTAACAGCCCAACCACTAACAATCAAAGGATTAAAGGTAAGTCATAAAAAAAGACAAAACTTCACTTCAGTCTGAAAGTACTTTACATATAAAAGCATGGAACGTACATGGTTTAAAATCTGTTTATCAAAATCAAGACTTTCAAGAACTAATTAAAAATTATGATTTAATAATTTTAACTGAGACTTGGGCAAATCATGCTGATCAGTATTTAAATGATCTTTGCGGATATCATGGGTATTCTAATGTACGATCTCAAATGAAATGTGGAGGGGTGCTTGTTTACTTAAGAAATGCATTAAAACAAGTTATAACCACTTACAGGGTTATGATTTTTGTTATTATGGATGGTCTAAACTAGTTTTTTTTATAAAGATATTGCAATAGTTGCTGTATACATTGCTCCAGAAAATATGTATTTTACAATCATGTGGAAGAAAAAAATGGCATAACATTTTTAGAAAATGTGTTAGTAGAACTTCTGACAAGATACGATGATGTAAATTTTATTATTTTGGGAGATCTAAATGCTAGAATGGGTAACTTGAAAGACTATCTAGAAGATGACAGTTTGCCTAGAAAATCGAGAGATAAGAATATAAAAAAATGGGTATTTCCATTGCAGCAGTTATGTATAAGTTTAAATGTACATACTTTGAATGGTAGAATTCAGCCAGATTACCATGGAAACTTAACTTACATGTCAGCACAAGGCACCTCTTTAATAGATTATATTATTGTAAGTTTAGAAATCTTTCATAAATTTATGATGTTTGAAGTTTTAAATAAAGATCTGTCAGACCACTTTCCTGTAATAACTAAATTTGAAATTGGAACTAGAGTAAATTTGGATATAAATATTGATAAATATGAAAGCTGGATCCAGTACAGGAAAAAATAGGCTGGTGTATATGATGTCTTTAGTGACAATGAGGTAACTAATAAAATATACATGTGATGCTGTTCTGGTTGACTGCAGAGCCCCTGATTTAAATCATTGCGGTAATCTGATTACAATGTCAGGAAAAGCTGGCATGTATTTTCGTAATCACTGTTGGTGTAACATGTGCACTGTTATATTGTGAATTATGTGGGGTGGGAAATTAAAAAGAAGTCCTAACACTCCGACCTCAGTTTGTCTTTCATTAAGATCGCCTGTCCCTGGCCCTGCTGGATGTAAAATTAATGCTGATGAAGGAGATAAGATGTTTTCCATTCACATTTTATCTGTAAATGTTGAGTTGATGTGAACATTATTAAGAGAATATTGTTTTACGCAAGACCTCGGTTTGAATAAAATCATACACCTGTGTATGTGTTCTAGCCATTCTATGGCGAAACTGACCAAAGTTAAAGTCAGCGTCTCACACAAATTTGCTCACTCGCAGGGGATAAGCCCCGCCCCCAAATTCAACAGACGCTGCCGCTTGCACCACAGCAAACGGTGTCACAAATCCTTTCTAATTTACTTTTTAAAGTTTACGTCGCCCATAGGTATTTTAAGGCTTTTTTTCTGCAGTCAGAGGAAAAACAGCTTTTCATAGCTGCATAGTTGAACGAGGAAAGGCTCTAAAATTTTCAAGAAAAAGTAGAGGACTGACGTGTCGACGAATGCTTATTGACAAGATGATTTATTGGCCAATAGGAGGCCCGGGATTTGACACGCCCCTTCCAACTCTCTCCACCATTCAAATAAAAAAAAAATCGTTATCAAACATTTCTTAGTTTTTTTCTTAAATTTTCGGCAGATACAGCGGATATAAATTGTCATGAACACAAGTCAAAGTGAAAACAAGAACCTGGATACGAAAAAAGGTGCCGTCTTCTTAATCCGAAGGAACTCGAAATAAAAAAAAGAGGTCACGTGCACAGCCCCGCATGGAAAACTCGGTAAGTCAATGTCATGACATACTGTTTTGTGTTTTTTTTTATATAGCACCTCATCTTATCACTTTGTCGGGTCAAACTGAAGGCTAGTATAGATCCATATATAATGACACAAGTCAAACATAATTATTTTATCTGGAGCAGGTAATTAATGTGTCTGAGACTGTTGCAATGAAATCATACATACCTATTGTGGATTAAATTTAATTTTAAAAATGGATTTTAATCTCTGTTGATTTGTTGGATAAATAATACTTTAAAAATACAAAAGGTCAGTAAATTTATATTACAACTTTACATGACACTTAAAATACAAACGGTAAGTAAATTTATATTAGTGTCATGAAACATTAAAGTTAACATTTTAGAACATAAATATTTCTATTTTATTAATTTATTAGATAATTAGATTTTTTTAGATTGCTTTTTATGTATAGAGTAAAAATCCTGGCAGGTTTTTATTACTAGCCACTAACTCAAAATAAATTCCGAGACTTATCCCCTTATTTCTGCTGGCTACCAAAGATACATTAACACCTGATGAATCTCAGCTTAATATCCACCACTTTGAATAAGAATAACTAAATATACCAGTTTAACGAAGCATTTTGTTTCCATATTCTATGTTCACAGACTATTGTAATTTACATATATTCTACCCTACAAATGAAATTGCTGCAAGCACACATTAGGTTTACAGATAACAAACTTTAATAGTTACAAATGTAATCATGTGTATTTTAGACCAGTTTTGTCAATATTGATGATCATTTTTTCACCTTCTTTTCATTTACCTGTTAACTTTTTAAAACATGTCTACTATGATTTCCTCAGTTATAAGAATTTAACTATATGGCACAGATGGCATATAATATTTAAAAGAAAATGAATCATATAACTTCCTATTGTAATTTACAACCTTGGGGGTGCAGGTAAAAATTGCTGACGTAAAAATGACTGAAGAAATAATGGCTGAGGTAAATATTGGCTAAGGTACAAATGGCTGAGGTGAAAATGGCTAAATGGAAAATAACAGGTATTAGGAGTAAATTTTGAATTTTTAAATTTAAAACATCACAATTCAGCTGCAAACTACATGTGGTGGACACAGATTTTAGATGTGACTTTTCAGACAGACACTTCAGCCAGACAAGTATTACAGAATTCCACATAAAGGGGATTATTATAGATTTCAGGGTATCAATATACAACAACCTATAAGCTCAATATTTTAATTGTAACCAAGGGGTTTCACATGAAAAAAAAACACATGAAGGAAAGTTAAAAGATCATTTATAAAATTAATGCAGTCAACTTCAAATTAATATCTGAAGTCTCTTAAACATTTCAGTATAGCATAATATATTTTTTTATTTTTTAAAAAGGGTTAAAACAGAGTTGCAATGATCAACATTTATTCAATATCTACTGACTCACTAATCACCTAGAACTCCACATCTTCTCATGCTTTACATGCAGACGGCATGACCATTTGTTGACAGTATAACTAATTCTATAATTTTAAAGCTAATCAAGCATACAGTGATTCTGATGCTCCATCCAAGGGAATTATAAAGCATTGTGTATTGCAAAATGAACTCAATAAATCGATAGTATGTACACTCAAAGTACTGTTTATGGTGCTGCAGTCAGTGCGTAACCGCGTGTGTAGGATATTATCACGGCGTATACCACTGAAGAAATAATTTGGGGGCTTTTTTGGATAAAACATATCGCAAATACGTTTTTAAATGCAGTGGTAGAAGTAATTGTTCTCACCTTTTCTGGCAAGAAATTCCAAATTTTAACTGCCGTAGGAATAAATGAATGTTGTCCGGCATGGAGTCTGAATACTGGTACTCTGTACTCGCTGGCATTTCTTAGGTTATACAAGCCTTGTTTGCATTAATAACCGGATAATGTCTTTATCAGATAAGGAGGACCCAGGTTCTTTATTATTTTATAGAAAGTCGTGACAATTTTTACTTTCCTACGTACAGACAATGTAGGCCAACCAAGCTCGTTTAACAGTTGTGTGCTGCTGCACCATCTTGTTGCGCCAGTGCACAGTAGCATGCCTTTGCGCTGAACACTGTCTAGATTGTTCGCCTGTACTACAGAACAATTGTTAAATAGTATAGCCCCATATTCGAGGAATCACCATTGATTTATACAGTCTATCTAGGACTTTTTTTAGATAAAATGAACTTGAATTTTTGAAGCATTCCTATTCGTCTTGATGCTTTAGTACAAAGATGGCGAATATGGTCACCCCAGCTCAAGTCTTGAGAAAGCAGTATTGTTAGATGAGATAACTGTTCTACCTCAGATATAACAGTTTGATTTAATATATGGGCGGGATGAGATTGTTCTTGATATTTCCTTGAAAATGTTATGACTTTTGACTTAGTACTATTGAATGTAATGTGCCATTGTGAAGACCATTCCTCTAATTTTAATAGGTCACTATTTAGAGATTGGGCCGAGGCCACAGGTGAAATAAACTCCTAACAGAACACATCACTAAGACATATAACAGAGCAGACAAATATCAGTAAATATATCAATACAGAAGCCAAATAAATAGCAAGTTCTTTGAACCTAGCGGACCGCATCGAAGTCAAGGCCGAGCGCAATGCTTACATTACTTTGAAAGACCACAAGGATAATTTTGAACAACACCCCAAGTGCAGACTGATAAATCCAGCAAAATCTGAAATAGGTGTCATTAGCAAAAAGCACTTGGAAAAAAATAATAGCCAACTGAGACTGAAAACCAAACTCAACCAGTGGCAAAATACCACAAAGGTAATATCCTGGTTCAAGATTTTAAGCGGAAAGAAAAATCAAAGTTCATAAAGTTTGATATAGTTCAGTGTTACCCTTCGTTCACAGATCTACTTATGAAAGGCCCTAAATTTGCCAAAACCATGGTCTCCATTCCAGATAATGTTATCAAAATCATCCTGCTCGGCGGGAAAAGCTTACTGTTTAGCAGTGATAGCATCTGGTTGTAAAAAGATCAAACTAGTTTTGACGACACCAGTAGCAGTGTTGACGGGGCTGAAGTATGCGAGATCGTTGGTTTATACCTCCTAGATATGTTGAAAAAGGAGTTTGGTGAAAATGCTCTAGGCCTGTATCGAGATGACGGTTTAGGTTGTTTCCCCAACAGCACCCGTAAGAAAATGATCAAACTCATTTCCCATGTTGGGTTAAAAATAACATTGAAACTAACCTGACCTGCACTGATTTCTTAGACGTAACACTTGTCCTCCAAAATGACATTTTCTACCCTGACAGAAACCGAACAATGGTCCGCTCTTTATCCACGCACAATCCAATCACCCTCCAGCTATTATCAGGTAGATACCTCTGATGATCAGCAAGCGTGTATCTGACACCTCTTGCAATGAGTAGCTATTTATGAAAGCCAAACCCATGTGACAAAGCTCTAGCGAAAAGCGGGTCCTCAGAAAGCTTAAAATATGCTGAACCCGCAGTGAAAGGCAAAAGAAACAGGAAAAAGAAAATAATATGGATCAATCCCCCTACAGCCGTCATGTATAAAACCAACATTGGCAGACAATTCATGAAAATAGTTGAAAAACACTTCCCAAAACAACACAGGTACCACAAGCTATTCAACGGGAACAATTTGAAAATAAGCTATAGCTGTTTACTCAACATGTCTAACCTTATCAGCATACTTAATATGAAGGTCCTAAATACTGACAAAGCTGTAAATGTACCTCAAAAACAATACAACTGCCGTAAAAAAGATAAATGTCCTATGAATGGTCAGTGTCAGCTGAGATGCATTGTCTATAAGGCAGCAGTTAGAACAGACAATAACGAGAAACACTACGTAGGGTATACTGAAGGTGATTTCAAGACAAGATACAATAACCACAAGCAATCCTCTCGTAACAAATCCCACGCTAAAAACACTGAACTGTCTAGACCTATCTGGAAACTAAAAGGCAACAAAATCAATCACAAGCTCTCTGCCACGGCAGCACCTTACTTCTGTTGGACTAGAAAGTGTGACCTATGTTTGTCTAAAAAGCTACTTATAGCAACGGACCCCCTGGATCAGTGTTGAACTCAAGTGCTGAAATTCTCTCCAAATGCCGCCATCAAAACAAATTCACTCTGAAATGTTTTAAAGCCTAGCATTCATACCAATTTTCAACGTGCCCGCTCCCCCCCCCCCCCCCACCACGACGATCCGATGGGCAGACTTTCCTGTTCAGGTAGTTGCTCTCTCACTGCTTTGCAGTGTTGGGGGGAGATGGCGTTGCCTGTACCCCTTGGCGAGTTTGTCGAGTCCACTTGGTATATGTGCCTTTTATATTTTATATTTGCCTTTTATATTTTATTTTCATAGTATATTTGTATTTTATATCGTATGTGTATACTACTGAAATGTTCACTGTACCCAGGACCCTATTAAAAATCAGCTTACTATGCTAATTGGGTATCCTGGTAAAATTTCTTTCTGTTAGATATAAACTTTAAAACGATAACAAACCTCTTTGCCCTGTTATGTTCCAGTATCGCATATGTACCCCGACCAGTCCTATTGTGCCCCCGAGGACAATAGGATCAGTGTCAGTCTTTTACATGCTCCCCCCGATACACACACAGCATAATCTCGTAATCCCGTAAAGTCTCGTCTTTTCAAATCACGCCGTTTAAATATCATTCTAACCATATTCACCTGAATATCGGGTCGCATCCCGTGATACAGACTGTTGTGAATTTACAGTGTTGTTCTTCTTCAGTGTTATATCGATCTGGCCTAGTCTGTAGGCCATAGAACACTTTACAATGGAGGGCAACTCTACCTTCTCAATATATATATATATATATATATATATATATATATGCGTGCGTGTGTGTTTGTGTGTGTGTGTATGTGTGTAATCTACCTGTACTCGGTACATTTATTTTATATATTCGTTGGCTATCTGGATGTCAGTATTACTTGCGACCTCAAACAACACTGAACTTTTCAAGCGTGATCCTTAAAGGCCATCATGCAGATGTTTTCAGTACCTTTTGGAGTGGTAAATAACGCATATACTCTGGCCAGACCCTTTATTTTTCTTTGAAATAAACACGCATAATTGGCGCGAGCATATTTATAAATAATGATTCGGGATGCAGTCGGCAGATGTCACCTCGATTGGACATACTAAAAGTCAGGGGCCGAAAATTTAGTTTGCTGCTTCTTATCGCTCTATATATCCCGAAAATTTGTAATTTTTTTACATTTTTTTATCCACCCTTGTGGCTGATTCACTTTCTGCAAGCTCTCTTTCCAATAGGTCTCGGTTACGCCATGGTGATCGTCGGTATTTGTTTCGTCGTTTACTATATCGTCATCGTCGCGTTTGTCTTTTTTATTTCTTTTCCTCGATGCCGTCACAGTTACCCTGGGAAACCTGTGACAACCTACGGAATATGGCGGAGTGCATTTTTTACCTCTGTGGCCAGTAATCATACAAAGTAAGTGGCAACTTAAAAAAAGAACAGACATACCCAAAACTGAACCAACACAAGGCCTGAAGACCAACTGATTGTTAAATTTAAAGAGAGTACAACATCTATCTCCGACAGATGTCGCCACAAACGGCAAATTCTCAATAAGCTTAAATGTGATTTAAATATTTATTTATTTGATGTTGATTCTCTCGTTTACAGTGTTAAACATAACCCTAGCGGACAATAACTTTACTCAAAACGACATCAAGTACTCGACAGAGGAATATTCCTAGTAAGTCGTAAATCTGATATTTGGCTGAAAATATTAGCTGTTACAGCCTAGAAACTATCTATATCTAGAATCAAGACGCTAACACAAATTTGACATGATTTGCATTATCGGTTTTAATAAAAAAATTATAAAATTGTACGCTGATATACCGGTACTGATATAAGAACGTTGACTTCATTGTGCTTCTGTTTGCTTATGAGATATTTTTTCATCAGCAGAGTGTCATTTTATCCCCACTGTCCGTCTGTTGTCCATCCGTTAACAGTTACTGTCGCTGCGATAAATTGCCAGATACCTGATGAATTTTAAAGAAATTCTCCATATTCATCTTATATATTAACCAATATAACATCTCGCCCAAGTTCGAGTCATGAATCCCATTATAAATGTCAACCAACAGAGTTTCTCCCCTGCATTTAATTTTCCCAAAAATCCATGCATATTTAACGAGGCCCGATGTCACCAGATTCTTGATGGCATCGTTATTACTTGGCTAAAGTCTGATGGATTTTTATGAAACTCATTTTTAAGTATTGACGATAGATTTCACCTGAATTAAATTCTCATATTTAATGATGTCAGAGATCACAAAACATATGGTGGGCGTATTATACATCCTTGCGGTACCGTACTCTTGTATATTATAATTATTTAGTGTTTCGAATCCACACTAAACACTTCACTGCGAAAACCGTGTTATAATTATAATTAGATAGCTTTTTTAATGACTTTCAAGATTTGTTGGGATTTTCTTTGTCATCTGTAGTGACAATGTTTCAAAGATTTCCTGGTTATCCTGAAATTTATTTGCATAAATAGTGGCTTACAGCGTTGCCTTTTTATCGCTCAGACTGTGTGAATTAATCCAATGACCACTCTCATGCTAGTTTGCATTACCGAGGTCCCAGGGTGATATTTGGACATTAATATTGCCGAAAAAGTCCCTAACTGTCACAGACTACTAGAGACCGCTGATAGGCTATAGGCATTTTAGTAAACAGTTATCGGAAACCTCTACAAACTTCTCAAGATATATATTTATATATTTTTCTTGTTTTCAGCAACCGAGTGTTGGACCTGTCTGACGGCCTGGAGGCTCTAGGAGACATCCAGTTGGAGCTGGCGCTGTGTCTACTGCTGGCCTGGATTATCGTTTTTCTGGTTCTTATAAAAGGAAAACAGACGCCCGGTAGAGTAATTTATTTGATGAATCATTATAAGGCTGAATAGTTTAACATGATTATATCTATTATTTGCGCTAATTTAGTGCCAATACTTAAATGACATAGAGATATGATGTACTCTTGGAAGAACTACATTTATTTGCCTGCAAATTAATTATTCCTTTTTAAAACAACCAAGATGTAGTTCATATAATGCACCCATATGTTTGTTATGGTCATGTGACACGCAAATCATGTTAACCTTTTCTTGGGCCTCTCAGTCACAACAATTTTAGAATAGTTTAAGCCTCAGTGAAATCTGACAAATTAATATTCATTTTGTATTTATTTTTAATTAAGCATCATTGTCTAAGAGTACCTCTATTCTTTAAATAGTAATTTTACACATACCACAGTGGTATAATATGCATTACACTAATACCTCGTGTATGTGTTAACTATTGGACTCAAAGGCCGCCACTGATTAAGCACGATATTTGGCTAATGTAAACTATTCTATGGGCTAGAGGCACGTGCTCATGAAATCAGACCAAATAACGATTTTATTATATTTTATTTATTTGACTTTGTAATCGGAGTGAGCCCAGATTGAAAACAATAGAATAATCCTGATTTAATTACACTGACACTATGCCACTAATACAACATTACAACAGCACGAACAAACTACAACATTTGCAAGTCTGTCTCAAAGTCCCGCTTAAATGAATTTACGGTGACTTTACCACACGAAATATAAATGTATCGGGGTTGAGGGTGTTACAATTTGCAATTATATTTTTCATGTTTTTCAATTAATATTTTCATGTCAGACCTGAACTAGTTACATGTCCTCCACTTTGTCTGTACGCTTTATATGGATAAGCCAAGACATTCAAAATGGTAGGATCAGTTTTGTATTTTTTCTATATACGGTGATCATGCATTATCGTTACTAGTATGTGACGCCAATTCAAATCCAAATTTGCAAAACTCGTGAATATGCAGAATTGTATTTTGGGTTCGTTTGATATTTAAGGAGAGCAAGGTTTTTTGTATGTTCATGTTTTGAAGATGTTGTTATACATACAGGATTCATTATATGGGGCTCATAAATAGGCCAGGCGAGAGGGGTGATAATATGGCAGGGAAAATCCCCCTGCACTGGAATAAAACTAATTATTGTCTCCATCTATCCATTGTTTTTAACGGTCTTCTTCTTCTTCCAATTCTACTTCTTATTATTATCATTATTATTATTATTCTGCCACTTTTTTTGTTCGATTTCATTGATTCTTACCCAAAATGTACCTTTTTACCTGGACCCAGTCACTTTGACCTAGCTTCTGTGACCTTGACCTTTCTTTAAAGTCACAGTGGTAAAAAAGTGATTTTTATCCAGATTTTCAATGTCGGTTTTCTTCTCATCTGTAAGGGGAATAGACAAAAGGATGATATGTCATTACTAAATCTTTTTCCTAACATTTCTATCGCCACATTTTGGAATTTACTCATGCGGAACCATATGAGATAGGGGGCTGAGCACTTTTCAGTTAGCTGACGTTTCCAGATAAATTATTTGACCTGGAAAGTTTAAAAATTGACAAACATTTGTCATTTACAATGTCGGAGTGCAGTGGCGAGTTCGTTAGTGATATATTTTAATTTGTTTTAAAGGTAGCAAATTACGAACATGTGACGTCAGCTTTTTTTCCCCTCATCTATTAAAACTCGAGAAGGAACGACCAGATTTCATTTATGATATACAGAACAATAAATATTAACAACATATTAGAGATTAATAAAAATCAGGGGGAGGAATCGAGGATGGGGATTGAAGTTGCGGGGGGGGGGGGGGGGGTCGCAGGTGGAGATCCGTGACTGTCGCATGACAGTCGGAATAATTCATGCTGGTTTTTAAGGATCCAGTGATGATGCAGTCTGGAGTAGTTTCAAGGCTGTTTCCGTATTAAACTTTTATTTACCATCTTCCCCCTTAAAAGGGGACGCCTAATGCCCTCCTTATATCTTCTCCCATATACGCAACATATTATGTTCTTAAGTGCCAGTACCAATGTGTGTTTATTGTTTAACTGTATACAAATAGTTTGAGACAAGTCACTTCAGAAATTATGACGAAGGTATATGAAATGATTAATAATTGACCATATGTCGTTTTCTTTAACAATTTTTCTTTCATAATGTTACAAGCAAATCCGACCAATGATATTTACTAATACGTTTATTTTGTGACAGCAAAAAACAATAGGATTCTTTGTGCCTCTGTACAAAAAGAAATAAAAGGCAGTACTTATACTTTGGAGGGTTTCATATTCGCCGGGTTATCATAATCACTTTATACTGTTTCGTGAGGGTTCCATTTTCGCTATCTCAACATTAATCTTAATGAATAAAATTGACACAAGACGTAACGACCTTAAGAGGAACAGTTACCGGTCATACAGATGACATTATTCTTTTGCCATTTGATTTGTCTACCTGACGATTGGGCCGCTGAATCATAAAAATTCTACTTTCGCATTAATCTCCCTTTCACAAATACCCCGAATTTGAAAATCACGTTAACAAAAAAGCAACCACAGTCAGTTACATCACAGTTAGACACTTGTGTAGTAAAAGACAAACATAACAACGCTTCATTACGTATGCCGAGGTAGATGTATACAGTATGTACTTTATACCTTTACTCTATAGTTTCTACCTGACCTATCATTACGGTGCACTTATAACAAACATTCAAAAATACAAACACTTCTATGACACGCAGCATAATGTTATAGGAATCCCTGAAGAGGCATATATGTAATGTTTCAAGCTACATTTCTGGTCTATAACGGAGTGTTATAACTGGTGTATTTCTAACTGATCCCTCTTGTATCATGTGAAAAGGTTGTGTCAGTAAAAGCTTTCTGCATTAGGGTTGCTGTTTTATTTTTTCCCCAGTTTTTATTCACTCGTTAATAAATTTGACCAAAAGTGGAACAAGTCATTTGCCTAACATAATGTTTATGATTCCCATCACGTTCAATAAATTACCTACAAATTACCCATGAAGTTAGAAGAAGACCATTGTAACCACAAATCATTTTGAAGTTATTGCCACTAGTTATTTATCTATATTTTCCTGCTTCATTTTACCTTCAAGGCAAGTGACCAAAAGCATACACAGACCCTTGGTGGTCAGCTGTCTGTCGCTGAGAGTACAGTGCCCCTGGTGGAGCAACACGACAACCGTGGTAACTGGGGGAACAAAGTTGAGTTCATCCTGACGTGCGTGGGTTACGCTGTCGGTCTCGGTAACGTTTGGAGGTTTCCGTATCTCTGTTACAGGAATGGCGGGGGTAAGAACTGGTAGCTTAGTGGATCAATTTTGTTATTTTTTTTGTTGGATCCATTATGGAGCTGTTAGTGTAGCATTCTACGGTTGTAAGAGGAAGAGACCAACCAAAACTATCCTAACTTAGTAAAACTAACATGGAACTTTACAAAGGAATGTAGATAATAACAAGCGGAATAATATTATATAGAGTATGTGGAAATTATTTCTTCCTAATGCTGTCTGAATTACTTGACACAACATGACGGTCATTGATATGACATTTCCCGTTTCCGCTTGCACAGGCGCATTTCTCGTTCCCTATTTCATCATGCTGGCCTTGGTTGGACTGCCTGTATTCTATCTAGAGGTCGCTTTCGGTCAGTTTGCAAGTCAAGGTCCCCTAAGCATATGGGAAGTCAGTCCATTATTCAAAGGTAAAGTTTTCTTTTCACTAATTATTTTTTGTTCATTCTGTATGAAGCTATAACTTTACAGCGTATGAAAAGGGTTGATTTAGAAATGCTTAGAATATTTAGAATTTTTCAGCAGGATTTATGCATTTTGATGTAAAGTCAAGGTTCCAAGCCACCATGTAATACCCTCTCAGTCAATGTTTTAGAAGATGCCATATATATATATATATATATATATATATATATATATATATATATATATATATATATATATATATATATATATATTTATATATATATATATTGTCCTTAAACTAAAGCCATAATGTACTTCTTATATATTTTCAGTTATGTTAGAAGTGAAAAACAACGGATATACTCTGGCTAGACCCTTTATTTTTCTTTGAAATAAACACGCATAATTGGCGCTAGCATATTTTTAAATAATGATTCGGGGTGCATTCGGCAACTTTTACTTCGATTGGACATACTAAGAGTTACAGGCCGAAAATTTAGTTTGTTGCTTATTATCGCTCTATACATCCTTAAATTTTGTAATATTTTACGTTCTTTTTGTATACTTCCTTGTGGCTAATTCACTCTATGAGTCTCTCTATCCCATAGGTCTTGGTTACGCCATGATGATCATCAGTATTTATATCGGCGCCTACTATATCGTCATTGTCGCGTGGTGTCTTTTTTATTTCTTTTCCTCGATGAAGTCACGGTTGCCCTGGGAAACCTGTGACAATTCTTGGAATACGGAGAAGTGCATTTCTATCGCCGTTGCCAGTAATCAGACAAGTAAGTGGCAGCTTTAAAAAAGAACAGACATATCCAAAACTGTGATCGAACACACGGCCTAAAGATCAACATATTATAAAAAGTAGAGAGCGTACAACATCTATCTCCGACAGATGTCGCCACAAACGGCAGATCCTCAATGAGCTTAACAAAATAGTCCCTGCGGGACAAGCTGAAACTATTGCTGGAAGATTAATGAGGTGTAAGAGATTAATGAATTATTAAAACAGACACACATCTTATAGAGTACCGTTATGAGTTTAAAAATGGAATATACATATTATGTGATTTAAACACATTTATTTGATGTTGATTCTCTCTTTTACAGTGTTAAACATAACCCTAAGGGGCAATAACTTTACTCACAACGACATCAAGTACTCGACCGAGGAATATTTCTAGTGAGTCGTAAACCTGAAAATTGGCTGAAAATAGTAACAGTCATAGAATACTAGAGACCGCTGATAGCCTGGGCAATTTAGTAAACAGTTATCGGAAACCTCAACAAACGTCTCAAGATATATATTTATATTTTTTTATTCTTTTCAGCAACCGCGTGTTGGTCCTGTCTGACGGCCTGGAGGCTCTAGGAGATATCCAGTGGGAGCTGGCGTTGTGTCTACTGCTGGCCTTTGTCATCGTCTTTCTGGTTCTCATCAAAGGAATACAGTCACTCGGAAAAGTAACTTATTTGATGGATTATTATTAGCCTGAATAGTTAAACATGATAATATCTATTACTTGCGCTTAAAGAGCGCCTAGGGACATCATTGACTCCCTCTAATAAGATTCCATATATTTTCGTCTTTAGCCTGAAATTTATTAAATGTTTGGCAAATACGGAGACGATAATGAAAGTTTCGTTGCTTATAAGAAGACATCTTCTTACTAATTTTCATCACTGGAGATCACTAGAGTAACTTTTATTGTTTTCACCGCTAGGTGGTTTACTTTACCTCGACCTTCCCGTACATTCTGCTAACCGTCATGTTGATCAGAGGAGTGACACTAGATGGTGCTGTGGACGGCCTTCTTTTCTACCTTAACCCAGACTTCTCTAGGCTGGCACACGCAAGGGTAACGTTCAACAAACAACATAAAGTCTAAAGCCATGACTGTGTTATGCGAGTGCTCACTACTCTTTGTCTACCCTTATACGAAATATATGTTTACACCGGGTGCCTAGACAAATTTTTAACGTGAAGTTCAACAGTGTCACGCGTCAGTGCGTCACTGAGTCTTTCGAAGAGGTCTCGAAGAATTTGGAGATGTTTGGCAAGGTGTCGCTGTACACGATAGGGGCATCGATATATGCGTCGCAACCCTGAATTTCCGTGACAACCATATTGATCAGGCGCTGAAATGTGGCTGAAGAGTTCTTCATGCTAAACGGCATAACTTTATACTGGTACAAATGCGGACACTTCTTTCGCTCATTCTGTCAGCTGAACCTGCCAGAATCCTTTAAGCAAGTCAAACTTGGAGACGTATCTGGAGCTTCCGACGTTATCAATACAATCATCGATCCTTTGAATCTGGAACGTGTCAGTATTGGCGACGTCTGAGTCTTTTAGTGGCACCGCTCCACACTGAATGCCCACACCACACTTACAAGCAGTATCCACTTTAACTAGGTCAGGGTCAGTTTTGACACAAATAACAGCAGTAACACTATGTACAACATCTGATGTGCTATTTCTGTCATAATATGGTTTTAAAATGTGAACATGGCACAGTTGTCTTTTTTTACGCCTATCTGGTGATAACAGTATGTAATTTAAATCACCGTCTCTTTTGTCAACAATGTAAGGACCAAAATACCGAGCTCGCAGAGGTCTGCCAGGGTGTTATAAGGCAAGGACCTTTTCACCAGGCTCAGTTGTCCTACTTCAGTGTGCTTGTCATACTTTGTTTTCATTTTACTTTGTGGAAATATTTATTAGACTTTGCAATCTCACAAGCATTGTCCGCCAACTTCGACGTCATAGCACAATATGTTAGTTCGCGTTTGAATGTCACTAAACAAAGGTTCATAATTCCACAGTAAGTTCTTGAGGTCTTGTTGTTGTTGTGCGGTATGGTGTGACAGCCCGGCATCCAGGCTGTTAAGCACGTCTGAGTCCTTTAGTGGCACCGCTCTACACTGAATGCCCACACCACACTTACAAGCAGTATCCACTTTAACTGGGGCAGGGTCAGTTTTGACACAAATAACAGCAGTAACACTATGTACAACATCTGATGTGCTATTTCTGTCAAAATATGGTTTTAAAATGTTAACATTGCACAGTTGTTCTTTTTACGCCTATATGGTGATAACAGGATGTAATTTAAATCACTGTCTCTCTTGTCAACAATGTAAGGAACAAAATACCTAGCTTGCAGAGGTCTGCCAGGGTGTTATAAGGCAAGGACCTTTTCACCAGGCTCGGTTGTCCTACTTACAGTGTGCTTGTCATACTTTGTTTTCATTTTACTATGTGCAGATTTTTTATTAGACTTTGCAATCTAACAAGCACTGTGTAGTTAAGCGCGAAAGTCTGAGATATACTGCAATAAACTAAGAGAATCAGGATTTTCACAAAAGACTTTATCTTTAAGCAGTTTCAATGGACCGCGAACCGAGTGTCCAATAACTAGTTGAAAGGGACAGAAACCCAAGGACTTTTGAAAGGGTTCTCTGACAGCAAACAGCAATAGGTGGATTCCTTCATCCAAGTCTTTCCATGTGTCATAGCAGTAGGTCCTAATCATGTTTTTTTCATGTCTGGTGAAAACGCTCGAGGGCGCCCTGACTTTCAGGATGGTATGGCGAAGAGCTGTGCTGTTTCATACCTAGCTCAAGCATAACTTACTGGAATGAACCAGACATAAAATTAGACTCCTGGTCAGACTGGACGGATTTTGGTAATCCAAAAGTTGTAAAAAAAAACCTGGTCAGAGCCTTGACAATACCCTTGGCATTAATTTTGCGCAATGGTATTGCCCAAGGGAACCTGGTAGATGCGCACATAATTGTCAGCAAGTATTCATGTCCAGATTTTGCCCTTGGCAGTGGTCCATCACAGTCAACAATAACACTACTAAATGGTTCCTCGAAAGCAGGAATAGGCCAAAGTGGGGCCCTAGGAGGTTTTGATTGGGCTTGCCCACCATCTGGCATGTATGGCATGATTTACAATATTGTATCAGTCCTGAGGCTAGGCCAATAGAAGTGTGTACTAACTTTCTGATAAGTCTTATTTGTACCTTAATGGCCAGACAAAGCAGCCTCATGCGCCGTGCTCAGAATTCCACTGCGATAACCTCTCGGCATCACTATTTGATGTTTGATGGCCCACTAATCATCAGCGCATACATCAAGTGGTCTCCATTTACGCATAAGCACTCCATTTTCAACATAGAAACAAACTGGGTTCTGTGACAGTTCATCTTCAGAAACTACTCTAGGAAACAAATATGAAATATCACGGTCCTTATGCTGTTCCGGATAAGTTCTGACCCTGCATCCTGTACGGGCGAGTCGTTAGACGAGTCACTAGTGACTCCCAGAGTGTTATTATTTGGACTATTATCCTCATGTGTGTTTTTCTTGGCCATAGATCTAGTTACAGCACATGAAGGATACAGACCAGGAATTTCCTGACTTATGGGATCAGTGTCCTGATCAAGTGACGCCTTCTCTGTCACTTTTGGTACAGGCTGTGCTTTATCACCTGCAAATAATTGCCTAGCATCAACTGAATTCACCTAAAGGGTAAAGTGGTTCTTATGCTCAAAGTATTATTCCCATGCATCAAATCTGAATTTAAATGTATACTGTGAAGCGGAACTGAAGTGTGCTTGTATGGAAACACACCATTAACAAGTGCATGTGCACTAGTAATAGACCTATTAGAAAATGGCAAAGTGTTTGCTAACATGACGGTTCGGCCTGAACAAGTTTCCCTACAAAATTCTACTAGGGGTAGAATCTGAAAAAAACACTTGAAAGTGCTACAAAACCATCATGTATGAATGGCTCAAATAACTCCATTTCGGCGTCAGGAGAGGAATCAACTACCTAAGTTTCATCAAACAAAGAACTGACACCGATATTGTCAGTCATTAACTGTTTTTCAGAGTCATTAAAGGAATCTACATTCTTTTTACCATCAAACTTCTCATGGGAGTCAATAGAGGAATTTTCCTCAGCAGAAACAAACTTCTGTTTGTCATAAGAGGACCTGGCCTCATTTGAACTACTCTCGCAAGAGTCATAAAAGGACTTAGCCTTATTTAGTGGATACTAAGTACCCTTATTTATCGGACAATGCTAGCGCTACACAGACACATGTAAGACTGCTGCACACAATAAAAGAGACATCTGTAACATTTTACTAGATTTTGGCACCAATTAGGATTCAGGATTTAGGAATGAAGGAATCATTATGTTATTGTTGTGTTCCACAGTCTGTTTATTATTATAAATATCATTCAATTATCATTGTAATCCAAAATTATATTAGATCTTCCTAGATAAATGACAAATACGATTCTGAATACTTTATAATCTATTTCAAATGCTGTAAAATCACTTTTTGTTCATAAAACTTTGGGGTATCTTTAGTAAGGCCTTTCCATTTCCTTGCCAGCGAGTATGTTTCCTTCAGTGAGGGGTGTACATGGAATATGAGGTTAATGATTACACCAAGTGATATTAGGAGGGTACGGATTACAGAGAATACTACTCATGGTTTTCTGCAGGTATGGAGTGACGCGGCTGAACAGACATTTTTCTCGCTGTGTGTCTGCCAGGGCGGGATTATTTCAATGGCCAGCTGCAACAAATTCCACAATAACTGCAACAGGTAAGATAGGTTTAATCCATTAAGCTTCTAGGAATATTAAATTTTAAACACAGTAAGGCCACGCTGAAGATGATTTTTTTTAATCCACATATATGGAGACAACCATATTTTTAATACTAATTTTTGCTAAATATAAACACTTCCATTTCGGATTTGGACTCTGAAAAACAATCTTTGTACAGTGCTCTTAACCAGACCTGGTGTCTACGTTACCTGCATTTCCCTGATGTACTCGCCCGATTGTCCAGTGATAAAACTGAATTATGAAGAGTACTACACAGCCGTGGGGAACGATCTTTTCATTAAGACAGGAGAGCGCTCAGCCCAGCTCATAGAAGGGGGGGGGGGTTCAGTCCATATGTGGTTTGGGGGAAAGGGGGGGGTTGGGGTTGGGGGTGAAAAGTCTCACCGCTGGTCGTCTGAGATTCGAACTCACGATCTGCCGTCCCTTTGTTCTCCACTTTACCTTCACAGAAGCCGGTCTGATGATTTGTGTTTTCTAAACCTCCTTTTACGAAAGCCATCTTGAATACAAGTCTAGTCAACAAAGACTTAGGTTGGACAAAAATGTTATCATTTGGAATCATTTGTGGTGTCTTAGTTCACAAATGAAACCCCTCCCGATTTCACCCATGGCAAAGTTTCATTTTCACCCCATATCCTCGATGGCCCGCCATTAAAAGGGATGAAATATTTAAATGGCCAAAATTCCATAAATAACTTATAGAAACACATTAAAGGTGTCATTTCCAACTAAAATTGGGATGCCCGTTCATTTGATGACACTTCTAAGGTCATAAAAGGTAATTTTCCGGTATAAGTTAAAGGTCAATGTCAAACCTCGCAGGAAAAAGCGAAATCACCAAGATATGGCATTATTTTTTCAACCAAATGTTATAAAACGTATCTCAAGTAGTATGTTTCATTTGATATTAGGCTGCCCATTCATTTGGTGATACCTTTGAGGTCATGAAATGCATTAAGGCCAAGTTCAGTGTCATACTTCCAAGAGAAAAAAGCAACAATCGCCATGATATAACATGTTTTTGCAGGAAGTGACATAGAAATGCATTTAAGTTGTCATTTCTAACCAACTTAAAAATGCCTATGCATTTGGTGGCTCTTCTAAGGTCTAAAAATGCATATATCATGCATCATGGTCATGGTCAAAGTCAATTTGGAAGAAAAAAAGCAACACTCGTAATGGTATTGTACTTTTTCTAACGTGTTAAAGAAACATATTTAAAGTGTCATTTCCACTAGACATTAGGATGCTGAGGATGCCTATTCATTTGTTGATACAATAAGGTCATAAAGGGTACCTATCGAGCAATAAGGTCAAGGTCAAAGCCAAATTTGGATATAAGAAATAGTGACAATCACCATTATATAGCATGTTTTTTGCAGGAAAGTGACATAGAAACACATACAAAGGGTCATTTTCATCTAACTTTAAAATGCACATATTCATTTGGTGATAATTCTGAGGCCAGGAAAGGTTCATATCATGCATAAAGGGCAAAGTCAATTTCTTAAGAAAACAGCAAACTGTCCATGATATGGTTTTGTTTTTGCATAGTCATCACAGGCCTAAGCATCGTGATGCACATTGATTTGGTGAAAGTCGAAGAACATTACATAAAGAAGTTGACACTTTGAGTTTTGTGTTGATAGCTGTGGAAGATAATACCCTGTAGAAGTAGGGTTGAAACTTTGCAACTTTAGCAGATGTGGGGTTTGGTGGCGGCGGGGGAGGAGCTGGGTTCCCTACACCATAAGTAGAGCTTCCTAGATCAAAATGTTTGCCATTCTAATATTTTGGGTAATTTGGAGACATGGATAAGCAGCTGTTTTTTGTATGCTGCATATTGTGTGTCATTGAGGGGGTATCACATCCACTTTTGAGCTCATAAATTAGAAATTTTGTGGAGGTTTCTTCAGTGTAGGTATATAAACTGACTGTTTTGAATTTACCATGAATAGGTTTTAACTATTAACCTGTGATGTCATCATGGTGTGTGTACCTTAAATACACCATAACAATCTGCAAGAATTATTTGGAACTTTAGCCGAGAAATACGCCGTCCTGCAGATTTAGCGTTTGGCATTACCTTCTACATACTCAACATAGATATTTGCTTTGATCATCTCTTTTCAAAGGATCTCGCTCAACCTGTCAGAATCAGCCGCTGATATAGACGCTAGGGTATAACCTTGTCATGTATGCTGCGGGGAAACGGTTTCCATCTTCACTTTGTCATTTGTCTAGCAGGGTTACACAACAAGCAGCATCTGAATATTTCAAAATAATCAAGTGCAGCTGTAGGGGCTACATGTTTAAAAAACCATGTACCTTTATCGTAAGGAGGAGCTGAATATACTTCACCAGTACGTTTCCAATACACAGCAATTGCTTCCATGAAATGAACACAAACTAAGAGCAGAGATACGGATAATGATGATTATGATTTAGATCATGATGATGAAGAAGATGATGATGGTATTCTAAATGATGAATTGGTTCACACCTTCATGGGTTGTAGATATGCATGTAAAATATGAAATGATGGATTCATATCAAATAATTAATAAAATGTATTGCTACAAGCACATATCAATGGGGATCACGGGGATGGGCATTTTCCTTGCAAGTTTGGCATTGCCATTGACCTTGATGCATGGTATGTACCTTTCCTGACCAGAGGAGAACCACCGAATCAATTGGCATTCTGATATTAGCCAGAAGTTATACCTTAAATGTCAATTTGTTGTAAAAATCATGCCATATCTTGGGCAGTGCTGGTGTTTTTCAATAAAACCTGACCTTGAACTTGATGCATGATATGGAACTTTCCTGGCCTTAAACTATCACCAAAGGAATGAACAATCAACATTTAGATGGAAATGACTCTTTGAATATTCTTCCATGTTACGTTCTTGGAAAACACATGCTATATCATAACGATTATTTGTTTTCTTCCAAGTTTGACTTTTTTTCCTTAACCTTCATGCAAGGTATGTACCTTTCCTGACCTTAGAAGTACCGTACCACCAAATGCATGAGAATTCCACAGTTAGTTAGAATTGACAACTTAAAATGCATTTCTATGTCATTTTCTTGCTCAAACATGCCATCTCATGGTGACTGTTGCTTTTTCTCTTCCACGTTTGACCTTGACCTTACAGCATGACATATATCTTTTTGACCTAAGTGTGTCAACAAATGAATTGGCAGCCTAAGGCCAAATGGAAATAATACTTTCATACCATTTGGTTGAAAAAAAAGTCATATCATGGTGAGTTTGGCTTGTTTTCTGCAAAATTTAATCCTGACCTTGACCTATATACATGATATATAACGTTTATGACCTCAGATTGCCATCAATGAACGGGCATCTTAATATTAGTTGAAAATGACACCTTAAATGTGTTTATATGTCAGTTAGTTATTGAATTATGGCCATTTAAATATTTAACCCCTTATAATGGCGGCCATCTTGGATTTGGTTTGAAAATGACACTTTGCAATTGATGGAATCGGATGGGGTTTTATTTGGGCACTAAGACACCATAAACGAATCCATTTCAGGTGAGAAACCTTTGATAACATTTTAGTTCAACCTCCATTGAGAAAAATCGTTCATTGACTAGACTATACCAGTTTTGGTGGTAACAGCATTTTAAACATACGATACGCCTGGCTCAGACCGATCAAAGTGATAGTCATTGCTGCCGTGGGGCTACTGCAGTAGGGATATGTACATCTGGTTCACAGAAAATAGCATGTAGATGTGAATTTTATAGTATAAACAACAAATAGTCTAACATATAATTCTATACAGATACAGCTACAATTCAAAGAATTTATTATATGATAATTTAAGGAACATTGTAAAAAAATCTTTTAAATAAACAATAATTATAGTGATTTTACTTGAATAAGTTATTTTATTCATTCTTCGTAACTTGGTGTTATGGCATGGAAACACACATCTAGTCCAAATATTTACAAAACAATAACAAAATATTCAAAATACCATTATCATGTGTTTATTATGTTTGTACTTTTTTTTTATTACCTGCAGAGACTCCATTATAATTCCGCTCATTAACTGCGGGACCAGTTTCTTTGCTGGTTTCGTTGTTTTTTCTGTCCTGGGACACATGGCTAAGGTAAAGGGGGTCGACGTGGCTGACGTGGCAGCCTCTGGTGAGTCACGTGATCATTTTGAAACATAACATGATCTTAGCAGTAACACCATGTGGATACATTGTATTATCATGCGATCTATTTAACAAGCATTATAAATTTATAGATACTAGCATTAGTAGTACAATAAGTTAATGAAATTTTCAGGGCATTAAAAATTGAAGGATCGGTTAGTTTTTGGTGTTGATCTGGCCCATGATCCGGATTCAGGAATGTCATGTATGCACGAAAAGACGAAAGAATAAGTGAATGCTAACATGGGTTTGGGAGCATCGCACATTAGGAGCCCCCTACATGGCAGAAGGTTGTATTAATTAGAAAGTAGATATATAATCTTTATGATAAATCTTTATCAGTTATTATTATAAGTATTATTATTATTGTTGTTGTTGTTGTTATTATTCTTATTATTATTAATTCAGGTCCTGGTCTTGTATTCGTGGTGTACCCGGAGGGTTTGAGTTCGATGCCGGTGTCACCTGTCTGGGCGGTGTTATTTTTCTTTATGATGACTCTTCTTGGCATCAGCTCTTCGGTACGTGAGCTTTTTCCTTTTTTCGGATTACCTCGTCTCTATTGACTATGCCGTAGTGTGTTTGTATGTGTGATTGTTTGTGTGTGTTAGTGTGTAAGTTTGTTCACAACATTCATAAATTGAATCTAATGAAATTATCTAGGCACCACGGGAATGGGCAAATGAAGAATCAATTAGATTTTGTTGTGGGTTCGATTCATTTTGCGGATCCAGAAAGGACTTTTGAGAATATTCACAAATGTACACAATTTGGACATAGAAATATGGAGACAATCAGTGAATGAAAGCATCGGTTACGCAGTACCCCGCATTAAAGATCGCCAACATGGCCGAGGCCTTCATAATTCTAGTAACCTTATTTCGTAAATATTTGCTTGAGTTTTATCAACTCAATGAACAGTTTTTTGTATTTGTTTTTTCTTTTATTTGTCGGTGTTTACAAGCTAAGGTTATCGCGACAGGGTAATAATCGTGAACAAGAAGACTCGGGGTATTTTATATTCTCCACTAGTCCCCAACCTTATCTAAGCATTTTCTTGCGACCAGCTCCAGGAAGGAAAATTTGAAAACTGTATAAATTGTAGATATCGGTTAATTGTCGGGGTGCCTGGATAAAATCAGGTAGTAAATGCATCAAGACAAATACATATATCCGATTTAATTTAGATTTATTAACATATTCGATATTTTGATAAGGATTAAACCGGATGTCTTTAAGGTGAATGGGGGTTGGGGTTCGATGTTTAATCAATGAAAAGGCAAAGAAAATATACTTTAACAAGAAAACTTTTATTACAAATAAAATAAAACAATGTGATGTTTTTAGAAGGTAATGGGTATTAGTAAGGATTATATTGGTGGTTTAAACCCCTCCCCTTCCCCCTTAAATATCACCTTCGAATTATCTGGGCATACACTGTGATTAGGTTTCCGGTAAGACGGTGACACTGATACTTTTGAAAAAGATATTTAAACCTCCAAAATAGGAAGCCACTTTCACAAATACTCTTTTTCTACTATGTAAACGCTAATGAGTGGCAAGTGTTTTGCTGAAACATTTGCATCATTAAATGTTCTGTTGCATTTTCCCTGACAGCCAGAAGCAGACCAGCTCTAACAGATATGAATCCATCTGCATAGATTCTGTGTCAATCAGTTTGCGATAATTTTTTGGAAATTATAATTTTTCAGTTTCCCATCATGGAAAACTTCTTCGTCTCCTTTGGCGATGAGTTCCCACCAGCATTCCGGTCAACACGAAAGCAAAACTTCCTCTTCCGGTTGGGATTTTGTCTGATCTTCTATGGAATCACCCTCACCATGGTAACCAAGGTAAGCCTGCATGCAGTGCTCTAATGTTTGCATTAATATTGTCAGTAAATGTGTATATATCATTCTTGGGCATGAGTCTAGGTAAATGTGTTCATCCTTTTTAATATATTCTCCTTTTCAGGTCTGTACTTCTTTTAATATAATTACAAAGAAATAACTGTGTAACGCCCGGAAAAAAATAGTCCTAAAGGCCTGAGTAAGGGAACTGAAAAATCCACCCGTGCTGCCAAACAAATATGAGTAAAATATGATGATATGAGCCAGCTGATTATTAAGCTAGTTCAATTCTTTGGAAAAGTCCATTTTATTATAGGTTAGCAGTGTATACCATAACTCTGACGGGTGTTATTATCTGATAATGCGGGCGCACTTGGAACCCCGCCTCCACAGACTGAGCCCGAATATCTGTTAGAGTGCCAAATGTTGAATTCCAGGATTCATATTTCTGACTCCAGAGTCTTTGTTCATTTCACACCACCCACACCTGTTTCAGTTTTAAGTAGTATAGTTATCAAACAGATGCCATGAGACCGTTGGTGTTATTTCCGTTTTAAGTTATAACTAAATGAACAAAATAACAGGGATTTTTCGCCAATTTCGTGAACACAGGAATAGTCTGGGGTATCTATTAACAAAGACTTGAATTATGGAAATATAACGCAGATGGCGTTACGTGATAATTAACATATAATTATAGTTATTTGGTTGTCCTATATCGCAGTATGGTCATTAAGACATTTGACCCATCCCGGCTGGCGAACACTAGTTGGAAAGTGGGTTTCAGGCGCGGAAATGGGCCTCACACACCCCACAGGTAAACACGTGTGCCTTCAGTGAAAGTAGGCTTCATATTAAATCCAGCATGTAGACATATGGGAAAGAACACGGGGCGAGAAATCAGATTCGGCATCATAGGTTTTAAGTATTAGGCGTGCACTTATCAATTTTTTAGGTTTTGTACATATAGCAGTCCTGGTGACTCCACCTGGTGTGACCCTGGTGAGTATTGTCTGGGGTATTTTTGCATGTTTATTTGTTTATATTTATATTGAGAGCTTTCCATGGTGAGTCCAGTGGACCCCTATGTCGGGGATTGTATCTGTTTATTTGTGTCATTGACAGGGAGGATTTTACTTGGTGAACCTATTGGACACCTATGTCGGGGGTTTTATCTGTTTATTTTTTTTACTGACAGGTAAGGTTTTACAAGGTGAACCTGGTGGACACCTATGTCGGTTGTTTTATCTGTATAGTTGTGTCATTGACAGGGAGGGTTTTACCTGGTGAGCCTGGTTGACACCTATGTCGGGGGATTCCCTCTGCTTCTCGTCGGGATCATGGAAACTTTTGTAATACAGTATATTTACGGTAGGTGTTTGTGGTATATTTACTGTAGTTGAAGGTCACATTCTATTTTAAGTCCATTTGACTTTTACCAGTATATATAAAATTTATAAATGTTTCAATAAGTCTACTCTCCTTATAAAATGGTTTGTCCAGCTCAACAAAGTACGTCCGTTATACTCTGGTTTTCAATAATAAGAACAACACATTATACCTTGTTGTTAGGGTCCAAGAATTTTGCAGAAGATATTGAATTGATGCTTGGCAAGAAGCCAAATATCTTCTTCCAGTGGACCTGGAAACTCGTGACGCCAATATTATTATTGGTGAGTTTGATATTGACAGGCAATTTAAAATACCAAACTTACTTTTGATAAATATTACTCTTTCGACAACACTTGACAAGAGTAATGTCCGCACCTCACGTTTTGGTGCAGAGGGTATATTTTAATGTAAGCAGAAGGCAGGTACGTTGAGTAATACGATGATAACTGCATTCCGATAGAATGATATACGCATAACTCAGATGATATCTGCTTCACTCAAGGTTATATCTGCGTTGTATCTGGGTCAGTTATGGGGGTTTGGGTGTCATTGCGTCCTCATACCGTTGTGTCTAATCACGAAAGCCAATAACTGCGTCAATATAACGATATCTGTGTCACACAATGTTATATTTGCGTCATTCAGGGTTATTCTGATGTTTGTAAGGGTTAAATCTGCTTCACTGAGCATAATATCTGCGTCTAGACAGGTTATCCCTGCATCACTCATTGTTATGTCTGCGTCACTCATTGTTATATCTGCATCACTCACTGTCATGTCTACGTCACTCATTGTCATATGTGCGTCATTCATTGTCATATGTGCGTGACCTTTCGTCATGTCTTCGTCCCTTATCGTTATGTCTGTGTCTGTTATTGTCATGGCTGCGTCTCTCACTATCATGTCAGCGTCACTCATGGCCATGCCCGCGTCACTCATTGCCATGTCTGCGTCACTCGTTGTCATGTCTGTGTCACTCGTTTTCATGTCTCAGTCACTCACTGTAATGTCTGCGTCACTCTTTGTCATGTCTGTGTCAATCATTGTCATGTCTGCGTCACTCGTTGTCATGTCTGTGTCACTAGTTGTCATGTCTGCGTCATTCATTGTCATGTCTGCGTCACTCATTGTCATGTCTGCGTTACTCTGTGATGTCTGTGTCACTCCTTGTCATGTCTGAGTCACTCCTTGTAATGTCTGTGTCTCTCATTGTCATGAAATCAACACCACGGCTCATGCTTGCTTCTTTCTGTTTGGTAAATACATCACTCAGGGTGATAGCTGCCTCGCTCATAATGACTCATAACGATATCTGCGTTAAAAAAAACAGGCCCTTCTATCTCACTCATGCTCAAAGGCTGATCCTTAAATGGTTCACATATCATCAATCCAGGCCCTCACAGTATTCAAGGCGTGGCAGTACAGGCCTCTGACCCTGTTTGACGACTACCATTACCCGGGCTGGGCTGGTGTCATTGCTTGGGGACTGGTGGTGCTGCCAATGGTTTTTGTACCAGCACTGGGACTGGTCATCTTCTGTAAACAAATCGGCTGCAAGTGTACACAAATAGGCTGCAAGGTTCTGTATATATCAGTCACGTGATCGATGCTGTGTCTGTTTTGGTTTATTTTGTCATTAAAACAAATATGATAAAACGTTTGATTTTTTACATTGTCCGCTGCGTGGTAGATATGAACGGCAGTTAAAGAATATTTCAGAAACGTATGTTTCAATATGCGCCAATATCAAATGTTATATTTATATATGTTGTGTGATGTTACTAATTAGGTTGAGATATCCTTAACCTGCAATTTCGGGAAAGTTCGCAAAATATAAAGATTTCTTGAATTTCCTTACAAATATAAAACTTCGTAATAAATGCTGTAGCTGTTAGCGTAAAGCCTTACACATTTACATGTTGTTATTAATAAAATGTTGTAATATATAATCTGGACTTATATAATATAAAGATGATGGTTTATGTTCATAGGTTCTGAGAGACGTTACGAAAGCAACTCCCGAATGGGGGCCGGCTCTACCAGAACACCGGACAGGAAAATATGCTGACTTAACTAAAAATGGTTACATTAACCGAACTTTTGAGAGCACGTATTTGTAAAAAAGTGTGCTTTCAAATCTACTTAAAATGTGACCCGAAAGTAATTAGATATATTCCACTTTTAATCTATCCCTTTTGAAAAGGCATCGAATTACGTGTTATGCCATGAATATGAATTTAATATATCAACAACACTATACGTTTAACATATAAAATATACCTTAGGTCTTTACAACAGCGGATTTCCTAAATACCATCTGGGAATTGATATTGAGGTTATTATTTTGCCATACCTGATGAAGGATTCTGTGCCTGATAGAGAATCACGGCTACACAACATAGAACCACACACACACACACACACACACACGCATATATATATATAGACAGAGACATTTGGTGGAAAAGAAACTGTCTCTGTTATTTGTTTGCAATTAATTTTATTCCCCAGTTGCCTGCCGTGCTAAATAGAAATCCATCAACCAATTACATATTTACAACTTTTTATATTGTCATTATATATATATATATATACATATATATATATATATATATATATATATATATATATATATCCATACAAAGACGTCATGATATCTGGAAAAATATTAAAGAGCAGGCAACATTAAAACTGTATTTCGATCAGCGGAAAAAGGTTAATAACCTTTTTACCCTGTTACCTTGGTCATTCAACGTGATCATAAATATGTGTTATCTTACTAATGCACGTTTTAAAACCGACCGTCTGTCTGCCGTTGTTCAAAATACAAACCGGATGACAGCTTACGAGATGTATGATTACTACCCTTTCGTGTATGTTTGTGTGTTTGTTCATAATAGAATTCATGCAGTGATGAATGGGATCTCTTGAAATATTCAGGGTATTTCGGGAATGGGTAAAAGAAAGAATAAACCTGGGAATATGGATCGAATAAGCGAATTAAAAGGTGTTTTTTTTTCCAACATGGCGGATCCTTGCATTCTTTGGACTGTAAATTTCTAATATATTGTGTGATTGCCAAGAAACAATTTTTGTGAAACTAGACATCACTTTTCAGTCGTGCATCAGATAACGCCAATCAATTTAAAACCCACATGTAAAGTGAAAGATGGACATATATCTAAATGCAACCGAAACGTTTTATGGATCTGTTGTTCCTTTTAAAAAAAAGAGGCTGGTGTTACAGCGAACTTTTCTGTATTCAAAACTCAAGTGAATAAAATTGAATACTTGGAGAGAATGCTGGCTAAAAAATATAAGAAAACAGTAAGTCACACATTTGAAAAATTACTTACTACGTTTTCTCATCGATAGGCTTCATATATTATTTTGTTAGCGTGTAATTAATTATATAGTAATATGTATATTTTATTCCATGTATTCTCATACTGAAAATGTCAAAGCTAAATACAGATGTTAACGTGAAAAACACAGACAACAAAATGTTTTTCTTCTACAAACAAGCCATACACTCCATGAAAGAATATCGATCATGAAGACAGCAGTAACTGGATATATTGGGATCTTTCTCGGACATCAAAAAAGGGAAAAAGCTTTATTATGTGACAAACAGTAAGTAATGACACCAAGGGGAACTTGTAAAAAAGGCGCCCATCTGTTCATTAACAATGGCTATCATTATTGATGGCAGGGTGGCAAGGGTCCAAGGTCTTTTTTCGAAAATGGCGGCGAAATGTCGACGTCTCGTCATGTAATGGTATCACGTCACTTCAGTTATGTCATACCAACTTTCTTCTTTCTTGATAAAACTTCACTGTTCAAAACGGATCAGTTCAGATGTGAAATAATACTCAAGATCTTGTTCTTTTTTATAACTTTGCACCTTATAACTACTCGAAAAAGAGCGCATGTAAGAGAGTTACAACAATGTGAAAAAGTTTACACCGTATTAATTTGACAAATTTGCCTTCTGCTTAGAAGGCTCCATAGATATCACGTCTCATACACAATACGCTAAAAATGCTTTGATACCGTTATGTTTTTGCTTATCATTGTGACCCAGGGGACGAACCTTCTGTAGTGTGTAACGTTTCGCCGATGATATTCTGTTTGTCCCTAGAAAAACAGACCAGGACAGCGTGCTCGCCATGAACCTAATATACCTCTTTATGTCCAGTTGTATAAGCACCTCCTCAGTGTAAAGAATATGCCTAATGTTAAGTTGGTTACGTTTTAAACAGATTGGCGCATTATTTCACTCTTTCCTTAAGATGCTCTTCCACCTATCTTACGTTGCGGGACCCATATCCATTCGCACATTCTCAGTAATCATGCGTTGTGTTGCGTGCGTTGCATGCGTTGCAAGCATGTCCGCTAGAGTATGTTGGTTACAATCTTGCATTTATCATATTTCTGTATAGCATGTTTTGAAGCTATGTACTGAATTGATCATCAACTGCGTAATGCAGTTTTCAAATAAAAAAAAAAAAGACACTGCGTTCTCATATATTCATTACCTGTCAGCTACTCACCGATGAAAGGCCAAAGGTCGTTTGTAGAGGGTGGCTAGCCGGTAAGAAGCCTCTTACAAATATTGAACTGAAAACAAAAAGTTAGAAGGTTTAAGTCTTCTGCTGGTCATTGAAGTGAATTTACAGACCAGACTGACAAATGGGTGTCAGCATTTCTGTGTGGAGGGCCAGAAATGGCTGCTATACGCAGTCAAAGATCAATGAAAAATTCTCGGTACCGGTCAACAAAATGACAGGAGTGGCCTAGACCTTAAGGCTTGCCACCTGCTTGGCCGTGCTTATAATCCAGGGAGGGGACGTGGAGTCTAACCCAGGTCCTCCGCGACTGAAAGCACCCAAGAATAAGCCCGATGAGCAGCGGACCACGATCCTCTCACATGTCAGGGTCACTAGAAGCACCAGCCAGGAGCGGTCAAGCAGGGGCAAACTAGACGACCACGTCTGTCAACAGGTGAGCGATATTAGGGAACCAACCGAGTTAAACCCTGAAGCCAGACCCTTTATGCATAGTCAAGGTAGGCATAGGGCAGAAAATAATGTAGTAACCGAAAAAAAATTTATTAGATGTGGAAAACCTTCAAGAAGAGATAAAGGAGGTTCGACAAAAGAACAAACGATTGAAAACAAAGGTTGATAAATTAGAGGAGCAGGCCAAAAGAGACAATCTCATATTCTACGGAGTTGAGGAAGAAAAGGGACAAGAAACATGGGCTGACTGTGAAACCAAAGTAAGGAAAGTCATGAGAGATGAAATGAATTTAGATAACAGTGAGGAAGAGATAGAAACTGCAAGGGCTCACAGACTGCCATGGAGTGCCCCAGGAAAGCCGAGACCAATTATTGTAAGGTATGAAGGGTATAAAGACAAAGAAAAAGTGCTGATAGCAGCTCGCAAAGAACTTAAAAAGAGTAATTCCCAAGTGTATGTTCAAGAGGATTTCGGTGAAAGGGTACGCGAGACTAGAAGGAAGCTAAAACCAAAACAGGATGAGGCAAAAAACCAGGGTCAGAGAGCACGGCTGAGATATGATAAATTACTTATTGATGACAAAGTGTACGTTTGGGATGATGACAACCGTGTTGTGGAATGTTTAAAGTCAAAGAGCAGACCATCAGAATCTGGGAGAAATGACAGTTCTACAGTTCATACTGATAAAGTGGAATAATGGCGGGGCCAAGGCCCAAATCTAGAAACATGTGACTTTATAAACCTTACTGAAAATAATTATACAGTTAATGACTCTTCTTTTATTCATATGAATTCCAGTCTCCATGTTCAAACACATACACCTTACGTATATCTAGACACAAATTATGTACATTCATGTTACTCTGATGTCTCGTCTTATTCATTTTATAATGTAAGTAGTACAAGTAGAGAGACCAACCTTCCTCAAAATTATATTGAGATTCATAATATGACAGAAAATGTATACTCGAGTGGGATAGATCTAGATACAGGTAATGAATTGAATAATATCGGGGACAATAATCTATGCAGTAAGGATAACAATATCCACCAAACTGCTTGCGATGATAATACATGGGTTTCTATTTCCTTGGATGATGATAATTTGAATGTTAACAATTTGTTTTCAGATGTAAATATATATTTAAAAGATGGTTTTACGAATAGTACAAATGATAACAAGTTGTATCTTTGTGATTCAGATTCTCCACTTGTTGCACCATCCCTGAACCATGCACTGCACCTTAACAGCCCAACCACTAACAATCAAAGGATTAAAGGTAAGTCATAAAAAAAAGACAAAACTTCACTTCAGTCTGAAAGTACTTTACATATAAAAGCATGGAACGTACATGGTTTAAAATCTGTTTATCAAAATCAAGACTTTCAAGAACTAATTAAAAATTATGATTTAATAATTTTAACTGAGACTTGGGCAAATCATGCTGATCAGTATTTAAATGATCTTTGCGGATATCATGGGTATTCTAATGTACGATCTCAAATGAAATGTGGAGGGGTGCTTGTTTACTTAAGAAATGCATTAAAACAAGTTATAACCACTTACAGGGTTATGATTTTTGTTATTATGGATGGTCTAAACTAGTTTTTTTTATAAAGATATTGCAATAGTTGCTGTATACATTGCTCCAGAAAATATGTATTTTACAATCATGTGGAAGAAAAAAATGGCATAACATTTTTAGAAAATGTGTTAGTAGAACTTCTGACAAGATACGATGATGTAAATTTTATTATTTTGGGAGATCTAAATGCTAGAATGGGTAACTTGAAAGACTATCTAGAAGATGACAGTTTGCCTAGAAAATCGAGAGATAAGAATATAAAAAAATGGGTATTTCCATTGCAGCAGTTATGTATAAGTTTAAATGTACATACTTTGAATGGTAGAATTCAGCCAGATTACCATGGAAACTTAACTTACATGTCAGCACAAGGCACCTCTTTAATAGATTATATTATTGTAAGTTTAGAAATCTTTCATAAATTTATGATGTTTGAAGTTTTAAATAAAGATCTGTCAGACCACTTTCCTGTAATAACTAAATTTGAAATTGGAACTAGAGTAAATTTGGATATAAATATTGATAAATATGAAAGCTGGATCCAGTACAGGAAAAAATAGGCTGGTGTATATGATGTCTTTAGTGACAATGAGGTAACTAATAAAATATACATGTGATGCTGTTCTGGTTGACTGCAGAGCCCCTGATTTAAATCATTGCGGTAATCTGATTACAATGTCAGGAAAAGCTGGCATGTATTTTCGTAATCACTGTTGGTGTAACATGTGCACTGTTATATTGTGAATTATGTGGGGTGGGAAATTAAAAAGAAGTCCTAACACTCCGACCTCAGTTTGTCTTTCATTAAGATCGCCTGTCCCTGGCCCTGCTGGATGTAAAATTAATGCTGATGAAGGAGATAAGATGTTTTCCATTCACATTTTATCTGTAAATGTTGAGTTGATGTGAACATTATTAAGAGAATATTGTTTTACGCAAGACCTCGGTTTGAATAAAATCATACACCTGTGTATGTGTTCTAGCCATTCTATGGCGAAACTGACCAAAGTTAAAGTCAGCGTCTCACACAAATTTGCTCACTCGCAGGGGATAAGCCCCGCCCCCAAATTCAACAGACGCTGCCGCTTGCACCACAGCAAACGGTGTCACAAATCCTTTCTAATTTACTTTTTAAAGTTTACGTCGCCCATAGGTATTTTAAGGCTTTTTTTCTGCAGTCAGAGGAAAAACAGCTTTTCATAGCTGCATAGTTGAACGAGGAAAGGCTCTAAAATTTTCAAGAAAAAGTAGAGGACTGACGTGTCGACGAATGCTTATTGACAAGATGATTTATTGGCCAATAGGAGGCCCGGGATTTGACACGCCCCTTCCAACTCTCTCCACCATTCAAATAAAAAAAAAATCGTTATCAAACATTTCTTAGTTTTTTTCTTAAATTTTCGGCAGATACAGCGGATATAAATTGTCATGAACACAAGTCAAAGTGAAAACAAGAACCTGGATACGAAAAAAGGTGCCGTCTTCTTAATCCGAAGGAACTCGAAATAAAAAAAAGAGGTCACGTGCACAGCCCCGCATGGAAAACTCGGTAAGTCAATGTCATGACATACTGTTTTGTGTTTTTTTTTATATAGCACCTCATCTTATCACTTTGTCGGGTCAAACTGAAGGCTAGTATAGATCCATATATAATGACACAAGTCAAACATAATTATTTTATCTGGAGCAGGTAATTAATGTGTCTGAGACTGTTGCAATGAAATCATACATACCTATTGTGGATTAAATTTAATTTTAAAAATGGATTTTAATCTCTGTTGATTTGTTGGATAAATAATACTTTAAAAATACAAAAGGTCAGTAAATTTATATTACAACTTTACATGACACTTAAAATACAAACGGTAAGTAAATTTATATAAGTGTCATGAAACATTAAAGTTAACATTTTAGAACATAAATATTTCTATTTTATTAATTTATTAGATAATTAGATTTTTTTAGATTGCTTTTTATGTATAGAGTAAAAATCCTGGCAGGTTTTTATTACTAGCCACTAACTCAAAATAAATTCCGAGACTTATCCCCTTATTTCTGCTGGCTACCAAAGATACATTAACACCTGATGAATCTCAGCTTAATATCCACCACTTTGAATAAGAATAACTAAATATACCAGTTTAACGAAGCATTTTGTTTCCATATTCTATGTTCACAGACTATTGTAATTTACATATATTCTACCCTACAAATGAAATTGCTGCAAGCACACATTAGGTTTACAGATAACAAACTTTAATAGTTACAAATGTAATCATGTGTATTTTAGACCAGTTTTGTCAATATTGATGATCATTTTTTCACCTTCTTTTCATTTACCTGTTAACTTTTTAAAACATGTCTACTATGATTTCCTCAGTTATAAGAATTTAACTATATGGCACAGATGGCATATAATATTTAAAAGAAAATGAATCATATAACTTCCTATTGTAATTTACAACCTTGGGGGTGCAGGTAAAAATTGCTGACGTAAAAATGACTGAAGAAATAATGGCTGAGGTAAATATTGGCTAAGGTACAAATGGCTGAGGTGAAAATGGCTAAATGGAAAATAACAGGTATTAGGAGTAAATTTTGAATTTTTAAATTTAAAACATCACAATTCAGCTGCAAACTACATGTGGTGGACACAGATTTTAGATGTGACTTTTCAGACAGACACTTCAGCCAGACAAGTATTACAGAATTCCACATAAAGGGGATTATTATAGATTTCAGGGTATCAATATACAACAACCTATAAGCTCAATATTTTAATTGTAACCAAGGGGTTTCACATGAAAAAAAAACACATGAAGGAAAGTTAAAAGATCATTTATAAAATTAATGCAGTCAACTTCAAATTAATATCTGAAGTCTCTTAAACATTTCAGTATAGCATAATATATTTTTTTATTTTTTAAAAAGGGTTAAAACAGAGTTGCAATGATCAACATTTATTCAATATCTACTGACTCACTAATCACCTAGAACTCCACATCTTCTCATGCTTTACATGCAGACGGCATGACCATTTGTTGACAGTATAACTAATTCTATAATTTTAAAGCTAATCAAGCATACAGTGATTCTGATGCTCCATCCAAGGGAATTATAAAGCATTGTGTATTGCAAAATGAACTCAATAAATCGATAGTATGTACACTCAAAGTACTGTTTATGGTGCTGCAGTCAGTGCGTAACCGCGTGTGTAGGATATTATCACGGCGTATACCACTGAAGAAATAATTTGGGGGCTTTTTTGGATAAAACATATCGCAAATACGTTTTTAAATGCAGTGGTAGAAGTAATTGTTCTCACCTTTTCTGGCAAGAAATTCCAAATTTTAACTGCCGTAGGAATAAATGAATGTTGTCCGGCATGGAGTCTGAATACTGGTACTCTGTACTCGCTGGCATTTCTTAGGTTATACAAGCCTTGTTTGCATTAATAACCGGATAATGTCTTTATCAGATAAGGAGGACCCAGGTTCTTTATTATTTTATAGAAAGTCGTGACAATTTTTACTTTCCTACGTACAGACAATGTAGGCCAACCAAGCTCGTTTAACAGTTGTGTGCTGCTGCACCATCTTGTTGCGCCAGTGCACAGTAGCATGCCTTTGCGCTGAACACTGTCTAGATTGTTCGCCTGTACTACAGAACAATTGTTAAATAGTATAGCCCCATATTCGAGGAATCACCATTGATTTATACAGTCTATCTAGGACTTTTTTTAGATAAAATGAACTTGAATTTTTGAAGCATTCCTATTCGTCTTGATGCTTTAGTACAAAGATGGCGAATATGGTCACCCCAGCTCAAGTCTTGAGAAAGCAGTATTGTTAGATGAGATAACTGTTCTACCTCAGATATAACAGTTTGATTTAATATATGGGCGGGATGAGATTGTTCTTGATATTTCCTTGAAAATGTTATGACTTTTGACTTAGTACTATTGAATGTAATGTGCCATTGTGAAGACCATTCCTCTAATTTTAATAGGTCACTATTTAGAGATTGGGCCGAGGCCACAGGTGAAATAAACTCCTAACAGAACACATCACTAAGACATATAACAGAGCAGACAAATATCAGTAAAAATATCAATACAGAAGCCAAATAAATAGCAAGTTCTTTGAACCTAGCGGACCGCATCGAAGTCAAGGCCGAGCGCAATGCTTACATTACTTTGAAAGACCACAAGGATAATTTTGAACAACACCCCAAGTGCAGACTGATAAATCCAGCAAAATCTGAAATAGGTGTCATTAGCAAAAAGCACTTGGAAAAAAATAATAGCCAACTGAGACTGAAAACCAAACTCAACCAGTGGCAAAATACCACAAAGGTAATATCCTGGTTCAAGATTTTAAGCGGAAAGAAAAATCAAAGTTCATAAAGTTTGATATAGTTCAGTGTTACCCTTCGTTCACAGATCTACTTATGAAAGGCCCTAAATTTGCCAAAACCATGGTCTCCATTCCAGATAATGTTATCAAAATCATCCTGCTCGGCGGGAAAAGCTTACTGTTTAGCAGTGATAGCATCTGGTTGTAAAAAGATCAAACTAGTTTTGACGACACCAGTAGCAGTGTTGACGGGGCTGAAGTATGCGAGATCGTTGGTTTATACCTCCTAGATATGTTGAAAAAGGAGTTTGGTGAAAATGCTCTAGGCCTGTATCGAGATGACGGTTTAGGTTGTTTCCCCAACAGCACCCGTAAGAAAATGATCAAACTCATTTCCCATGTTGGGTTAAAAATAACATTGAAACTAACCTGACCTGCACTGATTTCTTAGACGTAACACTTGTCCTCCAAAATGACATTTTCTACCCTGACAGAAACCGAACAATGGTCCGCTCTTTATCCACGCACAATCCAATCACCCTCCAGCTATTATCAGGTAGATACCTCTGATGATCAGCAAGCGTGTATCTGACACCTCTTGCAATGAGTAGCTATTTATGAAAGCCAAACCCATGTGACAAAGCTCTAGCGAAAAGCGGGTCCTCAGAAAGCTTAAAATATGCTGAACCCGCAGTGAAAGGCAAAAGAAACAGGAAAAAGAAAATAATATGGATCAATCCCCCTACAGCCGTCATGTATAAAACCAACATTGGCAGACAATTCATGAAAATAGTTGAAAAACACTTCCCAAAACAACACAGGTACCACAAGCTATTCAACGGGAACAATTTGAAAATAAGCTATAGCTGTTTACTCAACATGTCTAACCTTATCAGCATACTTAATATGAAGGTCCTAAATACTGACAAAGCTGTAAATGTACCTCAAAAACAATACAACTGCCGTAAAAAAGATAAATGTCCTATGAATGGTCAGTGTCAGCTGAGATGCATTGTCTATAAGGCAGCAGTTAGAACAGACAATAACGAGAAACACTACGTAGGGTATACTGAAGGTGATTTCAAGACAAGATACAATAACCACAAGCAATCCTCTCGTAACAAATCCCACGCTAAAAACACTGAACTGTCTAGACCTATCTGGAAACTAAAAGGCAACAAAATCAATCACAAGCTCTCTGCCACGGCAGCACCTTACTTCTGTTGGACTAGAAAGTGTGACCTATGTTTGTCTAAAAAGCTACTTATAGCAACGGACCCCCTGGATCAGTGTTGAACTCAAGTGCTGAAATTCTCTCCAAATGCCGCCATCAAAACAAATTCACTCTGAAATGTTTTAAAGCCTAGCATTCATACCAATTTTCAACGTGCCCGCTCCCCCCCCCCCCCCCCCACCACGACGATCCGATGGGCAGACTTTCCTGTTCAGGTAGTTGCTCTCTCACTGCTTTGCAGTGTTGGGGGGAGATGGCGTTGCCTGTACCCCTTGGCGAGTTTGTCGAGTCCACTTGGTATATGTGCCTTTTATATTTTATATTTGCCTTTTATATTTTATTTTCATAGTATATTTGTATTTTATATCGTATGTGTATACTACTGAAATGTTCACTGTACCCAGGACCCTATTAAAAATCAGCTTACTATGCTAATTGGGTATCCTGGTAAAATTTCTTTCTGTTAGATATAAACTTTAAAACGATAACAAACCTCTTTGCCCTGTTATGTTCCAGTATCGCATATGTACCCCGACCAGTCCTATTGTGCCCCCGAGGACAATAGGATCAGTGTCAGTCTTTTACATGCTCCCCCCGATACACACACAGCATAATCTCGTAATCCCGTAAAGTCTCGTCTTTTCAAATCACGCCGTTTAAATATCATTCTAACCATATTCACCTGAATATCGGGTCGCATCCCGTGATACAGACTGTTGTGAATTTACAGTGTTGTTCTTCTTCAGTGTTATATCGATCTGGCCTAGTCTGTAGGCCATAGAACACTTTACAATGGAGGGCAACTCTACCTTCTCAATATATATATATATATATATATATATATATATATATATATATATATATGCGTGTGTGTGTGTGTTTGTGTGTGTGTATGTGTGTAATCTACCTGTACTCGGTACATTTATTTTATATATTCGTTGGCTATCTGGATGTCAGTATTACTTGCGACCTCAAACAACACTGAACTTTTCAAGCGTGATCCTTAAAGGCCATAATGCAGATGTTTTCAGTACCTTTTGGAGTGGTAAATAACGCATATACTCTGGCCAGACCCTTTATTTTTCTTTGAAATAAACACGCATAATTGGCGCGAGCATATTTATAAATAATGATTCGGGATGCAGTCGGCAGATGTCACCTCGATTGGACATACTAAAAGTCAGGGGCCGAAAATTTAGTTTGCTGCTTCTTATCGCTCTATATATCCCGAAAATTTGTAATTTTTTTACATTTTTTTATCCACCCTTGTGGCTGATTCACTTTCTGCAAGCTCTCTTTCCAATAGGTCTCGGTTACGCCATGGTGATCGTCGGTATTTGTTTCGTCGTTTACTATATCGTCATCGTCGCGTTTGTCTTTTTTATTTCTTTTCCTCGATGCCGTCACAGTTACCCTGGGAAACCTGTGACAACCTACGGAATATGGCGGAGTGCATTTTTTACCTCTGTGGCCAGTAATCATACAAAGTAAGTGGCAACTTAAAAAAAGAACAGACATACCCAAAACTGAACCAACACAAGGCCTGAAGACCAACTGATTGTTAAATTTAAAGAGAGTACAACATCTATCTCCGACAGATGTCGCCACAAACGGCAAATTCTCAATAAGCTTAAATGTGATTTAAATATTTATTTATTTGATGTTGATTCTCTCGTTTACAGTGTTAAACATAACCCTAGCGGACAATAACTTTACTCAAAACGACATCAAGTACTCGACAGAGGAATATTCCTAGTAAGTCGTAAATCTGATATTTGGCTGAAAATATTAGCTGTTACAGCCTAGAAACTATCTATATCTAGAATCAAGACGCTAACACAAATTTGACATGATTTGCATTATCGGTTTTAATAAAAAAATTATAAAATTGTACGCTGATATACCGGTACTGATATAAGAACGTTGACTTCATTGTGCTTCTGTTTGCTTATGAGATATTTTTTCATCAGCAGAGTGTCATTTTATCCCCACTGTCCGTCTGTTGTCCATCCGTTAACAGTTACTGTCGCTGCGATAAATTGCCAGATACCTGATGAATTTTAAAGAAATTCTCCATATTCATCTTATATATTAACCAATATAACATCTCGCCCAAGTTCGAGTCATGAATCCCATTATAAATGTCAACCAACAGAGTTTCTCCCCTGCATTTAATTTTCCCAAAAATCCATGCATATTTAACGAGGCCCGATGTCACCAGATTCTTGATGGCATCGTTATTACTTGGCTAAAGTCTGATGGATTTTTATGAAACTCATTTTAAGTATTGACGATAGATTTCACCTGAATTAAATTCTCATATTTAATGATGTCAGAGATCACAAAACATATGGTGGGCGTATTATACATCCTTGCGGTACCGTACTCTTGTATATTATAATTATTTAGTGTTTCGAATCCACACTAAACACTTCACTGCGAAAACCGTGTTATAATTATAATTAGATAGCTTTTTTAATGACTTTCAAGATTTGTTGGGATTTTCTTTGTCACCTGTAGTGACAATGTTTCAAAGATTTCCTGGTTATCCTGAAATTTATTTGCATAAATAGTGGCTTACAGCGTTGCCTTTTTATCGCTCAGACTTTGTGAATTAATCCAATGACCACTCTCATGCTAGTTTGCATTACCGAGGTCCCAGGGTGATATTTGGACATTAATATTGCCGAAAAAGTCCCTAACTGTCACAGACTACTAGAGACCGCTGATAGGCTATAGGCATTTTAGTAAACAGTTATCGGAAACCTCTACAAACTTCTCAAGATATATATTTATATATTTTTCTTGTTTTCAGCAACCGAGTGTTGGACCTGTCTGACGGCCTGGAGGCTCTAGGAGACATCCAGTTGGAGCTGGCGCTGTGTCTACTGCTGGCCTGGATTATCGTTTTTCTGGTTCTTATAAAAGGAAAACAGACGCCCGGTAGAGTAATTTATTTGATGAATCATTATAAGGCTGAATAGTTTAACATGATTATATCTATTATTTGCGCTAATTTAGTGCCAATACTTAAATGACATAGAGATATGATGTACTCTTGGAAGAACTACATTTATTTGCCTGCAAATTAATTATTCCTTTTTAAAACAACCAAGATGTAGTTCATATAATGCACCCATATGTTTGTTATGGTCATGTGACACGCAAATCATGTTAACCTTTTCTTGGGCCTCTCAGTCACAACAATTTTAGAATAGTTTAAGCCTCAGTGAAATCTGACAAATTAATATTCATTTTGTATTTATTTTTAATTAAGCATCATTGTCTAAGAGTACCTCTATTCTTTAAATAGTAATTTTACACATACCACAGTGGTATAATATGCATTACACTAATACCTCGTGTATGTGTTAACTATTGGACTCAAAGGCCGCCACTGATTAAGCACGATATTTGGCTAATGTAAACTATTCTATGGGCTAGAGGCACGTGCTCATGAAATCAGACCAAATAACGATTTTATTATATTTTATTTATTTGACTTTGTAATCGGAGTGAGCCCAGATTGAAAACAATAGAATAATCCTGATTTAATTACACTGACACTATGCCACTAATACAACATTACAACAGCACGAACAAACTACAACATTTGCAAGTCTGTCTCAAAGTCCCGCTTAAATGAATTTACGGTGACTTTACCACACGAAATATAAATGTATCGGGGTTGAGGGTGTTACAATTTGCAATTATATTTTTCATGTTTTTCAATTAATATTTTCATGTCAGACCTGAACTAGTTACATGTCCTCCACTTTGTCTGTACGCTTTATATGGATAAGCCAAGACATTCAAAATGGTAGGATCAGTTTTGTATTTTTTCTATATACGGTGATCATGCATTATCGTTACTAGTATGTGACGCCAATTCAAATCCAAATTTGCAAAACTCGTGAATATGCAGAATTGTATTTTGGGTTCGTTTGATATTTAAGGAGAGCAAGGTTTTTTGTATGTTCATGTTTTGAAGATGTTGTTATACATACAGGATTCATTATATGGGGCTCATAAATAGGCCAGGCGAGAGGGGTGATAATATGGCAGGGAAAATCCCCCTGCACTGGAATAAAACTAATTATTGTCTCCATCTATCCATTGTTTTTAACGGTCTTCTTCTTCTTCCAATTCTACTTCTTATTATTATCATTATTATTATTATTCTGCCACTTTTTTTGTTCGATTTCATTGATTCTTACCCAAAATGTACCTTTTTACCTGGACCCAGTCACTTTGACCTAGCTTCTGTGACCTTGACCTTTCTTTAAAGTCACAGTGGTAAAAAAGTGATTTTTATCCAGATTTTCAATGTCGGTTTTCTTCTCATCTGTAAGGGGAATAGACAAAAGGATGATATGTCATTACTAAATCTTTTTCCTAACATTTCTATCGCCACATTTTGGAATTTACTCATGCGGAACCATATGAGATAGGGGGCTGAGCACTTTTCAGTTAGCTGACGTTTCCAGATAAATTATTTGACCTGGAAAGTTTAAAAATTGACAAACATTTGTCATTTACAATGTCGGAGTGCAGTGGCGAGTTCGTTAGTGATATATTTTAATTTGTTTTAAAGGTAGCAAATTACGAACATGTGACGTCAGCTTTTTTTCCCCTCATCTATTAAAACTCGAGAAGGAACGACCAGATTTCATTTATGATATACAGAACAATAAATATTAACAACATATTAGAGATTAATAAAAATCAGGGGGAGGAATCGAGGATGGGGATTGAAGTTGCGGGGGGGGGGGGGGGGGGGTCGCAGGTGGAGATCCGTGACTGTCGCATGACAGTCGGAATAATTCATGCTGGTTTTTAAGGATCCAGTGATGATGCAGTCTGGAGTAGTTTCAAGGCTGTTTCCGTATTAAACTTTTATTTACCATCTTCCCCCTTAAAAGGGGACGCCTAATGCCCTCCTTATATCTTCTCCCATATACGCAACATATTATGTTCTTAAGTGCCAGTACCAATGTGTGTTTATTGTTTAACTGTATACAAATAGTTTGAGACAAGTCACTTCAGAAATTATGACGAAGGTATATGAAATGATTAATAATTGACCATATGTCGTTTTCTTTAACAATTTTTCTTTCATAATGTTACAAGCAAATCCGACCAATGATATTTACTAATACGTTTATTTTGTGACAGCAAAAAACAATAGGATTCTTTGTGCCTCTGTACAAAAAGAAATAAAAGGCAGTACTTATACTTTGGAGGGTTTCATATTCGCCGGGTTATCATAATCACTTTATACTGTTTCGTGAGGGTTCCATTTTCGATATCTCAACATTAATCTTAATGAATAAAATTGACACAAGACGTAACGACCTTAAGAGGAACAGTTACCGGTCATACAGATGACATTATTCTTTTGCCATTTGATTTGTCTACCTGACGATTGGGCCGCTGAATCATAAAAATTCTACTTTCGCATTAATCTCCCTTTCACAAATACCCCGAATTTGAAAATCCCGTGAACAAAAAAGCAACCACAGTCAGTTACATCACAGTTAGACACTTGTGTAGTAAAAGACAAACATAACAACGCTTCATTACGTATGCCGAGGTAGATGTATACAGTATGTACTTTATACCTTTACTCTATAGTTTCTACCTGACCTATCATTACGGTGCACTTATAACAAACATTCAAAAATACAAACACTTCTATGACACGCAGCATAATGTTATAGGAATCCCTGAAGAGGCATATATGTAATGTTTCAAGCTACATTTCTGGTCTATAACGGAGTGTTATAACTGGTGTATTTCTAACTGATCCCTCTTGTATCATGTGAAAAGGTTGTGTCAGTAAAAGCTTTCTGCATTAGGGTTGCTGTTTTATTTTTTCCCCAGTTTTTATTCACTCGTTAATAAATTTGACCAAAAGTGGAACAAGTCATTTGCCTAACATAATGTTTATGATTCCCATCACGTTCAATAAATTACCTACAAATTACCCATGAAGTTAGAAGAAGACCATTGTAACCACAAATCATTTTGAAGTTATTGCCACTAGTTATTTATCTATATTTTCCTGCTTCATTTTACCTTCAAGGCAAGTGACCAAAAGCATACACAGACCCTTGGTGGTCAGCTGTCTGTCGCTGAGAGTACAGTGCCCCTGGTGGAGCAACACGACAACCGTGGTAACTGGGGGAACAAAGTTGAGTTCATCCTGACGTGCGTGGGTTACGCTGTCGGTCTCGGTAACGTTTGGAGGTTTCCGTATCTCTGTTACAGGAATGGCGGGGGTAAGAACTGGTAGCTTAGTGGATCAATTTTGTTATTTTTTTTGTTGGATCCATTATGGAGCTGTTAGTGTAGCATTCTACGGTTGTAAGAGGAAGAGACCAACCAAAACTATCCTAACTTAGTAAAACTAACATGGAACTTTACAAAGGAATGTAGATAATAACAAGCGGAATAATATTATATAGAGTATGTGGAAATTATTTCTTCCTAATGCTGTCTGAATTACTTGACACAACATGACGGTCATTGATATGACATTTCCCGTTTCCGCTTGCACAGGCGCATTTCTCGTTCCCTATTTCATCATGCTGGCCTTGGTTGGACTGCCTGTATTCTATCTAGAGGTCGCTTTCGGTCAGTTTGCAAGTCAAGGTCCCCTAAGCATATGGGAAGTCAGTCCATTATTCAAAGGTAAAGTTTTCTTTTCACTAATTATTTTTTGTTCATTCTGTATGAAGCTATAACTTTACAGCGTATGAAAAGGGTTGATTTAGAAATGCTTAGAATATTTAGAATTTTTCAGCAGGATTTATGCATTTTGATGTAAAGTCAAGGTTCCAAGCCACCATGTAATACCCTCTCAGTCAATGTTTTAGAAGATGCCATATATATATATATATATATATATATATATATATATATATATATATATTTATATATATATATATTGTCCTTAAACTAAAGCCATAATGTACTTCTTATATATTTTCAGTTATGTTAGAAGTGAAAAACAACGGATATACTCTGGCTAGACCCTTTATTTTTCTTTGAAATAAACACGCATAATTGGCGCTAGCATATTTTTAAATAATGATTCGGGGTGCATTCGGCAACTTTTACTTCGATTGGACATACTAAGAGTTACAGGCCGAAAATTTAGTTTGTTGCTTATTATCGCTCTATACATCCTTAAATTTTGTAATATTTTACGTTCTTTTTGTATACTTCCTTGTGGCTAATTCACTCTATGAGTCTCTCTATCCCATAGGTCTTGGTTACGCCATGATGATCATCAGTATTTATATCGGCGCCTACTATATCGTCATTGTCGCGTGGTGTCTTTTTTATTTCTTTTCCTCGATGAACTCACGGTTGCCCTGGGAAACCTGTGACAATTCTTGGAATACGGAGAAGTGCATTTCTATCGCCGTTGCCAGTAATCAGACAAGTAAGTGGCAGCTTTAAAAAAGAACAGACATATCCAAAACTGTGATCGAACACACGGCCTAAAGATCAACATATTATAAAAAGTAGAGAGCGTACAACATCTATCTCCGACAGATGTCGCCACAAACGGCAGATCCTCAATGAGCTTAACAAAATAGTCCCTGCGGGACAAGCTGAAACTATTGCTGGAAGATTAATGAGGTGTAAGAGATTAATGAATTATTAAAACAGACACACATCTTATAGAGTACCGTTATGAGTTTAAAAATGGAATATACATATTATGTGATTTAAACACATTTATTTGATGTTGATTCTCTCTTTTACAGTGTTAAACATAACCCTAAGGGGCAATAACTTTACTCACAACGACATCAAGTACTCGACCGAGGAATATTTCTAGTGAGTCGTAAACCTGAAAATTGGCTGAAAATAGTAACAGTCATAGAATACTAGAGACCGCTGATAGCCTGGGCAATTTAGTAAACAGTTATCGGAAACCTCAACAAACGTCTCAAGATATATATTTATATTTTTTTATTCTTTTCAGCAACCGCGTGTTGGTCCTGTCTGACGGCCTGGAGGCTCTAGGAGATATCCAGTGGGAGCTGGCGTTGTGTCTACTGCTGGCCTTTGTCATCGTCTTTCTGGTTCTCATCAAAGGAATACAGTCACTCGGAAAAGTAACTTATTTGATGGATTATTATTAGCCTGAATAGTTAAACATGATAATATCTATTACTTGCGCTTAAAGAGCGCCTAGGGACATCATTGACTCCCTCTAATAAGATTCCATATATTTTCGTCTTTAGCCTGAAATTTATTAAATGTTTGGCAAATACGGAGACGATAATGAAAGTTTCGTTGCTTATAAGAAGACATCTTCTTACTAATTTTCATCACTGGAGATCACTAGAGTAACTTTTATTGTTTTCACCGCTAGGTGGTTTACTTTACCTCGACCTTCCCGTACATTCTGCTAACCGTCATGTTGATCAGAGGAGTGACACTAGATGGTGCTGTGGACGGCCTTCTTTTCTACCTTAACCCAGACTTCTCTAGGCTGGCACACGCAAGGGTAACGTTCAACAAACAACATAAAGTCTAAAGCCATGACTGTGTTATGCGAGTGCTCACTACTCTTTGTCTACCCTTATACGAAATATATGTTTACACCGGGTGCCTAGACAAATTTTTAACGTGAAGTTCAACAGTGTCACGCGTCAGTGCGTCACTGAGTCTTTCGAAGAGGTCTCGAAGAATTTGGAGATGTTTGGCAAGGTGTCGCTGTACACGATAGGGGCATCGATATATGCGTCGCAACCCTGAATTTCCGTGACAACCATATTGATCAGGCGCTGAAATGTGGCTGAAGAGTTCTTCATGCTAAACGGCATAACTTTATACTGGTACAAATGCGGACACTTCTTTCGCTCATTCTGTCAGCTGAACCTGCCAGAATCCTTTAAGCAAGTCAAACTTGGAGACGTATCTGGAGCTTCCGACGTTATCAATACAATCATCGATCCTTTGAATCTGGAACGTGTCAGTATTGGCGACGTCTGAGTCTTTTAGTGGCACCGCTCCACACTGAATGCCCACACCACACTTACAAGCAGTATCCACTTTAACTAGGTCAGGGTCAGTTTTGACACAAATAACAGCAGTAACACTATGTACAACATCTGATGTGCTATTTCTGTCATAATATGGTTTTAAAATGTGAACATGGCACAGTTGTCTTTTTTTACGCCTATCTGGTGATAACAGTATGTAATTTAAATCACCGTCTCTTTTGTCAACAATGTAAGGACCAAAATACCGAGCTCGCAGAGGTCTGCCAGGGTGTTATAAGGCAAGGACCTTTTCACCAGGCTCAGTTGTCCTACTTCAGTGTGCTTGTCATACTTTGTTTTCATTTTACTTTGTGGAAATATTTATTAGACTTTGCAATCTCACAAGCATTTTCCGCCAACTTCGACGTCATAGCACAATATGTTAGTTCGCGTTTGAATGTCACTAAACAAAGGTTCATAATTCCACAGTAAGTTCTTGAGGTCTTGTTGTTGTTGTGCGGTATGGTGTGACAGCCCGGCATCCAGGCTGTTAAGCACGTCTGAGTCCTTTAGTGGCACCGCTCTACACTGAATGCCCACACCACACTTACAAGCAGTATCCACTTTAACTGGGTCAGGGTCAGTTTTGACACAAATAACAGCAGTAACACTATGTACAACATCTGATGTGCTATTTCTGTCAAAATATGGTTTTAAAATGTTAACATTGCACAGTTGTTCTTTTTACGCCTATATGGTGATAACAGGATGTAATTTAAATCACTGTCTCTCTTGTCAACAATGTAAGGAACAAAATACCTAGCTTGCAGAGGTCTGCCAGGGTGTTATAAGGCAAGGACCTTTTCACCAGGCTCGGTTGTCCTACTTACAGTGTGCTTGTCATACTTTGTTTTCATTTTACTATGTGCAGATTTTTTATTAGACTTTGCAATCTAACAAGCACTGTGTAGTTAAGCGCGAAAGTCTGAGATATACTGCAATAAACTAAGAGAATCATGATTTTCACAAAAGACTTTATCTTTAAGCAGTTTCAATGGACCGCGAACCGAGTGTCCAATAACTAGTTGAAAGGGACAGAAACCCAAGGACTTTTGAAAGGGTTCTCTGACAGCAAACAGCAATAGGTGGATTCCTTCATCCAAGTCTTTCCATGTGTCATAGCAGTAGGTCCTAATCATGTTTTTTTCATGTCTGGTGAAAACGCTCGAGGGCGCCCTGACTTTCAGGATGGTATGGCGAAGAGCTGTGCTGTTTCATACCTAGCTCAAGCATAACTTACTGGAATGAAACAGACATAAAATTAGACTCCTGGTCAGACTGGACGGATTTTGGTAATCCAAAAGTTGTAAAAAAAAACCTGGTCAGAGCCTTGACAATACCCTTGGCATTAATTTTGCGCAATGGTATTGCCCAAGGGAACCTGGTAGATGCGCACATAATTGTCAGCAAGTATTCATGTCCAGATTTTGCCCTTGGCAGTGGTCCATCACAGTCAACAATAACACTACTAAATGGTTCCTCGAAAGCAGGAATAGGCCAAAGTGGGGCCCTAGGAGGTTTTGATTGGGCTTGCCCACCATCTGGCATGTATGGCATGATTTACAATATTGTATCAGTCCTGAGGCTAGGCCAATAGAAGTGTGTACTAACTTTCTGATAAGTCTTATTTGTACCTTAATGGCCAGACAAAGCAGCCTCATGCGCCGTGCTCAGAATTCCACTGCGATAACCTCTCGGCATCACTATTTGATGTTTGATGGCCCACTCATCATCAGCGCATACATCAAGTGGTCTCCATTTACGCATAAGCACTCCATTTTCAACATAGAAACAAACTGGGTTCTGTGACAGTTCATCTTCAGAAACTACTCTAGGAAACAAATATGAAATATCACGGTCCTTATGCTGTTCCGGATAAGTTCTGACCCTGCATCCTGTACGGGCGAGTCGTTAGACGAGTCACTAGTGACTCCCAGAGTGTTATTATCTGGACTATTATCCTCATGTGTGTTTTTCTTGGCCATAGATCTAGTTACAGCACATGAAGGATACAGACCAGGAATTTCCTGACTTATGGGATCAGTGTCCTGATCAAGTGACGCCTTCTCTGTCACTTTTGGTACAGGCTGTGCTTTATCACCTGCAAATAATTGCCTAGCAGCAACTGAATTCACCTAAAGGGTAAAGTGGTTCTTATGCTCAAAGTATTATTCCCATGCATCAAATCTGAATTTAAATGTATACTGTGAAGCGGAACTGAAGTGTGCTTGTATGGAAACACACCATTAACAAGTGCATGTGCACTAGTAATAGACCTATTAGAAAATGGCAAAGTGTTTGCTAACATGACGGTTCGGCCTGAACAAGTTTCCCTACAAAATTCTACTAGGGGTAGAATCTGAAAAAAACACTTGAAAGTGCTACAAAACCATCATGTATGAATGGCTCAAATAACTCCATTTCGGCGTCAGGAGAGGAATCAACTACCTAAGTTTCATCAAACAAAGAACTGACACCGATATTGTCAGTCATTAACTGTTTTTCAGAGTCATTAAAGGAATCTACATTCTTTTTACCATCAAACTTCTCATGGGAGTCAATAGAGGAATTTTCCTCAGCAGAAACAAACTTCTGTTTGTCATAAGAGGACCTGGCCTCATTTGAACTACTCTCGCAAGAGTCATAAAAGGACTTAGCCTTATTTAGTGGATACTAAGTACCCTTATTTATCGGACAATGCTAGCGCTACACAGACACATGTAAGACTGCTGCACACAATAAAAGAGACATCTGTAACATTTTACTAGATTTTGGCACCAATTAGGATTCAGGATTTAGGAATGAAGGAATCATTATGTTATTGTTGTGTTCCACAGTCTGTTTATTATTATAAATATCATTCAATTATCATTGTAATCCAAAATTATATTAGATCTTCCTAGATAAATGACAAATACGATTCTGAATACTTTATAATCTATTTCAAATGCTGTAAAATCACTTTTTGTTCATAAAACTTTGGGGTATCTTTAGTAAGGCCTTTCCATTTCCTTGCCAGCGAGTATGTTTCCTTCAGTGAGGGGTGTACATGGAATATGAGGTTAATGATTACACCAAGTGATATTAGGAGGGTACGGATTACAGAGAATACTACTCATGGTTTTCTGCAGGTATGGAGTGACGCGGCTGAACAGACATTTTTCTCGCTGTGTGTCTGCCAGGGCGGGATTATTTCAATGGCCAGCTGCAACAAATTCCACAATAACTGCTACAGGTAAGATAGGTTTAATCCATTAAGCTTCTAGGAATATTAAATTTTAAACACAGTAAGGCCACGCTGAAGATGATTTTTTTTAATCCACATATATGGAGACAACCATATTTTTAATACTAATTTTTGCTAAATATAAACACTTCCATTTCGGATTTGGACTCTGAAAAACAATCTTTGTACAGTGCTCTTAACCAGACCTGGTGTCTACGTTACCTGCATTTCCCTGATGTACTCGCCCGATTGTCCAGTGATAAAACTGAATTATGAAGAGTACTACACAGCCGTGGGGAACGATCTTTTCATTAAGACAGGAGAGCGCTCAGCCCAGCTCATAGAAGGGGGGGGGGGGGGTTCAGTCCATATGTGGTTTGGGGGAAAGGGGGGGGGTTGGGGTTGGGGGTGAAAAGTCTCACCGCTGGTCGTCTGAGATTCGAACTCACGATCTGCCGTCCCTTTGTTCTCCACTTTACCTTCACAGAAGCCGGTCTGATGATTTGTGTTTTCTAAACCTCCTTTTACGAAAGCCATCTTGAATACAAGTCTAGTCAACAAAGACTTAGGTTGGACAAAAATGTTATCATTTGGAATCATTTGTGGTGTCTTAGTTCACAAATGAAACCCCTCCCGATTTCACCCATGGCAAAGTTTCATTTTCACCCCATATCCTCGATGGCCCGCCATTAAAAGGGATGAAATATTTAAATGGCCAAAATTCCATAAATAACTTATAGAAACACATTAAAGGTGTCATTTCCAACTAAAATTGGGATGCCCGTTCATTTGATGACACTTCTAAGGTCATAAAAGGTAATTTTCCGGTATAAGTTAAAGGTCAATGTCAAACCTCGCAGGAAAAAGCGAAATCACCAAGATATGGCATTATTTTTTCAACCAAATGTTATAAAACGTATCTCAAGTAGTATGTTTCATTTGATATTAGGCTGCCCATTCATTTGGTGATACCTTTGAGGTCATGAAATGCATTAAGGCCAAGTTCAGTGTCATACTTCCAAGAGAAAAAGCAACAATCGCCATGATATAACATGTTTTTGCAGGAAGTGACATAGAAATGCATTTAAGTTGTCATTTCTAACCAACTTAAAAATTCCTATGCATTTGGTGGCTCTTCTAAGGTCTAAAAATGCATATATCATGCATCATGGTCATGGTCAAAGTCAATTTGGAAGAAAAAAAGCAACACTCGTAATGGTATTGTACTTTTTCTAACGTGTTAAAGAAACATATTTAAAGTGTCATTTCCACTAGACATTAGGATGCTGAGGATGCCTATTCATTTGTTGATACAATAAGGTCATAAAGGGTACCTATCGAGCAATAAGGTCAAGGTCAAAGCCAAATTTGGATATAAGAAATAGTGACAATCACCATTATATAGCATGTTTTTTGCAGGAAAGTGACATAGAAACACATACAAAGGGTCATTTTCATCTAACTTTAAAATGCACATATTCATTTGGTGATAATTCTGAGGCCAGGAAAGGTTCATATCATGCATAAAGGGCAAAGTCAATTTCTTAAGAAAACAGCAAACTGTCCATGATATGGTTTTGTTTTTGCTAGAAAGTGACCTATAAAACATTTACAGTGTCTTTTCATCTAACTTCAGAATGGACTTTCATTTGGTGATAATTCTGAGGCCAGAAAATTATAGGTTTCTGTGATGCATTAAGTTCAAGGTCAAGTTCTCAGGAAAACAGTCAAACTGCTTATGGTATGACATGTTTTTGCTAGGAAATGACATAGAAACGTTCAAAGTGTTTCCAACTAAAAACACAATGGACTCTCATGTGGTGATAGCTCTGAGGCAGGAAAGGTTCATATCATACATAAAGGTTAGGTCAAGTTCTTAGGAAAACAGTAAAACTGTCGATGATGTGGCATTTTTTTTACCAATAATGACATAGAAAACCGTAAAGGGCATCACTTCCAGCTAACAATAGAATTCCCACTCATATGGTGATATTGCTTGGGTCAAAATTCGAACATATTATGCATTATGGTCAAGGTTAATTTCAAATTTGTTTGGGTAAATAAGCCAAACTCGCTATGATATGATACATTTTCGAAACTAATATAATACTAATGAGATGGTGATTGGACTTTTAACTTGTCACTGTGATTGTTTTCATTATAACCAATCGTCGAAAACGAAAACAAATTTTACATGGCATGTTATAATACGTTTGAAAGACAGATTAATATGAATCTATCGTACCATATATATGCATAGTTCATGTACATTCCATGAAGTTGGGAACCTTCAGCATTTTCTTCTTCATAGATTGTGTTACATTCATGCAGGCAAGTCCTTAGCATTAGCCACTTACTGTTTTACACAGCAAATCATCAGGTAAACGCTTATAAAATCAGGTTCCGCTACAGTTGCACTTTACTATTTTGATATGTTCAGGTGCTGCTGGTTGTGTAACCCTAATAGGCAAAGGAGCATAGGGAGATATTTTTAAACCTCACACATCCGGGGGATCTTACTGTCAATGCTTGGACCTGATGATATATGCTAGGAGATCCAGAATAGAGATCTAATTGACATCTGTAAGGTTATGCCACTGTTAAAGACACTGAAAATCCATCTGAATTCTTACCCCTGATGCATTCTTGATAGGGTTAAAAACTAAAATCATTGTCAATGGCAGATCCTGATAGGTATCAGTGGTTTGCTTTGCAGAATAGAAGGTCAGAGTAAACATTTCTGATGAGCATGCAGAAGGATATGCAGAATGCAAAATCTGCACGACAGCGTATATAACCTTTATTTCTGCTACTAAAAAGCCAACATCTGTTTTTGCAGACACTATGCTGCTACCCAGGTAAGTAGATGTAGTTTAAACCTGTTTCTGATAACATCATATGTGACTACATGGAAGAGTAGTAAATATATTTTGACCACACAAAATGACTACTCCGTCTGCATTTCTTAAGGTAGATACGATACCACCCGAAGCCTATGAGGCATTGAAAAGGTTCAGTCATCCATAGTCATCACAGGCCTAAGCATCGTGATGCACATTGATTTGGTGAAAGTCGAAGAACATTACATAAAGAAGTTGACACTTTGAGTTTTGTGTTGATAGCTGTGGAAGATAATACCCTGTAGAAGTAGGGTTGAAACTTTGCAACTTTAGCAGATGTGGGGTTTGGTGGCGGCGGGGGAGGAGCTGGGTTCCCTACACCATAAGTAGAGCTTCCTAGATCAAAATGTTTGCCATTCTAATATTTTGGGTAATTTGGAGACATGGATAAGCAGCTGTTTTTTGTATGCTGCATATTGTGTGTCATTGAGGGGGTATCACATCCACTTTTGAGCTCATAAATTAGAAATTTTGTGGAGGTTTCTTCAGTGTAGGTATATAAACTGACTGTTTTGAATTTACCATGAATAGGTTTTAACTATTAACCTGTGATGTCATCATGGTGTGTGTACCTTAAATACACCATAACAATCTGCAAGAATTATTTGGAACTTTAGCCGAGAAATACGCCGTCCTGCAGATTTAGCGTTTGGCATTACCTTCTACATACTCAACATAGATATTTGCTTTGATCATCTCTTTTCAAAGGATCTCGCTCAACCTGTCAGAATCAGCCGCTGATATAGACGCTAGGGTATAACCTTGTCATGTATGCTGCGGGGAAACGGTTTCCATCTTCACTTTGTCATTTGTCTAGCAGGGTTACACAACAAGCAGCATCTGAATATTTCAAAATAATCAAGTGCAGCTGTAGGGGCTACATGTTTAAAAAACCATGTACCTTTATCGTAAGGAGGAGCTGAATATACTTCACCAGTACGTTTCCAATACACAGCAATTGCTTCCATGAAATGAACACAAACTAAGAGCAGAGATACGGATAATGATGATTATGATTTAGATCATGATGATGAAGAAGATGATGATGGTATTCTAAATGATGAATTGGTTCACACCTTCATGGGTTGTAGATATGCATGTAAAATATGAAATGATGGATTCATATCAAATAATTTATAAAATGTATTGCTACAAGCACATATCAATGGGGATCACGGGGATGGGCATTTTCCTTGCAAGTTTGGCATTGCCATTGACCTTGATGCATGGTATGTACCTTTCCTGACCAGAGGAGAACCACCGAATCAATTGGCATTCTGATATTAGCCAGAAGTTATACCTTAAATGTCAATTTGTTGTAAAAATCATGCCATATCTTGGGCAGTGCTGGTGTTTTTCAATAAAACCTGACCTTGAACTTGATGCATGATATGGAACTTTCCTGGCCTTAAACTATCACCAAAGGAATGAACAATCAACATTTAGATGGAAATGACTCTTTGAATATTCTTCCATGTTACGTTCTTGGAAAACACATGCTATATCATAACGATTATTTGTTTTCTTCCAAGTTTGACTTTGACCTTAACCTTCATGCAAGGTATGTACCTTTCCTGACCTTAGAAGTACCGTACCACCAAATGCATAAGAATTCCACAGTTAGTTAGAATTGACAACTTAAAATGCATTTCTATGTCATTTTCTTGCTCAAACATGCCATCTCATGGTGACTGTTGCTTTTTCTCTTCCACGTTTGACCTTGACCTTACAGCATGACATATATCTTTTTGACCTAAGTGTGTCAACAAATGAATTGGCAGCCTAAGGCCAAATGGAAATAATACTTTCATACCATTTGGTTGAAAAAAAAGTCATATCATGGTGAGTTTGGCTTGTTTTCTGCAAAATTTAATCCTGACCTTGACCTATATACATGATATATAACGTTTATGACCTCAGATTGCCATCAATGAACGGGCATCTTAATATTAGTTGAAAATGACACCTTAAATGTGTTTCTATGTCAGTTAGTTATTGAATTATGGCCATTTAAATATTTAACTCCTTATAATGGCGGCCATCTTGGATTTGGTTTGAAAATGACACTTTGCAATTGATGGAATCGGATGGGGTTTTATTTGGGCACTAAGACACCATAAACGAATCCATTTCAGGTGAGAAACCTTTGATAACATTTTAGTTCAACCTCCATTGAGAAAAATCGTTCATTGACTAGACTTTACCAGTTTTGGTGGTAACAGCATTTTAAACATACGATACGCCTGGCTCAGACCGATCAAAGTGATAGTCATTGCTGCCGTGGGGCTACTGCAGTAGGGATATGTACATCTGGTTCACAGAAAATAGCATGTAGATGTGAATTTTATAGTATAAACAACAAATAGTCTAACATATAATTCTTTACAGATACAGCTACAATTCAAAGAATTTATTATATGATAATTTAAGGAACATTGTAAAAAAAATCTTTTAAATAAACAATAATTATAGTGATTTTACTTGAATAAGTTATTTTATTCATTCTTCGTAACTTGGTGTTATGGCATGGAAACACACATCTAGTCTAAATATTTACAAAACAATAACAAAATATTCAAAATACCATTATCATGTGTTTATTATGTTTGTACTTTTTTTTATTACCTGCAGAGACTCCATTATAATTCCGCTCATTAACTGCGGGACTAGTTTCTTTGCTGGTTTCGTTGTTTTTTCTGTCCTGGGACACATGGCTAAGGTAAAGGGGGTCGACGTGGCTGACGTGGCAGCCTCTGGTGAGTCACGTGATCATTTTGAAACATAACATGATCTTAGCAGTAACACCATGTGGATACATTGTATTATCATGCGATCTATTTAACAAGCATTATTAATTTATAGATACTAGCATTAGTAGTACAATAAGTTAATGAAATTTTCAGGGCATTATAAATTGAAGGATCGGTTAGTTTTTGGTGTTGATCTGGCCCATGATCCGGATTCAGGAATGTCATGTATGCACGAAAAGACGAAAGAATAAGTGAATGCTAACATGGGTTTGGGAGCATCGCACATTAGGAGCCCCCTACATGGCAGAAGGTTGTATTAATTAGAAAGTAGATATATAATCTTTATGATAAATCTTTATCAGTTATTATTATAAGTATTATTATTATTGTTGTTGTTGTTGTTGTTGTTATTATTCTTATTATTATTATTACAGGTCCTGGTCTTGTATTCGTGGTGTACCCGGAGGGTTTGAGTTCGATGCCGGTGTCACCTGTCTGGGCGGTGTTATTTTTCTTTATGATGACTCTTCTTGGCATCAGCTCTTCGGTACGTGAGCTTTTTCCTTTTTTCGGATTACCTCGTCTCTATTGACTATGCCGTAGTGTGTTTGTATGTGTGATTGCTTGTGTGTGTTAGTGTGTAAGTTTGTTCACAACATTCATAAATTGAATCTAATGAAATTATCTAGGCACCACGGGAATGGGCAAATGAAGAATCAATTAGATTTTGTTGTGGGTTCGATTCATTTTGCGGATCCGGAAAGGACTTTTGAGAATATTCACAAATGTACACAATTTGGACATAGAAATATGGAGACAATCAGTGAATGAAAGCATCGGTTACGCAGTACCCCGCATTAAAGATCGCCAACATGGCCGAGGCCTTCATAATTCTAGTAACCTTATTTCGTAAATATTTGCTTGAGTTTTATCGACTTAATGAACAGTTTTTTGTATTTGTTTTTTCTTTTATTTGTCGGTGTTTACAAGCTAAGGTTATCGCGACAGGGTAATAATCGTGAACAAGAAGACTCGGGGTATTTTATATTCTCCACTAGTCCCCAACCTTATCTAAGCATTTTCTTGCGACCAGCTCCAGGAAGGAAAATTTGAAAACTGTATAAATTGTAGATATCGGATAATTGTCGGGGTGCCTGGATAAAATCAGGTAGTAAATGCATCAAGACAAATACATATATCCGATTTAATTTAGATTTATTAACACATTCGATATTTTGTTAAGGATTAAACCGGATGTCTTTAAGGTGAATGGGGGCTGGGGTTCGATGTCTATTCAATGAAAAGGCAAAGAAAATATACTTTAACAAGAAAACTTTTATTACAAATAAAATAATACAATGTGATGTTTTTAGAAGGTAATGGGTATTAGTAAGGATTATATTGGTGGTTTAAACCGCTCCCCTTCCCCCTTAAATATCACCTTCGAATTATCTGGGCATACACTGTGATTAGGTTTCCGGTAAGACGGTGACACTGATACTTTTGAAAAAGATATTTAAACCTCCAAAATAGGAAGCCACTTTCACAAATACTGTTTTTCTACTATGTAAACGCTGATGAGTGGCAAGTGTTTTGCTGAAACATTTGCATCATTAAATGTTCTGTTGCATTTTCACTGACAGCCAGAAGCAGACCAGCTCTAACAGATATGAATCCATCTGCATAGATTCTGTGTCAATCATTTTGCGATAATTTTTTTGGAAATTATAATTTTTCAGTTTCCCATCATGGAAAACTTCTTTGTCTCCTTTGGCGATGAGTTCCCGTCTGCATTCCGGTCAACACGAAAGCGAAACTTCCTCTTCCGGTTGGGATTTTGTCTGATCTTCTATGGAATCACCCTCACCATGGTAACCAAGGTAAGCCTGCATGCAGTGCTCTAATGTTTGCATTAATATTGTCAGTAAATGTGTATAAATCATTCTTGGGCATGAGTCTAGGTAAATGTGTTCATCCTTTTTAATATATTCTCCTTTTCAGGTCTGTACTTCTGTTAATATAATTACAAAGAAATAACTGTGTAACGCCCGGAAAAAATAGTCCTAAAGGCCTGAGTAAGGGAACTGAAAAATCCACCCGTGTTGCCAAACAAATATGAGTAAAATATGATGATATTAGCCAGCTGATTATTAAGCTAGTTCAATTCTTTGGAAAAGTCCATTTTATTATAGGTTAGCAGTGTATACCATAACTCTGACGGGTGTTATTATCTGATAATGCGGGCGCACTTGGAACCCCGCCTCCACAGACTGAGCCCGAATATCTGTTAGAGTGCCAAATGTTGAATTCAAGGATTCATATTTCTGACTCCAGAGTCTTTGTTCATTTCACACCACCCACACCTGTTTCAGTTTTAAGTAATATAGTAATCAAACAGATGCCATGAGACCGTTAGTGTTATTTCCGTTTTAAGTTATAACTAAATGAACAAAATAACAGGGATTTTTCGCCAATTTCGTGAACACAGGAATAGTCTGGGGTATCTATTAACAAAGACTTGAATTATGGAAATATAACGCAGATGGCGTTACGTGATAATTAACATATAGTTATAGTTATTTGGTTGTCCTATATCGCAGTATGGTCATTAAGACATTTGACCCGTCCCGGCTGGCGAACACTCTAGTTGGAAAGTGGGTTTCAGGCGCGGAAATGGGCCTCACACACCCCACAGGTAAACACGTGTGCCTTCAGTGAAAGTAGGCTTCATATTAAATCCAGCATGTAGACATATGGGAAAGAACACGGGGCGAGAAATCAGATTCGGCATCATAGGTTTTAAGTATTAGGCGTGCACTTATCAATTTTTTTAGGTTTTGTACATATAGCAGTCCTGGTGACTCCACCTGGTGTGACCCTGGTGAGTATTGTCTGGGGTATTTTTGCATGTTTATTTGTTTATATTTACATTGAGAGCTTTCCATGGTGAGTCCAGTGGACCCCTATGTCGGGGATTGTATCTGTTTATTTGTGTCATTGACAGGGAGGGTTTTACCTGGTGAGCCTGGTTGACACCTATGTCGGGGGATTCCCTCTGCTTCTCGTCGGGATCATGGAAACTTTTGTAATACAGTATATTTACGGTAGGTGTTTGTGGTATATTTACTGTAGTTGAAGGTCACATTCTATTTTAAGTCCATTTGACTTTTACCAGTATATATAAAATTTATAAATGTTTCAATAAGTCTACTCTCCTTATAAAATGGTTTGTCCGGCTCAACAAAGTACGTCCGTTATACTCTGGTTTTCAATAATAAGAACAACACATTATACCTTGTTGTTAGGGTCCAAGAATTTTGCAGAAGATATTGAATTGATGCTTGGCAAGAAGCCAAATATCTTCTTCCAGTGGACCTGGAAACTCGTGACGCCAATATTATTATTGGTGAGTTTGATATTGACAGGCAATTTAAAATACCAAACTTACTTTTGATAAATATTACTCTTTCGACAACACTTGACAAGAGTAATGTCCGCACCTCACGTTTTGGTGCAGAGGGTATTTTTTAATGTAAGCAGAAGGCAGGTACGTTGAGTAATACGATGATAACTGCATTCCGAGAGAATGATATACGCATAACTCAGATGATATCTGCTTCACTCAAGGTTATATCTGCGTGGTATCTGGGTCAGTTATGGGGGTTTGGGGCGTCACTCCGAGTGTCATTGCGTCCTCATACCGTTCTGTCTTATCACGAAAGCCAATAACTGCGTCAATATAACGATATCTGTGTCACACAATGTTATATTTGCGTCATTTAGGGTTATTCTGATGTTTGTAAGGGTTAAATCTGCTTCACTGAGCATAATATCTGCGTCTGGACAGGTTATCCCTGCATCACTCATTGTTATGTCTGCGTCACTCATTGTTATATCTGCATCACTCACTGTCATGTCTACGTCACTCATTGTCATATGTGCGTCATTCATTGTCATATGTGCGTGACCTTTCGTCATGTCTTGGTCCCTTATCGTTATGTCTGTGTCTGTTATTGTCATGGCTGCGTCTCTCACTATCATGTCAGCGTCACTCATGGCCATGCCCGCGTCACTCATTGCCATGTCTGCGTCACTCGTTGTCATGTCTGTGTCACTCGTTTTCATGTCTCAGTCACTCACTGTAATGTCTGCGTCACTCTTTGTCATGTCTGTGTCAATCATTGTCATGTCTGCGTCACTCGTTGTCATGTCTGTGTCACTAGTTGTCATGTCTGCGTCATTTATTGTCATGTCTGCGTCACTCATTGTCATGTCTGCGTTACTCTGTGATGTCTGTGTCACTCCTTGTCATGTCTGCGTCACTCCTTGTAATGTCTGTGTCTCTCATTGTCATGAAATCAACACCGCGGCTCATGCTTGCTTCTTTCTGTTTGGTAAATACATCACTCAGGGTGATAGCTGCCTCGCTCATAATGACTCATAACGATATCTGCGTTAAAAAAAACAGGCCCTTCTATCTCACTCATGCTCAAAGGCTGATCCTTAAATGGTTCACATATCATCAATCCAGGCCCTCACAGTATTCAAGGCGTGGCAGTACAGGCCTCTGACCCTGTTTGACGACTACCATTACCCGGGCTGGGCTGGTGTCATTGCTTGGGGACTGGTGGTGCTGCCAATGGTTTTCGTACCAGCACTGGGACTGGTCATCTTCTGTAAACAAATCGGCTGCAAGTGTACACAAATAGGCTGCAAGGTTCTGTATATATCAGTCACGTGATCGATGCTGTGTCTGTTTTGGTTTATTTTGTCATTAAAACAAATATGATAAAACGTTTGATTTTTTACATTGTCCGCTGCGTGGTAGATATGATCGGCAGTTAAAGAATATTTCAGAAACGTATGTTTCAATATGCGCCAATATCAAATGTTATATTTATATATGTTGTGTGATGTTACTAATTAGGTTGAGATATCCTTAACCTGCAATTTCGGGAAAGTTCGCAAAATATAAAGATTTCTTGAATTTCCTTACAAATATAAAACTTCTTAATAAATGCTGTAGCTGTTAGCGTAAAGCCTTACACATTTACATGTTGTTATTAATAAAATGTTGTAATATATAATCTGGACTTATATAATATAAAGATGATGGTTTATGTTCATAGGTTCTGAGAGACGTTACGAAAGCAACTCCCGAATGGGGGCCGGCTCTACCAGAACACCGGACAGGAAAATATGCTGACTTAACTAAAAATGGTTACATTAACCGAACTTTTGAGAGCACGTATTTGTAAAAAAGTGTGCTTTCAAATCTACTTAAAATGTGACCCGAAAGTAATTAGGTATATTCCACTTTTAATCTATCCCTTTTGAAAAGTCATCGAATTACGAGTTATGCCATGAATATGAATTTAATATATCAACAACACTATACGTTTAACATATAAAATATACCTTAGGTCTTTACAACAGCGGATTTCCTAAATACCATCTGGGAATTGATATTGAGGTTATTGTTTTGCCATACCTGATGAAGGATTCTGTGCCAGATAGAGAATCACGGCTACACAACATAGAACCACACACACACACACACACACACACACACACACACATATATATAGACAGAGACATTTGGTGGAAAAGAAACTGTCTCTGTTATTTGTTTGCAATTAATTTTATTCCCCAGTTGCCTGCCGTGCTAAATAGAAATCCATCAACCAATTACATATTTACAACTGTTTATATTGTCATTATATATATATATATACATATATATATATATATATATATATAAATATATATATATATATATATATATATATATATATCCATACAAAGACGTCATGATATCTGGAAAAATATTAAAGAGCAGCCAACATTAAAACTGTATTTCGATCAGCGGAAAAAGGTTAATAACCTTTTTACCCTGTTACCTTGGTCATTCAACGTGATCATAAATATGTGTTATCTTACTAATGCACGTTTTAAAACCGACCGTCTGTCTGCCGTTGTTCAAAATACAAACCGGATGACAGCTAACGAGATGTATGATTACTACCCTTTCGTGTATGTTTGTGTGTTTGTTCATAATAGAATTCATGCAGTGATGAATGGGATCTCTTGAAATATTCAGGGTATTTCGGGAATGGGTCAAAGAAAGAATAAACCTGGGAATATGGATCGAATAAGCGAATTAAAAGGTGTTTTTTTTTCCAACATGGCGGATCCTTGCATTCCTTGGACTGTAAATTTCTAATATATTGTGTGATTGCCAAGAAACAATTTTTGTGAAACTAGACATCACTTTTCAGTCGTGCATCAGATAACGCCAATCAATTTAAAACCCACATATAAAGTGAAAGATGGACATATATCTAAATGCAACCGAAACGTTTTATGGATCTGTTGTTCCTTTTTTAAAATAAAAAGGCTGGTGTTACAGCGAACTTTTCTGTATTCAAAACTCAAGTGAATAAAATTGAATACTTGGAGAGAATACTGGCTAAAAAATATAAGAAAACAGTAAGTCACACATTTGAAAAATTACTTACTACGTTTTCTCATCGATAGGCTTCATATATTATTTTGTTAGCGTGTAATTAATTATATAGTAATATGTATATTTTAGTCCATGTATTCTCATACTGAAAATGTCAAAGCTAAATACAGAAGTTAACGTGAAAAACACAGACAACAAAATGTTTTTCTTCTGCAAACAAGACATACACTACTTGAAAGAATATCGATCATGAAGACAGCAAAAACTGGATATATTTGGATCTTTCTCGGACATCAAAAAAGGGAAAAAGCTTTATTATGTGACAAACAGTAAGTAATGACACCAAGGGGAACTTGTAAAAAAGGCGCCCATCTGTTCATTAACAATGGCTATCATTATTGATGGCAGGGTGGCAAGGGCCCAGGGTCTTTCACATCGAAAATGGCGGAGAAATGTCGACGTCTCGTCATGTAATGGTATCACGTCACTTCAGTTATGTCACACCAACTTTCTTCTTTCTTGATAAAACTTCACTGTTCAAAACGGATCAGTTCAACTGTGAAAAAATACTAAGGATCTTGTTCTTTTTCATATCTTTGCACCTTATAACCACTCGAAAAAAGCGCATGTAAGGGAGTTATAATAATGTAAATATGTTTACACCATATTTATTGGACAATTAGCCCTTTGCTTAGAAGGCTCCATAAATATCACGTCTGATACACAATATGCTAAAAGGGCTTTGATACCGTTATGTTTTGCTTATCATTGTGACTAAAGGACGACCTTCTGTAGTGTGTAACGTTTTACCAATGTCATTCTGTTTGTCCCTAGAAATACAGACCACGACAGCGTGCTCACCAAGAACCTAATATACCACCGTATGTCCAGTTGTACAAGTACCCCCTCAATGCAAGGAATATGCCTAATGATGAAGATGTTATGTTTTTGACAGATGGGTGCATCATTTCTCTCTTTCCTAGAGATGCCCGTTCACCTATCTTACGTTGTGCGACCCATATCCACTCACCTATTCTCAGTAATCATGCATGCGTAGCAAGCTTGTCCGCTAGAGTTCGTTGGTTATAATCTTGCATTTTATCAAATATCTGTAGAGCATGTATTGAATCTTTGTACTGAATTTATCATCGCCTGCTTAATTTAGTAATAAAATTAAAAAGGACACTGATTTCTAATAAATTCATTACCTGTCAACCTCTCACTGATACTATTTAAATGGCTCAATCACCTATCTGAACGTTTTAAAATAAAGGCAATCCCTTGAGGCTTTTATAAAAAATAAACCAGAAAAAGAGGATATCAGCACACACCGGATGCTTGTGTTGTTTAAACTAACGTGTTTACAATGTGTTGGGACCCGCTAAAATAATCGAAACAAATTCAACAATGGAGGCATGTCAGATAAGTCAGAGCTTTACAAATGGCGTTTTGCGCAGTTACCTTTCTACCTCCTCGTATATGCAACCTACCACCTATGTTGTTAGCTCAGCTGACCGAAAATCATCTCAGCTATAGCGATCACTCTTTGTCCGTCGTCCGTCCGTCTGGGGGTTCCGCCGTCCGTTAACAGAGCACAAATCGTAACCGTTAGACCTATAAATTTCTATTTGTACATCAAGGAAGGTCCATGAAAAAATCTCCTTGCAAATCTGAAAATAAGTCTCTATTACCCATATCCTCAGTACTATTGGGCTCGTTAGTAACCCCCGGAATAAATAAAAATATATAAAAAAACTCCAGTATCTGAATAGTTTTTGCACTGATGGCCATAATTTTTTAATGTATATTGATCATGGAGTGTTTCATCAGTTCCTGCAAGACTGGTGGCGCCATCTGATTTTTCAATTATTTACGCATTTTTGTTCTCTTTTTTTTTTTTTTTTTTTGAGACCATCAACTATAGACTCATCTGTTAAGAAGATCACAAATCATCACTTTTTGATGTAGAATCTTCTTATTTATCACTCAAAGAGGTCGATGAAAAGTCTTTATGGAAGCCTGAAATATGGTCTCTGTTAATCATACTCTATGAGCTGTTGGGCTAGTGAGTACCCAAAGAATAAACAAAAATTTGAAGCAAAAACTCCATTATCAGAATAAGTAATGCACTGATGGTCATGATTTGTTTGCATGCATGTTGATCATGGAGTGTTTCATCAATTCTTAGGGACTGGTGGCGCCACCTGATCTTTTTCGAATATTTAGGCTTTTTTTCAAATTTTGCTTTTCAAATAATGCCTCATCTGTTAACAGAGCACAAATCATCAGTGTTTGACCTAGAATCGTTTAACTTATCACCCAAAGAGGCCAATGAAAAGTCTTAATAGACACTTGAAATCAGGTCTTTGTTACCCATATCCCTTGAGCTATGGGGCTTGTAAATACCCCTCAGAATAATTTAAACATTGATCGCCATGATTCTTGTAGACTGGTGGCACCACCTATGTTTGTTCGAATTTTTACGCATTTTTATTTCTCTAAATCTGCAGAAATGTGAAATTGGTGTGAACCCAATAAATTTTGAAATACATGTATTCCACATTTTGTCCCTAAATTTAGTACACCTATTGTTTCTACCACGTTGTCGGACGATTTCTTAACCTGGTCACTTTGACCAGGATCTTCTAGGTCAAAATTGCCGAAATGTAAAATTGTTGTGAACCCCGTAACTTTTGTAGAATTCCACATTTTGTCGTCAAGTGTGGTATACTAATTGTTCCTACCAAGTTATCTGACGGGTTTTAAACCCGGTCACCTTGACAAGGATCTTCAAGGACAAATCTGCCGAAATGTGAATTTTTTGTGAACCCCACAATTTTTTAAGTATTCCCCATTAAGTCCTCAAGTTTGGTAGACGAATTGTTCTTACAAAGTCCTCGGACAAGTTTGAAATCCGGTGACCTTGACCTGGATCTTTAAGTTCAAATCAGCCAGATTATTGATTACATGATTACTTTTGAAGTATTTCACATTTTGTCCTCAAGTTTGGTACACCACATCTATTCCTACCAAGTCCTCGGATAAGTTAAAAAAAAACTGACCCTGACCAGGAACCTCAAAGTCAAATCAGCCGAATTATTTCATGAATCAAACTGACCGTCACAAGGTATATTTACCTGTGAAATGGTGTTTACTATCTTTTATTTATTGTAGTAAAAAATATATATTTGTTCTTTAATAGTTTCTAATCTGCAGTGTTCCTTTTTTTTTTTTTTGCCCTTTCCATTCTGCAGTGACCTGACCCCTAGGAAAACTCCATGTGAAATGACACTATAGATCTCAATGATAAAAGAAAACTCATGGTCCCCCACACTTATACATTTTCAGTATTTGTGATTAATATCGTATTCCTAGACCTAAGCCATATCAGTATACGGTGGTCATTCTAACTGTATACATTTTAAATATAAAGTACATAAACCGTAAAGCGGTATCCTAGTTGCGGGCCTATAGGTTATCACTTTATCAACAAGAGCAGAATACTTATATCTGTTAACCTAATTTTCTGTGACCACATAAACAACGGGAGGTAAAGTAGAAGAACCATGGACGTCGAGACAGCGGTCACATGCCTACTTCAAGGACCCCCCCCCCCCCCGCATGCACACACACACATCCGCACACTCCTGTTAATCATCGTTGATAACACCTGAATGTATCCTACAATAATTTGAAGATTTGGGCGTGGTCCAAAAAAATGCTGTTCCGCTCTAATCTTTGCCGCAATTTCTCCCAGCAGATGGATTCTAGGTGAGCTTTCGTGTCGCATCCCCTCATCCCTTTCGAATTATTACAGTTTCATTCAACTTCTTCATTAGGAACCAATGACTCGAGTCATGAATATTAATGTGACCTCTAATTAATAGGCAATGCCTCCCTGGAATAAAATTTGGCTCGGGTTACCGTTGGGATAAAGCCTCATGAGCCATTGGAAGAAAGCTTAAGTCCCTTATTTCCATATATTATATTCTCTGCTGGGAGGGTATGTGTCCATCCCCTTTCATGTCCGTCTGTATGTGTGTGTGTTTGTTCACATCATAACTCAATCAATCATGAACGGAATATCATGATATATTCAGGTCATGTCGAGAATGGGCCAGTAAAGCATTTATTAATGTTTGGTGTGGATCCTGTACATGATCCGGATTCTGGAAATTCATCAAAGAATATTCACAAATGTAGAGGGACTTTTGCTTTGGATCATGCCCTGAATAAGTGCGTTAACACCGTTTTGGGAATATTGCACAATTATTATAGGAACCCCCATCATGGCGGAGGCTTGCATTGTTAAGAATACAGATTTCTATAGTCATGTGTGTTATAAGAAACAATATGGGGTCTTATTATTTTTTTTCAACTGCAGCTGTTAAAAAGAGCGTGTAATCACGGATATCAAATTCATTCTCAGGTGTGCAGTTATACAGATGTACATATACACACCCAATCACAACATTTCTTAGCATTTATATAGGAAAACACGTCAACGGCAGAGGACGTTTTATTCATGAAATTATATGCATTCACAATCCAAGTATTTTAAATATACAGAAAAGAGCGTTCTCTTCACAATATTATGGTTTTATGTTAATATTTCTTTGTAACCCCGTTTTCATAATCCTCTACATCAGTGGAAATAAGCTTACCCCGGGCGCGAACCGTGGCCCAAAAATCAATATTTTTCAAACTTCAAACAGGTTTTTCTTCTGTGCTCTTTTAATGTTTCCTTGACTGGAGATGTTGTGTCTGCGCATGTTCCGTCCTCTGACCACGCGCTCTGTAATGGCAAATGACAGAAGCGGACTCAACGGGATTGTGTTTAGTATTGTTTACTCACATATAGAACCTTAAAACGGTATAAAACAAGTGAATTTGAGATGGTAAGCCCGTGTGCCGGAGCGGTTTGGCTGGTAAACGTTTGTGTTAAGCCAAAATGAACTGATATCTTGAAATAATACATACATTACTGCCATTTTATGTACCTTTAAAAATATCATTTTTTTGTCATCATATTGTCAGTTTCAGCCATAGAACAGTGCCACCGCCATATTCCACGGGGTTAACCGGGGCCTTGTGAAAAAGTTAAAACTTCCCCTTAAAGAGGCTAAAGCTTCGATCCTTTACAAATGTTATATAGGAAGAGTCAATAAAACTACTTGACTGTAAGACAGTGTTAATAAGACAGATGTTAATAACGGGGACACGACGTCCCATTGACAGCGACGTACAAAGTGTACACCTGTCACCTCCTGTACCGCACGGCGGGGGCCCGGTGTTCTAAGTAATGTCTGTGGTTTACGATAAACGGAATACATTTCTTAATATTTTTTTGGTTCTATGTAAAAGGCCTTTCATATTATGCACAGTTCAATACTTGATAATACAAGGATGTAAAACTCAGATAATAAAGGTGATCCGGATCACAATCCTGATCCAGGATTTTTAAAAAAAGAAAATGCTGCATTTCTGACAATGCCATATGGGGGTAATGAGCTGCCTCGTTAAGTTTGTTGCTACTTGGAAATGCTGCGTACCAGTATGTTAAAACGTTCAGTGATTGTCCTGCTGTCGTTATCAAAATTGTAAGATAATTCCTTGAAAAAAAAAATGAGTGAAAAAAAACCCGATCCCACTTTGCGCAGGCTGTCCATTTTCTTTATAACAAAACACCCATTTTTTTATATTATCGAAACCAAGACACGAAAAACAGGGATGGGTCAAATCAGACGAACCAGTGATTTGGAAATAAAGCAAGCCTACAGATTAGGTGGGTCAATATCTGGCTTTAAAATAAGATTTTAACGTTTTATTGGTTTTATTTTTAAGCTAGAATGAAATACACTAGAGGAAGAGTGTTTTTTTTAGATATTGTTATATAATTAGATATTAGTCCACTTAATAGTGTTTTGCTGTTACTCAGTGCATTAAATAGCGCACTTCAATCATTTAAAAATAGTGTTTTAAAATGTATGTAAACTTTCATCAGCATATCTATACCATTAGAATAAACACTATATCCTGTTTAAAAGTACATAATATATGTAATAGGGACTTAAATTAAATTTTAAAACTTTAGAAGTGATTTTAGATTATGGTATTTGCAAGGTATGTTGATTGAGGAAACAATTATAGCCACAAATTATGATTCCAAGCTTTACCTTGATATAAATACATGTAATTATCCAATTAAATTCAAATTAAAAAGGAGTACGAGCCAGGCTAATACCCTGCGGAAATAATAATCAGCCGAATACACACACACCGTAGTACCTTCATAACATGTGTACATTAACTTGGCTGGAAAACCTTTGTTTTAAGAACTTAAAAAGTATTATGATTTGATTGATATATGGACTGCCCGATAAGACCTGAACACACGTCAAGATAAGGATGTTTAGTTTGTTTCTTCTTAACGCTGGGAACGACAAGCTGCGTGGTGGTGAATGGTATGACCCGCATATGGAGCTAGGTGTTGCCGCCAGAAAAAGGTAAGATTTAATTAATCTATTTTTAATATTCTTAGAGCGATCTTTCATATATATATATATATATATATATATATATATATATATATATATATATATATATATATATATAAACGAACGTCACGTACACATAAATAACAATTTTAACATTATGCGGAGGTTCCATAGGTTTGAGCAAATATCATCCCATGCGTGTATGTGCGTAATTCGTTTACTATTAATATCAACATGATTCATATATTACTCGTTTACCATAAACCTCGACAATTTATGCTTGAATTTCGTAAAATGCTCGAAAAGTAAGTCCAGACACATGCACTTAAACACAATAACATTTTATGCATGTGAAATATCCCCCCCCCCCCCCCGATTCTGCTGATTATATGGAATTAGGAATAAACTTTAAATCCGCTAGAAAATCTTGTTCATCATATGTTTTATATATTATTCACTTATAATTTATTAAAGAGTAAATAAACAAAGAAATTTAAGACATTAAAACAAAAGCGAAAGTGTTTAGAAAGACAACCCATTTTCCATCCCTCTGTAAAGCGCAGATACTTGCGTACTTGTTCAATGATACTTATTCACATGCGGGGTACTTTATAATGATAAAACACATACTGTTGCCATACTATTATACCAATTATATAAAAAAAGTAATTGATTCGTTAAAAATAAAAATGCAAATCGCAGTGTCCAATCAACTATATATGATATCATTATATTATAAATTATCTATTTCCGACACTGAACTGCATGTACAGATGTGACAACGAGCATGATACTGATTATCTGAATACTGATTACCAATAACTAAGCAATAAAGACAAAAAATATAATATAAATTAATATCATAGATGTAGCGAACGTTATAACGTATCCTAAAAACCTCATGAAAATATATGTATATGATCGGAGGTCAGATCTAAATCCAGTCCAGTTTACTGGCGTAGTACAGATCATAATAGGGATCTGGTCTAGTACAATTCTAAACTGGACTGGTCCAGATTGTGATTTGAATCGGGACTAGGTCAAATCAAAATCCTCCTCATTTTAACTCTGGTCGAGGCTAGTTCTAAACTGGACCAGTCCAGAATATGTTTGGGATCTGGACTGGGCTAGATCAAAATTCATCATCTCAATTTAGATCTGGTGTAGGCCTGCTGTAAACTGCACTGGACTCCTTTAAGGTTGATATGACTTAATCTTGATATAAGAAAGCCCCAAACTTACAAATATAATAAATATATTGATTAAGTTGAAAATTATGTGTGTAGTCTTTATACCGAGTGCCAGATGATAAAAGGTTCACAGGGCATTTACTGTAGAAATGCAACTATAAAAGGTAGCTGAAAAAAAAATATCACATATAAAATTTTGCGACAATTAGAGAACTTTGATCAGAGGAGTGGAAATGTTCGTACTTCTAAGTTGTAGGCTTTTCTTTGACCTAATTTTTATTTTTAAAAGAAAACTTCTTTATTTGTCATTGTGCTTGTTTCATATTCACCTTGCTATGATAGTATAACTGTTGACATGAGTATTATTTGCAGAAATGTGGTAACATTTCTAGCAAACTATATTAAGTAAAGTTTATATTTTGAATTGAATGGATTTTACAAAGACTTTCCATTAAGAATACACTAAAAGAGAGATGTATTAAAAAATTAAATGTTCATATATATATATATATAAGCCCAATATAAATGAATAATTTTATCTGTTAGCATTAATTATACAGCCCAAATATGTCAGGCCTGAAGTTACGACTTGGCCATTTGCATTTTATACATTTTATGTGACACAGTAGAATCATCATTCACATAGAAAGCTACTGTAACCCGGCAGTGGCCATCCATATTGGCTACTTTAAGGTATCACTGTACACAACCGGTAATCTGAAAAGCCTACAGAATGACGGAAATGATAGAAAACTATGTAAAAGCATAAATCCCATATATATAGCGATCGTCGTCATAACCTATATCTCGTACGACTTGACCGTTGTCATTCAATTATTCGGCTCATATTCCCTGGATTATTTAATGCATAAGTAACTCTTCATTTGTGATTATTTTTAAAGTCTCTTCTGAATCCGGATCATGTGCCGGATCCACATCAACATTTGATCCTTTCTTCACTGGCCCTTTCCTAAAATGGTACAAAAATGTCGTGAGATTCCGTTCATGATTGCATGAGTTTGGTTTGGATCCGGCCCATGATCCTGATTCAGGATCGTCACATAAATATACACAAATGTAGAGCCAGTTGTTCACGAATAAACCTGGCAATATGGGCTAAATAAGTTAATGAAAACGCGATTTGATAGCGTCCTGCAAAATGGACCGCCACATGGCGAAGGAATGCATTTCTTGCAGATTTCGAGTTAATTTTTTTTTTTCAGTCCTGTCCTGTATGTTTTTTTTTCACTGTCATCCGTTTACCCAGAGCTAGATATGTATATATTTTAAATTTATTTGTATGAACTGTGTTTATTTAAGGAACGCCTGTCTAAAACATCTGCCCCATGCAGGATAAATACAACATACTTTGATCATCAGAATTCTGCTCAATAAATAGGTTGAAAAATCCAGTATTTATACACCATATTAAAAAAGAAATTAAACTATATTACGCTCGAGCCGAACCTTTTTTTTTTGTCCAAATTGATTGACTGCAGACTACAGCAGGAAACTTAAATCCACTGGTTATAAGTAAAGTGTCGAATCTGGAATAAATAAAAAAAAATGACTGATAATTACCTTTTTCACGCAAAACATCATTTAATAAAAACATCTGCTTCACATTTTTTTCAATAATTGAAAATAATGAAATCTAGAAATCTGCATTCTACGGAATGCAAGCTTCCGTCGTGTGGAGAGTAGGGGGGGGGGGGAGGGAGGTGGTTGGAATGTCCCTATCATGGGGCCGTGCTTTCATTTAATTATTCGGCTCATATTCACTGTTCCATTCGTGCATAAGTAACTCTTCATTAGTGATCATGATGTTTTCCCTGAATCCGGAACAGGAGCCGGATCCACACCAAAATCTAATCGATTCTTCATTGGCCCTTTCCTTAAATGATACAAAAAAGTCGTGAGATTTTGTTCATGGTTGCATTGGTTATTTTGTGAACAAACACAAACACACACACGAACTGGGATGAACGCATTCCCCCCTAGCGGTTACAAATATTCAAATGCTAATGGCCGTCCTTCATTACTTCTTTATCTCAACATCTGTGGCGTATTTTATATGAGTTCACATGTGACCTGTGGACCCTGTTTGCTCGGAAGCCCCGCAGAACTCCAGTCCGTTAATATCTACCAGAGCGACTGTCATAAATCTATAACTGTTAGACAGCATCCGTTGTTTAATTGCACCACGTGAACTCCGGTAATGAGAGGGTAGGCTTATGATTGTTGCATACATCAGGGAAAGTTGGACAGAGCAGACCTGCTAGTTGTCACATCTTCTTGACCCAGGCCCCTAATTATCTTTAACACGCGGAGGTAAGCGTCTGTGACTCTCGAAAGCTTCTACGGACGCACAGTTCCAGAGGACCGAGCGTCCGACGTTTCGCGAGTCGGACCTAATACGCCACTTTTACAGTCATATAGTACTGACTACTATATGGAAAAAAAAAATATGTGGATCATATAAGTCAGGTCGTGTTATTACCAGCGTGTTTTAACAGCGGCCAGTGACCTGTTATTGTTTGATGATTCAATTTTATAATGACCCTCCGCAATACAACCCCCCCCCCCTCCCTCCTTGGAGTAAGGATCTGTGTTAAAACTCTTCTGTACAAACCCCCTATGACAGAGAGATCTAAGAACAGCTTTGGGAGCATTCACTCTTTTGTTAAAGAATATATTTTTGGTTACATGAGATTATTTTTTTCTAATTTTCAACTATTTTTAATTTTTTTTTTAAATATCAATTTGATTTTTATCATCTCTATTTCAAATATTGAGCTACAATACATCATGGTCTAAATATCACTTATGATGATTCAATAAGACCAATGGCACAGACCATATTCTACATTTTATCAATATGGGGTACATCATTGGAGAATTTAAAAGAAAAAATATGAAGAAACTAAATTATATTATTACTGAGCATTATTATGTGACATGTATGCATATTGTTCATGCAAAAGCGAAGCCTTCTATCTATCCCAATTAAAAAAAAAGTGAAATGACATGTCCCCCGAAGAAAACAAGGCCAAGGGCCAGTGGTAAGGAACAGAGGGAGCTAAATATTCATCAAAATCTGATCCATAACTATCAACATATGCAACACTGAAAAAGGTATAATTAGTCGAAACAGAATCTGTCAATATTGGAGAGAGAGAGAGAGAGAGAGAGAGAGAGAGAGAGAGAGAGAGAGAGAGAGAAGAATTGAACTGGTATTTTCCCAGATAAGACGCCATTAAATTATACAATACAATCTGTGGCTAATTCAGACAAATCCCTTCTTAATGTAATATATTACTACGGACCGTGGAATTCTACTATTTACTTTAAGTAGCCGAGTGGGTGCCTACTTTACCTATTTACGGCCTTTTGTCAGCGAGGCTCTTGTGTATTTAATGATATATTGAAGATACCAACCCATGGCTTTAAATCCACTAGAGTGCTTATGGTTGGCGTTCTGATTTTAAGCCCTTTGTTTCATCTGAGACCCCGCAGTGATACATCCACGTGAAGCCCCATCATAGTCGTCACAGCAAGCTTATGTATACAAGACTTATGTGCAACGTTTATTTATTCAGACAAGTTGGCGTTTACACGTTTGCACTTAAGTCTTACAACGGGGTCGCCAGGGTATATTTTGACGTGCAGTTGTCCTCTAGTTGTGCAGTTGTAACTGGAAATATACAGTTTTTATTTAAAATTTTAATTTTTGTTTACACAGACGGAAAGACCACTAATTGTACCCATGAGTGATTAATGTTTTTATTCACTCAGTTCACAGTTTAGACCATATAAGTGCTTATGGTATGATTTTCAAAACAATCTGTTATATTTCTGTTACATTGTTTCATATAATTATATTTCATTATATTCATTATACTTTCATTATTTATTCATAATATTCATATAATATATAAATATTGTAACTATATAAAATCATAATCAACTGTAAAATAAAAAGACCTTTAATGAGCCTACTGTCCTGGAATTCAATAGCCTTATAGAAAAATGCAAGTTAATACAGTTCTAAACTAACATTTAGTTATACAATGACTGACGCTTTTCACCTTACGCCAACGCCTATATGTTTACCATGGCCGTTGCATCCAGCGTCAGTTTTTATTTATTTGCATAAGAGAAGAGTATTATAATATTCACGTAAATTTACAAGAACAAAATTGTATCTGCATTGAACAGAATATACATGTAAATAGGATATACATGTAATTTAAATGGGCGTCGAATGCCATACATTTTGCATCACTATATATTATAAAGCCCCATTTCCTGTTGGAAGGACATTGATCTTTTCGGGACTTGGAAGTTTAATATATGTTTTTGCTCTTAATACACCTGCAGTCTCCAGCCAGTACCGTGATCACCTAAAATGATGATCTAACTGTACTACAAATAGAATACATATTTAGGTAACTTCCAAAAAAGCAGAGGAGCGCCTTGTTGTGCTCATCAGCTGTCGACTTAGCCAATCGGCTGTCTCCTGCAACTGGAAGAAAGTCCTTGAGCCTTCTCTAAAGGTACGTCGATACGGGTATAAATAGACAATATCGGTCATTGTTTTAGCATTTTCCTTAGTATTGAGCAGTCTGCTGCATTTTGCCCCATTGAGGTATGCAATTTCTGAAAGTAATGAAGTTTCTATACATTTTGGTGAATAGGAGCGTTTATCAAACATAATTGTAAAATTATACAAGATTTTTAAGTTTGTTTTAAATTGTTAATAAAAACAATTTATTCCAGCACATATAATGCAGACACAGATGTCATTTCTAAAAACATCGAAAATTTAGATAAAAATACGCAGATTTTTTTGTTTTTTTTTGTTTAGTAAGATAAATTGATAATACGATTTTACAACGTATATAATTTTGAAACCCTCACAAGTCGTTTTATAGTTTATACTATCTTAAATGAAATTCCTCCAATGAAAGTTAAGCAAAAATAATAAAAAAAAACATAATGTCTTTAGATGATATGCTAACAACTAAATTTATATCAAAGATGGCATGTTTCGGACTAGTATCGAAGATTTATTAGTCAGACAGGTTGTGGAGTGTCATTTACAATAAGATATTATGGAAAGTGCAAGTAAAAAATGAAAAAAAAAGAAAACACGAATGAGTACTCATTAATTTTCAAATTGAGGAAGTGTTATATTTGTAACCTTTAGAATATTGGTGTGTAAATAACTCATCATCCTGTCTCGACCATAAATTAATCATTTTTGTCAAGTGCAAGAGGGATCAAGTGGTTAAGCAGCTATTGCTGATATCGTTTATTTAGGAGTTTATATACATATAAACTCCAATTCATATCCAGCACTATTCTAATTCGTTTTTTTTTTCATACTTAATCATATGCGGCTTAGCATTAATAGATACATTATCAGTATATAAATATATTCTTATCAGTAGATTTTAAACTGTGTTTAAGATATATATATATATATATATATATATATATATATATATATATAACAGAATGAAGACGCCTTAGTGTTGACTAACTGTTTAATTCAACCACGAGCTTTCGAAGCTTATAGCTCCTTCATCAGGTGTCAAGTGGAAAGGTATAGAAATCGGCTGTATATATATGTTAGATAAACAATTTCTAATGACCATAATGCATGGTATAGTGTAATGGATCTGTGATATATATATATATATATATATATATATATATATATATATATATATATATATATATATATAACTGTTATTTATTATTTTGAAGTATTGCATTAAATTCTTAATCATCTCAGATATCTTCAGAAAATAAAATGTGTTCCTAAATTTTTTTTTTTCAATAAGCTGTCCATATATTAACAACATTTTATAAATAAGTGTGAAGGCAAAACAAATATGCAAGCACTTCATTAATATTCACTCAAACAAACTAACATTTTCCCCCATCTATTTTGCCGACGATTCAGAACTTTTTAAACATGTATAATCATGGGTCCTATTAACTTATGTAGTCCATGTGCCAGTAGGGGTATAATAGCTCCCCACCCAGGGAGCATCTCCTAGACCCTAGTTTTCTAATACCTAGAGGTCCCCTAGTTTGTGAATACGAATGTTGACACTTAAAACAAGGCTGATCTTCAAGAAATGTCTTCTAGAATCGAGATTTTAGAATTAACTTGGAGAGAGCAAATATTAAATTGTTATTCGACCTGGCTGCCCCTACTAAACACCCTCAGTAAAGTGATTGTACATAACCACAACAAGCCGTTGATATCAAGTTGAGAAATCACCTGTTCTGCAAAGATAAGATGGATGTTAAAGATAAAACGGATAATGTTATGGAATTATTCATTAAAACTACAGGCTGCTTGGTGAGAATATATATATATATATATATATATATATATATATATTGTTACGAAGACAAATTATTCAGGGGAATTTTCTGGGCCGATCCGAGATTCGAACTCATAACGGTGGCGCACAAGTCCGGCGTACCAACCGCTTCGCTAGAAAAGCAGCGAGACAGTGCGGTCCGCTTTTATGTCACCACGTAACACGCCCCTCTTAAGAGCGTTCTGCTATCAGAACAAGACTAATTATCCCCGGAGTCACACTTGGTGAGCTTACTCCCTGGGCCACAAAGTTTGCCGTCATCCCGGACGAGCCCCCATTTTGTTATGAAGACAAATTATTCAGGGGAATATTCTGGGCCGATCCGCGATTCGAACCGTTAACGATGGCGCACTAGTCTGGCGTATCAACCGCTTCACTAGAAAAGCATGCTTCACTAGCGAGACAGTTCGTTCCGCTTTTATTTGACCCCCTAACAATATATATATATATATATATATATTATAAATCTGCCAGCCCCCATATCTCCCATCAAATGTTATTGTTAATAAGACCATCCGTGGGACTGGTCAAAAGTGGTCATAATTCACAGGTGATCTTATCAGACAAGACAGGAATAACTAATGTGACACATTAGGTTCACAATGTCGGTTCACTTAAGGACGATCTTATTAGACATGTGGTCTTTCTTAGATAGTTGGTCCTATAAGACAGGTTCCACTGTATTTATAAACTGCACGTGTGTTCATTGAGTCCTAGGTTTGCCCTGTATAGGAGAGCCTGGACCTGAGGCCGCGCTAAGTCGTGTGGTTATAAATCAGACCAGGTCACACCGGGTCGCCTTATCGTCATTAGTTATATCCTCTGCAGGTGGAGAAATCAGATATTGATATCCGTTCGTAAGCAGTTTCGGGCATGCGCGTGATGTAGCCGTGATAGTTCCATAAGAATATACACCGATTACTCGCATGCATCATTTTCATGTAAAGACCAGCAACTTGTCAGTTTGAGACAGAGACTGGAGAAATCGAAAGGACAAACAATCAATTCTTCTATAAAGAAGGGATGGCAATTTTTTTAAATCAAGTATTTTTTTCCAAACGAGTAATTACTGCCAATAAAAAATTAGTCTACTCACATGATTACACCTCAACTATCAACGAAATGAAAAGCGGTTATAGATGACCTGTTGTGGAGGGTTATGGTAATATCAAGTAAACAATCCATCAAATTATGGATTTAATCGTCATTGTTCAAATTATACCAGTAATAACCATTAGACACGGGCCATATGGAGACCGCTATATTCATAGCTGTTAGGGCAAGGTTTTTTCAACCTAGCTGGTGACCCCGTGTTCACTAAAGCGTGACAGTGTAGTACAGCACAGAGGATCCTGACAGGGCTGTATAGTTAGTAACCCCTGCAAGGAAGTAAGCGTTCATTATGAAATTTCCGAGCATTTCGGTGAATGGGTCAATGAAGAATCCATTAGATTTTGGTGTGGAGCAGGCACATGATCCGGTTTCAGGAACACTATCAAGTGATATTCACAAATGTACAATCATATATGTTTGAATGAACCTGGGAATATGGACCGGACATGTGAATGAAAAAATGATTTTGGGAGCATCCCAAAACAAGGAACCCCCCCCCCCCCCCAATTGTTCAGGCTTGTATCCTTAGAACGCAGATTTCTAGTTCAGTTTCAGTTTTATTTATTTTTTACCAAGGACAAATTTGATATATAGTTTATCGGCTACACTTTTTAAGCGTTATATTATGCAAACACATACTAGTCCATATCAAATCCGCTTTCCACATACATCTCCATTTATGTATAGCTGTATGTCTATGAATTTATCTTTCTCATTTAAAAATAATAAACTATCAAATAAAAAAAAAATCCACCGTACACTTTAATATCGCAAATCAAACCATTTCCATGTCACAGGATGAAGGCGGATGTGAATCGATCAATGGAATTTAAAGGTGGCCTAAATTCCGAACTTCATTTTAGTAAATATTTCAACGTTTCTGTAAATGGCAACTTCTGGTGGAACATCAGAATAACGATTGGAGAACAATATACAGCTGCAAGAGAGAAATATTCTCTTTTTCAAAACAATGTCCGGCCCTTTTCTCAAATAATTTTTGGGCACTTACATGTTTATGGGACGGCTTGGGTATAATCACACATACACACAAACATATATATGTGTGTGTTATTTATAAAGTCATACATGTCGAGGGTCTTGTCTTGATATAAAACATCATAAAATACTTAGGTACTGATCGAGGCATCGTGTATATGAACCCATATTTCATACCTGATTACAGAGTGATATACCTGCCATTCATACATCATCACGACGTCCCGTGTTTATGTTACCTGATAAATGAACCGTCAGATTACGCTGACATGAGTCTCTTGATCCCGATTTATGTCAAATAGGTGAGAGGCAATAAAAACCCCTCCTTCTGCTATCAAGATATATTATACCAGGGTCAGGGAGTTGTAAAATTTTCCACCATATCCATGTCGTATGTACCTATCTACAAAGACAGATAATGATAATAGATAAGATTGATAAATGGAACAGTTCCAAGACCGAGTGCTTAGTGTGTGAAGACTTCTCTGATTATAATTTATGAGGTTTATTGTTTGAACGATATTGATATTTTATTATATATGTTGATAGTTATACAAATACAGAGAAATCCAATTTTGTCAAACATAAATACTTCTCCTACATGTTGTTGCAGTCATCAGGTAATACTGTTTGGTGGTTGAATCGATATAGTTAAACTGGTCTATCTATACATATCATAGAACATACTGGTAGTTATATATATATATATATATATATATATATATTATTTGTAATTATACTACCAATACTGTGTTAATTCTGTATATAAATTCTCTCATTCCTCACTTTCCTCACTTATTTACTACCTCACATTCGAAATATAAAAAATAAATAAGTACACATTAATAATATGTAAATACTACTTATTGTTACCTTAAGTTTAAACTCCGGAATATTGGAGGTCAGATGTTGGAATACGTCAAGGCTTCGGAAATCAAGTCATCTCAGATGGTCACATAGGTGGACTGACATATAATTAAAACTGCGTTTTTTAACTTATATAGCATCATATGAAGAAACCCTTATGAAAACCTATATTTATTTTACACTTTACTGTCTAATGGTATATCATTTTATAAAGGGACAAAGAGACGGGTGAATTAATTAAAAAGGAGAATCGAAATTAACAAGATCTTCATTACATATTAGAGGTATGGTATTTCAAAACCTTCGATTTGTATGTTTTACAGTTTAATCGCTATGCACATGTATACGGCTGATATGAAGACTCCCCAGTTCAGACATCTGAAATTGATAAAGTACCCCGGGTATTAATGATAATGAATACACTTGCCGACACAAGTAAAATATTTCTGCTTTAGACCTGTGAGACGTCTCTGGCTTGAAAGTTTATTTAGAAAGTTAAGACTGTTAAAGTTATCTCAATTTAATGCTGATTAATCACGTGACCCGGCTCCCCTCCGTGTGCTTGGACTCGTCAACCTCATTACTCTCCGGGTGGGCTGGGAGTTGATGTTTCTCTTGTTTATTATTTTATTGCTATAGCGCCAGCAAATTTAGTGCGACAAGATCCAGATCCAAGCGGAGCATTTCCTTTTCATTGCAGTACACAAGGTTCTTACGCTGCGCAATACGATTAAATTATATCTAAAAAAGAAGAAAATGTCTGTTTCATCCTTAACCTTCCAGAAATAGCACCAAGTTTAAAACCCATGGAGCGTATGTGAGCTATATCTTAGTTTGTAACTGTGTAATTAATACCCAATTGTCCTCCATTGTATGAGTGCATATGCGTATATGCGTACAATTAGCGTCAGGAGATATTTTCAAGCTGACGGTATGAGTAGAACAAGGTTATTTGCTGCAAAACGACGTCAATCTAGGGTCTCTCAGGTTCACAAGATCATAGTGTTTCTGTACCTGCAAAACACGCACCCGTCGACTTTGAACTAATTATTATTATATGCCAAAATTAACCGCCAGGTACATATTAGGTCAGAACGTATTTAGTTCTTAAAGGTATCCATTATTTTACTAGGCATAGTGTACACATGAAATACAGCATTCTCTGATATATATATATATATATATATATATATATATATATATATATATATATATATATATATACATATATATATATATATAAATATATATATATATATAATCAATGAAGAATTATTTTATATATATATATAAGTCTTTTATATATATATATATATATATATATATATCTGCTAGAATATCGCTGAAACAATATATACCCCCCTACGTTTTAACAAGGGGGATGGAGGATGGTCATTGTAATCATCCCCCTCATAATTAGAGAATAATATTTATATATTCGAAAAGTAATATTTTAATAATTAATCCTAACATTTGGCTCTGGAACGTTCGGTAATTTTCTAAATACACATCTGGACAAACATACATACTTACATGCATATGTACAGGTATATACATACCAACAGTTAAGTAGATTATAATATCGCTAAAATATGTAAAAAAAATATATGAACTGTGATTTACGCCTAGATAAATATGATGGTAATTGTGGCGTCCTAACAGTTTCACAGTCATAGTTTGACCTAATGGTGTCGGCATATTTAGCTTTCCAAAACTATCAAGTTCGCTGAGTTGTAGTTGGGGTGCGTGAGAGACCTTGGAAGCATATGTCGTATAAGTCTTTTTCTGACAATCCATGCTCTGACTTCACTGACGCAAGCTACGGGATGGAGTCATTTAGCTTTAAAGTGACTCAAACTCTGCAATAAGCTTAACCATACATATTTTAATTACTGATTTTTAAACTTTTATTTCAGGTTTAACTAGATAGCACTTGGACTAAAGGATCATGGGAAAGGGCAAAGGTCAAGAAGATGGCGGCGAGAGGGGTAACTGGGGAGGACAACTGGAGTTCATCCTGACATGTGTTGGTTACGCCGTTGGCCTTGGCAACGTGTGGAGATTTCCTTATTTGGCATACCGAAGCGGAGGAGGTCGGCCATTTCTGTTTTATTTCATGAGACTTTTACCTATTTTAGTGAAACAAAACTTACGTCACACTTTATTTTATGCTCAAGCAAATGCATATACATGTCCTTCATTCACATTCACTGAGAGCCATAGCAACCGACCAAATATATAAGAAATTACAGCAAATAAAACTGATATTGTTACAATAACGCACTATAAAATCGTCACTATTTTTTTTGACATGCTGGTTTTTTATCCATCTTTCGTATCCGACAACGTTATGAGAAAATGTACAATATATTAGGGTATTTAAGTCAGTAGAAATCACGATATTATTAATTTCATTACTTTTATTCAATTTAATATTTGCATTATATTTTACATTTATTTTTAGATAATAAATGGTGTTATTGGTGAAAGTTAAAAACAAGTTTTATAACATGATTTCTAATTTTCTATAAATACCATACCGATATGTAGTTACGGGATTAAATACGCACTTATTTACCTATATATATAATTGAAGCTAGTGACATCAATATTAAACTCGTCAGTAACATTAAATTAATTAATTTTAACAAAAGATAATCTTTCTTATTATAGTTCAATTCTGTTAATAGTTTATATACAGTAAAATTCTTTATTATAACAGTACAATATTTTGGCAATTATAAAACACAGCTATTAAACGAAACAGGGGGCGTAGTATAATCTGCCAAAATAGTACAGTCATTTTCTAACATGACCTCACACAAATTACAACAAAAGCTGTCTCATCTGTTTTGAACCCCAGAAGGTATCCGTTATATGAAAAGTCCTAAGATATTCTTCTAGGGGAAGTTGTAAAATTTGGGAATATCCAAAATGGCCGCCAGAAGAATCCATCACGTTATATAATAAAAAGGGTATAACTATATGTAATACAACATTTTCAGGGATTTTTTTAAGGACTCCAAAGGCAAATATGTGGGGTTGACGGTCTGAAGCATGTGGTGCGGTAAGGGTGGGGATGGTAGCACAATTCAGTAGGCATTTATATTAAGCATGAAACCCTAAGCTGGTAATGTGCAGCGCTCACCTATCCTGTTGCACTAATACCGTAGTAATTAGATATTCAAGAAACATGCAGACGGAATGACCGATATGCTGGGATAAAACGGAATATTTCTTGCACATGGTAGGTGTTGTCAGAAAATAAACTAAAACAGCCACCATTGGTCTGGTTTTAGTCAAGTGACGAGGGGCATGCTTCTGAAATGCTCGAACAGTATATTAGATGCAACTGTCAGACTAACTGCAGCACCTTCAGATGCACGTGCAAAAAGAATCACATATCGTCCACCCTGACTTGTTGAAACTGCGGGGCCTCTAGCTGCTTATTGGGTTGCCATCGGTCAGGGAAAGTCAGGAAAAATATTATGTATTCAAGTACAAGGAAAAGTCATGGAATTTCATAAAAAGTCATGGAATTTTATGATGATTATGTAAGTCAGGGAAAATCCAGGGAACTGTTAATGATTATCAGTTAGGAAGGCTTTTTCATCTCATGAACCAGCATTCAATAATTTCTTACTACATTTTCAGTGTCCTTTCAATTGTAGTTGTTGTGTCTGTAGGTATAATCTTACTTCCCTTTTATTATTGTACGCACATATAAGGTGATGATGCACAGGATGTATAAAAAAATGTATATATGTAGCACCAACCATTAATCAAAGACCACCTGTTTCTTAGCAGTGATACAAAACTAATATATAGTAGTAGTAAAACATTATACAATTAAGGACCTGAATCTGCACAGGTAAAAAAGTACAAAGGCAGAACTAAGTGCAGTACCTGTGGTCCACTGAAGTCACTTGTTGCTATTGTGTGATAAATTTATGCACTTTGAATTTGTTGATAACAGAGTATATGGTTCTTTGAATATTACATTGTCAGTTCCAAATTTCTAGTTTCATTTTGCTTTGCTTTTCAGTTACAATTGTTCAAATAAAAATTGGATTGCAATATAAAACGTTTTTGAGTGGGTTAGTTTTATCCTAGAAAACAAGCTAATAGTCCGGGAATAGTCAGTGAAAGTCAGGGAAAAGGAATGGCAACGAAACGGTTTGATAGGGCATTTTCAACATGTGTACCTTCTCTTTGTAATGAACTTCCTTAAGATATTAAATGGAGCAAAAATATTAAAGACTTTAAAAGAAAATTGAAAACGTAATTTTTCGAATAAGTTTTGATTAAATTTTACCTCTTGTCTCTTGTCTAATTTAGTAGTCAGTTTTTAAAGCGCCCCTGAATATGTATATATATATATATATATATATATATATATATATATATATATATATATATATATATATATATATACAAAAGCAGGCACAATATTACATGAATAATGTTTAACTTTAAAAGTCACAGATTTTTATCTGAGTTGACTGCTGGCGACCCTGTGAGTAACTAACAACAACCGCTTTATGCTAAAGAATGACAAGATGACCTCTAATTTAATTTGTGATCATTACATATCTACATGATCTTATTGATATTGTGACTAAAACAAAGGACCCGTGGGTTATAGTGCTCAGCTGAAGTTGATCTTGAAGGTAAAAATCTAAAATGAAAACTAATGAAGATAACGTCTGAGAGGAAAGGGTAGTATAAGCTATATATAAGCTGATATGATAACTGATAAGTAAGAAAATTGTTGCAAATCATACTTTGTGTTCTGACCATGTGTTTTAATAATCTTATTTTTTAATCATACAATTTTTTTTCAATTTTGTAAATTTTTTACTATATAACTAACCTCCCTAGACCACAGGTGCAAGGACTTCATGGTCGGGAGGGGTTTGGAGGCGCTGAATGGTGGGAGTTTCAACATCTCTACATAAACACATATGGGATATGAAATTTAATTCAACAGTTCGTAAAGGAAAAACAGTAGATGCATAATTACTGAATATTTAAAAATTGACTGACGGACAGGTAACGAACATGGGTGATCACTCATTTCCCATTCTCCTGAGGGAGGCAAATAATGAAAAAAAGTTTGCATTAAGTCCTCCGTTTTTATTTTATTTTTATTTAAAGTTTATAATTTTCATACATTTGCAATATAATATATATTCCAGGATATACATGTATAAGTAGATTCAAAATTCTAAATATCATCATCATTTTTCGTCAATTTTGCTCATATAACATCACATTATTATACAATGATGGACTTAATCTTATTTCGAACTATAACTTGAATAAAATTATTCAAAGGAAGTTAATTTAATTTAAAATGCCACAATGCCATAACATGGCATCTTGTAGATTACATTGAAGGTAAAGAAGCTTTCCAGTTTTGGAAATACAGCTCAAACAATCACAATTATTCCATTACACTTGATGTATATTGCTTTGGGGTGGGATGGGAAGTGATTTAAGAATAACTGTGCATCTTTGACAGCAGGGGTGCTCCTGACTGATGTATTTTACAATCAGGTATGCCGGCAATGCTGTATAAAGTAAACTCGAGTGACCAGCAAGGGCAGTTTGGATTTTGACAATGCAAGTAAAACAAAAGAACCCTAGCTACCCCCCCCCCCCCCCAATAAAAAATAATAAAAATCAATAACTAGCCTTGTTTGTCAGCTTTTATTTTAAATTTTCATATTTAAACAGATTAAATCCTCATGTGTTTATGCTGTGAAAATCAAATTAGCAATGCTTACAGGAATATAATGTGCCATGGTCAAAGTGGGGCAAAACTTAAGGTACTGATTTTACACTTATGCTAATAATTTTAAGAATTTACAATCTTGATTAAATAGTTGTATCCATGAGGAAAATCTCCAACTATAGCAGTTACAATGTTAAGATAATAAATATCTCTTGCTAATTTGATAAGGTACCTAATTAATGTTTCGGTCGATAACTTTTACAAAAAATTACGTGATATTGACCTAATTTTTGGACTCTTCATAGAAAATATATACCAGAAATTTACGAATGTTTACAAATATGAACAAACATAGACAAGTGGTTTTGATATTGGGCAGTCATGAAGTGTAACAACAGGTTTTTCCTTAATTGCACGAAGGACTGACGTCGCATCAGCCCACTTTGGGGTTTGGTAGGAAAAGTAAGAGAACTTATGGACATCTAACTGTATGTCAATTTTTTAAGTCAAATGGTTTAAAAAGTGTGTTATTCTAACAGACAGAGAGACGGACGGATGAAAGACAATGGATCAAGACTATAGCTCAAATGACTTTAGTCAACTGAACTAAAAAAAACTGTAATGTATGTCAGAGGTTTGGACATTTTTAAGGTTTTCCGGAGATCTTTGGTTATTGTTGCCCTTTTCAGATAATGTTGCTCATGATTTCACTTTAATTCACAGATTGCTGATTTTTTTATATCATTACCATTTATACTTCATGAAATACACTTTATTTCAAAACTACTTAAATAAGAGTAAGGATGACGATAACCAATGGATCATTTATACAACACCGTTAAACGCTGACGTATGGTAAAATAACAGGTATTTTCTGCCTTGTCAAATTTGATGATTTTCAACACCCCCCCCCCCCCCCCCCCCCCATTCATCTGTTGCTTCAGACTTTTTTTCTGACATAAAGGCCATATTAAGGAATCAAAATCTGATGATTTTGCTTTTGTTGCAATTTGTGTGAGGTTGACCACTTATTTTGGGAAAATGCCTGTACTACAAGGGGTGGGGGGTGGGGGGTGGGATGAAACAGACTAGGACAAATTATACCCAGGGTTATAATCAAGCCTAGGCCATTTAATATGACGGTTATAGATTGGACTAGACTAGGATATACCCAGGTATAACATCAAATGGGGGGGGGGGGGGGGGTTCTGGCCTACTATACAACGGCTCCCAGTGAAACGTGCAGTATGGAAAGACGTAAGTATTGATTTACGATATATGTCGTAAAGCGGTGTGTCGAAAAAAAAGTTAAATGTTGACCTGTATAACATTCATGTGACTGCAAATATCAAGACATTATTGAAACGTGAAAAAAGATCAACGCATTCTTGTTTGGAACACAGCAACCCTCAACACAGAAACTCATATGACTCTATTAGCAGGAATACCTTATAAAATGTTTTCCCGCCATACAAAGAAAATCATTAAATATATTCTTTAGTGTAAATTAAGCATTTTGTCGAGAGTCCTATATGTATATACAATTGTGCATGATTTTGTTATTTCTTGATGTTTTTATACTATAATTATAACGAAATATTACATGGTAAGACCTAAGATTAATCAACAAATTAATGATTATATAATATAATGAAATTTAAAATAATATAATATTAAATAAGATAGAATTATATAATATAATATAATATTATAATATAATATAACAATTATAATATAATATAACATAATACAATATAATATAATATTCTGTAATATAAAATAATAAAATAAAATAAAATGATAATGTATAATATTATATAATCTAATATAATCCAATATAATATATTTTATTATAATATTTAATGACAATAGGACTGAATTTCTTTCAAATTTGCTATATTCTAGGAGCCTTCCTCATCCCGTACGTGTTGATGCTGGTGTTTGTTGGCCTCCCAATCTTCTTCTTTGAGTTGTCCTTTGGTCAGTTCGCCAGCCTCGGACCCATTGCCATCTGGACCATCAACCCTTTATTTAAAGGTAAGACCAGGTCGAAATCATAAAGATTTGTGTACAACTCTCTCTCTCTCTCTTTCTCTCTCTCTCTCTCTCTCTCTCTTTCTCTCTGATTACATATTTGTATCATTACTTATGTCTGTTCCGTGGTTTCCGCAAGAGGCGAAATAAACAGTAAATCATCAAAAGCGCGAATATATTTTTTTCATTATACAAATATTTAACTAGGATGGCCCATTCAGCATGATCAGATGTTTATATATATATATTGAAAAAATATATAATATTTGAAATTATTATCATATACTAATTTCACATGTGACAGCTGTAATGCTTCACGTCGTAGATATATTTTACTTCAGATACAACACTCCTTTACATTTTTATTGCAAATTATAATGATGTGATATTAAATGGTTTAATTGCAGCTAAGTTTGTTTTCAGTTCATTACAGCAATAAGACATTCCCGGTTTTCTTTCAGGCTTTATACATTCTAATGTCATGGATAAATATGGTTTATGAATATTAATTACCAGTTCTGTACTCTCCTCACTGGTTGCCAACTGAACAAGTGAAAGTTTATACTCTGGTGTGTGGTAGCTATTATGAGCTCGCACCCCAGTATCTTCAGGAACTCTTACAACCACACAACCAATGCAGAATGTTCCTCTCACGAAATCAGTACTTGTGTAGAATCGAGCTTTCAGCATGGCAACCCCAAAAATGAAGAATGCTCTCCAAGCATGCTTGAGATCCATGTAAAATTATTCTCAGTTTAACAGTCATCTGAAAACATTCTTATTCTTGAATTATCTGAAATTTTATGTTGTAAAGAGATGCTTTGTGATCATAAGACACTTGTATATTTTATGATGTGTAGTCACATCATATATACAGCGTTTTATAGTACTCTGGATATATATATATATATATATATATATATATATATATATATTTATATATATACGCTTTATTATATAAATAATTATTATTCGTTATAATAATTATTATTATTACCTCCGCAAGGCGGCGGGGGTTATGTTTTTGGTGGCGTTGGTTTGTCTGTATGTTTTTCTGTTAGCAACATTACTCATAAAGTTATTAACGGATTTTGATGATATTTTCAGGATATCTCGACAATGATACAAATTACAAATGATTGAATTTTAGAGGTGAATAATCCCGGAAAGAATGTTTATGGGGTTTTATTACACATTTTTTACTAACACGGGTACGTAGAATTTGAAGATATGGCCATCGTGTGGGTGCGAGTCGTAACGTTACCGTCGTGACGTCACAGAGGACAATAACGTCACTTCACGTGTACGTGCCGTTTCCCTGAAAGATGTCAGTAAACCAAATTACATCATTGGATTCATTTTCATCAGAAAACATGTTGCATTTCTGAAAATTCAATTTGGGGGTAATCGGCTGTCTTGGCGGAGTTCTGCGCTCTCTGACCATATTTCTAGTTATTTTTATTATTATTATTATTATTATTATTATTATTATAATTCTCCACAGGTGTCGGCATGGGGATGATCGCGGTCTCGTGGTTGATTGGTCTTTACTATAACGTCATCATCGCGTACTGTATTTATTACTTCTTCGCGTCCATGGCGGCTGAAGTCCCGTGGACAAGATGCGGGAACTACTGGAACACCAAATACTGCATGGAGTCGTACCTGGTCGGGAACGTGACGGCCCGGAACATCACCATGGAGGGTGAGGAATGACGCATAATCATAGCCTCCGCCAGGAGGGTATGCGTTCATCCCCGTTTATGTGTGTGTGTTTTGTGTTTGTATGTTTGTTCACAACAAAACTCAATAAATCATGAACGGAACCTCACGAAATTGCAAGGCCAATGAAGAAGTGATTAGATTTTTTTTTGTATGGATCTGGCACATGATCCTTATTCAGGAACGTCATCAGAGAATGTTAACAGTCACTTATGCCTGCAGAACCTGAGATAATCGGCCAAATAAGTGAATACAAAGGCAGTTTTGGAAGCATCCCACTATAGTGACACCAAATATGACGGAAGCTTGCAATTCCTAAAATGCAGATTTCTGGAGCATTGGGGGGGGGGGGGGCAAGGGGGGGGGGGGATGGAGGGGTGTCAATACTCCTGTGGACTGCTTCCTTATTAGGTCATGATTCAGGAAATAATAAATTACAAGCATCTTATTGGTCCTAAGGTAGCACAGGAAAGGCGTAACAAACTTGATAAAAATAACTCTTTTAGACTTTATCTCGTTTTAGGTGCCTTAAAAGGTTACAGCTGTAACATACAGAGATGTCCTGGTCCTGTCCAGTCTTACAATTATATAGTTATGGTGAAAGTGATCAACGGTTGGTCGTCATTCTCATGTTTCTCCTCCAACATGATTTTGATAAGACGTCACTCAAATCAAAATCGGGGGTGGGGGTGGGGGGGGGGGGGGGTTTGGCTAATGGATATACAATGAAATGTCACGAGATTATATTATATAATACTATATTATATTATACTTCATTATATTATATTATGTTATACTATTCTAGAGCGTGGTATCGAATCGCTAGAAGATATCAAAACACCGAGTGAAGAATTCTTTTAGTAAGTACACCACTTAACATTTATTTATTCCTCGCTTTGTCCTGAAGAATTCGCTCTGAATAAAAACCAGCTCATAGAATGGCTGAAAAAAATGTTATATTTATTGTTATTATTATTATTATTATTATTATTATTATTATTATTATTATTATTTTTATTATTCAGTAACAGAATGCTGCAGCGGTCAGACACTATGGACGATTTTGGCGCCCCCGTGTGGCAGGTGACGTTACTTCTCCTGGTGGCGTGGACCGTGGTGTTTCTGGTGTTGTCCAAGGGGATCAGCTCTCTAGGAAAGGTGAGCACAAAAAGCTAGATATGTGTCGATATAAGAATATCAGAATCCAGAGGGTATGGGATATCTAAATTACCCATGATACAGTGGCTTTAATGTTTTACATGATGTAGAAATGACCAAATCTATTTACAGGTCCAACGAATCTCTAAATGGTTATAACAGTTATATCGGCAAATAAGCCAAGCACTACATTCCTCACACAGCGGTTGTATTTCATTCATGTAGTCAATTTCATCGAGTGGAATGAATCAATGTAATGGAATGCAACCGCAATGTTAGGAGTGTAAAACCCGGCATACACGTTGCAACTCGACTCAACTCAACTGGGCCCGACTTAACAGGTTACCCCATGAAAGTTTTCTACAGTTTCTCAAAGTTTTTGACTCTGCAGACTGACGAGAGCTGGAGCGCATACACATAACGACCGGACTCAACAGGATCCACGGCTGAGGCGGTATATTCAAATGAATAAAAGGGAGACAAGCTTGTGTCATATGAAAGCAAAGTCATTGATACATGTCATTTTATTTATCAGTATACATGTATATATCTATATCACGCCCTTCCATTTTTCCCCATCCCATAGCTGAATAATTTTTATTTGTTGTACCGTAATTTAAGTTTAAACAATATAATACGGTGTCCTGTGATATACACAATGTATTCTACAATGACTACATCCGAGACATGAAGCATACTGATATTATGCTGCCATTGTACAGATGACATTGGCTGTACAGATCTATTCATATATTGTGCGCACATAGTGCTCTTGTAAGGAAATATTGTCTTTCTCTGCACCATATGATTTTGGCCCAACATTTCACATGGCCGAGGTACTCATGTGGTCAGAGACGTGGCTGTGATTGGTTGCTGACCGTGCCTCTGTACGACGCGACTTAACTGGACACGATTTTTTTCTGAGACTGCCAGGAACAAAAACTGACGCCGACCGGTGCCGATTCCAGTTGAGTCGCGTCGTTTTCACAAATACACGACCCAACTCAACTAAATAGTTTTTGACTTGTTCAGTTGAGTCGGGTCGCAACGTGTGTCGTGTATGTTGGCCTTAACAAGCACCTGCGTAAGTGTCAGTTTATGTTACAATGCCGCGATACAGATATTGCATTACAAATTGAAAAGATTTTTAAAGATCAGAGATTTTACCTAAAGTAACCTAACCTCTTGCCCTGGGTTACCTGATATGTTTCATATGATGTGGCATTTTAGAATATTCAGATTTCCCAAAACTTCTTAATTTAATAATGGTCAACATTTGTTTCATTTATTATAACTTTAGTTCAACATTTCTTATTTTTTTGTGTTCAAAACATTTTCAAAATATGTGCGTTAACATGTTCAACAATTAATAATTTGCTTATATTCAATGGGAAAACCTTTCACTGAAGAAATCTTATAAAGAACAGAGAAAATAGCAAACTTAAATGCTAAATTGATTAACCCATTTTGTAAGTTAACACCTGAATAAGTGTTTGGGTTTTACTCCTATGTTGAAAGATATCCAGTAGTATTCTGTATATTCTTAAGATAAGCTTTACCAAACAGTTTTTAATTAAATGTTTGTTATTCACAACATGTTTTTACAAAATGTTATACAACATGTTGGGCCACACCAAAGTTGTCATTGGGGTCTCTTTTAGGTTTCTGGAAAGGGTCCTAAAACTGGAGTATGTAAAATATGTTGTATTATTGAAAACATTAAACGCGCGCTGGAGGGACAGGTGTGAGATTTTAAGGAGGCATAATAGGAAAACCCCATATCTAAACTCAACCCAAAAGTTCTTGAAATTCATAACAGACCCCATAAAGTATACAACATTTTAAACCTGGTACAGTGGTTTCTCTGATGGTATGCGTACTTTTTAATTTCTCAATAACTCAAACGCCATTTTCTCTGCTATCTGTTGGAAAAATGAAATTTCAAATTTTGATTGACTCAAATTTGTTCAGGTTTAAGGTAGATAGAAACAGAGGAAAAAATGGCTTTTGAGATATTGCTACGTGGTTTAATATTACTCCAATAAACAGTGAAAAACTGTCACTCGGTCCTTAAAATGGTGTACCTTTTAGAAACTTTAAATTATTCATTTTCTTAAAATATCATGTGCAAATTAATGAAACGTAAAAAAGCACACTTTCAGAAAGACCACTGTACCAGGTTTAACATATTTTATACTTTATTGGGCCTTTGATGCATTTAAAGCAACTTTTGGATTTATTTTATATATGGTTTTTTTTGCCGATTGTGCAACCTTAACTGTGACTGCTGAATCTTTACAGGTTGTTTACGTCAGCAGCACGTTCCCGTATATAATGCTGGCGATTATGTTAGGACGTGGTGCCTCGCTAGATGGCGCTCGTGAGGGTATCGAATTCTACCTGCGGCCAAACGTCACCAGACTGGCGGACGCCTCGGTAAGTCACGTGACTTTGTGCACACACACACACACACAAATGAAAATCTTCCAGATCCACCATAATTAAGTAGACTAATTTTCTGTCATTCCCTTATGAAAATTTTGTAAAAATATTTAAGAAAAGCAATCAAGAGCAAATGTGTTTTGTAAGTAGTCATTAATACTTGAGACATTTTTTACCTTTCCGATTAACTGGTCTTTATCGGTTAACACTTGCAGCATCATATGTTTGAATTTTCACACATGTGTGCAAGACATGACCTTTGTGTCAATAACCAATTTTGGCCGGAATAAGAATTTTTTCTGATTCGTCAGATTCAACAGGTGACTCTCGTCAAATGTAAAGATGTAAGCAAAAGACCAATAAAGTGAAACATGTCTGAAAATTCACCTGTCTAATAAAACCACCTGTTTATTAAGACCACCTGCCTATTGGGACCGCTGATGAGTGAACCGAAAGCATTCACATTAGTTTTAACTGACCTGCCTAATAAGACCATCTATGAATTAAGACGGTTGGTCTTATTACACATGTTTCACTGTGTAAAATAAAAAAAAGATTGAAAAATATTCTGCATTTTGATATTGACAGGTATGGAGCGACGCGGCTACACAGATTTTCTATTCCCTTAGCGCCTGCTCGGGGGGTCTTATAGCTATGTCGTCGTACAACAAGTTTAAAAATAATGTTTTAAGGTAATAACACACACACCAACACACATACACCAATACACTCATGCGCATAAACGGTCCGTTTTTATTTCCGTTATATTTTGTTATTATTCTTTCGAAGTTTATATGAAATGAACCTTATTCCTTGAAAAAACCTGTTTATCGTGCTATGCTTAGATGATATTAGTGATGGAAGTTTTCTCTTCGTTCTATTATTATTCTATTGTGTTTATTTCGTTTTCTTGCATTCCTGATCTGTCTACATCTATTAACTTACTTTTGTCCTTTTTTTGTGAATTCGTTTGAATATTTCTATATAATTATATAATCATATAAATTCTATGAATAATTAATTTAAACCCTTTAAAAATTAAATAATTTTAAACCTTATTTCTGAAATATACTTATTTTGTACATACATGTATATTTTCTATTATCTTCTATTCAGAGATTCGTTGATAGTCCCGTTCATTAACTGCGGGACTAGTATTTTTGCCGGTTTCGTCATTTTCTCCGTGCTGGGGTTTATGGCCAAGGAAAAAGGCGTCTCAGTGGACAGAGTCGCCGCGCAAGGTGAGGCACTCCTGTACTAGTTCCTTATACCTCCAAAAGAGGTCGCTCTGTGACCAAATTCAATTAACATCTGGTTGGATCATGTAAAATGGTGTATTAGCAGTGGCTGTTGAAAAATATTGTTATGGATGTATCAAACAAGCCGTTTTTCTTTATATTTCCATCTGGTAAATACTGGACATGATATTGATGCTTGCTGTATTTGCAAATACAGAACGTACTTAGTGTATCAAAGGCTCTGGATTTGATAAAGTTCCATGCAAGTCAAAATTCCTAACTGTAGTCAGGGCATGACAATACCTGCGAAGTTTTAATCGAAAATCCGGGTATATTTTAACAAGCAGGTGTTCCCTCTATGTGCAGTTGTATATGATATACGTGCAGATGATGAAATGTAGATGCTCCTATTAAAAAAATTGCTTATAACGCTCTTGTGGTGGATGCATTATCTTGTTTTTTGAAAAGCTGTCAGTAAAAAACTGTACATCCATAAATGTTGATAAATAAAAAAAACAGCGAACCTGAGGTGGTTGGTTGTATATATGATGATGGTAAAAGGTCACTGGATGCAAAACTCGTCTGAAAAGGTCGTCTGACTTTCTGCCGGTTGTTATTATTTAATGAGTTTCGATTTTATTGCGGGTACCCCACGTGTTATAAACACGTGGATATGAAGATAACAAAGAGCTGGTATGCGGTGGGACTGGCGTTTTCTATTCTATTTTTATAAAACGTTCGAGAGATTACCTAAAGTCAATAGAGGTCAGATATCGAAAAAGCCCTGTATTCTTTTAATGAAAATCCTAATGTCAAATTTACCAATGTAATATCGTAAAAGAGTATGTATATTATTATTATTACAGGTCAAATCTGGTCCATTTGATCTTTTCATGATGAGATAATGATGATGATGTTTATCGTTATTATTATTACAGGTCCCCGGTTGGTATTTGTGGTGTACCCTGAGGCTCTGGCTCAGATGCCCGTCGCTCCTCTCTGGTCCATTTTATCTTTCATAATGATGATGATGATGTTTATCATTATTATAACAGGTCCCGGGTTGGTATTTGTGGTGTACCCTGAGGCTCTGGCTCAGATGCCCGTCGCTCCTCTCTGGGCCATTTTATCTTTCATAATGATGATGATGATGTTTATCATTATTATAACAGGTCCCGGGTTGGTATTTGTGGTGTACCCTGAGGCTCTGGCTCAGATGCCCGTCGCTCCTCTCTGGTCCATTTTATCTTTCATAATGATGATGATGATGTTAATCATTATTATTACAGGTCCCGGGTTGGTATTTGTGGTGTACCCTGAGGCTCTGGCTCAGATGCCCGTCGCTCCTCTCTGGTCCATTTTATCTTTCATAATGATGATGATGATGTTAATTATTATTATTACAGGTCCCGGGTTGGTATTTGTGATGTACCCTGAGGCTCTGGCTCAGATGCCCGTCGCTCCTCTCTGGTCCATTTTATCTTTCATAATGATGATGATGATGTTAATCATTATTATTACAGGTCCCGGGTTGGTATTTGTGGTGTACCCTGAGGCTCTGGCTCAGATGCCCGTCGCTCCTCTCTGGTCCATTTTATCTTTCATAATGATGATGATGATGTTAATCATTATTATTACAGGTCCC